>OZ012737.1:602437360-603637360 GCA_963859935.3 Lathyrus sativus | reverse complement strand
GGTTAGCATCCCTCAAAATTCAGCATGATTTAGCATGATTCAGATAGCTTTAGACTTGTGGTTAGGATCTAGACATGACATAGATCGTTTTAGGCTTGATTTGGAAGCAATTGATGATGATTGAAGATGACATGCCATAACTGTTTGGACTTGAATCTCTTGATTCATAAGGTTTTAATGCTAGTTGTTTAGATCAGATTGATGTACGCAACGAGATGAAGAGATCTATACCAGTAGTTTTGAGTTTAGTGAGAGTTTTTGATGATGCTATTTCTGAAATTTGGATCATGTTTGATTATGTGTTGAGAATTAGAACATTTTGATGATAGATCTGGAATGTACGTGAAATTCTGAGCAAAATTGGTGTAGAGTTTGTTATTTTTGGTTGCCTGAACATGGACCCTCGCCGAAGAAGACGACCGGAGTCTCCTCCGGCCACCACCAACCACCAGCCTGAATCTCCACTCTGATGACCTGAGATTTGGAGAAGATGAGTGAGAGCCATCAGATCTTGTTCAAACGGAGACTTCTTCCACGCATCCAACGGCCGTGACTTGTTCTCGTTTGGCTGACTTTGACTAGCCAAAGCGCTGCGATTCATTAAACGCGCTGGCAAGATCCTGAGCCTTGATTCCCTTGACTGGTCTCTTGATCCAAGTGCTGATGTTTAATTCTGATTTTTATTTCTTTTTATTCATTTTCTTTTTTATTTTAATGCTTTATTGATTCAAAAAATCATATTAAATTCATTCTTGATCATAAAATTATTTTAAAAATACCTCCATGATTTTGAGAGAATTTGTGATTTTCTGAAATCAATAAAATGCAATTTCATGTTTTTTTTCAATTTAATTTGATTTTTCTTATTTTTGTTATTTCTTTTAATTTTGCATATTTGACCATCTGTTTTGCTTAATTTTGTGCTTCCAATTGGTGATGAGTTTGACTTTGATTTTTTAGTATGTTTTAGGGTAGATATTCATGTTCCCCTAGCATTTTTCTTGGATTTTTAGAACAACATTAGGTTCTGTTTTAGGTATTGAGATTAGGACCCTCCCAAAATTGTGGATCCCCTTGACCTATCTCAATGTAGGAATTGTTTAGATAACTTAAAGTTGATTTAGGCTTCGATCTTTTTACATTAGGTTATTCAAACATGTATGTTCGCCTAGGAATTTTATTAGAATTTTTCAACTTCATTTCCTATTTTAGTTGTATTTTGCAAGTGGCTTGTATTTATGGATTCCTCTCTTGAGTGCTTTGGATTGTTTGGCTTGGTTGGCTGCTTTGGAGTGGGTTTAAGCTTGAGTTCTTTTTGGTGGAGTTTCTGGATTCATTGAAGATGCTTGGGATTGAAGATTGGAGCTTGGAGTTGAAGGCTTTTCCTCTTGTGGAGTTTTTTTTAGGAGCTTAAGAAATTAGGGTTTTAGGAAGTGCCTTAGACCTAGTTTTGATTCTTTCTTCAAACATATAGTGCATTGTTTGCCTCTATTCTATCCAATGACATAAAATCCTCTTTTGGAAGCTCCATATCTCCTTAGGAGGGATGAGTGGTATGCCCAAGTGAGTAGAACTTTGAGGATACCTTTCATTTGCAATGTTGAGTTCTTAGTGATTTCCTTTGGTTGTCATTAAGTTTCTTAATATTATAACTTGATCTTGATGATTAATCCTCCTCTTGGAGTGTGCTTGTTGGAGCTTGAAGATTGATGAAGCTTGAAGGTAAATGCTTACTTGAAGATGAAGTCTTTGTTGTCTTTCCAACTTTGCTGTTTAGAGCTGCTGTTGCTGTTTGCTGTAGGAGTTTGGTACTGCTGCTTGGGCTGCCTCCTCTGTATCTTTTGTTTTTCTCTGTATTGTTTGTTGGCTTGTGTTACTTGCCCCATAGGTCTGAAGTGAAGTTGATTCACTTTGCCTGTTGTTTTCTCTAGGCTTGAGGTGGAGCTGGTCTCCTCTTGCCTATTGTCTTCTCCATTGCCTCTCTTATATTGCTGCATTGCATGCATTTTACTGTTTACTGTAATTGCTTGCTGTCTTTTGCTGTTTATCCCCTAGGATCTTTGATTTCCTCTGTGCAAGAGGAAATTATGACAGACATTAGGTTTTGACCCATGCATGATAACTGTAGGTAGATTCCCCTTTCAACCATAGTTTTAGGGTCTTTCTCTTCTCATCTCAAAACAATTCAAAAACACGGTAATAAGGATAACGCGTGCTGTACGTTACGAGCCTTAAGCTATTTGAGAAAAGCTTGCTGGAGGGTCACTCTTCAGCAATCTGGCTACTTAGTATGGTACCTTTAGGGTGACATGCGACGTAGTCACTCTCAGACCACAAGTCTTTAGTGCAGTACAAGTAGCAAACAGACTAAAAAACATTTCTTTCGTAAAAAACTCAAACAAACATTCAAACTCTGCTTTTGTCCGCTTGGACCTTTAATCAGGAAACCCTTTTCAGAAGGAGATAAAAACTGTCAGACAAACTTGTGTCTTCCGTAGCCCGAACTACGTTTGCTCTGATCTTTCATGCTGTATGAAAGTACGTAGGCATAGGATGTGATATCCTAGCGAGCAACCTTCCCCTCCTTTCTCGTAGGTAGGCGAACTACGTTGACTCTGATTTCTCGTTCCAGACGGGAATACGTAGGCATAAAGTGCGATACTTTACCGAGTCATTTTCTTTCCTTTTTAACCCAGACCTGTAGAGTAGATAGAATAACACACCCTTAGATAGAAAACAAGCGTGGATCGCGTCGAGTACGACGGACGTGAGGGGTGCTAATACCTTCCCCTTGCGTAACCGACTCCCGAATCCAGGATTTGGTTGCGATGACCATTCCTTTCCCTCTTTGCGTTAGGTTTACTCTAAGCGTTTCCTTTCCCTCTTGTGGGATAAATAACGCACGGTGGCAACTCTTCTGTCATAGCCGGCGCCGATTTTCGCAGTAGCGACAAATACAAGGATATTAAAAAATCTCATGTAATTACTTTTGAAGCCAGAGATAAGCTTGAACAGAATAATTCTTCTCTGAATGAAAATATTTTTTCTTTAAAAAATAGTAATTGTGCTTTGAAAAGTAAAATTTCTAAATTAGAAGAAGAATCAGTCTCTAATATCTCTGACACTAATTGTGTCAACAAGTATAATAGAGTATTCCAACACTTTCTAGCTAAAAGCATAGACAGAAGCAAGATAGCTTCCATGATCTATGGAGTTATAAGAAATGGCAAGAAAGGTTTAGGGTGTACATAAGCATTTGGAAATGACGAAAGTTAACCTGTAAAACCAAAACCTCTTTATGATCATTTTGTGCCTTTTGGTACTAAGCTTGACTGTTCTGAGCTTGCGCAAGCACCTTCACAGAAAGAAAAACATGTTCTTACACCTAAGTATCATGCACAAATTCCACTTGATTATCATGTTGCACAGAAACTCAAAGTTGTGAAAAACTCTGGGAAAAGTAACAAAAGAGGACCCAGAAAGTGGGTACCTAAGGATAAGATAATCTATGTTGCAGATATCTTTAGAAGCTCAGTTTAAACACCAATCATGGTACCTGGACAGTGGTTGCTTGTGACATATGAGGGGAAAAGGCATATGTTCCAAAGTCTAGAACTTAAGCTTGGAGGATTCGTTGGTTTCGGAGGAAACTAGAAGGGTAAGATCATTGGCTCTAGAACTGTTGGTAATGGTAAACTTCCTTCTATGCTAATTTTCTTCTGGTTGATGGTTTGATGCATAACTTATTGTCAATTATCCAACTTAGTGACAATGGATATGATATCATTTTTAATCAAAAGTCCTGTAAGGCTATTAGTTAGAAGGATGGCTCAATCCTTTTTAATGGAAAGAGGAAAAACAACTTTTACAAAATCAGACTTTCTGATCTTAAGGACCAGAATGTTAAATGTCTAATGTCTGTAAATGAAGAGCAATGGGTATGGTATAGACGTTTGGGCCATGTTAGCATGAGAAAGATTTCTCATCTAAATAAGTTTGAATTAGTCAAAGGCTTACCAAATCTAAATTTCTCTTCAGATGCTCTTTGTGAAGCATGTCAGAAAGACAAGTTTTCCAAAACCTCTTTTAGAGCGAAAAATGTTGTTTCTACTTCTAGACCATTAGATGCACATTGATCTATTTGGTCCAATGAAAACTGCCTCAATCAATGGTAAGAAATATGAATTAGTCATCATAGATTATTATAGTCATTGGACATGGGTAAAATTCTTGAAACATAAGGATGAGTCATATTCTGTATTCTCTACCTTTTGTTCACAAGTGCAAACAGAGAAGGATTACAAAATTATCAGAGTCAGAAGTGGCATCCGATTCTTTCAATATGTCTAACAAGTGGTCACTTCATATCTAACAAGTGGTCTGGATACTTGTTAGATGAAGTGAACAATATGTCTAACAAGTGGCATCCGAGTCTAACTCTTGTTAAAATACTAATTATTGTAGAAGGAAGATGACTTCCAACATATTTTATAACAAGAGATCTTTCCTAAACACATCAAATGATACTAAACTATTTTATGTTCATAATAGCGAATCCGCCAAGGAAATTTGGGATACTCTTGAAATGATATATGAAGTTTCTCCCAATATCAAACAAGACAAAATGAACACACGAGGCAAAAAAGATGAATGTTTCATTCATAAATGTTTTTATAAATTTATAAATGTTAGAAATTATGTTGGAACACATATTAATAACAAATGTCTAAGAATTAAGAATTGGAATAAGAAATTTGATCCAATCGTTAAGTCAAGAGATGTGAGTTTTTATGATCATCAAGAAAAATATAAGAGGAAACAAATCATAGAAAATTTGAATGAAGTAGTTCAATTACTTAAAGATGAAGGTCTAAGCTCAAATATTGAAGAATTCTCAACAACTTCATCAAACTCCTACAAAGGAACTCTCGTGGTCTCCTTTGAAAGAACTATTTCAATAGTTAAGCGATCCTCGTAGAATTCAATATTAAAGGAAGGAACTTCATTTGTGATAGGAGGTGAAGAAGAGGAAAAATCTAATGGAATTTTCAATAGAATAAGAGAGAATAAAGCATCCATAAACGAAGAAGAGTCAACCCCAGGAAGAACCATCGAAGAATCCTCTTACAACGAAGAAGATGAAGTTTGTTTGAAAGTATCTCACAAGGAAGATGACCATGAGGTATCAAAGATGACTTACAAGCAGTTGTTTAAACTAAATGCTAACTTAATTGATAAAAAATGATAAGATTGAAAAAAGAGACTTAGACCTTAAGGATTATTTGGAGTTTCTTGAAAAGAGTAAGAAACACTTAAAGTTCTAAGTAGCTAATATTAGAAAATTAGTTGGAATATGTGAGACTCGTATCTCAATGAAAAAGGAAATGACATATTTGAATGAAAACCTAAGTAAATTTACTAAAGGGAAATAAATCCTTCACTTGATCATGTCAATTCAAAGGCATTCCTTAAAAAAACTGGATTAGATTTTAAATCCGGCAGAGCACATAATAAAGTAGTAATTGGAAGAAAATGAATTGTCTTATTTCTAAATGCTCTTATTGTAATAGATTTGGAAATTTAGAGTCTTTTTTATACATTGAAAAGTTACAAATATAGTAACCCTAGAACTTCTAAAACCACTAACGCACTAGGACCCAAGATAATTTGGATAACATATGTGAAACCTTAACATGTTTTTGCAAGAATACTTTATAGCTTTCATGAAGCCTTAGCGCATATCAAATAAAGATGTGCAAAGAAAAATGTATACTCTTGAGTATACGTTCTATTTTTTAAGTCTCTAATATAAGGATGCTTGCTGATGAAGTATATTAACGGTCATGATTAAATAATGCCTTTCGTTGAGGATGGTATCATCATCTCTAATTTATGATGATCAACTACCCTTTTAGAAGGTTGAGAAGATAAGTATGTGGTGGACATATCTATCTCGTGTTTTAACTAAATCTCATATCCAACGATCCATAGAGAAGGACATGTTGCATTATGTTGGCATTCCCCCATAAAGGTGAGGTTTTATCAAGGTTTCTTGACAATTGAGATAAAACACTATTTTACCATGAGTTTTAGCTAACTATATTATATGTTTAAGTGCTTTTTATTTCCTTTTATCGCATTTTATGTGTCAGTTTGATATTTCCATTATTTTTAGGTTCAGGTACGCAATCAAGAAGAATCAGAGCAAAAACTGGGAAAAAAATAGTAATTTGGAAGAGCTTTAAAAGTGAAACAGGGGTCTGACACGGCCACCCGAATGAAGATTGAGTTTTAGACAGTGGCCTAACACGGGTGCCCGTGTCAGCATGTCTGGAACAGACAACTCTTTTCAACTGATAACCAGGGAGCCAACACGACCCATGTTGGCTTATGCGCTTCATCTTCCGATTTTTTGGTTTTTTGGGCCTTTGTGATTCCTATGGGTATTTTTGGTATTTTCCTATTACTGTGTTGGACCTGAGAGTATTTAAGACAAATTTTGAGAAGGAAGACATGACTTTTTTTGCCAGGGAAGAATTGCACTATCAGGATTAGAGAGATCAAGGTAATTGGGAAACTGAAGGTTTTTATGAGCAGAACCCATTGAAGATCCAAGAACCCTGAAGGTGTATGATATGACTCAGTAACAACCCTGAATTAACACTGTAACGACTTATTGTAACTAACTAATTACCGATTCTTTAGAGGATTCTGTAATGACTCTGATATTATTATTGCACTGACATTTTCTTTGTTTTCATAACTGATTTGATCTCTAGCCGTTCTTAATGCTTTCCCTGCCAGACCAACATGGTTTGATTTACAATTAATGATTAGGCTGGACTGCCTTTGTTAAAGCTTTGCTTTTTATCATTCTATAGTAGGTATCACCTAGGACTAGGGATACCCTAAAGGAACTGTAATAATTCTTGATAATTGATTTCTTAATCTCACTTATAATTTTCTATGGACGTAGGAACTAGGATAGATGACTAAAGGTTTTATCACTAAGGACTTAGGAGTAAACATTCTATAGAACCGGTAATTAGTTAGTTACAATAAGTCATTGCAGTGTTAATTCAGGGTTGTTACTGAGTCAGATCATACACCTTCCCTAGCAGGTTACTCATATTTGTTTAAACCAATTAGTCAATTTCTCCTTTTCCTTGAAAATATTTTTATAATTAAACAAAAGCCTTTTTAAAACACTAGAGCTTTTGTTTAACTAAAATAAAACCAGAACTTTATATCATCAAGTAGTCCTTGAGATCGACATTTGGGAAAATCCTCTTTATTACTACATTGGCAAAAAGTACACTTGCTATTTTCCCGATCAAGTTTTTGGCGCCGTTTCCGGAGACTGCTAAAGATCATAGATTGTATATTTTTATTTTAGTTACAATTTTGTTGCTCTGCAACTAAAATTTATTCTTACATTTATTTTTATTTTTATTTTATTTATATATAAAAAAATCAAATTATTGTTGCTTCATGAATTCTTCTATACCGTGCGACTAATAAAGTTTCAGAGTTGTGTAGTTATGAATATTTTTTATACATTGCCACCTGTATCTCCTGCATGTTGGTCGCCTGTTTCGGGAATCAATTTGGAAGAGGCGACCAAAATTTTTAAAGCATATCAGAGGGAGGTAAGAATCCTTACGAATGAATGTAAGGAAGCTAAATTTTATCCAGATAAATTTATTTGGTAAGAGTTTAGGTTGGAAGAAGAATGTGTGAAAGAAGAAGAACAAAGCATGACGTCAGACGAAGAAGACGAATTAGAAATAGAAGAATCTGAGGTAAACAAGAAATATGGGGAAGAAGAAAGAAGGAAACTTGAAGATGATCTAGTGCTGGATGAAAATACAGATGTAAAAAATTGTATAGATGTAGACATCCAACAAGAAAATCTTCAAAAAAATAGTATCCCTAAAACTTATTTCAACAAGGCGGATGAAAAACAAGAAATTGAAAAAGTATTGGATTTCATTTATGCCTTGTTCACAAAAATCTCACTGAAGATGACGTGGAAGCAACATCATCAATACCTCAAGTTCATGGGATTGCTACCAAACAAAAGAAAGAAAAAAGATGATGTGTTCTTCGTTTCATATATATCACCTTAACAGAGAGTGATTCGTTGAGCCATGCGACGTTAAACGAAGCGCTGCGTGGGAGGCAACCCACGTTTTTAATTATTTTGCATTTTCTTTTTTTGTTATTTTACTTTGATTATAGGTGATAAACGAGACCTTACAAGGGCAGGTTAGAGTGTTGCATTATCCTCCAGCTCCTCAGTAAGGACCTCTGTGAGTACATCTTTCCCACTCATGTTCTAAAACATTGAGGACAATGTTTAGTTCAAGTTTAGAGGAGTTTTTACTGTTTTGAGTTTTCATTTTAAGTACCTTTTAATTTTGTTTGGGTCCTGTTTTTTAAAAATCACTTTAACTATCCCCGAATAAGGACCGTAAAATTTTTTTTCTTGTGAATACTATGATGCGTGAAGTAGTCAGGAAAGTATATAGGGTTTGAGGAAAGAAAAGTTGAAACTAGGGAAGTTGGGAAAGTTTGAAAATTGAGGTATAACTTGAACACCCTAGGTTCCCCGAAGTAAGGTAACGAGTCCAACGTGTAGATTTGTACCATAGTATTTGAATTTGAGAAGTATTCCTCAATTAGTTTATAGTGATTGTCCGACACGATTAAAAAGAATCGCATGGATAAAGTTGATTGAGAGAATGACTAATGACACCAAAATAAAAAATTATGAATAATGAGGATAAAGACAACTGATCCTTCTAAGTTGGGTAACCCTCACCCAGTTATTTAGCCTAACGGTGGTTGAATCTCTATAGTCGTCCCAAAGTGGACTAATAAACGCCAATGCGCAAGAAGAAAAAAAAGAATAAAGGTGCCTTGAAAAAATCTCGATCCAATCTTATACATGTGAGGGAAAACGAGTAAAAGTGCCTTAATCTGATTATCCGAATGAAAGGGGTAGAATATCGAAGAAAAAACTTAAGCCCAAAGCATAGTTGGAGAGGTGACCAAAAGGGGGGTTTAGGTCTGTGGTGTTACCGCGGTATGTGTTTGTGTAATACCTTCGTTAACGAACAATTACTAAGAGAACTAGTTTTAACCGATCGAAACAAAGACTCACGTATGAGTACCGACACACTTTACCGTCACTAGTATTTTATTTTATTTATACCGTTTGATCTAAAAAGTGTTTATCGAAGCTTGTTGCTTGAGGTCAAGCAACGGTTTAAGTTTGGGGGTATTTGATCAGTGATTTTAAATACGTTATTTTACCATGAGTTTTAGCTAATTATCTTATACATTTAAGTGCATTTTATTTCCTTTTATCGCATTTTATGCGTCGGTTTGGTATTTCTATTATTTTTAGGTTCAGGTACGCAATCAAGAAGTAATTTGGAAGAGTTTTAAAAGTGAAACAGGGGCCTGACACGGCCACCCGAATGAAGATTGAGTTTTGAATAGTGGCCTGACACGGGTGCCCGTGTCAGCATGTCTGGAACAGACAACTCTTTTCAACTGATAACCAGGGAGCCAACATGGCAGCCCGTGTCAGCTGACACGGCCCGTGTTGGCTGATGCGCTTCATCTTCCAATTTTTTGATTTTTTGGGCCTTTGTGATTCCTATGGGTATTTTGGATATTTTCCTATTACTGTGTTGGACCTGGGAGTATTTAAGATAAATTTTGAGAAGGAAAACATGACTTTTTTTGCCAGAGAAGAATTGCACTATTAGGATTAGAGAGATCAAGGTGATTGGGGAACTGAATGTTTTTATGAGCGGAAGCCATTGAAGATCCAAGAACCCTATTATCTTGTAATGTCTAGTTTTTTTTTGTATTTTCTTTGAATAATATGAGTAGCTAAAACCCTCAATGCTTGGAGGTGTCCCTGATTTGAATCTGTAATGACTCTGATACTATTATTGCACTGACATTTCCTTTGTTTTCATAACTGATTTGATTTCTAACTGTTCTTAATGCTTTCCCTGTCGGACCAACAATGTTTAATTTATGATTAATGATTAGGCTAGACCTCCGTTGTTAAGGCTTTACTTTTGATCATCCTATAATAGGTATCACCTAGTACTAGGGATACCCTATAGGAACCGTAATAATTCTTGATAAATGATTGCTTAATCTTACTTATAATTTTCTATAGACGTAGGAATTAGGGTAGATGATTAAAGGTTTTCTCACTAAGGACTTAGGAGTAAACATTCTAAAGAATCAGTAGTTAGTTAATTACAATAAGTTATTACATGTTAATTCAGAGTTGTTACTGAGTCAAATCATACACCTTCCTTAGCAGGTTACTCATATTTGTTTATACCAATTAATCAATTTCCCATTTTCCTTGAAAATATTTTTGTAATTAAACAAAAACCTTTTTAAAACACTAGAGATTTTGTTTAACTAAAATAAAACCAGAACTCTATATCGTCAAGCAGTCCTTGAGATCGACATTTGGGAAAATCCCCTTTATTAATATATTGGCAAAATAGTACACTTGCTATTTTCCCGATCATTGGCATTCCCCCATAAAGGTGAGATTTTATCAAGGTTTCTTGACAATTGAAATAAAACACTATTTTATAGTTGAATGATCCAAAAACTTTGATTAATCCTTTAAAGTAGTACATTTAATTTTTTCTCATCAGTTAAAATATTTTTGCTAACTAAATAGATGAATTTTCTAGTGCTTTTTTAGAAAAAGGTGCAAATGAGCAAGTGAGGGGTGCAAGAAATGAGAAAGTCAAAGCAAAATAAAGTACAAGGCCTAAAAAGTACTAAGAAGGATGATCAATTGGATCACCTTATCACACATAATTTCAAATTCAATATGATTGAAACTTATTCTCTGAGTCAATCAAATATGCGCATTGATGAAAATTGCTTAGAATCTCTGAATATTTGATGTCCGGATTGATTAAAGCCTTAACCAAATTGATTGGGGGAGCACTTTTGGAAAAATTTGGATATGAATTTTATTGTGCACAATCTCCATTGATTTTGTGCAAGGCTTACATGCTCAAGATCGTCAGAGGCGCCCCTATAAATAAGTAAACCTTTGTCATTCTTTTGCATTGCATATTTTACTTTCTCTCTAGTTATGGGTGAGATTATTCTTTCAAGTTCTCTATCATCATCATCGTCATCACAATCATGAATCCTAGAAGGCTGAGATTTGTCTCAAAACCTTTCAATAATGATTTCACTTCTCAACATTAAGAAGGAACATTCCTCGGAGAATTCGCTGACAATTTTTTTTTGAGAATTCACACCTTCGATTATGGAGTCTTTAAAGAATTTGAATTCTTCAAGAAGTAATATAATACATGATGCAAAGGAAGAGAAAAGAAATGTGCCTACCATATGGTAACCTAATCACACAAATCCTAGAACACATTAGATTCAACTTTGGCAATGAAGAATTTTTAGAGGATGTAACAAAAATAGGAGAAACATCTCTAGAAATAATGAGGTATGAGATCATTGAGGGAAAGGTGATTGAAAAACCCTCCAAAGAAAAGAAGAAAAAGATCAAAGATCAAAGAAGCATGTGGAATATTTTGACTATGATATCCCTCAACCACCCTTTGCAGAAGACATACTCAAGATCATAATCAAGAAGTTGGATAAGACAAATGGAAAAATTGATTTCCTAACTCACAATTTTGTCCAAGACCTGGGGAAACTAACATAATTTTTCATGGATAATGAATTTGATGATAAAATATAGTATCAATTATGTGTCTTAGTTTCTAAGTGTGTTTTCTTCTCTGTTTTTGCATTATTTCAATGCCCGCAAATTTCCGCTTTTTGTACTTTAAATTCCAATATAATTTGAATTAATGATGTGTGTTATTTTTATTGAGAAAAACAAGTGTGAGTTGGAAGTAATGAGAAACAAGTATAGGGAAGTCCCACACTGATTAAAAATGTGGAGATTGAATACTTTATAAGTGAGAGAACTCACAGACTTATCACCTTAAGATTTTGGGTGAGTATGTGGTGTGTCTCTCACAAGGTGTGTTGCTCATAAAAAAAACCTCAATGTAAAAATGGTCCTTCATGTTGACCCCCTAATTGATGATTCAACAGTGGTATCCAGAGCCGTTGGTTTGAGTGAAGGACCAACTCACTTGTATCAAAAGTCCTCTACATGATGGTGGATAGGAGGTATGTCCAGTTGAAAAAGTTTCAACGGAAGTATAAATTGTATGTGGATAAAAGATCTTTCGCTTTAGAGGGGTATTATTGATAGACTTACACCTGAGGGGGATTGTTGAAAAAAGCAAGTGTGAGTTGGAAGTGTTAAGAAAAAAGTGTGGGGAAGTCCCACATTGATTAGAAAAGTGGAAATTTAGTACTTTATAAGTGAGAAAACTCACACACCTATCATTTTAAGAGTTTGAGTGAGTATATGTTGTGTCTCTATATGGCGTGTTGCTCATAAAAAAAATCTAATGTAAAAATGCTTCCTCATGATGACCCCCAAATTGATGATCCAACAATTTTCCCTTTCTATATGCTTATGTGTAGAGCTGTCAAAATGAGCTAGTCCATATGAGTCGGTCCGCCAGGCCCAAAAAATCATAGGACTTGGGCCTTAAAATTATAACCCATATTTTTCAGAGCTTTTTTATCCTAGCCCTAAGAATCCTACCACCCATTAAGGTTAGCCCATATGGGCCGTGAGTAGCCCGATTGGCCCACATAGGTATAGGTATATCTATATATATATATATATATATATATATCTATATATATATATATATATATATATATATATATATATATATATATATATATATATATATATATATATATATATATATATATATATATATATATATATATATATATATATATATATATATATATCTGTGTGTGTGTGTGTGTATGTATGTATGTATGTACGTACGTATGTATATATAGTCTTACTCTAAAATAACATATTGATTTTTCTCAGCTCAGTAAATTTTATCTTTAGTTTGTTCAATCGTTCTCTTTTAAATCTTATACAATAATATAATCAATACTCTTTCCTCGTATTTTATTAGTTTTTCTTATGTTAAATATTCGAGTGTTATTTTATAAAATTTAGACATGTGTTATATTTAAAAACAAATTATAGTATTTAAAAAATGTAACATAGTACTTAAAATGTATTATGTTTAAAATAATATAATTTTTAATTTCATTTATAATAAATATTATAAATTTTTTTTTTTTTTTTTATTTTAAAAAATCATTTAGGTTTGAATAATTTGAAGTTCATCTTAAAAGCTCGAGCTCATTAGAGTTGGCCCGTTTAGAATCAGGTTATCTATTTTGACAGGTCTACTTATATAATTATAATTATGTGTGTATATTAAATTCTCATAATACATCTTTTATCAGTATTTTTTATTATGATAAATCACATAAAGAATATCTCTATTAATCGGAAGTTCAAATTTACAAGAATTACTCTAAAATGATTCATTGAAGATTCTCTTCCTTAAAGTGTAGCTATCTTTTTCTTTCCAATAACTTTTTCCTTTCCTCTTATAATAAATCTACACATAAATTATCGGTTTGATTGTTTAGATAATATTTTTTTAGGGAACCAAAATAGTTGAAATTTCAAGGATATAGAATCTTAGATAAAAAAAAATGCTTTTCCTACTAGAAAACAAAGAGTAAAGCATACAAAAATTTCACATCAATGACTAATTGCAATTAGTCAGTTCTAGTTTTCCATATGTGATCCGAGATAAGAGGATTAAATTAACATGACAGTGACTATTATCCTACTTAAAGCAACACTTCATCATAAAACATAGAGTAAAAGCATAAAAAGATTGACTAACGAACAATCATTCAGTAATGACTGTGATCTTCTATTCAAAAACCGAAACTTTTTATATATGGCTTAAATCATGCTTCAAGCAATCTAAATATTACGTCGTTAATGGAGCAGCGTCATGCAATATATAATTGAGTAAGTTGCAAAATTGTTTTCAGATTATAACTTCTAAATAAATTAGTAATAAGTTAAAGAAGAAACATTATACCAATGATTGCTCGCCGTCATGCATGTTTCTTATGGTCTATTCTAGTTTTCTTTTTTCCTTTTTCTATATTTAGGTTCAAATGATTAATAAATACAAAATGATTTGTGGAGACATCATTATCTACATTTGAATAATTATTTATAATTTTTTTAATCAAACGAATATCTAATTTATATGATACTTAAAAGGTATAATTAGTTCTTAGATCTTTAACTTTAAGTAAAGTTTTGTTTTGATTTCCTAACCAAAAAAATGTTATGTAATAGTTTCTTAACTTCTCATCTGTTGAACTTGGCCCCTTCTATTAGTTTGGGTGAAAAAGCGTTAACTATGGCTGAGATGACATACCAGATAAGCAAACAGTACAGTGAACAATCAATTGTTGTTCATCTTCCTTTGTTTTTCATTATTCACCCATCTTCCATTAGTTTGTGGCTTCCTATTCTTCAATCTTCCATCGTGTTCCTTTTTCTTCTCCAAATTACGGTTAAATCACCATCTTCCATCAGTGCTTTAATATCAAAGAATGCAAGCAGTGCTTCAAGGAGATGAGGTTGTATGAGGTTTGTGCTTGGTGTTGAAGTAGAAAAAGACAGCGTGTTAATAAGATTCGGTGGTTGTTGGAGGGAGAAATATGTGAATATGGCATTTCGATTGTGCAAGCGAAGGTTACGGTTTTCGCGTCGATGAACAGTGAAGTTTTGGATCAGAGGTGATCTGAGGTTTAGATGCGTCTAGGCGTGGTTCTCACAGTGGAGGTGGTCGGAGGTAAAATTGTGGTGGTTTACACGTGAGCACATTGGAGATGTTAACGTGATGGTGGTTGGATTTTGTTAGAAGAGGTGGACGGAGGTGAAGCTGTGTGGAAAAAATGCAGGAGGGTGTGTGGTGGTTGAAACTATGGCGGAGGGAGGATTTCGTATGTGGAATGGTAGTGGCCGGAATACCACCGGCTGTGAGGCTAGTGTGTTTGTTCAAGGTCGTGGAATGGAGGTTGTGGTGTAGCATCGTAAGGTGATAAAGTGGTAAGATGAGGTTTGTTGTAGGGGTTACTTTATTATGGAGTTGAAGATGATTTTTGTGAAAAGAAGAAGCAAGGGTAATAGTATGTTGTATGGAGTTTTTTTAGTGGATCAGTGGTGTTTAGTAGTTATAGCAGGTGAATGGAAGAAGAAAGATAGAAATGGAGTTAGATGAGGTGGGAGATGTGTTGTTGAGCACTTGGCAGGAAGTGGATAGAAGAAGGCGTTAGTTTTGATGAGATAGGGTAGAGTAACACATGAAGAAGAAGGAAGAGAGTCAGCTCCTTTCATACAGCAATATTAAAATAAATAAATTTCACATCAGATATAAATAGTCCAGCATGACATCTTTTAACGTTTTTCCAATAGAAACTAATGAAAATGACCAAATAGTTTAACGAAAGTGAAGTGAAGGGACCGTTATGTAATATTTTTTAGTTAGAGAATCAAAGCTAAACTTCTTATAAAGTTAAGGGACTAGATGATACATTAAACTTATTTAAAGTTATGAAGTGTTTCGTTAAGATAGCTCAATTGGTAGTTGTATAGAGACAATAAAATGCTGAGGCGTGGGTTCGAACCCATAATATTCCATTTATTCGATTCTAGTCATTTTATTACTTAACAAAAAATTATAAAGTAGAGGGTAATTATATGGATGAATTAATCACGATTTTAACAAACATAATCATATTGTTTTAATATGATTAAATAAGTGTTTAAATATTATTAGTGTAACATGATAATTATATGTCTAAAATCAAATAAAATTAAAAACATATAAATTCTTTATTTTAATAACAATATAACAATACCGATTAAAACATGATCTAAGAGTCTATTTCTTGAGTACAACAAAAATATAATCAAAATGACTCTTTAATTATGAATATTCATAACTTGTGTATCTTAGGGTCATTTCAACCAATATTGAGACCTAACACAACCTTTAAGAATTGGATATTTATAAAATAATTTTTAAGATACAAAATCATTTATTAAATTATCATAATCAATTTTTTGTAAAATTTATTTTTCAATAAATAATAAAGTCAACCAATTTAATCTTTTTGAAACATTGTTGATCTTAGATAGAATTTTATTAATTTTAATTTTGAAAAACTACGTTTCGCAGAAACAACTTACAAGAATTGTTAATATTATTTTATAAAGAATATATGTATTGGGGAAACAATAAATTCTTTTACATAATTAAATATGTTAAATTGTGTATCATTTTTTATATTTTAATAACAATATAACAATACCGATCAAAACATGATCTAAGAGTCTATTTCTTGAGTACAACAAAAATATAATCAAAATGAGTCTTTAATTATGAATATTCATAACTTGTGTATCTTAGGGTCGTTTCAACCAATATTGAGACCTAACACAAACTTTAAAAATTGGACATTTATAAAATTAGTTTTTAAGATACAAAATCATTTATTAAATTATCATAATCAATTTTTTGAAAAATTTATTTTTCAATAAATAATAAAGTCAACCAATTTAATCTTTTTGAAACATTGTTGATCTTTGATAGAATTTTATTAATTTTAATTTTGAAAAACTACGTTTCGCAGAAGCAACGCTTACAAGAATTGTTAACATTATTTTATAAAGAAGCAACACTTACAAGAATTGTTAACATTATTTTATAAAGAATATATGTATTGGGGAAAAAATAAATTCTTGTACATAATTAAATATGTTAAATTGTGTATCATTTTCTATATTAATAACTTCTTCTAAGATGTTTAGTTTTGTAAATAAATTTAATCCATCAATATATGAGTGTTCATTGTGTTTTAATGATCGTTCAAGATTAAGACATAATCTTTTAACTTTCCATTATCTAATTACCTTATTTTCTCAATGATTTAAAGAAATTAAAATATATCATTATAGAATTTAAATTGTTCAAACCTAGTTAAAAATTAAAGTTAAGGGCCTAAAACAAGAGCTTTACCAGCCTAGGGGTTGAGACGGCCCTGGTATACCTGTTTACGAGGGAAAAAATAGAAATAACATAGGATGAGATACTAATTTTAGTACGTTCCTAACTAGAACCATCAAGCATCTCACTACCAGACTATCTGGGCAAAAGTGCAAACTTGTCTTACCTACATGGGTATCTGTTGCAATACAGATAGGAAGTCCAGTTTTATCGTCTCCACAAAGACTATTGTGTTTCAAAGCACATTTAATCGTTTATATTATTTTAAGTTTAGGTTATCAGAAGATTGATTGTTTGGTAAATACTTTGAAAAGTAAAATGACAGAAAATAAACTTTCGGTGTTTTAACATTGATAAAAATTTATTGTGGTTAGACTTCATT
Source organism: Lathyrus sativus (assembly GCA_963859935.3). Classification (NCBI taxonomy): domain Eukaryota; kingdom Viridiplantae; phylum Streptophyta; class Magnoliopsida; order Fabales; family Fabaceae; genus Lathyrus; species Lathyrus sativus. The sequence continues at coordinate 603,619,888 of OZ012737.1, read as the reverse complement.
GACCTTTTTTATGTATCACCTTTGACAAGTAATATGCAATTCTAATTAGTTATTAGTATTACTACCTATTTCTCTCATCACATAGACGGCCTTTCAACCTATTAACCAATACATCAACATTAAATTTCAACAATGAATGTAGATAGTAGCATTCCATTTTACAATGTTTTTATTCATGTGGATATCAAATCTAAATTTATGTCTAGACTTTAGTATCCAATAGATTATAAAATTGAATTTAGTAATGACCAGTACCTTTCAAATATCAAGTCATACCATGAAAACATGTTTTAGGTAGCTAATCCAAAACAAGCAATAAGAATGAAAAATTCATCAATTTTAAAACCTAAGAAAAATTACATAGAACATTATGGTCATGATCAAAACATAAGTAACATGAAAACTATATCTAACCCCTACAAAAGAGAAAACTATTTATGTTTACTCATTGTGGCTTTACAATCAATGCCTAAAGAAGGAATTTGAAAAGCATTTGTGGGCAATTTCTCAGACAACATTTCTACCATTGATCTTCCTCTCCTATTTTCTCTTATTGTGATTCAAGGTGAGAACCTAGCTGCTCTAGGACACCACCTTGAATTCCACTGAATATGATCCAATCCTCTAGAATTGAAATTAGATGAACATGATTGAATATCTCAAATGAATTCTTGACACCCCTATTTATAGCCTTAGAAAATGTAGGCTCGCTAAGTGCAACGCCCAGCCTTGCTTATCACACCTACTTTCTTCATGATTAATTCATGCCAGCTACCCTAGACCTAGCCTTGCCGCCTATGCTCACTAAGAAAACTTCCAAGCTTTCTTAACCACCAAACCATTGTTTCACCTTGAATTAACCTAACCTTGAAGTCTTTGAACTACCATTGCTCGCTAAGAGCGCCTGTGTTTCCTAGCTTAACGACGACGCACCTTTGCTTGCTAAGTGAAGTTGCATTCTCGCTGGACAATGTATAAACTATAAAAAAAAAATTCACTTCATCTATACAATATCACAAGATAATCATCAGTCATAGATCATTCGGGTCTTTCTTTTGGTTGTAATGTGGTTGCGCTATAATTCATAGATAACCAAATATGAATTATGAATTAAGCATTATATTTAAAAGAAAACCTTTTATAATGTCATTGTTCTTGAGATTTTTCATCAACATAGCCTATGTGTTTCTTATGCACTTTTCTTTTTCAGGTCAGTTGAACCAACTGTAAACAAACAATTTTCTAAAATAGAATTTTTTTATTTTAAATTTAAAAAAAAAATTCAAGCAAGCATTTACTTATGAAAACAATTTAAACATCACATGTATTATATAGACTTTAAATTTGATCTTCCTTCTATTCCATTCCTTGTAGAGAAATTTGGCGTGTGCTCAGGTCATCGGAATATGGATGGTGAAATGAAGAATCTCACTTAGCCACCGATGATCTCACTTAACACCCAATAAGCACCAAGTTTTGCTAAGCAACCAATAGGCTCACTTGTCCATTAGTAGACATCATGGCTAGCTGAGTAAACACTAGAGATCTCTTAGCTAACTTGTGCAACTTTTACCTACCTGTTGTACTTGCTTGATTTACAATCTTAAAATGCATCATTCATTCAAGGAAAGATGTTTCAAAACATGATTAATCAGTAATGAAATGTTTTGGAAGTTTGGGCATGCTTATGTACTTGGTACATTATGCCAACATGCCCAAGTCCCATTGGGCATGGAAACAAAAATTATCACAATAAATAAACCAAACATAAATTGTTCAAGAAGTAAGTAAATTAAAATAATTAAATACTACCTCAGATGGAGGTAGCATCATGTAATCTCAACATAGTTTTCCTCTAAAGTCGTATCATCATTATCATACTCTTCTTCACTTTCCTTTCATCACCATCTTCCTCATTTTATTCCTTTTCCTCTTCATTAGCCTGTGCCTCCTGCTTATTACCCATACCACTACCACCGACATCACCAACCCCTAAAACCTGAGTAAAATGGCCTATTTGTAAGCCATTGCAGATAGCTCACAAACCCATCCCGGGAAGGTACTGGTTCATGTGTGGCATATGGATCTTGCATCCTATGCTTCAACATGTTCATGAATTCATTAAATGAAAACATACCTAGATGATATGCATTAAAGATGTCATGGCTAAAAACACGAGGAAAACAACTCAGATCATTCAAATACAGATTCAAAGAGAGGAGAAGAAGTCATGGCTAAAAATCCCCCTAAAATACTATTGGGTGATTATGGGAGAACAAATGCACTGAGGGTCAATTGAAAATAGTGAACCAACCGATGAATGTTCTTAATTTTTTAGTTGCATCCCACCACCATCACCAACTCGAAAAAAGACATTTCACAAGAAAAAACTCAATGAAGATTCAAACAAACATCTACAAAACTTTCTGACATTGAGTATTACTCTAAAGATATAGGGGTACATTGAAGAGAGAAAAAAATTGATAATGTTCCCTTTGACTTTAGAAGAAGATGCTGAAGAACAGTTTAACTCACTTCCTGCAGACATGATCACCACGACGGAAGAGATGGAAACAATTTCTGATTGAGTATTTCTAGCTTCATCGTTCTTGAGAAAATATATATGAAATCCTTAATTTCAATCAGATGGAAGGTGTGTCACTGGTGATACATATAAAAAATTTAAGAGATTCCTGGGTGCATGTCCCACACATACTCTAGATCAAACTAAACAAATGCAAATATTTGTTAGTGGGCTCAGACCAAAAACCAAAATTTGATTGATACAACTGTTGGTGGCTCATCAAATTTTAAACCTGCCACTGGTATCAAGAATATTATTGAGTTCGTCACTACAAATGAACATTTAGAGTAGTATGATTGATGCACAGGTAAACCTGAAGGGGCTATTTATTTGAAATGGCAACTCAAAGTATAAAGATAGAAGATCAGGTTGCAACTGAAGTTGAAAGGAGACTTAAGGCAATGAACATATGTACTCAGCAGGTAGCTTAAGTCCAACAAGCTCAAGAACTTACTTATGATATCTGTGGAGGCCCTTATTGTGCCATGTATTGTGTAACACATCTTCAACAGGTTGAAGAGGTTAACTATGTCTAGCACAACAATCCTTATTCTAGCACATACAATCCAAGATGGAAAAATCACCCAAACTTTTCAGGAAATATCAATAATGAAATGTTTTGAAACAAAGCCCAATGCAATACCAGAACTCACAATAAAAAGTTAACCATTATCAACAGCCTAATCGGCAAGTTCATCATTAGTTTCATCAGCAATTTTCACAACAACCACCAGCCCTTAAAAAAACGTTATGGGAGATAGCTCTTGAAGAAGTTATTACTAAGAATGCCCAATTCCAAAAAGAATCAAGAAACTATCAGAGGAGCACTACATCAGCAATAAAAAACATGGAAGTTCTTGTAGGTCAGATAGCCCAACAACTCTCCATGCAAGCTCAAGGGACCCTTTTGAGTTCAACAATACCAAATTCGAGAAATCATGAGAGTGTTAATGTTGTTGATACCATAGCTAAAAAATAAGTTAAGTTTTAATTTTAGGGTTGGGGTACTATAGAAATTGGTTTAAAAAATGTAGAAAATAAAATAAGTTAAAATATCTTATTCTAAAAAATGTGAATGAAAAGAACCAAGAATAAGTTATTCTCTAGTACTCATGAATAAGTGAATTTTTATTATGTAATAACAATTGTGACATATGGAAAGAAAGTACTTAACACCAAATATTTAAGCCTACTGTCCCAAAAGATCATACCCTAACATAAGCCTCATTACAACCTTAAAAGACATCAAAAGTGTGTATTCGGGTGTGGATTTGACTGACTTTTTCTACAAATTTTGCAAACCTATGGTAACATACTTTTGTATGTTGATTATGTGACGACCATGCTCAATTCGAGTGAAAAGGTGACATGAGAGATAGGTTGAGCGCATTTGAATGTTGGAAGAACTTTCTAGATTTATCTGGATTGAAGCAGGGAACGAAAGTGATAATCAGAGATAGAAGATTTATGAAATTTGTCGCGAGAAAAAAAATCACAGAGTCGCGTGCCATATTTTATTAATTCCTAAGGAACGTGGGAGATAATGATAAAATCCTAAAGGAAAGGATAAGACGGTCATCGGAACTGAATATGGATTCGAGCATCAGTTAAGTGAGGGTAAGGTGTTAGGCACCCGTCATCTCTGTTGTACTCAACGAAAACCTCATATAGTTCTAAGGGTAATTGTTTGTTAAAGGAAAATTTGTTCGAATAATTGTTTATTTCTTTCTTTTATTTATTTACAAAGAGAAGGGTATACAAAAGGATAAAATGGGAAAAGAGTTGGTTTTAGGTTAGGGGACTCGCCTTGGTTTCACAACCTTGTGCCTACGTATCTTCATCTAAGGATGAAGAAGTCAGAGTCCACGTAGTTCGCCTTTTGTTGGTTGGTTGATTTTAGTTGTGAAAAAAGTTGTCTTAAATTAAATGTACGGGAGCGAAAATGTTAATTTGTCACTCGGGAGCGAAAAGGGAATGATTGTTGCACGGGGTGGAAAAAAAAGTTAATTTGATGGGTTGGATGACTTCTAAGATGTGAATTGATTTTGTTTCTTTTTTTTTTAATTAGTGATTTATGTACAAGGTTTTTTTTTTAATTTTCTTTTGTATCTTTTATTAATTAAAAAACTAAAATTAAATTAAATTAAACAACTAAAAGATATTTAGAAGAAAAATCTTAAGAACAATGAGTTAAATAACCTAACACTAACTGAAATAAAAAGTGAAGCTAATACTTTTTATTTGTTATTTTTTGTAAGAATAAACTAAAACGTATGTTTGTGCATTTTGTATTTTGTAATTACATGAATTAAATATTTTTTTGATATATATATATATATATATATATATATATATATATATATATATATATATATATATATATATATATATATATATATATATATATATATATATATATATATATATATATATATATATATATATATATATATATATATATATATATATATATATATATATATATATATATATATATATATATATATATATATATATATATATATATATATATATATATATATATATATATATATATATATATATATATATATATATATATATATATATATATATATATATATATATATATATATATATATATATATATATATATATATTGAATATTTGATCTTTTGCATTTGTTTGTGATTCCCAAAATTAAACAAAATAAATAAATAAGTAAACTAAATAAATTAAATGATGTAAAAAATAAACTCAAAGGTGTGGAGATAGAATTCAGGGAGGTGTAAATCTAATAAAATGGAAAACCGTAAAGCCCAAATATTAACCCTAACAACTAAATCATTAAATAAATAAAAAATAGAAAAATAGAATAAACAACATGGGGTTCACTCCCATCTAGCTGTCCTGATCAAAAAAAAAATTAATAAAATTTAAAATTAAAGCAATTAGAAAGACCTTGACTTTTTCAATATTTATTCCAGTGATTATATTTTTAAATTCTAAGTCAATCACCTATGGACACGTGGCGAGGATTTTAAAATAAAAAAATAACAAACATTAAAGGGTCATGAAAGCACATATGAATGCTATCCTTTTCTTTTCCAATCTTTTTCACTTACAGTTCGGTTCCTTTTAATAAATTTGTGATTTGAACATTTTTACCTGATGTGGTGCAGTTTTGCACGGTGTATTATAGTTCTGTTCCAGATTTTTTTGTCTTCTGATACAAATTATGGTTAACTGGTGTTATTGTTGTGATATGGGTAATGTTAGGATAGGTTCATGGTGATGTTACTTGTGTTGTGAATGAATTTGCTGGATTATTCAAGAAAGATTTCAACATGATTGGTTTGGCAAAAAACTTTTTTTTACAGGTTTATGAATATTGAATGGTGATTGAGAAATTAGTGAAAATTTGTTGTTTTTGAATGGATTTACAATGGTGCTTTGTGTAGTGGTTATACTGGTTTTGGTTGAAAAACAAAAGATTGAATAAGATTAGATGAATTGAAATTGTTAGGAAAAAAACCAAAAAAACTAGTAAGTTAATAAGATACATGAATGAGAAAAAAGGAAAAAAATATATGGTGTTAGTAATGTTACTCAAATAGTTCTTTGTGATTTCTGTCCTTTTATATGTATTCTTTAATTAATGTTGTAGTTTCTATTCAATTACTCTTTCGCGTATTGATTTTTATGTGTTGACAGACTTATTAATTGAATTTATGTTTGTGGTGATTATTGATCATAACTCTATAAATATGAATTAGAATAATTGTTCAATTTAGCAATTGATTTAGAGATAAACAATGATAAGTTGTGACTTAAGAATTAACGTACCTAATTCACCTAATTTAGCTTCAAACTGATCTAAGAAACTAGAGAGTTGTAATTTAATTAAGTGAGTTATATACAAAAAAAATTGGATAAAATAATTTTCTTAATTACTCATAATTATATGAAATTAATCTACACAAAACTAAATGAGGTTATCAATAGTAAGATTTAGTGAATTCGAATAAGATATGGTTGTCTTTCAATCTGATAATTTTCCAACACTTCTATTTATTTTCTATTGTTTAATCAAAATCATTGTGAACCCTTATATATATATATATATATATATATATATATATATATATATATATATATATATATATATATATATATATATATATATATATATACTTTACACTTGCGATAAATTTGAGTACACTTGCTAGAACTCAATCACTTTACCACCTTGACTAAACTAGGTAAAATTCTCTACCATCATTTGGATGTCGATTATTTTCATAATATCAATGAAATGTCTGGATGCACTCGCGTATATTCTCATACTTGAATTAAAGACACCTTTCATTTCTTATCTTGCCACTATTGCATTGAAGTCATCGTTAACACACCATTTACAATTCATGTTCTTTTGTATAATCTCCATCAACTTCCCCCACATTTTTCACTTACTATGAATGTCACAGGCAGCGTAGATGTTAACAATAATGAAGGGGATTCTCTTAATTATCTCCTTCACCCATACAAAGCCCTCACTAACAAAGCTACATATTTTTTTAAAAGTTTTTCACACTATTAATAAACCTACAGGCATGCTAGAAGATAATTGTGCACACCATTCTATCGGTATGTTATCCTGAATTACTTTTAGCATTCGATCCTTAACAGTTTAACATTTTGTCTCTTGAAATAAACAAACATCAACATTTTTGGTATTTAGAAATTGAGCCAGACACCTTATCTTTTGCATTGTCACTCCATCTTCTAATATTGTAGATACTAAATTCATGTATCATCAAAGTCTCCCTCTTTGCTTTTCCTTCATTATCCAGATTGTTTGAATTTGTTTTACATCGTCAAAGTGTCCCACCACCCTTAATTTCTCCACACTGTTCCATATCTTTGTTGCCACTTCTATGTCATGTATGCTCCATAATGAATTATTACATTGATTTATGTCTGACTCGGATAATGATTCGTAGCACGTGATGGATCCCTTATGGCCTTTTTGAAAGTTTTAAGGAAAAGGGAAGGGATGGCTTTCAAAAAAGGGAAGGATTGAGTGAAAAAATTTGAAAGATTTTGATTGGGAGGGTTTTTAAGGGTTTGTCTTTATTTATAACACCAAAAACTCTTTCATTTGAGAAAACTTAAAATTTATATTGAAGAAGAATTTTGTAGGGCTTACATAAATTTTCCAATTATATTTTATGTTGTTATAGTATTTTGAAAATTACAAATATATTAATGATAACCATTCTTTTATCATTCTATATAAAATAATTTTTTCAATTTTTTTAAAATTTGTTTTCGAAAGTCTTTTATTTCCCTCCCTTCAAACTCTAAATAAAGCCTTAAGAAATTAATGGAATTTTGAGATTAAGATGGAGAAATTGTTTTTTGAGTTCTAGAGAGAAAAGTTATCCACAGATATAAGTATTTTCTCAAAAAATTTATGCAAATGTATTTATGAGAGAACATTTTTATAAATGTAATCAACAAAACCTTAGACAGTAAGAAGGGGATCGTTGGCTGCCACGTGTCTTCGACTTGCTGCCTGTTCACCGGTATTGAAGAAGAGGAGAGGGGTGTACCTGCAAGACACTCTGATGCTAAAGTAAGCGTATGGGCAGAGTGATCACAAGTACAGAAAAGGGTAAGGAATGAATTACCTGACCCTCTTGTGAAAGAGGGTATTTATAGAGAGACCCCAGTGTTGAGGCAACGATCACTTGTGTTGGGATGGATTGCCATGCCCAACCTAGGTGACTGCTAGGGCTTACGTGGCGTAGTGAAGACCAGGACGTGGTCTTCGCCCTAGTCCAGCTGTCCCGTGATCTCCGGCGAGTAGGTTTGACTTGCTCTTTCAGAGGTGAGCAGTTGGTCAGTGACGTGTCCCCGCGGAGGGGAGCACGTGGAGAACGTGCGAGAGGCCGTTGTCCTGCCCAACAGAGGAGCAGGCTCTGCCCGAAGAGGGGCAGGTTCTGCCCGTGGAGAGGGAAGTGTCTGGTCGATGTGGGGAGTCTTGTGCTCGACACAGGTGAGGCATGCTCTGCCCGCGGGGGGACATTACCTGCCCGTCGGGGACCCTGTGCTCAACAGTTGCGGGCCAAGCTGGACTGGGCTTAGCAGAATATTATTGGGTTGGGCCTGCCTGGCCAAGCCAGGGCCCAGGCCAGAACAGGAGACCCCTAAGTCGTAGCTCCGAGGGAGGGAGCGAGGACTTGATGACGTTGTGCCGGGGAGGAGAGATTTGCCTGAGGAGGAAAAAACCCCCAGCTCGTGATTAGCGGGGACGCGAGTACGCGAGTCCTTCCTCGTCGTCAGGTTCCCGGGCTTGAGGACACGTGTTGACGGGGAGATATGAGGGGACGCGACTGTCAGCCTTCGCCACATGTCATGCGCTGGGTGGCCGCTAGGGCGGCTACCCTAGGGTACTGAAGTTCCTAGCGACGCTTCAAGTCCCGTATTGGGGTATAAGTAAGCGAGCCCCCGCTCATTCTCCATTTTTCGCCTTCTTGCTCTCAAACTCTCTGCCTTGCCGCCTTGCTACCGTCTGATCTCTCCGTTGCAGCAGCCGTCATGTACTCCGCCGCAGATCGAAATATAGTAAGTTTCCCTTCTCCTTTCTTTCGTTTTTCCCGTTTGTTTTAGGACTGTGGTCGGGGCATGTTGAATGCCCCGAGGAGAGGTGAGGATCTTCGCCACTGTAGGGGGGTTTTCTAGGGTTTTACCGTGAGCGATCCGAGGAGAAACGCCAATTTCGATGAATGCCCCGGGGACAGATGCTTGCTCCGATGAATGCCCCGGGGAAAGACGCTTATTCCGATGAACGCCCCGGGGAGCGATGCCTATTCTGATGAATGCCTCGGGGAGAGCGTGTAGGTTAGGTTATGCCGGTTCCCCGGGGAGGTGGTAGGTTTTGGTTCGAGCCACCGGGGATGATGCTCGGTCTGTCCTCGTCGCCCTTTCACTTGACTTGCGGTGGAAGGGTGAATTTGATCTTTGTCATCGAATTCACTGTTACCTTCTGCTTTTCAAGTGTTAATGACTACGTTTGTCCCGGGGACAATGGTCGAGGACAATGAACTAGACGTTCCATACTTCAACGAGCGCGCCCTTCCCCTCGAGGAGTGGGTGGCCGACGAGCCTCTGTCCATGCCTTCTTGTTTCGCTTCTGACCCGACGGGAGCCTACGCCACCGTGGAGGACCGGAGAGAAGATGACCCCCAGAGTTGGAAAGTTTATCGTCCTCGGGCGGACCACCGAATATGCTTGAAGTGCGGGAGGATGCGATTCCTGCCGTTCTCAGACTTCCGCCTGGGCCTCATCGACTGGTTGAGGCTGGCCCCCTCGGAGCTGCATCTGAATGCCTTGGCTTTTATTCGGGCATTCGAGGTCGTGTGTCATTATCTAGAGGTCGGCGTCACGCTGCCGCTATTCTTCCGCGTCTTTCATCTGCAGCGGCAGACGATGAATGACAGGCATGGCTGGGTGTCGTTCAAGCAACCGAACAGGCTTTTCAAAACGTACATGGATTCTGTTTGGGACTTCAAGGGTCGTTTCTTCATCGTCATCCCGATCACGCATGCGGGGGTTGACTCTTTATATTCATAAGGGGAGTGGATCGTGGATGGACAGCGGGAGGCCGTCATGCTGCCGCGGGTGCACGTGGAATGGTCCCTGGAACATTTCTCTCGGGGGACTGACCGGTACATAGTGCGCGCGAGGTCGCTCGACGAAGAGGACATGGCCGGCTATTTGAAGATAGTCTCGTTCGTGCGCAGCCTGCCGCCGTCGAAGTTGGTGACCCCCGACGGCCAGGACATCCTCGACAACCAGAGGAATGTCCGCGAGACAACGAGGTTGATCAATACAAAGGCTCTGCTCGAGTTTTCCTCGGAGGCGGAGGCCCTTCGCTATCTAGGTGGTGGACGTCTCTCTCCTCTCTCGATCTGGTACTCTTTATCTGTTATTGACTCATTTTCTTTGTTTTGCAGGGAACATGTCTTCCGTCGAAGGAGCGAGTGAAGAAGTTGCGCGCGTCGAGGGTTACTGTCCTTCCGAGGAGGCGGGTTGGCCAGCTGGTCGGGCAGGTTTCTGCTGATCAGGATGGTCGGGGGTCCTTGTCTCCTCCAAGCAATCAGTCGCCCACATCCCAAGGGGCCCCGATGAGGCCCATAGTCTAGGAGGTGGAGACCGTGGTCGACTTATCAGCGGATTCTATCGAGGAGGGTTACTCCATCGCGCCCTGCCATCAGCACCCTGGTTATTTCCACGGGGCCAGGTCACCCAGTATTCCGGCCGGGGAGGCGAAGGCGGTTCTAAGCTCGGACGGGGCCACGCGTAGGCTGGTGTTGACGGAGGATTTGGCTGCCCTGATGCGGACCTTCACCACGACAATGGTTTTGAGCGAGGAAAGTTGCTCGGCCGTCGAGCTATCCAAGCTGCAGGGGGACCTCGCTTTCACGCAGTCTCGTCTGAACAAGGTCGTCGAGGACCTGGAGCTGAATCGGGGAAGGGTGACTCAGCTTACCGAGGAGCTGGAGAAAAGTCAGGGGGAGACTGCCAGTGAGTGCAAGAGGGGGGATAGCGCCGAGGAGAGGCTGAAGGCCGCTGAGGAGGAAGTGAGGGCACTGAAGGCTTGCATGGAGAAGCTGGAGGGTGGCCTTCGTCCTACCGATGATGAGACCAATGAAGACAGGCAGATGGTTACCCGGGTTGATCTGCTCGCTAGGATATGGGTGCTGGAAGGCGACTGTTTGGAGGCTTTCGTTGCGGGTTTCAATGGTGTTGTCGCGCAGCTTAAGGTGGTGAACTCTGCCGTTTCCTTGGTCGAGGATGGCATTGAGCCTTTCCACGAGATTGTCGATGGTCGGGTGGTTTACCCCAGCGCCGAGGAGGCTGGTCCTGATGTCCCTCCCGTCGAGCCTGAAGCGGAGGAGGAAGAAGGAGCATACATTAGTTTCGGGCCAGCGTGCCCGCGTATTCTGGCTTGCGTGCCAAACAATTTGTATTTTTCTAAGTGTTTTCTTTACCGGACCTGCGTGCCCTTCTTGATGATGTAATATTAACTACTGGGCTGGTGCCCGCTTTTATATGGTACTTTTGGAAATTTGTTTAAGTGTGCGCTTTGTTTTGTTTTTTGCATGATGTTATGCTCGTTTTATTTCTGCACTTTTTTATGCTCGAGATATATGTTTGTATGTTTAAAACGCATGTTCGTTATTCTTTTGGGCCCGTCCGGGGTGGTATCTCGACGATAATCGTTTCCAGTAGTGTGGAGAACTGGTCGGTCGACCGGTTTTGTTACCTGGTCGTTACGGGGGTAGTTTATCCCCACGGCGTGAACCTCCCATCGCGAGCTGGGTGTCCTGCCGATTCTGGTACGGTGACAGGGAGTCTTGATCGAGGTGTTCTCCGTCGAGCAGAGCCTTCTACCCGCGCACACAAAGGCAGGGCTTGCTGTTTTGTTGGTCTCTAGAAGACGCGAGGAGGTGGGGTGGTACCATGTCGCCCCCTGTGGTCGCAACGCCTGGGCGTCGCGGGCAGTGTTTAACTGTAGTACCGTTTCAGCTTCTCGGTGTTCCATGGTCGAGCTAGTTATTCCCCGTGTAGGTTTTCGAGGTAATAGGCCCCGTGCTCTGTCTTGTCGCGGACACCATACGGGCCTTCCCAATTCGCGGCTAGTTTACCCTCGTGGGAGTCCTTCTGGTTTCTTCGCAAGACTAAGTCGCCGATCTGAAACTCGCGTTTCAGGACTCTGCTGTCGTGGCGAAGTGCTACCTCTTGTTTCAGTCGGATTTCTTGAAGAGCTGCCCCCGACGAATTTCCTCGACTAGGTCGAGTTCCTCTCGGAGGGCTTCGTCGTTGTCCTCGGCCTCGAAGGGAGCCTCAGTTCGTCTGGATGGCTCTCGTATCTCGACCAGGATCACCCCCTCGGTTTCGTATGTGAGGCGGAATGGTGTTTCCCCCGTGGTTGAGTGAGGCGTAGTTCGGTATGCCCATAGAACGCTGTGGAGTTCCTCGACCCACGCCCTCTTGGCGTCACCGAGTCTTCGTTTTAGTCCTCTGAGTATCACCTTGTTCGCGGATTCGGCTTGGCTATTCGTCTTAGGATGCTCGACCGAGGTGAAGTGGTGCTTGGTCCCGAGTTTAGTGACGAAGTCCCAGAAATTTTTATCGATGAACTACGTGCCGTTGTCGGTGACGATGGCGAGTGGGACACCAAATCTTACGAGGATATTTCTTTTGCAGAATCAGAGTATATTGTGGGCCGTGATTTTAGCAAGGGCTTCGGCCTCAATCCATTTGGTGAAGTAGTCGACGCCCATGATCAGGTACTTGTTCTGATATGAGCCTAAGGTGAAGGGACCGAGGATATCCATCCCCCACAAGGCGAACGACCAAGGGGAGGAGAGGGATTTGAGCTCGCTCGGTGGGGCGAGGTGCATGTCCCCGTGTTGTTGGCATCTGTCGCATTTCTTGACGTGCTCTCTCGTGTCCTGTTGCATCGATGGCCAGTAGTATCTTGCTCACAGGGCCTTTCTCGCCAGGGATCGTCCCCTGAGGTGTTGTGCGTTGATGCCCTCGTGGATTTCCTCCAGAACGGCAGCGGCCTGGGAGGTGTCGATGCATTTGAGGAGGGGGACCGCGAAGCCTCTGCGGTACAATTTGTCTTCGAGAAGGACGTATGAGCAGGACTGTCGTTTGATCATGCAGGCCTCTTTAGGGTCGGCGGGGAGGCGACCTGCGCTGAGGTAGGCGTGCAACGATGTCATCCAACAGTTGATATCCCTTATGGCGTTGACGTCGAGCGGTACTTCGGCCTTTTTCGTGCTCGGCTGCGATAGGATCTCCTGGATGACCGACTTGTGCCCACCCCTCTTTTTGGTGCTTTCTAGTTTTGAGAGAATATCTGCTCGAGTGTTCTGTTCGCGTGGAACATGTTGAACCTCCACGAAGTCAAAACTTTGCATTTTTTCGGTAATGAGTGCCAGGTATTCGTCGAGGTTATTGTTTTTCGCCTGATATTCCCCCCGGACTTGTGAGGTGACCAGCTGGGAGTCCGTGTAGATTTTAATTTCTTTGGCCCCGAGGTCTGATGCCAAGCGGAGCCCGGCCAGGAACGCCTCGTACTCGGCTTGGTTGTTCGTCGTCGGGAAGGCCAGTGTCAAAGAGACTTATATGAAGGTGCCTTCTTCATTGTCGAGGATGATGCCTGCTCTGCTACCCGTGGAGTTTGAGGAGCCATCGACGAAGATAGTCCATGTGTGGCTCCCGGTGGTAGGGTCTGGCGAAGGGGTCATCTCGACGACAAAGTTGGAAAGGACTTGAGCTTTGAGGGCCTTCCTTCCTTCGTAGACGATGTCGAACTCAGATAGTTCTAACGACCATTTTAGCATTCGTCAAGCCATGTCTGGTCGGCCAAGGAGCTTTCTGACAGGCTGATCGGTTCTGAGCATAATATTGTGGGCCAAGAAGTAATGTCGGAGGCGTCATGCGGCGGTGATGAGGGCCAAAGCGACCTTTTCGATCTGCTGGTATCTTACTTCGGGACCGTGGAGGGCTTTGCTCATGAAGTAGATTGGCTTTTGCCCTTCTTGAGTTTCCCTGATCAGGACGGCGCTGACGGCCTCGTTAGCCACGGCCAGGTATAGGTATAGGGTTTCTCCAGCTACGGGTCGCGCCAGCACCGGTGGTTCAGACAGGTCGAGTTTGAGGTGATGGAGGGCTTGCTCACATTCCTCTGTCAATTCGAACATGGATTCCTTTCTGAGTAACTTGAAGAAAGGGAGGGTGTGCTGTGCGGACTTGGCGATGAATCAGAAAAGTGAGGCGAGCACGCCGTTGAGGGATTGTATAGACTTCTTCGAGGTGGGTGTGGTGATTTCCGAAAATGCACGACACTTGTCCAGATTTGCTTCGATCCCACGCTCGGTTAAGTAGTAGCCGAGGAATTTCCCTGCGTGGACCCCGAAGGTGCATTTCTTCGGGTTGAAGCACATTCTGCATTTCCTCGCTGTGTCGAAGACCTTGCTGAGATGGGTCATGTGGTCGACTTCTGTGTAGGACTTGACAATCATGTCGTCCATATACACCTCGAGCATGTCGCCAATCTCCCCCCGGAAGACTTTGTTCATCATCCGTTGGTATGTGGCGCCAGCGTTCTTTAGGCCGAAGGGCATTACGTTGTAGTAATAGTTGCCCGACTCCGTCATGAAGGCCGTGCTTTGTTTGTCGCGTTCGTCCATAGGGATCTGGTTGTATCACGAGTACGCGTCCATAAAGGACAAGAGTTTGAAGCCCGCCGAATTGTCGACGAGCTTGTCGATGTTGGGGAGGGGGTAGGCGTCCTTAGGACATGTCCGGTTGAGATTGGTGTAGTCAACACACATGTGCCATTTCCATTATTCTTTTTAACAAGTACAACATTGGACAACCAGGTGGAATACCGGGCTTCCGAAATAAAATTTGCCTCTAGGAGGTCTTTTACAGCTTTTTCAGCCGCCGCCGACTTTTTGGGGGACTGTCGACGCCTACGTTGTACTACGGCCTTGGCGGTCGAGTTGATGAACAGCTGATGGCAGGCGACCTCGGGGTCGAGTCCGGGCATTTCTGCGGCGCTTCAAGCGAAGAGATCAGCGTTCTCACGGAGGCAGGCCTTCAGTTGTTTCCTCGCCAGGTCGGGAAGTCCTGCTCCGATCTTCACGGTTCTATTCTCGTCGTCCCCGAGGGTCACAATCTCAAAGTCACCGTCTGGGATGGGGCGCGCTGGATAGGTGGGCTGCCCGTTGGACGAGGGAGCGTCACTGGCTTCTTCTTCATGGTCGGACTCTTCAGTGAAGCGGTTGTCGAGGTCTAATGAGCCGACGAGCTCCTTGGGTTCGCTCTTCGGCGTCGCGGTGGGTGCTACTTTTTTAGTTGTCGGGGCGATGGTACTTAGGCCTTTCAGCGCAGCCTCGAAGCATCTCCGGGAAGCCTCGATGTCTCCATTTAGGGTGACCACGACCCCCTGCCTTGTGTAGTATTTCATCTTTAGGTCGACGGTGGAGGGCACCACGGTGAGTTCTGCCATCATCGTCCTGCCCAGGATACAGTTATAGAGAAACTGGCATTCGATGACCAGGAAGAGGATATTGACCTCCCTGGCCGTTTCCTTCTCCCCGAAGGTGATTTTTAACTCCACGTACCCCCACGGTCTTGTCGTTGTCCCGTTGAATCCTTGGAGGTCAGAGCCAACGTATGGGGACAGGTTGGATTCGTCGAGTTGGAGGGCCGTAAAAAGGTGGGTGTACATGATGTCCACCGAGCTTACGCCGTCGAAGTTTGCCATCTGTGCCCGTATCAGTAGGGCGATGTTTGAGTTGGGGGAGCCCCCGGGAAGCTCCTCGAGGTAGAAGGTGATCAGGTTGGATCGACTACAAAATTTGTCGAGGGTGCTCATTTTGCCGGAGTTGCTGGTGATGAGTTCCTCGAACTTTCTCTTTACCGATCCTACGGATAGGTTCCTCGGGGATCCACTGGAGATGACCATGGCCCTCGGAAAATATTCCCATCGACTGGTGGGGCACACAGGCTCGTCGGAAAGATCAGGTCCGTCGGGGAGGCCGAATTCTCTGTGCGCGAACCAATCCTCAGGTTGGCTGGCGCAGAGGGCAACCTGCAGACCGTTATCATCATCCGAAGAGGAGAGGTCTTCGACTCTCTTGGCCTCGGGGGCGTCTTGTCTTGGGGTTTCTCCTCCCCTGGTGTATCTCTTCAGGTGGCCATCCTTGATCAGGATTTCGATCGCGTCCTTGAGGTGGATACAATCTTCTGTAACGTGCCTGTGGCTTCTATGGAAGCGGCAGAACTTCGATTTGTCCATGTTGGGCTTGGGGGGTGTCGGCCTGGGGAAGCAGACACTTCCCTGGACAAACTTCGTTTTGGCGCATTCGGCCAGTATGCGCTCGCGGGAAGCGACTAGGGCCGTATACTCTGTGAACCGGCCGGCTGGGCCGCGCTGCTCGCGTTGTTCGCGGGGACGATCCTCCTGTCGGCGATCTCCTCCGCGCCGGTGGCTTGAGGCTCCGTCCTCTCGGGGCCCGCAGGGGGTCTCTCGGTCTCGTGTGTCCCGGGCGGAGTTGGCCGCTTGAGTCTCCTCGAACCAGATGTAATGCGCGGCTCTGTTGAGGAAGTCTTGTAGAGATGTTAATCGGTGTATGGCCACAACTTCGTAGAACTTGGAGTCTCGGCACAGGCCTTGCTCCATCAAGTAACGCTTCATCTCGTCTGACGTCATTACCTGTACTGCCTCCCGTGTGAATCTTTCAATGTACTTCCGGAGGGGCTTGTCGGGAGCTTGGATTATGGCGCACAGCGCGGCTTCCGTCTTCGGATGGTGTCGGGATGCCGTGAAGTGTCTCGAAATGAGGTCCTTCAAGACCCTCCACGACGTGACCGACTCCGGCTCTAGGCTCTTGTACCATGTCATGGCACCTTTCCTCAGTGTCGTCGGGAATAGTCTGTATTTGATAGCTCCCCGAACATTTCGGTAATCGAGCATGGCCTTGATGTCTTCCAGGTGGTCGTCCGGGTCGGAGGTACCATCGTACGTCGAGAGCGCTGGGGGTTTTTCCATCCCGTGGGAGGTGGGAGCAACCATGATCTCTCGGGACAAGGGGGTCCTGTAGTCGTCCTCGTCACTAAGCGTTGGTGATTGAGGGGGTGATGGCCCATTTGGCGGAGGCGCCTGATTTCGTGCCCTCGGCCTCCTGACCGGGGGTTCGACCCTCGGAGGTCTGGTCGGGGGATCCCCTCTGGTTGGCCGTCTCTCCCGGACTTGTCTCGTCGGGGACCTAGTCCGCTCCCACACTACTTCGGGTTGAGGCCTCTCCAGCCGAGGTCGTCGATTCCTGGGACGAGGCGAGGGACTCCTCGAGTTCCCGTTCTGGTCTTCCCGCGGAGGGGGATCCCCTCTGGTTGGCCGTCTCTCCCGGACTTGTCTCGTCATTGTATGATCCTATGACGGTGACTCAACTTGCACAAAATATTTAGAGAATTTCTTGTTGCACCTATGTATTTCTAATGCACCGTGTGAATTTTCACATATGCCCCATGATTCCAGAGATACATTTCTAGACGCACCTATTTCTGAATAAACATTGACATATTCTGGATATACATCTCCAGAACCATTTTAAACATTCAGAACAAGACCCCAAAAATCATTTACATATGAATTGTTCCAGAGATGCATCTACGATAATTTTCTGGAGATACATCTCTGAAGTGTATCAGAACAAGTTGTTTTTCTTTAAGATATGTATTTGTTTTCAGATGAAATATGAAGCACGAACTTGAATAAAAAAATAAACATACAAAGTAATAAGAGACTAATACTGAGTGTGTCGAAAATAATATAGCAATATAATAAGAAAATATTATACAATCGAGATTCAAAATATAATAATAATGTTAGAAATAAAATACAAACTATAGTACTACAATAAAATAATAACAGGCAACTATTGGATGTTCCTGGCAACCTCTCATCTACCTCATCTGTCTGCTCTGCCTCCTCGGCTATCAATTCCCCCAACCTCCAACGATGTATATGATACAACACTACCCCATGTGCCTCCACCATGATGGAATCTAGGACTCACCTGATAGCAGACCCCCGGGGAAGATACCTACAACACTGAGGCAAGACATCATGAGTATTATCTAGCTGAGCCTGCTCCTCCTCAAGTATCTCTTGACAAGCTGGTCTCGGAGGATCTCTTGGAGCAGTCTACAGCATGTATGGATGTGACACCCTGAAGAACCACCTGATGTAACTATAGACATAACTCCACTCATTTGGTGCTATGATATCTCGTGCCTCGTCCGATACCAGATGACTTTGAAAACCAACAAATATCTCCACTATCTGTTTACGAGACAGGGCACAAGGAGCAGAGACAACTGGACGTCTGGGGATGGTATGGGTGTACTCGAACTGCCGAATGACGCACTTAGGAAGATGAGGAGCAGTGATACTTGATTTGTAGGCCAACCATCCAAAGTATAGATCTATGTCGTTAAGTGGTCACGTATGACGGTGATCAACATAGCTGTTAAAATGTATGTTCTTAGCAACCAAGCAGTCAAGGTAGACTCTAAAAGGCTCGACTTTCTAGTTCCCTCTCAGCGGGATAAAAGCACAGGCACAGGGTGTGTCCTTAATGTACTCATCCACACTCGCCCAGACAGCGATGCGTGATAAATTCTGGAGGATCCAAACCTGAAATGAAAATAAAAAGAAAACATTCAAGGATTAAGAATTATTTGCATTGATTTTGCAAATATGAAATGAAAAAAAACAAGTATAAAGAATTATTACCATAAGTAATGTCACGCTGCCTGTGACCTGCTTCGTCCTTCCTCGACATCCATCTCTCAACTTCGAATAAAGATAGTACAGGCAAGGAGCCCCCCAGTTATACTCATGGATTTGAGTGAGGTCTAAGAAGTACTAAAGATATGCAATGTCAATATAAGTGGCACTCGTGTCGATAAAAATACAAGTACCAACCAAAAAGAGAAAATATGCCCTCAAAACACGAGCCTTGTGTACCGCCAACTGCTTAGCATCAACCTGCTGTACAACAACAATCTCATTATCATATATCTCCTTCAGGAACTCAAACCTAGCATGAGCACCCCTAGTCACATCCACCTCCTCAATCGTCTTCCCTGTATCAACCCCCAGATGCTCTATCATTATCTCGACTGCCTCATCTTTGGTCATCCTACCATGATCGAGGAATCTCCCCCTGATCAGAAGATGTAACAAACATAAGACATCGTTCAATGTGATAAACATCTCACCATGAGGGAGATGAAAAGAAGATGTCTCAGAATTCTATCTCTCCACGAATGCATTACGCATCCCGTGGTTGACTAGGGTGTAACCGGTCATGCTTAGATCTTTCAACCCAGATAAGGTCAGAACCGACTAAAACCACTCTTCATCCAATTGAGCTAAGCCAACAATCTTCCTCCCATGGTTCACAAACTTTTGGGGATCACGCACTTGAAAATTTCTAGAAATAATCAATGGAGTAATAATCAATGTTATAATAATTAATGTTATCAATTTAAATGAACGTAATAAAAAAAAATAATCCAACTAATGCTACCTCTTCGTACCAGATATGTCTGGCAGTGTGGTTTGGATAAGATGAAGTATGGACAAATTAGATGAACCTCCCCTAAATCTCTCTGCCTCGACATCCTCGGTAACCTCACCCTTCGGTGGTGGCACTGGATTAGAAGGAACATCAGCAGAAGGTGGCGCAGGATTAGCTGGAGGAGGCACTGATGAATCCTGACGCCTACGGGAAGATGGAGGATGTGACACGTCAGTTGGTGAATCTGGTCTTCTACGGGAAGAAGAAGAAGATGGAGTGACCTGAGATGAAGGTGGAGTGACTAGAGATGAAGTGGTCTGAGGTGAAGGACGAGCCTCAATATTAGACTGCACCCCAGAAGTTAAGGCCTCTGCCTGACCAGAAGTACCTGTTGCCTCCGGAACCTGCTGCCTCCGGTCCCGCCGAATGGATACGTGTTTGGCTACCCGACCATAATTCCTGTAAGTAAAATTAAGGCATATCATTAATGCAGACAAACAAAACAAACCAACAATTTTTTTATAAAAAAAAAACAGACTACATGATATTCCTGAGATATATCTCCAGAAAGATCATAAAACAATAACGTTGATGTATCTCCGGAAACACCATAAAAATATTACCTTTGAAGAGCTCCGAAGATGTATCTTCGGAAATTTCCAAAGAATATCTGAACTATTCCGGAGATGTATCTCCGGAAAGTTCTGCAACTCAGAAGTCGCGATAATTACTTAATGTGGCTCATACAAGTTGAAAAAAATGACCTGATCGCCATTTTGAGCCAACAAATAAATCATAGACAAAGTTTAAACTATGTTACATGCGATTTCTACACATTTCTAACCTTAATAATTGATTTCTATACATTTACACAAAAACTCAAAATTTATCCGAAAATTCAAAAATTTACCTGAAATTTATGGTTTTGATGATGTTGAATGATATTATTGATGATGTTTGATGTTCCTCCGAGATTTCTTTGATGAAATTTGATGTTGTGAAGAAGTTGAAATTTGTATGTGGAGAGAAGATTTTAAGAAGTGTGAGGGAGGAGAAGAGTCTGACGCGTTATATGCTCCAAATTATTCCGGAGATATACCTTTAGAATATTTCCAACGTTCAATAAACTTTAGGTGCGTCCGGAGATATATCTCTGAAGTCAATGGGGCATTTGTGAAATTTCATATGGTGCGTTGGAAATGCATAAGGTGGAAAAAAATTCTCAATATTAATTCGCAATTCCACTAATATGACTAGTAAGGGTGGTAAAATAGGTCGTGGCCCGCCGACCAATCCACACACCCACCAAAAAATGGCGGGTTAGGTTAGGATTTTGAGCCTGCCTAGCCCCCTAGCTTTAAGTCCGCCAAAAAAAAGGGGCAGGTTGACCCGTCAGCCCGCAACGTGATTATCAAGCACTAAAATTAATTTTTGTTGGTTGAAAATTAATACTTGAACTATATTTTAGAATACTTGTTGATAATTCTATTTTATACATTTATTTGTGAATATATGTAATATTTTTTAAGTAAAATTTGTTAAAAAATTCTTTATAAAAATTTATTCTAAACAATAAGTATAAAATTTGATTGAAATGTAAAAATAAACCTATTAATTTATTAAAAAATAAAAAATAAAAAAATAAAAAAAATAGGCGGGCGCTCGCCAACTTGCTACTTTAACCAGGCGGACTAGATTTTCAAATTCATTTTTACTTGGCGGACTTGTCCGTCTTACCTCTTTTTTAACGGACTTAAGTCGGAGCGAGACGGTGCAAGACAGACAATCCGTTTTATCATTCTTAATGACCAATAAATGTCATTTCCTTTTTTTAGACATAAGAGTTATAGACTCTTTTTAAAATAAAAAAAAAGAGATATCTAAAAAAAAGAATATAAAAAAATTAATGATGATGAGATCCGTTTTTTCAAAACTACTACGGCAAAAAATTAACCCATCCTTTATTTTTTATATTAAGATTTTTCTTTTTTCATTTTTCAAAAAAAAAAATTGAACAATTCATTAAAAAAGAGATATACAATAAAATTGTAGTTTTTCTAAAAGCAAATAATGATTGCAGGTATCACCGGGTATTTGCACTATCTATCTTTTGTGAATATATCTTTATAGATAAAACTTTTCATTTCTTTTAAATTCCTTTTAATTAAAGTTAGAGAGGATCTCATCTCCTCTTTTTAGGACTTTTACCCATTTCTATCGTTCTCACTCCATCAAGCAAATTTAAATGTGAACTTTTATCATTTATAGAAAAAAATTATAATAAAAAATATTATTTTATTAAACTTTACTAAAAAAATAAGATTTACCAAATAATATCAAACTCTCTAAGATAATACCTTTTTTTCATCTTAAATTATAATAAAATAAATAAAAATAATTTGTTGCAAGTTATAACTCATTCTATTTTATTTTTTAAAATTTTGATATTCGACTTTACGACTAATTAATTAAAAAAGATTAATTTCACTGTCGATTTGGTTAATTTCATAGAAGACCGACCCACCTTCATATAAGATTTGAAGTAAGCCTGATAATATTTTCCTCACAAGGATTAAGCTTTCTCCAAGAGTTTGAAACAACCAAACGAAACTATGAAAGCCATCATGATCTAACCTAGGGGCCCAAAAATTAAATATAATTCTTACGATTTAACAGATCAATTCCTAAATTAATCCACACACCACAATGATCAGAGAAATTGAGAGGTAAAATAGTAATGTAACTTGTCGGAAATAAAGATTGCCAAGAGAAAATACCAAGATCTATATCCATCGTTTCTCTATCAACACCATGTGACCAAGTCAAACTAGCACCCTTAGCTTCTTAATCAATTAATTTGTATTCATTAATGCATATAAGGAATTTAGTTGCAGACACCTAATAAATAGGGTCACCTCCAAATTTCTCATAGTTTAAAAAAAAAATAGTGCTAAAAATAAACAAAATATGTAAGTATTTATTGACTTATTTATCAAGAAAATATTATAAGACGTCTATATAAAGTTTTTCACTATGCATTTATTAAGAACAGAAAAAAGACTAAGAAAACGTAAAAAAAATTATCATTCAAGCATCAAAGCTAGCACAGACTCCTCAGACCATAAATTGGCACCAAAAAGTTTTTTTTTTTGGGGAAAAAACAAAAACAAAGTGTATCCAACGAAAAATCTTTGCAAAAATTTGGTTGAGCCATGAACTAGCCAAAAGTATCCTAGGAGAACTAAGGCGACCAAAATCTACTTGGATGAGCTGAAATTTCATAATAGAAAAAAAAAAAATAGGCGTGCTAAGCAAGGGGCGGCTTCCCCAGTGATGCATGAAAAAAAAATCTAACATGTAAAACTATATTATGTGATAAAAAAATAGCACTAAGATTTTAACATAGTAGGGTGGTAGTTAGGTAATTTATCTGAAGTTCAAATAAGAGAGATTCTAGCAACAGAAGTTCAGAAGTTATGTGTGCAAAGCTCGAAATTCAAATTTAGTGCTTGAACATGCCATGAGTGAATGCTTCTTTGAGATCCAAACAACCTTGTTAGGGTCAAATTACACATAAGAACTTGAAGTCAATTTCATGTCACCGGGGTCACTCGCCCAATCTCAATCATTATAGAGTCTTAATGAGATTTATTCTAGTGGATTGACAAGTGAGAGCAATAAACCATGTATGATTGTTCCACTTAGATACCCCAATATTCTTTTAACCTAACTCCAATGGGATTCAAGTTGGTTGGCCATGAACTGGCAGACTTTGTTCACACAAAAAGATATGTCTAGTCGTGTAAGAGTGACATACTACAGAGCTCCAACTATGGATCTATACATGGCTAGATTTGTTAGCATATCAGTTCCATGTTTGCTCAGTTTATAGTGACTAAACATGGGTGTACTCACTATTAGAAGTAATTCATATTTATTAGTTGTACTATTTTCTTAGCCCATAAGTTTGTTAGAGGATATTTTAGTATTTTTATCTTATTCTAGTAACCCTAGTGTTAGCTTATAAATAGGGTAGCAATCATTGCAATTTGTGTGGTTGTGTGTGTAGCTGTCATTCTCTTAATAGAATATTTCTCTATTCATGATTTATTCTACCTTTGCACCAACAATTGGTATCTAGAGCTCCGGTTCAGATTGATAACACGAAATCATATAGATATTTTCATGCATAATTCAACTAAAGTCTAACCGTTTTCGATCCGATTTCGGGTTATTTCCGTGTATTTGTCTGATGTTTTGCAGGTATTCAACGATCACGTCTAAACAAGGCAACATGAAGAAAAGAAGCAATCTCAGATGAAATATGGACGAAAAAGGAGTGAAAACACAATGAAAAGCGCAGCAAGCTGTTTTTGCTGATGTGACGACCGTCACAGCTTCATGACGACCGTCACACGGGTGACGACCGTCATGCAGGCAAAAACTCCCCACTCAGATTACACGTCAAAGGATCAGTTCCAATTCCCACAGAGTGGACCACTACTCCCTAAATTATCTGCCTCAAGGTCCATCATCTTCAGTGATAACCGTTGGGATTCCACTTCTATAAAAAGGGAAGCAGGGGACTTCAGAAAAGTGTGCTGCATTCATACCACGAAGTGCTGCCAAATTTATTTCCAGAGCATATTTTCCAGCAATATTCTTATTTGTTTCTCTTTACCTTTCCTGTATTGCTTTTTTCCATTCTTCTATAATTTCTACTGTACGATCAATTTGGCATTAGAGATCAGAATCCTGCCAACATCTGTGGAGGATCTGCCCAAAGGCCAATTGGAATATTTACAGGTTTTCATTTTGATCGATTCCAGTTTTATTATAATGCAAATCATTATTTATAATTTTTATTTATATTTTACCTTTCCCAAATCCATGTCTAGCTAAACTTAGGTAATCGATATGTAGTAATAATTCGAATGGGATTCGATAACAACTGGTTGAAAAACTTTCTTTTCAAAAAAGTAATTTATGGTCTGAGTGTTTAAAATTGATTCACTGAATAAACTTCGTCGCGAAAGCGAGAAATTATTTAAAAGTAGTTTTGCCACGAAAGTGGGAAATTAATTAAGATACAAACCAACAAGTGAAAGCTGCGGTAAGGTCAGATAGTAAACACTAGTCATTCATTTTAATAACAGCGAAAGCACTTTAAAATGAATTAGAACTTAGAGATTTCCAAAAAGTAATTTTAACCCCGAACGGGATACGAAAGTGTACGTTTGGCCCTTAGGATTATGATTAGCGTCAATAACCATCGTGAGGCGAGAGTCTTCAAATCTCCATTTTCTGCTTAAATAAACTTTGAAAATTATTTCATACACCAGTAACTTATCAAATCCCTGAAGAACACAATTACTACGTATCGATTCAATCAATTATAATCTAAATAGTATTCTTAGTTCCCTTTTAGTGACAATCTTATTCCCTTAAACATATTCTACCTAGCTAAACATAGTAACTCCTGAGAACACTAGTTTGATTACGAGTCCCTGTGGGATCGATATCTATTATTACTACGCGATAGACTGTGCACTTGCAGTTAGGTTGTATTAGACATAGAAAGTCGCGATCAAGTTTTTCGCGCCGTTGCCGGGGACCCGTTTAGTCAATAGTGTAACCTTTTGTTACACCGTATAGACTAGGTTAACAATTTTTCATTTTTCCTTTACTAGTTTTGTCGATTGTATGCCAAGAAATCGCCCGCAAGGCGATATCGTAAAACCTTCGGTCGCAGAACTAGAACGCTTCTTACATTTAAGAAGTAGAATCATTGAGTACCAACTCAAACAACTCAAACATAACACTCCCGAACCTCTCACTCCCATTCCCAAATCAGAAGAAGAAGAACCAGAGATGGCTGAAGGACCTCCAAACAAACCGCTGAAGGCATACGCTACACCATCTCAGATGGAGCCTAGAAGTAGCATTGCTGCCCCAGCTATTACCCGAAACGATTTTGAGCTGAAACCATCATTGCTGTCGGCTGTGCAACAAAACCAATTCTCAGGAAACGCAACTGAGGATCCGAACGAACATCTAACAAAGTTTGTACAATACGCAGACACAGTGAAAGCAAATGGAGTAACTCCAGACGCGATAAGACTTCGTCTTTTTCCATTCTCTCTTAGAGACAGAGCGTGGACATGGTTACAATCGTTACCATCCAACTCCGTTACGACGTAGGAGCAATTGAAGAACGTCTTCTTAGCGAGATATTTTCCGCCAAGCAAAACTGCTATGCTTAGAGCTCAAATCAACGGATTTCGACAGAAAGATACTGAATCTCTTTACGAAGCATGGGAACGATTCAAAGATATGATGAGAACATGTCCTCACCACGGTCTAGAAGACTGGGTGACAATCCATACTTTCTATAATGGGCTTCTATACAATACTAGATTGACAATAGACGCTGCCGCGGGCGGTGCACTTATGGATAAGCCATACGATGAAGCCTATCAACTGATAGAAAACATGTCACAAAACCATTGCCAATGGGGAGGTGAACGCACTCCAACTGAGAAAACAACAGCGAAAGGTGGGATGTACGAAATCAACAGCCTTGAAAAGTTCAATGCTAAAGTAGATGCTCTAGCACAAAAGATTGATAGTCTGACCGTTAACCCCACTGCAACTGTCGCTGCAGTAACTCCAAATTGCGAGTTATGCGGAAGCACCACTCATAATGCACCCGAATGCCCATTGCTAGCCGGAATCCCACCAGACCAGGTAAATTATGCTCAAGGAAATCCCTACGCAAATACCTACAACCCAGGTTGGCGAAATCATCCAAACTTTTCTTACAAAAGTGAAAATGCATTGCAAATGCCTACTGCTCCGCCAGGATATCAGAAACCAGCTGCTCATAATGCACCTAGGAAATCAAACCTCGAGTTGATGATGGAAAAGTTCATAGCAACTCAAGCTCAAACAAACAAAGAATTCCTGAATCAAAACATACACACTAGCGAGCAAATTAAACAGTTGACAGGAAAAGTAGACGCTTTAGCCACCCACAACAAAATGTTAGAAACTCAGATATCACAAGTGGCTCAACAACAAGCCTCTGCTGCCGCACCAGCTGGCACATTTTCTGGACAACCCGAACAGAATCCAAAAGGCCAAGCAAATGCTGTAATACTAAGAAGTGGAAAAGAATTGGACGAACTGATCGATCCGAGGACCGAAAACTCAGCCATGCAACAAAAACCAACTGAACAAGCAGAGAAGGAATCCGAGTTAGAGAAGAAGGAAGACAACGAGAAGGAGGATACCGCAAGTGAAAAAACTCAAGCACCTCCAGCGCCATATAAACAACTGTTGCGGTGGAAATAGGATCACAAACTATTAATGAGTTTGAATCGCAATTCAATTCACAACCGCTCTTTGATTTATCCGAAGGAAAAGGTCAAAAGAGGGAAAACCTATTTTGCATCGTAAACACAATGCGGGGAAAGATCTAGGGTTCGGGGGTTGGTTAAATTTAGGGAAGGTATTAGCACCTTAAACTTCTGTAGTACTCTACAGGAACCTTTTGTTCAGATGTTTACTATTTGCTTTATTTATTTGCTTAAGGTATATGTACAAAGGATTAAAAGTGAGAAAGGAGACCTAAGGGGTTAATTCTAAGTTTACTCGGCAAGACATCGCATCTTATGCCTACGTATCCTTACGGGAGTGGAATCAGAGTAATCGTAGTTCCCCTCAAAAGGGAGGTTAGAGACTTCTTGACTGTGGTCAAGGTCTCAAGGGGAATAAACGCATCTTAAGGACACGCTTACGCGGAGTGTAGAAACTCCAAATCTCTACGTTGAATTGTTAAGTTGTAATTAGGGTTAAATTAGGGATTCCACGGCGGGAAACCCTAAAATGAGCGCGGCGGCTCTTTGACCTAATGCTAGGGGTAAAATTGTAATTTGGCCTGCGGCGAGGCATTTGTAAAAATTAGGGTTTGTAGTTTGTAGTTTTGAGGATTTGAAATTGAATGTGTGAAGTTTTACGGACTATTGGCGCGGCGGCCAAACAGTTAGACCTAACTTTCGGATGTGTGCAATGTGACAGAAATAATGGTAAACGCGTGAGATAATTGAATCATGCAAACAGAGAGATAATGTCATAATTTAAACCATGCAAGCAGAAATTTAAAGGCAGAATTTAAAGAGCGATTGTTAAGTTCGCGAGGTTACATGAGAGGAGCAGATACAATATGATAATGAAATTTGAATTGAACAATAATAAAATAAAATAAATAACGGTTCTAGTTATTATTTAAAAAAAAAAGATTTTAGTTATTATTTTAAATTTATCTAAAAAAAGTTTTTCTTAAAAATAATAGGTTTTCATATTAATTTGGAAAAGATGTTAATGTTATTTATTTTAAAAAACAGATTTTTATATTATAACAAGTTTTAATAAATTAATGATAACAATAATAATAATAATGGTAATAATAATGATAATAATGATAATAATAATAAATAATGATAATAATAATACTAATAATAATAATAATAATAATAATAATAATAATAATAATAATAATAATAATAATAATAATAATAATAATAATAATAAAGCAATAATGAATTTTAAATGTGCCAAATAACCCAACAATGTTGCTAACGCAGAAATGCGCTCATCGCAACCAGATCTAAATCGGACGAAACAAAATTTATCGCAAAGAAAAAGAAATTAAGCAAAAAATAGTATTATTGCTCACACAAAAATGCGATCATCGCAACCAGATCGAACTAACACAAATGTCACGCGTCATGCACACAAATGTGCAAACATCGTATCGACATAATTCGATCAAAAATTAATCTTATATATATAAACTCTAACAATTTAAAAATTATATATATATAAACGTAACAGTAATAGATAAAGAAAAAGAAATAACGGTAATAGATGAAGAAAAAGAAATAACGGTAAAAGATGAAGAAAAAGAAATAACGGTAAAAGATGAAGAAAAAGAAACAACAGTAATAGATGAAGGAAAAGAAATAACGGTAAACGATGAAGAAAAAGAAACAATAGTAATGGATGAAGAAGAAAACTAAATAACGGCAAACGGCACTCACTCCTCTTAGGTTTTTTTCATTCTCCCCTTCTTTTCCAACAAGGCAACACATGTATATATAGGGAACAAATTAGGGTTAACACCAAATTGTCAATAATGTCCCTAAAGCCCATTTTAAAGCCCAAACTAAATAATTAGTTAAGAAAAAATAAAATTTAAATAATTTAAAATAATTAAAATAAACTTAAAATAAAAACTAATAATCCTATTGATTCCTAAAATCAAAAATATTATAAAAAGAACAAGATTTTTTTCAATATTTTTTATTTTATGATTTTTGGATATTTTTATGAATAATTTAGAAAAAAGTGAAAAAAATAATATTTTAAAAAATGATTTAATTAAAATACGAAAATAATAATTAAATAATAATAAAAAACTATTTTTGTTATTTTTTTAATGAAAGATAGAAAAATTTAGAGTAAAAATAATAAAAAACAAAAAAAAGTGACAAAGGTGAGATTCGAACTCTCAACCTCTCACACTCATAACTCCTTACACATGTCCTCCTGCCAATTGTGCCATTTTTACTTTTTAGAAAAAAAAAATGCATGCCATATGATATTTACCTGCAAAAAGTCAAACGACTACACAAATTTGTTAGTAATTGATTAAATGCAATAAAAATGCAATGAAATGCGACGACAAATCTTAGGGCAAAATTTGTGGTATTACAGTTGCCCCTATTTAAATAACTTCACCGGGTGATTCGAGTGGCGGAGACTCGAGGAATCATGGTGGAGGGATTTAAATATAGATAACCGAAAATTTTGCCCTTATATGTGGCGATATGCAATGTTATGGACCAAACAAGACTAATGCAGACAATGCCATGAATATGATATGATGTGTATGCTGGAATGATGAGTGCGAAAATGCTGACGAATACGACGACACAGGGACAGACGCTACGAGAAGAACACACTGGGGAAAACGACGCGCTGGGACACAGTACAACACTGGGGAATTCTAAAATGATGGTCAGCTGGTGCGAACACGACCAATTATCATTTTTAGACCGGGAACGAGATTCTCAAATGGAGATGGCACCTATGAGACGGCCTCCACTGGGGAATCTAAAAGTAAAACTGGATCATGTACGACTGCAAGATCGATTACAGAATGCTGGAGCATTGAGCAAAGAATAACATCCAAGCTTCTGTAAACTATCTCTCGTGACAGGATCAAACGGACTTTTCGGGAATCCGTAGCAAATATACAGGGTAAAAAAGAACCGGCTGTATGCCAAAATAAATGGACTTTTAGAATAAGATCCTTAAATGGAGATGGCACCTATGAAATGACCTCCACTTGGGAATGTCTAATAATAATTGGACCTACACGATTGCAAGATCGATCACAGAATGCTGGAGCATTGAGCAAAGAATAACATCCAAGCTTCTATAACCTATCCCTCGTGGTGGGATCGAATGGATTTTCGGAAATCCGTATCAAATATACAGGGTAAAGACCGGCTGTATGCCAAAGTAAATGGACTTTAATGGGAAATGCCCCGATAAGCTTCTCGAGGGAGAACTGTCACTTATCATTGGAAGGGACTTACATGCCAAAACGGATAAGCACTCAAATAAAGAGGCTGCTGCTTATCTGATATATAAATCTTCTCATATTTAAGGTCGGTGCCTGGAATACGATTCTGATTTTTCTTAAAGGGTAAACTGAACTTCCTCATACTTCAAGATCGTGCTCTCCTGAATATGATTCTGCTCCTTCTTTTACTAAAGGGTAAATGAACTTCCTCATACTTCACGATCGTGCTCTCCTGAATATGATTCCGCTCCTTCTTTTACTAAAGGGTAAATGAACTTCTTCATACTTCAAGATCGTGCTCTCCTGAATATGATTCCGCTCCTTCTTTTACTAAAGGGTAAATGAACTTCCTCATACTTCAAGATCGTGCTCTCCTGAATATGATTCCGCTCCTTCTTTTACTAAAGGGTAAATGAACTTCCTCATTCTTCAAGATCGTGCTCTCCTGAATATGATTCCGCTCAAACCTCCCCGTACTTCAAGATCGTGCTCTCCTAAATACGATTTGGTTTCTTCTTTTACTAAAGGGTAAATGAACTTCCTCATACTTCAAGATCGTGCTCTCCTGAATATGATTCTGCTCAAACCTCCCCGTACTTCAAGGTCGTGCTCTCCTGAATACGATTTGGTTCAAACCTCCCCCTACTTCAAGACAACAGGGAAAATGGAAGCCCAACTGCTCAATGGAGATGGCCATTTGCTGCGAGTCATAACGAAGATAGGATTTGGCTTCTCAGGCGAGAAATGTCGCATACTGATGCTGTAAGATGTAAGATTGTTATAGTGTTGTAATGATAGATTTTCCAGGCGTGAACTGGCGTGTATCCGTAAAGGATTGTGGTTGAAAGATATTGCAAAATAAATGCACGTCCGGGTACAGTGATAAACTTCTCGGGCGAGAACAGTCGCGTATCTGTCATGGTATGGTGAAAACCTTTAGATGGTGCAAAATAAATGCACGTCCGGTTGGCTCGACGACCGACAAAACTGAGATTCAATCTAGGATCGAGCTAGAAATAAGACTGGTAATCAAGACTCCATCGAGGGAAACGATCTCGAAGGGTAAATATCTTATCCTGGTAAGGAAAGATAGCTGAAGTAACCGTCATCCACGAGGATCGAGCTCCGTGGGGAAACTGGAAACACATATGTATTTTATGCTTAGGGCTGACAATCTATTTGGAGAGAATGGACAAACCCCAGTTACTCGGCGGTAACGACCAATGATGGAGACACAATGAACCTGTGCATGTTAACACGTATGTTAATGAATATGTTAATATGAATGTATGTTAATGTCTATGTAGTTAAATATGCAAGATGTTATGAAATGAGTATGCCATGAGTATGTAATGAGTATGTAATGAATATGTAATGAGTATGTAATGAATATGTAACGTGATGCTTATGCCCTTGCGTATACTGACGAAACAGACTAGAGACGAGGGATGAAATAAACATCCCGACGGAGATACCCTGCGTTCTCTGCAACCAATACGTCAATCATGGGTAAGAAAGATCAATGGTAGAACCACATCTAGTTTTAAAGTTCTGAACTCTCTGGGGAGAAGGTAATTTGTTCGGGTGCACAGTATCATGTCTTCACATGGGGAGAAGAAAACCTGAGGGACACTTTCGAGTTACCCAAGAAAAAGTTGTCAGCTTATAGTCTCTCTGGGGACTGTGATGAGGCAATAGTTTAGGAGCCTGTTGCAACACTGAGGTTTACTGGGGAATGAAGGCCGCTGTGAGTAAAATCCCTCGGGTGCACGAAGAAAAGTTGTGACCACATAGTTTTGATCTTGAAGGACCTTATAGTAGTCGCCATTTGTTTCTTTAAAAAACACGGTGCCTCGGGATACTTGTGTTGTGAGGTAGGGTCATCTCAAGAGGATTTTATAGAGAACACGGAGTCTGGTTGCCCCACTGTTTTCAAACTCTTTGAGAGATTCATCAGGTCTTGACGTAACTGGCACAAAATTAATCGTGTTACGACGAAATCTTTGAGAAATAGCTCTTAAGAACGTCAGACTCGCGTTGGTAAGCGAACTGGGAAACTGCCTGCCCCTGTTTAGCAGGATCTTCAAGTGCCACGGGTTATGTTCATATGTAAATCTCTAAGATATCAAGCAAAGTCGTCATGCCCGAAATGCCTATCCTGAGCTTGTCAATGTACACGTATATTTGTCTTGAATTTTTGTTTTGAAAAAGATATCGCAATAACTTGTGACCGAAATCACTAGTTAGGATATAAGTTTTAATTATAATGCCAACATGAATTTTTTTTGAGCATAGCTCGTAGGAGTCAGGAAACGTGATCTTGTCGAGTATGCTTTCAACCGAAGTCCTACTTCAATTAGGTCTTTTAAAGGTTGTATCGTGGCTCGATTCACGGTTTGAGAAACAAAGGATAAAGGCTCAAAGTTATATTTATACCCACCCCTTCTTCGTGATGTTCTCCAATCCTAATTCAGTTAATCGGATACGAACGCTCCTATCTCAAGCGGATTTGCTATGGTCGAGAACTTATCAAAGCTTTGGACATGGCAGTCACTCGCCTATTTCTAATGGCAATTCGATCACACGACCTTGTTCTTTACTAGGGATTATTTATTGTACCCTCTTGTTTTGCTTTTATTCCCTAACTTTTACCTGGACAACGTCTTTTGATCTGACTTTGGAGTCCAGCGGGATGCCCCAGTTTTGCCTAAGTCTCCTTCATAGGTTTCGACTTAGCGGGCTCTTATTTTTGAATATTCTTTTATGCACAAGTCGTGTAAATCTTGTGAAGGCTCATGACTGCCCCACTCCTTAGGTAACCGAGGGATAGTTATTGTATTGGACTTCTTAAGACGCTAAGGATAAATTCTCGAAGGTTTGCTCTTCCTTTTTGAGGATCTAAGCGCTCGATCGGTTTAACTGAGACCTACCCTGCCCCATGTTAGGATGAAGGTTCTTAAAAAAAGAAAACTCCTACTTCAAGGCTCAAAGAGTTGACTAGGGATTAACATCCTTATATCTCCAGTGTTTGGGATTTGAAACAGTGCCTTACATCATCAGCGGGTTTTAATTGAAAGCATACGACAAGAAATCTGACGTTTTAGGTTCGTCATCCTCCTCCCAATTCTCCATCAAAACAAGAGATCGGGTAAAGTTGGCATTATGATTTATGAAAACGTTTTTTTGAATGAGTGAAACGAATGGATTTATTCAAGACAAACATATGCATTGCATTAATTAATCAAAGATAAACAAGTTCGTACATGCTAAATATGCTTAATCAAAGAGAAGTACATATAAATAAACAAATGAACTATCGGAAAAATCCTTCTAAATGTTTATGAAATCTTGCATTCAAGAGTAACAGTTTCCTTTGGCGGAGCCTCAATGGAAAGGACGTCCGGTTTATGATCACTGTGAGTCGTCATGGCTTGCCCCAGTTATGCTGGTCACATCTTCAACAGTTTTCAGTCGTTGCTTCAAAATAACTTTCCCAGATTCTTTGTTGATCCCGGTCATATCATCTTGAGGGTTACTGAAATGAAGCGAGCTAGGCCTTTGAATAATTACTGGATTCGGCTGATTTGCCACAGGAGTAGCATGCTTTGCAGAATTCGAACTCGACAAGTGAGGGAACCCCGAGAGGAGTCTCGATCTTCGGCTGAGCATCGCCAAAAGACAACTTCTTCGTTTCTAGCAAATTTCTGACAAAGTTCTTAAGAGCGTAGCAATTCTCTAGATCATGGTCGGGCGCACCCTCATGAAATAAACAATGAGCGGCCGCGTTGTAACCTGCAGGTAACGGATTAGGCGGAGGACCCAAAGCACGGGTGGTAATCAGACCTTGTTGTACCAAATGGGAGTATAACTCAGTGAAAGTCATCGGAATTGGAGGACAAGGCTTATACTGACTCTTACGGAGATAAGGAACCTGATTCTGTGATTGCTGGTGAACAGGAGCGTTGGGCACTCGTTGACTCTTGACAGGAACTTGCATAGGCGGATAACCGAAAGGTTGTTGATAAACCGGTGCTTGATATACCGGAGCTGACTGCACAGGCTGGTATGTAGGAAACTGCTGATCGAAAGGAGGTGCAACAGTAGCTACATAGGGTTGTTGGACATATGGAAACGGATAACCTTGAACATAACTCTGCTGATGTTGCCAAGGTTGAGGAGTAGCCATTTTGCGGTTCCTCGAATGTGCAGGTCCTTTACCATGGTCGGAGTTAGGAGTTTTGCACTTTGGAGGGGTAGCTCGTCGAACTGGTTGAGCACTAGGAGGCACCAAACCGGATTGAAGACCGTGAGGAGGTACATTCTCGACAGTAACAGCTGGTTGAGATTCCATAACGGTATTAGTAGTCCCAGAAACAACAGTAGACCGAGTGTCCACCTTCACACTAAGAGCTCGTAGCATCTCCAAAATATGCCCTACACTTCCTCGAAGATCTTCGAGTTCATGGATGACACGGTTGATCTCTTGGTTTTGATCTTCCATCCTTTTGAAGGGTCGTATTGATGCAGAGAACTTAGGATGACAAAACTGGAAGGTGAGAGAACCGAGTATGAGAAATCGGGAGACACATGCAATGCAAATGTATGATGCTAAAATGTGAATGCAAATGAAGATTTCATGGAATTCAAATATTTATGAATATTGCGGAATACCAAGGAAACTTTTAATTCATTGAAGACAAATTACAAATAATATTCTTGCAACCAAAATAGGTAAATAAAAGCCTAGAAAATCCTAGAGAAGCATCTTCCACAACTTCAGTGAGCAGACGGAGAGTCGGAGGAAAATAAATATTCGTAGAGCCTTCTCTTCTTGTAGGATTGTATCTCATCATTCTTCAATTGAATCTGCTTTTGAAGTTCTTCATACTCGCTGGCCATCACATGGTATTTGTTCTTCCATGCTTCTGTTTCGCATTGTGATCTCTTCAAAGTGATCTTCAAAGTCTCAGCTTCAGTCATGAAATACTGGACAGGTTCTTCTCTTTGAGGTAAGGGATCTTGGCGAGAGTAGGGCATCTTCAACTCAATAGCTCTTCCTCGGACCCATTGAAGGTATGGTTCCATAGACACACAATTAGGTCTTCCCAAACTTTCTTTGTCTTTCCTATGCAGATGATTCCAAGAAGATAGAATCGGATCTTGAAGCTTTTTGTCGTCTTTGAAAAAGATTCTCTCCACATGAATACCTTTAGGCGGTTCCTTCAAGGGGTATCCCAACTGTCGGTGAGCTAAGACTGGATTGTAGCTAATTCCTCCATTGAAACTGAGCAAAGGCACATTGTTGAATTTTCCACAACTATCAATGATCGATATCCCATCGTACATGCGATTATACCAATCAATATCAGAGTGAGTTAAAGCCATAACTTTTTGCGACCAACGTTCTTGATTAGATCTCCAGAACGGACCGGACTTGGGTAAGTGAGAAATAAACCACTTGTATAGTAATGGCACACAACATGTAATCATTCCTCCACCATGAAAGTTTCGGAGATGTACTGAATGATAAGTATTACCCAATAGCGTTGGAACTGGATTTCTTCTCATGAAGGTCTTGATTGCATTAAGGTCCACAAACCCCTCAAAACTAGGAAAAAGCAGCAACCCATAAATAAGCAAGGCAAATATTGTCTCAAAGGCAAACATGTCTTTATGATCGGCATAAAATTGGGCCTTCTTAATTAGGAAGTCCCTGAGAAAACCGGAGGTCCCCCCTTTAGTGATCATATTGTTTTTGACATCGGATATCTTCAGACAAATGACTTTAGCAATATCTCGTTCTTTAGGGTCTTCCTCCAAGAAAGGGAATGGAGACTTATCCAAGATAGGTAATCCCACCAACTGAGAGTACTCTTCTAAGGTAGGTAAAAGCTGATAATCTGGAAAGGTGAAGCAGTGATAATCTGAATCATAAAACTGTAGCAAAGTCGCAAGAAGTCCTTCGTTTACTTGAATCTTCAACAAAGACAATAGCCTTCCATATCTGTTTTGGAACTTTTCTTGATCTTGAACCAAATCTCTTAGCTTCTCTAGGATTTCCAAATTAAAACCCCTAAAAGTAAATTTCAAAGTATGCCTTATAGAGTGATCCATGGTATCCTGCAATGTTCATAAATAGAGTTTGAATTCCATGAAATCTTAATGTAATATGATGTTTTATGGATGCAATGCATGAAAACACACAAAATCCTAGGTTAAAGGATCGTGAGCGGAGTTAAGGTCTACCCATCCCAAAAGGAGTGTACTATAGGTTAGTTGTACCTGCAGAACAAGGTTCTAAAAAGTGCCCAAAGTCATCAGCCCATCTTTCGGATATTATCAACTTTCCGACTGACTCGGGAGTTAATAATATTCTCAAGAGAACCTCTTTTGAGTGTAGTATCGCGTAGCAACCATTGTAGGACTACTCCCACATAGTTCCCGCACTACGTCCTAAATAAGGCCATGGTGGTGTTAAGGTACTACGGTTCCCAATATCACAGACTCCAATCGACCATGGAAAAAGTTTTCAACGATTACTCGTTCAACCGAACCATTTTCGAAAGGGTCTCAACTGAGCGGTGATTCTCGAATCAGCTTGGTCGGGATTCAACTCCCTATAAGCCTCATCGAATATATCCCCATCCTATAATAATGTCACTAGTCCGGGCGTAGGACTTATCTCACAACACAAGGAACCATCCCAAAATCAGAGTACAATATATACATGCAAATGAATAGTAAAACAAATAGTAATAAATATGAACAAATTAGGGATAACCCTCAAAAGTTTAAGAGGTCCCCAGTGAAGTCGCCATTTTCTGTTGCGGTGGAAATAGGATCACAAACTATTAATGAGTTTGAATCGCAATTCAATTCACAACCGCTCTTTGATTTATCCGAAGGAAAAGGTCAAAAGAGGGAAAACCTATTTTGCATCGTAAACACAATGCGGGGAAAGATCTAGGGTTCGGGGGTTGGTTAAATTTAGGGAAGGTATTAGCACCCCTAAACTTCTGTAGTACTCTACATGAACCTTTTGTTCAGATGTTTACTATTTGCTTTATTTATTTGCTTAAGGTATATGTACAAAGGATTAAAAGTGAGAAAGGAGACCTAAGGGGTTAATTCTAAGTTTACTCGGCAAGACATCGCATCTTGTGCCTACGTATCCTTACGGGAGTGGAATCAGAGTAATCGTAGTTTCCCTCAAAAGGGAGGTTAGAGACTTCTTGACTGTGGTCAAGGTCTCAAGGGGAATAAACGCATCTTAAGGACACGCTTACACGGAGTGTAGAAACTCCAAATCTCTACGTTGAATTGTTAAGTTGTAATTAGGGTTAAATTAGGGATTCCACGGCGGGAAACCCTAAAATGAGCGTGGCGGCTCTTTGACCTAATGCTAGGGGTAAAATTGTAATTTGTCCTGCGGCGAGGCATTTGTGAAAATTAGGGTTTGTAGTTTGTAGTTTTGAGGATTTGAAATTGAATGTGTGAAGTTTTACGGACTATTGGCGCGGCGGCCAAACAGTTAGACCTAACCTTCGGATGTGTGCAATGTGACAGAAATAATGGTAAACGCGTGAGATAATTGAATCATGCAAACAGAGAGATAATGTCATAATTTAAACCATGCAAGCAGAAATTTAAAGGCAGAATTTAAAGAGCGATTGTTAAGTTCGCGAGGTTACATGAGAGGAACAGATACAATATGATAATGAAATTTGAATTGAACAATAATAAAATAAAATAAATAACGGTTCTAGTTATTATTTAAAAAAAAAAGATTTTAGTTATTATTTTAAATTTATCTAAAAAAAAAGTTTTTCTTAAAAATAATAGGTTTTCATATTAATTTGGAAAAGATGTTAATGTTATTTATTTTAAAAAACAGATTTTTATATTATAACAAGTTTTAATAAATTAATGATAACAATAATAATAATAATGGTAATAATAATGATAATAATGATAATAATAATAAATAATGATAATAATAATACTAATAATAATAATAATAATAATAATAATAATAATAATAATAATAATAATAATAATAATAATAATAATAATAATAATAATAATAAAGCAATAATGAATTTTAAATGTGCCAAATAACCCAACAATGTTGCTAACGCAGAAATGCGCTCATCACAACCAGATCTAAATCGGACGAAACAAAATTTATCGCAAAGAAAAAGAAATTAAGCAAAAAATAGTATTATTGCTCACACAAAAATGCGATCATCGCAACCAGATCGAACTAACACAAATGTCACGCGTCATGCACACAAATGTGCAAACATCGTATCGACATAATTCGATCAAAAATTAATCTTATATATATAAACTCTAACAATTTAAAAATTATATATATATATAAACGTAACAGTAATAGATAAAGAAAAAGAAATAACGGTAATAGATGAAGAAAAAGAAATAACGGTAAAAGATGAAGAAAAAGAAATAACGGTAAAAGATGAAGAAAAAGAAACAACAGTAATAGATGAAGGAAAAGAAATAACGGTAAACGATGAAGAAAAAGAAACAATAGTAATGGATGAAGAAGAAAACTAAATAACGGCAAACGGCACTCACTCCTCTTAGGTTTTTTTCATTCTCCCCTTCTTTTCCAACAAGGCAACACATGTATATATAGGGAACAAATTAGGGTTAACACCAAATTGTCAATAATGTCCCCAAAGCCCATTTTAAAGCCCAAACTAAATAATTAGTTAAGAAAAAATAAAATTTAAATAATTTAAAATAATTAAAATAAACTTAAAATAAAAACTAATAATCCTATTGATTCCTAAAATCAAAAATATTATAAAAAGAACAAAATTTTTTTCAATATTTTTTATTTTATGATTTTTGGATATTTTTATGAATAATTTAGAAAAAAGTGAAAAAAAATAATATTTTAAAAAATGATTTAATTAAAATACGAAAATAATAATTAAATAATAATAAAAAACTGTTTTTGTTATTTTTTTAATGAAAGATAGAAAAATTTAGAGTAAAAATAATAAAAAACAAAAAAAAGTGACAAAGGTGAGATTCGAACTCTCAACCTCTCACACTCATAACTCCTTACACATGTCCTCCTGTCAATTGTGCCATTTTTACTTTTTAGAAAAAAAATGCATGCCATATGATATTTACCTGCAAAAAGTCAAACGACTACACAAATTTGTTAGTAATTGATTAAATGCAATAAAAATGCAATGAAATGCGACGACAAATCTTAGGGCAAAATTTAGGGTATTACAACAACCTATCCCTTATCCGCAAAGATTAATAAACTCCAAAACTTCAGGACAGTTTAAGAAATTTGTAGAGCTCCTTAAACAGTTGAATATTACTATTCCTTTTACAGAAGCGATAACTCAAATGCCGTCATACGCTAAATTTCTCAAAGAAATCCTGTCGAATAAGAGAAAGATCGAGGATAACGAAACAGTTACACTTACTGCAGAGTGTAGCGCCATTATTCAAAACCGCATGCCTCCTAAATTAAAAGACCCAGGTAGTTTCTCCATACCCTGCGTCATAGGAAAGTTCGTAATAGACAAAGCTCTATGCGATTTAGGAGCCAGTATCAGTGTTATGCCCTTATCTATATGCAAAAAGCTGAATATGGGAGACCTCAGACCAACCAAAATGTCCGTACAATTAGCTGACAGATCAGTGAAATACCCAGTCGGAATACTGGAAAACGTTCCAGTACGCATAGGACAATTCTACATCCCAACCGACTTCATAATCATGGACATCAAGGAAGATACTGTAACCCCAATTATCCTAGGAAGACCGTTCCTAGCTACAGCCGGAGCGATTATAGACGTGAAGAAAGGAAGGCTAACATTCGAAGTAGGAGAAGAAAAGATAGAGTTCATTCTCACCAAGTTCTTACAAGCACCAGCAATAGACGATACCTGCTATTTAGTAGACGAAATTGACGAATGCATAAGAGAACTTGAAAATGAAGAGACCACGTATTCAGAAATAATAAAGATTCAAATACCCGACATTTCTGAAGACGATAATTGGCGTAAACCGTATAAAGACGACAGCCTAAGCGAAAGCTTATCACTGACCCCAAACCATATGCCAGGTCCGAAGAACCCATCTTTAGAACTTAAAACACTACCCAAAAACCTTAGATATGAATTTCTAGACGATGAACTAAAAAGACCAGTGATAGTCAACGCCGACTTAGGACAACCAGAAACCGAAAAACTATTAGAAGTCCTAAAGAAGTACCCCACCGCGTTAGGCTATAACATAAGCGATCTAAAAGGTATAAGCCCTTCAATCTGTATGCATCGAATTACAATAGAGGAAGACTCTAAAACCTCTCGAGAGCATCAGAGAAGACTGAACCCCATCCTGAGCACTGTAGTCAGAGATGAAGTAAAGAAATTGCTAGATGCAGGAATCATATATCCGATCTCCGATAGTGAATGGGTCAGCCCAGTTCATGTCGTACCAAAGAAAGGAGGAGTCACAGTAGTTAAAAACGAAAAAGGCGAATCAATAACAAAAAGAGTCGTGACTGGAAGCAGGATGTGCATTGACTATAGAAAGCTTAACAAGGCTACATGCAAAGATCACTTCCCGTTACCCTTCATAGACCAAATGTTGGAAAGATTAGTCAAACATTCATATTTCTGCTATCTAGATGGTTACTCAGGATTCTTCCAAATTCCCATCCATCCTGATGACCAAGAAAAGACTACATTCACCTGTCCTTATGGTACTTTTGCTTACCGCCGAATGCCGTTCGGACTCTGTAATGCTCCAGCAACCTTCCAAAGATGCATGATGGCAATCTTTGCAGATTTCATAGACAACATCATGGAAGTGTTTATGGACGATTTCTCGGTATGTGGACAAAGTTTCGAAGGATGCCTACAAAACTTAGAAATGGTATTAGAACGATGTGTAAAAGTAAACCTCGTCCTAAATTGGGAAAAATGCCATTTTATGGTCCGACAAGGAATAGTTCTAGGACATGTCATATCAGATAAAGGAATTGA
Source organism: Lathyrus sativus (assembly GCA_963859935.3). Lineage (NCBI taxonomy): Eukaryota > Viridiplantae > Streptophyta > Magnoliopsida > Fabales > Fabaceae > Lathyrus > Lathyrus sativus. The sequence goes on along the minus strand of OZ012737.1, from coordinate 603,578,452 downwards.
GGTAGACAAAGCTAAAATAGAGATTATAAAAGATCTCCAACCTCCAAAATCCGTACGAGAAATACGGAGTTTTCTAGGACACGCCGGTTTCTACAGAAGATTTATAAAAGATTTCTCGAAAATCACAAAACCTCTGACCGGCCTGTTGATGAAAGATGTTGAGTTCGTCTTCGACGACGACTGTCTAAAAGCATTCGAAACATTGAAATCAGCCCTTATCACCGCACCAATCATGCAACCACCCGATTGGCGACTATCGTTTGAAATCATGTGCGATGCGAGTGATTATGCTGTAGGCGCAGTTCTAGGACAAAGGAAGGACAAGAAACTCCATGCCATCTACTATGCCAGTAGAACCTTAGATCCTGCCCAAATGAACTACGCTACCACAGAAAAGGAACTTCTAGCAGTTATATTTGCGCTTGACAAATTTCGTTCTTACTTAGTAGGAGCAAAAATTATCATATACACAAACCACGCTGCCATAAGGTACCTAAATAGCAAAAAGGATGCCAAACCAAGACTATTGAGATGGATCCTGTTATTACAAAAGTTTGACTTAGAAATCAAAGATAAGAAAGGAACCGAGAACGTTGTTGCAGATCATTTATCCCGAATAGAGGGCATCAGACATGAACCAGTACCGATAAATGACGATTTCCCGTACGAACGTCTGATAGCCAAATTAGAAAGTGACACACCCAATTCAATCTCAGAAGATCCAGAATTCGAAAAAGCCGTAGAAGCCGTCTATGCCCAAGTCACATTACCTTGGTATGCTGACATCGTTAATTACCTCGCTGCGGGCGTGCTTCCACTGGATCTTACTTATCAGCAAAAGAAGAAATTCTTCCACGATCTGAAACACTATTATTGGGACGAACCCCTACTCTTCAAGAGAGGGGCCGACAACATATATCGTCGTTGTGTCCCAGAGGAAGAAATAGAAAATATTATTTCCCAATGCCATTCAGCACCGTATGGTGGTCATGCTAGTACATCCAAGACGTGCGCTAAGATTCTCCAAGCCGGCTTATTCTGCCCTAATCTCTGGAAAGACGTTCACATCGCTGTGCAAAAGTGAGATCGATGCCAACAAACTGGCAACATCTCACGACGCGATGAAATGCCTCAGAAAGGAATCTTAGAGGTAGAAATCTTTGACGTATGGGGAATAGATTTCATGGGACCATTCTCATCCTCTTTTCGTAATAACTACATACTCGTCGCTTTCGATTACGTGTCTAAATGGATAGAAGCCATAGCTGCTCCAACAAACAACGCACGAGTAGTAATCAAACTCTTTAAAAACACAATCTTTCCTAGATTCGGTGTACCCAGACTCGTCATTAGTAACGGAGGATCTCATTTCATATCGCGAATATTCGATAAACTTCTCTCTAAATATGGAGTCCGCCACCGAGTAGCTACACCCTATCATCCGCAAACTAGCGGACAAGTAGAGGTATCGAACAGAGAAATAAAACAGATCTTGGAAAAGACTGTCGCTACCTCAAGGAAAGATTGGTCGTCGAAGCTACAAGAAGCTTTATGGGCTTATAGGACCGCTTTTAAGACACCAATAGGAACCACCCCCTACAAATTAGTTTACGATAAATCCTGCCATCTCCCTGTAGAGTTAGAGCATAAGGCCTTTTGGGCCATTAAGACACTCAACTTCAACTACACCGAGGCAGGAGAAAAGCGAATCTTGAACTTACACGAGTTAGAAGAACTTCGATTAGACGCTTATGAAAATGCCCGTATCTACAAAGAACGAACTAAAAAGTGGCATGATAAACGTTCAATCAGGAAACAATTCAGTGTGGGAGACATCGTATTGCTCTTTAATTCACGATTAAAACTCTTCCCAGGTAAACTAAAATCTAGGTGGTCTGGACCCTATGAAGTGACTAAAGTACTTCAGAGTGGAGCTGTTGAAATTACCGATAAGACAAATGCACCATTTATCGTAAACGGACAACGTCTAAAACATTACAATAAGAATGACAACAGTCCTCAAGTCAGCAATATAACATTGCTTGAGCTTCCAGCTCAGACACCCGAATAGCTTCTCACCAAGCTATCGTCAGGCTTTAGACGTTAAAAACAGCGCTTACTGGGAGGCAACCCAAATTTCCCTCGTTATTGCATTTCATTTTTCTTTAAAAGTCCACTTTGAAAATCCAACAAAAATTCTAAACTTATAATTACTACTACTTTCTACTTTCGTTTGTTTTCATATTCTATTTTATTTTTCCTCTTTTGTCTTTTGTTTCTACCGCTTTTCATTTCTAAAAATCCTGACTTCAATTTCCTGTCTTAAACTTTTCAGGATTTTTAAAAGCCTTCAAAACATTCCTTCTGTTTTCTCCAAATTACCTGCGAGTATGGCCGAATACGACTTCACAAAGGTTCACTTCTGAGGACTAGCTCAAAAGGCAAGATTTGCAGCACTGACCGAAAGAGAATTCGCCTTAACGATGTATTATGATAAGGCTACTATGGATAAACTAGGGATCACAGATAGCATTCAATACCTGTTCAATCAACTGGGTTGGGAGAACACTGCTCTGAAAACACGTTTTGCTACCTATAAAGATCTTACCTATGAATTCCTTAGTTCTTTCAGATACATACCCAATTATGGTTTTGGATCCAGCACAGAGCTGATTACCTTCCGATTGTTTGGAATGGACCAAACCCATAGCCGGATGTCACTAGCTAACCTCCTAGGATTCCCTAGCGGACCGCATGTGTTCATCAGTGTAGAAGATGACGATATTGATTTTCAACTCGATCAATTCTGGGGTGGAATCACAGGCGACTATCACCCTGAACCAGACAGAATGTATAATGATGACATTCACAACCCAGCCTTCAGATAAATCCATAAGATACTAGCTCACACCTTGTTTGGAAAAGAAGAAAATATTACTGCAGTATCTAAAGAGGAGTTATTCATCATGTTCTGTGCTTCTCAGGGACGTACAGTAAATGCAGTGCCTTTCATGATGAGATCTTTCAAACGCCTAACGCTGGAACCTCAGACACCTATCCTTATAGGAGGCCTAGTAACAATGATTGCCCACGAGCTTGGCCTTAGATTCCACTTAAATGCCAGCACTCGTTTTGGCACCATCCGACCCATGAACATACAATTCTGCTTTAACAGGCGCATTTTAGGAACTATGGGACCTGGACCGTATGAGTACCTCATTAACGAAAAACCAGTACAACTATTCACACTGCCTGATCATCTGATGACAAGTATCCACAACAAGGACAACTGGCTCTATGAATTGGATGAGCCTATGGGACCTCCTTCACCACAGTCAACATCACAAAACTATATGTATGACAGTGACCACATCTCTGAGGCACACGACTATATGTACTATGAGGACGCTGTATCTGAAACTGAAGTAGACCCTACGACTCCTCCACACTACAACACTTATCCTGAGCCTATCCCTGAGGAGACCACCGACAAAATGGATACCATTTTACTCAGATTGGACGACGTTGATACAACTCTGACTAATGTAAAAGCTGACATCGCAGGCATGCACAGCGAACTGGTAGGCTTCATGGATTTAGTCTGCGACCAACTCGACTACTACGCACGGAAGTTCGATGAGTTGAAGACACGAAAAGATTAGTTATTAGCTCTTAGCAGTAGTTTCAGTTTAGTTTAGTCTAGTTTAGTTTCATTCAATCATTTGGATTTTTCGCATTATTAGTTTTCTTTATGTACTACATCCAATCATTTCAATTTTATGTTATTTCAATTCTAGTTTTTATTCAATTATTCTGTTTTCGCATTATTTGTTGTTTGTTGGCTGTTATATTACATCACCGTATCAATACTAAGCCTTAAAGTCACTACAAGTACGCCCTCAGAGCAAAATTCTGCGTTCTGCAGATTTTGCTGCTGTGACGACCGTCACAGCCTCATGACGAGCGTCACGCGGGTGACGACCGTCACGCAGTCAAAAACTGATATCTGATAAGACAGGGTTCGTGTTCTCTTCCACTTCCCCCCCATTATCACTTTCAATCATCCTAACTCCTACCCCACTACGAATTTTCGTCCTCCCCACATTGAACTATAAATTTCAACCTCCAAACCTCACTTCTGTCAGTTCTTCCCTCTCTGCAGAAAAACCCCAATCTTCAGAAACCTCTCCACCTTCCAACAATGGCAAGGAATGCAGAAACCCCAGATATCAGCAACATTACCTTCAGTGAAGGAGACTTAGGCGAAAGACAACGAGCAAACTACATCGCATTTCATCAGAGGTCGCTCCAGCCGACTCATTATCCGCACCTTCCATCGCTTACGGAGCTCGGACTCCTTGAAGGTGTAACCTGGATGCTTCAAAGAGCAGGCATCTGGAACCTCTGCACAAACCCACAGCCAACGTACGAACAACTCACTCTTGAGTTCTTGAGTTCGTTCACTTACGTCACAAGCAGCGGCGAACTTAACCAGCATTCAGGTGTCGCTTGCTTCCGGATGTTTGGCGTCAACTACCAGATGCACCAAAATCAGATTGCCAGCATTCTGCAGCTACCTCGCGGCGACAACGCTCACCGCCGCATCACCGATCAGTTCCAGCACGAAGCATTCGCGCTGTGGTATCAGTTGACCGGCATCAATGCCGATGGTTGGGACTCCCTACACGCCACTCATATCCATAACCCAACCATCCGGTACTTTCACAGAGTGTTGAGCAACACTATTTTCGCCAGAGACAGCAACCACAAAGTGAACTCGAAAGACCTCTTCTTTCTCCATTGCGTCTTCAACAATGAACCTGTCAACGTTGCCCCGTTTCTGCTGGCTCATATTCAGGCCAACTGCAACCGTGGCTCGAAGCCATTCTACTTTGGCGGGATTGTCACCGCTATTGCACTTGGGCTGAACCTTGGCAACTGCCTCCAGCACCTCCATTCCATCCCCTCGGTGTTCCTAGACACCGACCACTGCAGAGCCTCTCATCTTATCCGCTCCAGAGCTGACGGCAAATACCATCCGGTAGTGCGTGGCAAGACCGTCCGAAGCATCATCCTTCCGTCCCGCACCCGCACACACCCAAAGGACCGTACCAACTGGTTGTTCGACCTCACTGCCCCTCCTGCTGCCGCTGTTCCTACTCAGGATCACACTCACGGTTCTGACGATGAAATCCAAGCTGAGTTGGACAGGTCCGAGCAGCCAGAGGCATCGCAGCCCCCTCCTCCAGAAGGCACATCCTCTCGCCGCCGCCGCCATCATCTCGTGCCAGACTACACAGAAGAGGACCTCCATCGCTCCCTAGACCAGCAGGCACAAATACTCGCGATGCTACAACAGCAGAATCAACGAGCTGACCAGTTCGAAGCTTGGCACCGGACTCAAATGCAACAACTTCACACCGGCCAAGCTACGATCACTGAGAGCCTAGCGAATCTGACCTTGCAGGTCGAAGGACTCCGGGACACCGTCTACCACACAGGAGCTATGAGTTATGAGGACCGAGTAGCCCTTGCCAGAGCCAGAGGACGCTAGCGCGGACGTGATAGAGGCCGTGACTAGATCTCCATTTTTTTCCTTCATTGTTTACTATATTTCAGTTTATTTGTACTTTCATTTCCGTTGTATCTCCCTCTCGCATGCTTCAAGAATCAGTGAGGACACTGATCGAGATAGTGTGGGAGCGGAGCCTTTATTTCCATTCCACTGTACTCTGAATTTCCTTTATTTCCTTTATTTCCATTTCACTGCACTTTGAATTTTAGTAATTTCTATTCTAACACTTTCTATTTCTAGCAAATAAAGCTCGTCTATATATTTTTCACGTTACGCAAACAATCCCCACATTATTCAACGTAAACAAAAATTTTAGTTCGTTCCTCAAAAGCAAAAGCACCACGAGAATGCACCTGAGTTCAAAACAAGTTTTGAAACTCCGAGGAAACGACAGTTCTAACAAAACCAGTATCGTCCAGACACCTTAGATCTCTAGTTTATTCGAGTCGATTTCACTACCTACGTGTACCAAAGTCTCAAGTGTCTACGCAAACTCAACCCCAAGTAGTTTATACTAGCAGTCAGCACCATCCTAAAACTCTTCTAAGCGAGCGACCGATGCAAATAAGTGTATGATCTCCAAAAAGATGAAAAATCATAAAAAGAGAGCTAAATAGCCCAAAAATATAAGACACGTTTCCTTCTAAGTTAGATGCTCCTCACCCGAGCATTTAGCCCAACGGCACGAAAAACTCATTGAAAAATCAATGACATAAGCATATGATCAATGAAGAAGATCAAAAACAGAAATGAGATCATATTCACTAACAGGTCGACTTGCCATGAAAGTGTGCGGACAACGGGCTTAATGTGATTGCGCTAGAACAAACAGGGTGAACTTGCCGCGAGAACCTTGACACCAAGCTACAGTAGCATGACTGAGACCGATTTGCATAAAAAGGAGACCTCCGAAGACTTGTAGTCCAGTGTCGTCATGATACTCGTCTTGTTCCTACCAAGAATCCCGGTTTTTCCAAACTCTGCGAACGAAGAAGCTGCCTCGTGCTTGCCGACTTTTCCATGTTTTACTTAAGGACAAGCAAAGATTCAAGCTTAGGGGAGTTTGATAACACAAAATCATATAGATATTTTCATGCATAATTCAACTAAAGTCTAACCGTTTTCGATCCGATTTCCGGTTACTTCCGTGTATTTGTCTGATGTTTTGCAGGTATTCAACGATCACGTCTAAACAAGGCAACATGAAGAAAAGAAGCAATCTCAGATGAAATATGAACGAAAAAGGAGTGAAAACACAATGAAAAGCGCAGCAAGCTGTTTTTGCTGATGTGACGACCGTCACAGCTTCATGACGACCATCACACGGGTGACGACCGTCACACCTTGTGACGACCGTCATGCAGGCAAAAACGCCCCACTCAGATTACACGTCAAAGGATCAGTTCCAATTCCCACAGAGTGGACCACTACTCCCTAAATTATCTGCCTCAAGGTCCATCATCTTCAGTGATAACCGTTGGGATTCCACTTCTATAAAAAGGGAAGCAGGGGACTTCAGAAAAGTGTGCTGCATTCATACCACGAAGTGCTGCCAAATTTATTTCCAGAGCATATTTTCCAGCAATATTCTTATTTGTTTCTCTTTACCTTTCCTGTATTGCTTTTTTCCATTCTTCTATAATTTCTACTTGTACTGTACGATCAATTTGGCATTAGAGATCAGAATCCTGCCAACATCTGTGGAGGATCTGCCCAAAGGCCAATTGGAATATTTACAGGTTTTCATTTTGATCGATTCCAGTTTTATTATAATGCAAATCATTATTTATTATTTTTATTTATATTTTACCTTTCCCAAATCCATGTCTAGCTAAACTTAGGTAATCGATATGTAGTAATAATTCGAATGGGATTCGATAACAACTGGTTGAAAAACTTTCTTTTCAAAAAAGTAATTTATGGTCTGAGTGTTTAAAATTGATTCACTGAATAAACTTCGTCGCGAAAGCGAGAAATTATTTAAAAGTAGTTTTGCCACGAAAGTGAGAAATTAATTAAGATACAAACCAACAAGCGAAAGTTGCGGTAACGTCAGATAGTAAACACTAGTCATTCATTTTAATAACAGCGAAAGCACTTTAAAATGAATTAGAACTTAGAGATTTCCAAAAAGTAATTTTAACCCCGAACGGGATACGAAAGTGTACGTTTGGCCCTTAGGATTATGATTAGCGTCAATAACCATCGTGAGGCGAGAGTCTTCAAATCTCTATTTTCTGCTCAAATAAACTTTGAAAATTATTTCATACACCAGTAACTTATCAAATCCCTGAAGAACACAATTACTACGTATCGATTCAATCAATTATAATCTAAATAGTATTCTTAGTTCCCTTTTAGTGATAATCTTATTCCCTTAAACATATTCTACCTAGCTAAACATAGTAACTCCCGAGAACACTAGTTTGATTACGAGTCCCTGTGGGATCGATATCTATTATTACTACGCGATAGACTATGCACTTGCAGTTAGGTTGTATTAGACATAGAAAGTCGCGATCACAGATTCATTGGGAAACACGGGAAACACGAGTGAACATGAGGTCTTATGTGTTTGATTTTGATTCTTAGATTCGTGTTGAATCTTGAACAAAATCTGATCAGAGTTTTTTTTAATTATGTGGGTTGGGAAACACTGTGTGAGAAATCTGAGTGTATTGTGCAAGGTAGAAGATGAACGGAAACGGCAACATGAACACCAAACTTCCAGTATTTGACGGTAAAAACTGGAATTGTTGGATGATCCAAATGCGTGTACTGTTTGGTGCTCAAGATGTTCTAGATCTTGTCACTGATGGTTATGTTCCGGTAGCAGCAGATGCGACAGATGAACAGAAAAACGCGCAGAAGGAAGTAAGGAAGAAAGATCAGAAAGCATTATTCTTCATTCATCAATGTGTGGATGTAAATGTGTTTGAGAAGATTACAGATTCAACGACAGCAAAGGTTGCGTGGGACACACTGGTGAGATGTTATGGTGGTGACGCATCAGTGAAGAAGGTGAAGCTTCAGTCCTTGAGAAAGCAATATGAGAATCTCAACATGAAGAATAATGAGAAAGTCTCTGAATACATCTCCAGAATGATTCTGATCACTAATGAGATGAAGGTGTGTGGAGAAACTCTTTCTGAAGAAGCAATTATGGAGAAAGTATTGAGATCCCTTACCTCTCAATTTGATTACATTATGGTAGCAATAAAACATTCCAAAGATCTGAGCACCATGAGAATTGAAGAGCTGCAGAGCAGTCTAGAAGCGCAGGAGTTGCGTTTGATTGAGAGAACTTCTGAAAAGGAAGTAGAGCAGCAGGCTCTGAAAGCAACTTCTAATAGGAGGTATCAGAAGCAGTTAGAAGCCAGGAGAAGATCTGATGGTGGTCAGAAGTCAGAAAGCTCAACCTCTGATAGACAAAAGAATGCTCAGAAGGGAAAAGAGAAGTATGACAAGAAGAAGATCCAATGTTACTGTTGTAAGAAGTTTGGTCACTTTGCTAGAGATTGTTGGTCAAACAAGGAGAGAAAATCAGAAGAAGCAAATATAGCCAGAAGTTCTGATGATGAATTTGTGCTATTAATGGCCTCTGAATCTGATAATATGGATCTGATAGACTGGTGGTATATGGACACTGGCTGTTCAAATCATCTTACTAGAAACAATAAATGGCTGGTTGACTTTGACTCTGAAAAGAGGGCAAATATCAGATGTGCTGATGATAAATATCTTAACGCATAAGGTATGGGAAATGTCAGAGTGATTCTGAACAATGGGAAAACAACATTGATTCAGAACGTGTGGTATGTACCTGGCATCAGAAGCAATCTGATGAGTGTGGGACAATTAATTGAGAAAGGTTTTTCAGTTACCATGAAGGACAATCTTCTAAAGCTGTATGTGTCGCTACTCAAAAAAAAAATGCATCGCGCAACGACGGGGAGGCGAAAAAGATAGACAGAAGAGTCGCCACCGAACTTTATTTATCCCATGAGGGGAAAGGAAAATATCGAGAAAACCTTAGGAAAGAAATGGATAAGATGGTCTCGCAACCAAGAACGGGTTCGGAAGCCGGTTATGCGAGGGGAAGGTATTAGCACCCCTCGCATCCATCGTACTCGATGGGAACCTTTTGTTTGTCGATGTGTGATTATATTTGCTTAAATATTATGCTATAAAAAGTGTTCCAAGGGAGAAAGAGAAAGGTTTAGAAACGGGAAAAGGGGGTGACGGGGGAAAGAAAGGACTCGATAGGACTTCGCGGTCCTAGGCCTACGTATTCTCAACAGATATGAGAAAGTCAGAGTCGACGTAGTTCGGGAAACTACAGATATTGGGGGAGTGTGCTCGGCAAGGATTGTGGCCCTTGTGCCTACGTATCTTTACTTGAACGAAGTAAAGAATCAGAGCAGCCGTAGTTCGGCCTACGGTGTGTTGATGTTTTTTATGGATGATGCTATCGTGCGCATTCTAGCAGTTAGGTGTTTTGCTGCTCGCTCGTTGGAGACTTAGGCGTTACCTGTTTGCGGTAGAACGGACGTATCATATCCTTTTGAAATATTGATTAGTTTTCGCCACGCGGGGCAAGAAGTCACGTTTGATTGATTGGATTGTTTTTTAGGGGGGGCGAGACAGGTCCTCGGATAGTAACCCCTACGGGTAGTACCCAATTCATTGTCTCAAAGTTTTTGTTATAAAGGTGTGGCGAACGAGGCGTCTTTGTATTGAAAGACGAGCGTCGAAACCACCCTCACTACAGTGGGCATCCCAACGCTCGGAGAAGAAGAGGTCTACACCCAATCCGCTCTCTTTAATTCAATGCAAAGAGAACTTCGTTCTCTTATTAAAGATGTTCTTGGTTTTGAATGGTAAGTGCTTTGTGACAGAGAACCCTACGGTAAACGTCAGCACTCGGGATAGGAGAAGGCCTACGCCTTACCACTCCACGACCATTCAAGTTTTTGTTAAGAAAAGAGTTTGAAAATGCACTCGGTGCAGGACCGAGGTTTTAGGTGACAAGGGTTGCGGGATGAAGTTGTGGAAGCGAGATGGGGGATAAAAGCGCGTTTTCGTATCGAAAGACGAGTGTCGAGACCACCCTCACTACAGTGGGCATCCCATCACTCGGAGAAGAAGAGGTCTACACCCAATCTTCTCTCTTTAATTCGATACAAAGAGAAATTAATTTATTATTGAAAGTAAACTCAGTACGAGACCGAGGTTTTATAAGGAAATGTTGGAAGCGTCTTCGTATTGACAGACGAGCATCGAGACCACCCTCACTACAGTGGGCGTCCCAACGCTCGAAGAAGAAGGGGTCTACACCCAATCCTCTATTTTTAATTCAACACGAAGAATTGTTTTAAAAAATATTTTCAAAGATGCACTTGGTACGGGGCTGATGTTTTAGGGGAAGAAGCGTTGGGGAGAAATGGTCTCAGATCCAACGTTATCCATCAATATTTCGATTGATAACGAATTACGGAGGTCTCGTCATCGACCCAAACAGATGAAAATGAGACAAAAAGTCCTATGACAAATGAGAAAATCAAATCCAACTTCTAAGAGAGAAAATGAATCAAAATTCTAAAAGAAATTGAAATAAAACCCGAATAGAGAATAATATAAACTTCTATATAAAATATTATAAAAACAATATACTTGTAGAATTCAAAAGAAATGAATACAATATAATAAATATTAACAAATCTGTTTTGAAAAATAATATATAAATTAAAACTAACCAAAAGTATAAAAAGAATAAATTAAGTTTACAAATTAACATTTGCAAAAAACATTAAACGAAACAGAGGGGGTACAACTTGGAGTGTGGAAGAAAACCAACCTCTGTAAAAACGCAGGCAAAGAGCATTACGAAGCAAATCAAAGTGAATCGCACCACATCTTCACTAAGAAGAATATTTCATCTCCAGACGCCTCCGTTCGTTCCAGGCCTAGGATTAAATGTTTCCTCCTTCTCTTTCTCGATCTCGGTTTCGAATTCTCCCTCCATTCTATTGGTTTGCTTTGTTCATGGTTTTAGCGATGGGGGGTTCTGATGAGTGGGTCTCGCGATGGTGTTGAAATCAGAGGGTTTGAAGCTGAGTTGAGTGGTTGAAGCTTGAAGGAGGCGGACGGATTGAGGAGAAGGTAACCGCTTTGGTTTGGAATAATAGGTTTGAAGAAAATAAGAATCAACAGTGGAGATTAATGGAAGAAGGTACTGAACAGAGACGCAAAAAGTCGCCCACCATATGTTCGATGAAAGTTCTATTATGGCTTTGAGGGTTTAATGGAGATTTCTGGGTGATTTATTTAGCTGAGGTGTTAAGAGGATGATGATGATGTCGGTAAGGATTTCGAAGAGGGTGGAAATGGCTTCGCCGGTGAGCTTCCGTTTGTGTCTGATGATGATGGAAGGAAGGTGAGGCGAGTGGATTTGCAGAGTGGGTTCGAAGGTGATTCGAAGAAAAACGGTGGAGGAAGTTTCTGGGCAGAGTGTTTGAAGGTTTGAAATTGATAGTCTGGGATTGTGGTTTTTGTGTTGATTTTCAGAGATTGGTAACTGGGTTTTTTGTGTTTTGAGTTTTTTTGAGAGTTAGAGATGGAGAGATTCAACAGTTGATGGTTTTGTTCTGGGCTTTGTGTTATTGGTTGAATCGTTGTGGGGAAAAATTGGTAGCAGGTTTTGATCCAGAGGAGGAATGAAAGTGTGGTTCTTCATGTTTTTTTTTTTACCAATGAAGATTAAGTTCTGTTATATTGCTGGTTGGTTTGGTTTTCACTACAGGTTGCAGGTTTGTACAACCTAGTGTAGCAGGGGGCAGGCTGTATTGTCGCAGAGTTGTCTGGTGTGGGAGGAGTTAAAGCAGGGATAGCAGAATGGTTGGTCTGGTGTGAGTTTGTAGCAGGGTAGTGGTTGTAGCTGGCATTGTCTGTTGGTAGCAGAATGGCGCAGGATTTGGTCTGGTGTGGGATGAGTTAAAGCAGGGATAGCAGAATGGTTGGTCTGGTGTGAGTTTGTAGCAGGGTTATTCTGTTGAAGAAAAGAGGCTGCAGGTCTGACATAAGAGAAGTCCTTGAAGGGGTTTCCACCATTTGGGCTCGCAGCTGGTGAATCAACAACAGGCATATCAGTCCAGCGCTTCTCAAAGTTTGCAACACAGTACTTCCCAGCTACTTCTGGCCTAAAGCTTGGTTCAATTTCACGTGCATCTAACTTCTTTCAATTGATCGGTTTGAACCACTTGTGCCCTTTAATTTCCGAAATCCCTTTAGCTCCACAACCCAACCGCTTTGGCGCCTCCTTCTGTAGCAGCCCTTTTAACAGTGCATGTGCTTCACTTGACAAATATCCTGGCAGCTTAATCTTATCTTTCACTATCTTCTGCTGAATCTTCTCACGGTTCCCCCCACAGAAGGGTGGCTTCCCAGTAAGCATCTCAAACAGTAAGACACCTACACTCCACCAATCAGCAGCCTTATCATGGCCCTTGCCAAGAATAATTTCAGGTGCCATGTACTCTAATGTACCACACATCGAATTAGATCTTGTACTTTCTTCAAATTGTTTTGCTAAGCCAAAATCAGTCAACATAACATGGCCATCGACATCCATAAGGATATTTTCAGGTTTTAGATCCCTGTGCATTATTCCTTTTGAGTGGAGATGGGAAACTGCAGAAACAATCTCAGCGGCATATATGCGTGCAAGATCCTCTCTGAAAAGGCCCTGGTGATAAAGTTGAAAGAAGAGATGGCCCCCATTTACGAAATCCAGCACAAGATACAATCTGTATTTTGTCTGAAAAGAGTATCTAAGTTGCACAATAAAGGGGTGCTCAATCTTTGTCAAAATCTCCCTCTCAGCTTTCATGTATTCAGCATGATTTTTCTCCATAATCTTATCCTTCCGCATAACCTTCATAGCAAATATTTCAGAAGTGCCCTTTTTCCTCACCTGATATACTTTAGCAAATGCACCCTGCCCCACAACCTTCAAAACCTCAAAATCATCAATGCTAACTCTTTGGATCTCCAACAGGCTCCTGTCTTCATCATTCAAGGATTCCTCATTGATAACCTCTTTGATGTCTTCAATGGTCTCTTCAGTAACACTCTCCACTAGTTCCAACGAATTGTCCGAGTCAGACTCGTGTATGGTGAGCTTACTGAGTTTAAGTGACTGACTAACACAATTAGAAGGACCAACCAAAGAATGCGAACGAGCAAAGATGACTTCTGGGTCATCATAAACCAGCTCGCTCAATTCATCAACAGAATCAAAAGAATGATTATCATTGCTATTGACTTCAACAGTGAGAGGACCAAAAACATCAGAGAAATCCATCTCAACGTGATCCATGGTTACAGTACCAGGATCATTAACAGGAAAGAGCAACGGTTTACACATGCCACCCACACTCATACCAGAAAACTGAGAGGAAACCATTTTTTACCACTTACAAAACAAACGCTCAAATCTCTAACAATGCTGATGACCAAAACCAACAAAAAAAACTATCCGTTAATCAAACCAACCCTCACTGCAGATGGACTCCTATCAATAGCCTGAATGAGAAGGAAGTTGATGTATGCAAATGCAGTTCCCAAGAATTTCGGTAGCAAGCAGATCAAAATCCAGCAGAAGAGACCGTTGTTCTTGTTTCCCGAATTACAGGAAACCAAGTATGCTCCAGTGATTGTTGAACTCATGAAGATCCAAATTGACAATCGGGAGAGGTTGCGGGGAAGAGCAACGGTGTTTTTGGAGGAATGGTTTTTTTAGAGAGAGAAATCGCGTGGCGGCTTAAAAATGTTTGGATGGTAATCTTGTTTATATTCATGGATGGAAGATTCACAGTCATGGAGATCTGTTTGGCAAGCTGTTGAGAATCGATGCAAGGTCTTTGCTACTTCTGGCTAAATGACTAAAAATCTAGTTTTGGTGAGGATTGGATAAAGTTGCTTCTCTCAAGAATTTGCCTTGAAAAATCTCAATTGCGTCTATTGTTTTCTAAATTACGATTTAAGGATATTCATGAGGGTGAAGATAGTGAGTCAAAAGAAGATCAGTTTTCATCTGAACAAGCGTTCCTTCTGCAAACCCTATCAGAAATTTTGAACGAGCGAATCGGAGATGTTAGTGTTTCGAAGGATGTTGCGTTGTTTGTTTATAGCATATTCGAAAAATCAATTGGAGTTCTTGAGCATGCAGTGAGAGGCAAGTCTGGTCTTCCACTGGCATTACTGCAGTGGATGTTCTTGGCTACTCGCTTATTATATTGAGGGACATCTGTGCTCATGACAGCATGAGAGGTAATGCAAAGGATGCAAACAATGTTGTCGATGTGTCATTGTCACATGGTCTCATTGAGTCGCTTTTGGCCGTGCTTGGGGATCTTGAACCTCCAGCAATAATCAAGAAAGTAATCTCACAATCTGAGAATCAAGATGGTGCTAGTTGTTCCTTGAAACCATGCCCTTACAAGGGCTTTAGGAGAGACATAGTTTCACTTATTGGCAACTGTGTACACAGAAGAAAGCATGCACAAGATAAACTGAGGAATAGGAGTGGAGTTCTACTGCTATTGCAGCAATGTGTTACTGATGAAGACAATCCTTTCCTGAGAGAATGGGGCATATGGTCTGTTAGGAATATGTTGGAGGGTAATGAAGAGAACCAAAAGGTAGTTTCTGAATTGCAGCTGCAGGGATCTGCTGATACACCCGAAATTTCTGCACTCGGTCTTCGAGTTGAGGTTGATAAAAAAAAACTAGACGCGCAAAGCTTGTAAATGTCCCATGAATTGACATAACTCATCTTAAGCCTTAATTCCACCATGAATTGAATTAAACAGATGCTCGAATTACAAATTAGTTATACGTTGAAGATTAACGATCCCAACTCAGAATCACTAATAATCATCATAACAACAATTCTTCCAGCCATGACTTGTACATATGCTTGATCCACCTAAATATGACTAAAAAAAATCTCCTTGAGATAATCCTCAAAGTCAAACGATCACATCTTGACCACTCTGCCATGCTAATGGGGATATCTGTTCCCTCACTAGGATTCCGCATACTTGCATCTGATGATTTGAACCCACACTCTTAATGAGGTCTATATATATTTTTTTCGACACACATTTCTTGATCCCCTGTGAAATGCAAAACGCTATGCAATGCAATGCTTACGTATATGCTGATGCAATGAAATAAAACATAAGCCAGAGAGGTCGGTCAAATTTTGGGGTACAACAGCTGCCCCTATTCAAACGTCTTAGACTTGAAGGGATGAAAGGTAAGCGACTTTCATACAATCAAGGTAAAAGACGGTTGAATACCCAAGGACCCGGAAATTTGACAACCGCGATACGAACTTCTGACATTGCCGCCAGGCACCCATATTAAGTAGAACGTCTGACCTCGCCGTCAGCTCCCTTAACAGCATCTAACCTCGCTGTCAGATCTCAGCGTCAAAATTATAAATCAACTGACTTTATCGCCGGTCTTCAATATTTTCTGACTTCGCCGTCAATTTTCTCAGGACTTTGGTAAAGTCCCTGACTTCGCCGTCATCTCTTAAAACGATCTTCTGACTTCGCCGTCAATTCTTAAAATAATCGGTAAAAGCATCTAACCTCACGGTCAGGCCTCGACATTAAGTCGGTAAAAAGATCTAACCTTGTCGTCAGTCCTCTGTTAAATACAAACAGATATTGAATCCAAAGATACGATCCTCCGACATCGCCGTCAAGACAAAATCCAACATCGCCGTTGGAAGAACCAAATTACCTGACATCGCCGCCAAGAACAAACATCTAGCATCGCCGCTAACGAATCAAACCACTCGATCCAACCTCGCCGCTGAAGGATACAATCACTTTTGACATCGCCGTCAAAACAAACTTCTCAACACCGCCGTTGAAGAACCAAATCACTTGACCTCGCCGTCAAAACAAACTCTCAACATCGCCGTTGAAGAACCAAATCACTTGACCTCGCCGTCAAAACAAACATCCAACCTCGCCGCTGAATAAACAAATTACTCCGACATCGCCGCCAGAAACAAACATCCAACCTCGCCGCTGAATAAACAAATTACTCCGACATCGCCGCCAGAAACAAACATCCAACCTCGCCGTCGAATAAACAAATCATCTGACATCGCCGTCAAAACAAACTTCTCAACATCGCCGTTGAAGAATATAAATACTTGACATCGCCGTCAAAACAGACTTCTCAACATCGCCGTTGAAGAATCATCTAAATCATCTAACATCGCCGTCAGAACAAACTTCTCAACATCGCCGTTGAAGAATATAAATACTTGACATCGCCGTCAAAACAGACTTCTCAACATCGCCGTTGAAACACTAAATCACTTGACATTGCCGCCAAGCCTTCGCTAAATATAAGCGAGCAACAAGATTCAAACGAAATTAAGACCATCCATTGGTGATAGTCGCAAAATAACTCCGCTGGGGAAACACCATGAGCTGGGGTCTAGCCAACACACGGGCAAAGATACTAATCATCTGCGAGATTCATTTGAAACAAAAGGGTAACGACCTGGATTATGTCTCGCATGCATATGTTTGGATATGACGAAATGCTCCATACGAAATGGGAATGCTTCGCGTTCGGGTAGATGCTATGCATGTATGTAGATGCAAATGAACCAACTTTAGCAAAATAAATGCTAAAGAGAAAGAGCCAACTCCGTTGAGTCAGAGCTAGATACGCCTTAGCGCAAATAAACTCATGCTGGGGAATGCAAGCCGTGGATGGCCTCCGAGAAAACTTCTGGGTAAAACTGCTCCGTTAAGAACAAAACCACTCCGATGGGGATCCAAATCAAACTCTGCTGCGGAGAACGTCCCGGATGGCCTATCAGCCTACAACTCTTCTGGGGATCAAGCAACTTGGCTGGAGGCAACAACTCCACTCTACCGGGGAAATCGGCTATGAATGATTAGCCAGAATAGCTCTACTGGGGAAACACAGCAGATTGCTGAGGAATAGCTCCATTCTGTCGGAGATTGAATCCGCTATTTGCTAGGGATTTTGAATAAGACTTACTGGGAGCTTATCCCAAACTATCTCTGCTGGGGATGATAAACAATCTCTGAGTCAGGTCCACTCTGTGGGGAAGGAAATTAACTTCGCTGACTTGGCTGGGGATTAGATAAGGAGGGAATCAACATCAATCTCTGCTTGGGGAAAATGAGAAGTAAACTTCAACAATACTTCCGTTTGAGGAATGAGTCAATGACTTAGACTCTGAGGGGAAAGAAGTCAATTGTTCAGACTCTGTAGGGATAACAGTACTGCCCTCTCCCTACTGTTGGGGAAATAAACCCAAATCTGCTTCTATAACTCTGATAAGTTCTGAAGATATGGAGAGGAACACATCTCCTTTGTTTACGATTTTGCCCCAGTCTGTGGGACTTTTGTAAAAACCTTCCTCGAAAGGAAACCTGAAATTTCGGTACCCTGATGGTTAGATATGAACTGCTCCAGCGCTTCGAACCCCGAAGAAGCGCTTCAAGTTAATTTCCTTTCTGGACAAGGATAGTCTTTGTGCTCTTCGGGTGACCTGCCCTAGCCTTAAAGTGATTTTGCCCCTGATTGGCTAAATTGGAGAAGTGCCTTTGACTTCGAGAGATTTACCTAATCTCGACCTGATTGCCCCAAATTAACTGCATCTAGGAATGACCGACTCCCTTTATGATCATTTGATATGCCTTGCCCCTGCTCAACGGAGTACCCAGGCGTTCTGCATCTTATCTCGATCGAACCTTCCACTGTAGGAACTTTCCTGCCGTTAAGTACTCACTCGCAAGCAAAACAAATTGTTTTGCAAAGATAATATTAATGCAATGCATATGACAGTTTTGAAATCCAAGTCTGGTCACTGGAAAAAATGTGGCATTCAGTGAACGAATCACTCATCAGAAATATCAATATCCATACCCATAGGGTAAGAAAAATCCTTTTAGGAGTCAGTTTCGACGCGATCTTTACCGAAGTATGCTTTCAAAACAAATCTGCTTCAATTAGGACTTTTGAAGGTTGTAACTTGGTCAGGTTCACGGTTGGAAAGAAAGGATATGAGGCTCAAAGTTCTGTTTAACCCACCCACTCTCCTTAATATTCTTCAATCCTATGTTTAGTTAATTCGACACTCGCTCGCCTCTCAGAGGTTAAATGACTAGAGTGATGGTTCGGGAAACCACAAGTTTTTCTGGAGTGACAGTCACTCGCTTTTCGTCTTTGGTGCCTGGAGTCACACGACTTGTTTTTCGTCATTTCATTCCCTATTTTTCCTGGACTGACTCTTTTGAGTATATCATTGATTTCAAAGTCCAACGGGATGCCCTTAATTTTTGCCTAAGCCATTTGTTTTCAAGTTATCGACTTAGCGGGATTTTTTTTTTGATTCTTTTTTTTTGTGAACAAGTCGTATGACACCGGCTTGTCTGACTTGTTGAAGGGGTTGTGACTGCCTCACTCCTTGGCTGTGAAGGATAACCACTGTGGTTCTTTAGGTACGACCTATACAGGTGTGATTGATCCTTGAACAGGAACACTTCTCTTGCAATTTGGATGCTCGGTCAAATTAACTGACATCTACCCTGCCCTAGGTTAAGATTGAGGGTTTTTCGTTTTCAGAAAGAAACTCCTACTACTAGGCTCAAAGGGGTTGACGAGGGATTAACATCCTTATATCTCCGGTGTTTAGGAATTTGAAACAATGCCTGTACATCATCAGCAGAGGTTTTAATTCAAAAAGCATACATTCAGAAGTTTGCGTCTTTAAATTTCGTCATCCTCCCTCGGATTCCGCTTTAACAAGCGTTTGACATTAATGGAAAAGCAATATTGAGTGAACACGAATGGATTTAATCAAAACATGCATATTCATTTCATTATCATTATCAATTGAAAACAAACAAGTTCTACAGATAAGATTTTCAAATAGGTTCGCACTTTAACAGAAAAGAAACTACAAATGCAAAGGAATAACATGATAGAGAGATTGCCAGCTTCGGGGAACCGGGCTTTCATTCTTGACTTGCTGCTGAACCAGCCATCCTTAGAATTGTTCGCCCAAAGTCATCCTGATAATCTTCTGAACACCCGCTCTCGGTGAATCCCTCCATAACATTAGCTGCCGAACCCACATGACTTGACGAAGAAAGATCGTTGATCTGAATACCCTGAGGCGTGATTGAAAACCTGTTAGAGTCCAGCAGAGTCTGAACCTGGCTTCTTAGCACCTTACAGTCTTCGGTTGAATGCCCCTGCGCCCCAACATGGTACTCACAGCGGGTGTCGACATCAGAACCTGGAGGATGTGGAGAAGTCTCTGGATCAGTTTTCTTCGGCACAATCAAACCAACTTTGATCAAGTCTGGCAATATCTGACTGTACGACAACGGCAACTGAGTGAAATGTCTCTCTGGCTTCCTCGGTCTTCGTCGGGCGTGCTGACGTTGCTGATGACAGTATGACTGCTGACTCTGGCGGGGAACAGATATCTGATGCAAAGACCCAAAGGATCGTTGACTCTGAATAGTTGAGACATCGGGAGACTGAGTCTGAGGTATCGGGGACTCCCTTCGTTCAGGAACTTTCATTCTTAGGCTTGGCCTAGGAACGGGCAATAGCTGCGGGCAGGGAGACTCTAGGGTCACAGATTGCAAGACAGGCTCCTGACCTGATGCAACTTCAGGGGAAAGAATAGGAACATCCACATCTTCTGGAATAAGACCATTGCTCGGCATGAACTCAAATGCTCTCGAATCGATTAAATCCTGAACCTTGTGCTTAAAGGCTTTGCAGTTCTCGATATTATGCCCCGGTGCCCCAGAATGGAAATCACAATGGGCATTTTCATCATAGCCTTGTGGTGGCTCGCCAGTCAACGGAGCCATAGTCCGGAGTTTAACCAACCGAAGTTGAAGCAAGAGTTGCAACATCTGAGCATAAGTCATAGGGATCTGGTTGAACATTCTGTCGGACTGCTTCGTCCTTTGAGCATACCTCATAATCCTAGGATTGTCTCGGGAAACAGGAAGTAGTTGTTGGCGAGGAAATACTGGAACCTCAGGTTGTGTAAGATATCTTTGAGGCACTTCACGCCTTGGGAGAGGTTCCACATGTAAAGGTGGGATGGCCATCCCTGCTGCAGCTTCGGGCACATGATCGCCTTCCTTTCTCAACATATTCCTCATGACTTCTGTTATCAGGCCCATCTGAGTCTTCAACTGATGGACTTCTTCTCTAAGCACTTTCTGATCCTGAAACAAAACTTGCATGTCTGTCATGAATTGTCCCATTTGGCTTCGGATTCCCCTCAACTCTTCTCGAATTTGTTCCATGGTCGTCTCTGTTGGTTTCCTTTGGGTGGAATGATCTTCAATTCTGGAACAAGCCGGATGGAAAACCACATGAAGCAATTACGTCCACAAAATTAGAACACCTCTATGCAAATGAATAATGATGCAATATGCAAGACATGCAAAGAAATGCAAATGAATATGCAAATGCAACAGGGGATCAAAAGTTGTTGTGTTGTTGACGGTGACGGACCAGCGCTTCGCCTTGAGACCAAACAACATTAGTACAAGGAACCCACTGTAACTGTTCATACTGACAAACGGATAGGATGAAGGTCAAAATTTTTCCTGCAAGACAGCACAACAAGATACCTCTCACCTCGGGTGAGCAATCTATTGGTTTAAGAGGGTATTCCAAAGGCTTTTCAAACAAAGTCCCATGCACTAACCCTCAAAAGTTTCCCATCATAACGACTACTCGTAAGACGGTAATCCCTTCAAAAGGATGAACACAGAGTTATGTTTTAACAACCTTCGGAATAAAGGTTCTACAAAAGGTCCTCAGAATCGCGGACTCTCAAGTTGAAGATAAGAACGCCGTTACGACTACACGTAAGACATAATTATTCCAACGGGGTCTCATCTGAGCGGTGGAATTCGATCCAACTCAACGAGTCCTAAGTCTCGCAAATCAGAAAGAAACCACCTCCTAACTTAGTGCATACTCGAAAGCTCGGGTAGAAAGCTTTATCCTCACAAACCAAACCAAATGAACCCAACAAGTTAGAAAGAAACATAACCATAAAATAAATAGCAAAACAAATAAAGCACAAATGCAACAAACAAAAATAGGCGTGGCTTGCTAGGAGTCCCCAGCAGAGTCGCCAGCTGTCGCTACTCAAAAAAAAAAAATGCATCGCGCAACGACGGGGAGGCGAAAAAGATAGACAGAAGAGTCGCCACCGAACTTTATTTATCCCATGAGGGGAAAGGAAAATATCGAGAAAACCTTAGGAAAGAAATGGATAAGATGGTCTCGCAACCAAGAACGGGTTCGGAAGCCGGTTATGCGAGGGGAAGGTATTAGCACCCCTCGCATCCATCGTACTCGATGGGAACCTTTTGTTTGTCGATGTGTGATTATATTTGCTTAAATATTATGCTATAAAAAGTGTTCCAAGGGAGAAAGAGAAAGGTTTAGAAACGGGAAAAGGGGGTGACGGGGGAAAGAAAGGACTCGATAGGACTTCGCGGTCCTAGGCCTACGTATTCTCAACAGATATGAGAAAGTCAGAGTCGACGTAGTTCGGGAAACTACAGATATTGGGGGAGTGTGCTCGGCAAGGATTGTGGCCCTTGTGCCTACGTATCTTTACTTGAACGAAGTAAAGAATCAGAGCAGCCGTAGTTCGGCCTACAGTGTGTTGATGTTTTTTATGGATGATGCTATCGTGCGCATTCTAGCAGTTAGGTGTTTTGCTGCTCGCTCGTTGGAGACTTAGGCGTTACCTGTTTGCGGTAGAACGGACGTATCATATCCTTTTGAAAGATTGATTAGTTTTCGCCACGCGGGGCAAGAAGTCACGTTTGATTGATTGGATTGTTTTTTAGGGGGGGCGAGACAGGTCCTCGGATAGTAACCCCTACGGGTAGTACCCAATTCATTGTCTCAAAGTTTTTGTTATAAAGGTGTGGCGAACGAGGCGTCTTTGTATTGAAAGACGAGCGTCGAAACCACCCTCACTACAGTGGGCATCCCAACGCTCGGAGAAGAAGAGGTCTACACCCAATCCGCTCTCTTTAATTCAATGCAAAGAGAACTTCGTTCTCTTATTAAAGATGTTCTTGGTTTTGAATGGTAAGTGCTTTGTGACAGAGAACCCTACGGTAAACGTCAGCACTCGGGATAGGAGAAGGCCTACGCCTTACCACTCCACGACCATTCAAGTTTTTGTTAAGAAAAGAGTTTGAAAATGCACTCGGTGCAGGACCGAGGTTTTAGGTGACAAGGGTTGCGGGATGAAGTTGTGGAAGCGAGATGGGGGATAAAAGCGCGTTTTCGTATCGAAAGACGAGTGTCGAGACCACCCTCACTACAGTGGGCATCCCATCACTCGGAGAAGAAGAGGTCTACACCCAATCTTCTCTCTTTAATTCGATACAAAGAGAAATTAATTTATTATTGAAAGTAAACTCAGTACGAGACCGAGGTTTTATAAGGAAATGTTGGAAGCGTCTTCGTATTGACAGACGAGCATCGAGACCACCCTCACTACAGTGGGCGTCCCAACGCTCGAAGAAGAAGGGGTCTACACCCAATCCTCTATTTTTAATTCAACACGAAGAATTGTTTTAAAAAATATTTTCAAAGATGCACTTGGTACGGGGCTGATGTTTTAGGGGAAGAAGCGTTGGGGAGAAATGGTCTCAGATCCAACGTTATCCATCAATATTTCGATTGATAATGAATTACGGAGGTCTCGTCATCGACCCAAACAGATGAAAATGAGACAAAAAGTCCTATGACAAATGAGAAAATCAAATCCAACTTCTAAGAGAGAAAATGAATCAAAATTCTAAAAGAAATTGAAATAAAACCCGAATAGAGAATAATATAAACTTCTATATAAAATATTATAAAAACAATATACTTGTAGAATTCAAAAGAAATGAATACAATATAATAAATATTAACAAATCTGTTTTGAAAAATAATATATAAATTAAAACTAACCAAAAGTATAAAAAGAATAAATTAAGTTTACAAATTAACATTTGCAAAAAACATTAAACGAAACAGAGGGGGTACAACTTGGAGTGTGGAAGAAAACCAACCTCTGTAAAAACGCAGGCAAAGAGCATTACGAAGCAAATCAAAGTGAATCGCACCACATCTTCACTAAGAAGAATATTTCATCTCCAGACGCCTCCGTTCGTTCCAGGCCTAGGATTAAATGTTTCCTCCTTCTCTTTCTCGATCTCGGTTTCGAATTCTCCCTCCATTCTATTGGTTTGCTTTGTTCATGGTTTTAGCGATGGGGGGTTCTGATGAGTGGGTCTCGCGATGGTGTTGAAATCAGAGGGTTTGAAGCTGAGTTGAGTGGTTGAAGCTTGAAGGAGGCGGACGGATTGAGGAGAAGGTAACCGCTTTGGTTTGGAATAATAGGTTTGAAGAAAATAAGAATCAACAGTGGAGATTAATGGAAGAAGGTACTGAACAGAGACGCAAAAAGTCGCCCACCATATGTTCGATGAAAGTTCTATTATGGCTTTGAGGGTTTAATGGAGATTTCTGGGTGATTTATTTAGCTGAGGTGTTAAGAGGATGATGATGATGTCGGTAAGGATTTCGAAGAGGGTGGAAATGGCTTCGCCGGTGAGCTTCCGTTTGTGTCTGATGATGATGGAAGGAAGGTGAGGCGAGTGGATTTGCAGAGTGGGTTCGAAGGTGATTCGAAGAAAAACGGTGGAGGAAGTTTCTGGGCAGAGTGTTTGAAGGTTTGAAATTGATAGTCTGGGATTGTGGTTTTTGTGTTGATTTTCAGAGATTGGTAACTGGGTTTTTTGTGTTTTGAGTTTTTTTGAGAGTTAGAGATGGAGAGATTCAACAGTTGATGGTTTTGTTCTGGGCTTTGTGTTATTGGTTGAATCGTTGTGGGGAAAAATTGGTAGCAGGTTTTGATCCAGAGGAGGAATGAAAGTGTGGTTCTTCATGTTTTTTTTTTACCAATGAAGATTAAGTTCTGTTATATTGCTGGTTGGTTTGGTTTTCACTACAGGTTGCAGGTTTGTACAACCTAGTGTAGCAGGGGGCAGGCTGTATTGTCGCAGAGTTGTCTGGTGTGGGAGGAGTTAAAGCAGGGATAGCAGAATGGTTGGTCTGGTGTGAGTTTGTAGCAGGGTAGTGGTTGTAGCTGGCATTGTCTGTTGGTAGCAGAATGGCGCAGGATTTGGTCTGGTGTGGGATGAGTTAAAGCAGGGATAGCAGAATGGTTGGTCTGGTGTGAGTTTGTAGCAGGGTTATTCTGTTGAAGAAAAGAGGCTGCAGGTCTGACATAAGAGAAGTCCTTGAAGGGGTTTCCACCATTTGGGCTCGCAGCTGGTGAATCAACAACAGGCATATCAGTCCAGCGCTTCTCAAAGTTTGCAACACAGTACTTCCCAGCTACTTCTGGCCTAAAGCTTGGTTCAATTTCACGTGCATCTAACTTCTTTCAATTGATCGGTTTGAACCACTTGTGCCCTTTAATTTCCGAAATCCCTTTAGCTCCACAACCCAACCGCTTTGGCGCCTCCTTCTGTAGCAGCCCTTTTAACAGTGCATGTGCTTCACTTGACAAATATCCTGGCAGCTTAATCTTATCTTTCACTATCTTCTGCTGAATCTTCTCACGGTTCCCCCCACAGAAGGGTGGCTTCCCAGTAAGCATCTCAAACAGTAAGACACCTACACTCCACCAATCAGCAGCCTTATCATGGCCCTTGCCAAGAATAATTTCAGGTGCCATGTACTCTAATGTACCACACATCGAATTAGATCTTGTACTTTCTTCAAATTGTTTTGCTAAGCCAAAATCAGTCAACATAACATGGCCATCGACATCCATAAGGATATTTTCAGGTTTTAGATCCCTGTGCATTATTCCTTTTGAGTGGAGATGGGAAACTGCAGAAACAATCTCAACGGCATATATGCGTGCAAGATCCTCTCTGAAAAGGCCCTGGTGATAAAGCTGAAAGAAGAGATGGCCCCCATTTACGAAATCCAGCACAAGATACAATTTGTATTTTGTCTGAAAAGAGTATCTAAGTTGCACAATAAAGGGGTGCTCAATCTTTGTCAAAATCTCCCTCTCAGCTTTCATGTATTCAGCATGATTTTTCTCCATAATCTTATCCTTCCGCATAACCTTCATAGCAAATATTTCAGAAGTGCCCTTTTTCCTCACCTGATATACTTTAGCAAATGCACCCTGCCCCACAACCTTCAAAACCTCAAAATCATCAATGCTAACTCTTTGGATCTCCAACAGGCTCCTGTCTTCATCATTCAAGGATTCCTCATTGATAACCTCTTTGATGTCTTCAATGGTCTCTTCAGTAACACTCTCCACTAGTTCCAACGAATTGTCCGAGTCAGACTCGTGTATGGTGAGCTTACTGAGTTTAAGTGACTGACTAACACAATTAGAAGGACCAACCAAAGAATGCGAACGAGCAAAGATGACTTCTGGGTCATCATAAACCAGCTCGCTCAATTCATCAACAGAATCAAAAGAATGATTATCATTGCTATTGACTTCAACAGTGAGAGGACCAAAAACATCAGAGAAATCCATCTCAACGTGATCCATGGTTACAGTACCAAGATCATTAACAGGAAAGAGCAACGGTTTACACATGCCACCCACACTCATACCAGAAAACTGAGAGGAAACCATTTTTTACCACTTACAAAACAAACGCTCAAATCTCTAACAATGCTGATGACCAAAACCAACAAAAAAAACTATCCGTTAATCAAACCAACCCTCACTGCAGATGGACTCCTATCAATAGCCTGAATGAGAAGGAAGTTGATGTATGCAAATGCAGTTCCCAAGAATTTCGGTAGCAAGCAGATCAAAATCCAGCAGAAGAGACCGTTGTTCTTGTTTCCCGAATTACAGGAAACCAAGTATGCTCCAGTGATTGTTGAACTCATGAAGATCCAAATTGACAATCGGGAGAGGTTGCGGGGAAGAGCAACGGTGTTTTTGGAGGAATGGTTTTTTTAGAGAGAGAAATCGCGTGGCGGCTTAAAAATGTTTGGATGGTAATCTTGTTTATATTCATGGATGGAAGATTCACAGTCATGGAGATCTGTTTGGCAAGCTGTTGAGAATCGATGCAAGGTCTTTGCTACTTCTGGCTAAATGACTAAAAATCTAGTTTTGGTGAGGATTGGATAAAGTTGCTTCTCTCAAGAATTTGCCTTGAAAAATCTCAATTGCGTCTATTGTTTTCTAAATTACGATTTAAGGATATTCATGAGGGTGAAGATAGTGAGTCAAAAGAAGATCAGTTTTCATCTGAACAAGCGTTCCTTCTGCAAACCCTATCAGAAATTTTGAACGAGCGAATCGGAGATGTTAGTGTTTCGAAGGATGTTGCGTTGTTTGTTTATAGCATATTCGAAAAATCAATTGGAGTTCTTGAGCATGCAGTGAGAGGCAAGTCTGGTCTTCCACTGGCATTACTGCAGTGGATGTTCTTGGCTACTCGCTTATTATATTGAGGGACATCTGTGCTCATGACAGCATGAGAGGTAATGCAAAGGATGCAAACAATGTTGTCGATGTGTCATTGTCACATGGTCTCATTGAGTCGCTTTTGGCCGTGCTTGGGGATCTTGAACCTCCAGCAATAATCAAGAAAGTAATCTCACAATCTGAGAATCAAGATGGTGCTAGTTGTTCCTTGAAACCATGCCCTTACAAGGGCTTTAGGAGAGACATAGTTTCACTTATTGGCAACTGTGTACACAGAAGAAAGCATGCACAAGATAAACTGAGGAATAGGAGTGGAGTTCTACTGCTATTGCAGCAATGTGTTACTGATGAAGACAATCCTTTCCTGAGAGAATGGGGCATATGGTCTGTTAGGAATATGTTGGAGGGTAATGAAGAGAACCAAAAGGTAGTTTCTGAATTGCAGCTGCAGGGATCTGCTGATACACCCGAAATTTCTGCACTCGGTCTTCGAGTTGAGGTTGATAAAAAAAAACTAGACGCGCAAAGCTTGTAAATGTCCCATGAATTGACATAACTCATCTTAAGCCTTAATTCCACCATGAATTGAATTAAACAGATGCTCGAATTACAAATTAGTTATACGTTGAAGATTAACGATCCCAACTCAGAATCACTAATAATCATCATAACAACAATTCTTCCAGCCATGACTTGTACATATGCTTGATCCACCTAAATATGACTAAAAAAAATCTCCTTGAGATAATCCTCAAAGTCAAACGATCACATCTTGACCACTCTGCCATGCTAATGGGGATATCTGTTCCCTCACTAGGATTCCGCATACTTGCATCTGATGATTTGAACCCACACTCTTAATGAGGTCTATATATATTTTTTTCGACACACATTTCTTGATCCCCTGTGAAATGCAAAACGCTATGCAATGCAATGCTTACGTATATGCTGATGCAATGAAATAAAACATAAGCCAGAGAGGTCGGTCAAATTTTGGGGTACAACAGTATGACTGCAATCAGAAGTTGATTATGGAGTTAGAACAGGGAAGGAATAGAACATTCAAGGTGAATGTCAGAACTGCAGACTCAGAATGTCTTAGTGCAACAAGTGCTGAGAAGGAGAGTGAGTTGTGGCACAGAAGATTTGGTCATTTGAATTTCAGAAGCTTAAAACATCTGAATTCAAAGAAGTTGGTACATGGAATTCCTGCAATTAAGAAGCCTGAAAAGTCATGCAATGTTTGCATGGAAGGAAAACAACCACGATTGCCATTTGCGTTAGAAGCTGCTCCAAGAGCAAAACATGCCTTGGGAGTTGTACATTCTGATGTGTGTGGTCCATTTCCAGTAGCATCGATTGGAGGGAATAATTACTTTGTGTTGTTTGTTGATGAATTCACAAGAATGACATGGGTATCTCTTATTAAGTTTAAACACGAGGTGTTTGATGAATTCAAGAAG
This sequence comes from Lathyrus sativus, assembly GCA_963859935.3. Lineage (NCBI taxonomy): Eukaryota > Viridiplantae > Streptophyta > Magnoliopsida > Fabales > Fabaceae > Lathyrus > Lathyrus sativus. The sequence goes on along the minus strand of OZ012737.1, from coordinate 603,549,798 downwards.
TTCAGAATGAAGGTTGAGAATCAGAGTGGTCAGAAGTTGAAGATTCTTAGAACTGATGGTGGAGGTGAGTATAACTCCAAAGAGTTTCAGAAGTTCTGTGAGGAGAATGGAATTGAACATGAGGTTACTGCTCCTTATACTCCTCAACACAATGGTCTTGCTGAAAGAAGAAACCGCACTTTGCTTGATATGGTGAGAAGCATGCTAAAGGAGAAGAAGCTTCCTTAGAAGCTCTAGGGAGAAGCTGTTGCCACTGTAACGTATGTACTCAACCGTTGTCCTACGAAGAAGTTGAAGGAAATAGTTCCGATACAGAAGTGGACTGGAGATAAGCAAAGTGTTAGTCATCTGAAGGTGTTTGGTTCTGTTTGCTATAAACATGTTCCAGAAGTCAAAAGACAGAAGCTGGATGATAGAAGCAAAGTGATGATTCTGATAGGGTACCACAGTACAGGTGCATACAAGCTCTATTGTCCAGAAACCAATAAAATTGAATTCAGCAGAGATGTGATTGTGAAGGAATCAGAAGTTTGGAATTGGGATAAGTCTCAATCTGATTCTGATGTTAGAACTTTTGAAGAAAGGTCAGAGTTGAGAATTTCTGAAGTTGGAGTAAACTTTGACGTTGATTCTGACTCTGATAGTGATTCTGACTCTGGAGAAGACTCAGAAGATGAAGGTGACTTTGATGATCTAAACTCTGATGGTAATCCAGATTCTGGTGGGAATTCAGACTCTGAAGATGGCCAAGGCTCTGGAGGAAGTCAAGCCTCTGATGCTAGAAATTCTGAAGTTCAAGACTCTGGAAATATTTCAGACCCTGAAGATGGTCAAAGCTCTGGAGGAAGTCAATCATCTGAAGCTCAAGACTCTGAACAAGTTCAGAGACCACAAAGAATCAGAAACATTCCCAGAAGATATGCAGAATTTGACATGCTGTAAGACACTGAAGTAGAGTCTGAAGGAGAGGTTATTCAGTGTGCCATGATAGTAGACTCTGAACCCATAAGTACAGAAGAGGCTCTTAAGCAGAAGCTCTGGCTGAAGGCCATGAAAGAAGAACTTGATGCTATAGAGAAAAACAAGACTTGGAAGCTGACAGAACTTCCAAAAGACAAGAAAGCCATCAGCGTCAGATGGGTTTTCAAGCAGAATTTAAAGCCAGATGGTTCAATTGGTAAACATAAAGCAAGGTTGGTAGCCAGAGGATTTCTACAGAAACCTGGGTTGGATTATTCTGAAGTGTTTGCACCTGTAGCAAGACATGAAACAATCAGAATGGTGATTGCAATAGCTGCTAACAGGAATTGGCCTCTGATGCATTTAGATGTAAAATCTGCATTTCTGAATGGTCCATTAGAAGAAGAAGTTTACGTGTCACAACCTCCTGGATTTGTGAAAAAGAATCAGGAAGGGATGGTGTACAGATTATACAAAGCTCTATATGGATTGAAACAAGCGCCCAGAGCTTGGAATCAGAAGATTAATTCATTTTTCAAGAAGCAAGGCTTTCAGAAATGTGAGACGAAGTACAGTGTTTATGTTCAGCATACTTTTGAAGGCAATATGACTCTGGTGTGTTTATATGTTGATGATATACTGCTGACTGAAAGTTCTGAATAGGAGATAGCCAAGTTCAAGAAAGTTTTGATGAATGAATTCGAAATGACTGATCTAGGCAAAATGACATGCTTTCTAGGGATGGAGTTCATATATTCTGAGAAAGGTATCATTTTGCATCAGCTCAAGTATGAATTAGAACTTCTGAAGAGATTTGAACTGAAGAATTGTAAGATTGTTGTCACACCTTTTGATACAAATCAGAAACTGGATTCTGACTCTGATGGAAAGGATGTGGACGCTACAACCTTCAAACAGTTGGTTGGTTCTCTGAGGTATCTGTACAATACCAGACATGATATTTGCTATTCTGTTGGGATGGTTAGTAGGTTCATGAGTAAACCTAAGTGGTCCCATTACCAAGCTGCTGTCAGGATTCTGAGGTATATCAAGGGAACTCTGAAGTATGGGGTGTTATTTCCTTCTGGAAGAAAGGATGAGTCAGAACTTCTGAGTTATTCAGATTCTGATTGGTATGGAGACAGAGTTGACAGAAGAAGTACCTCTGGGTACTTGTTCAAATTTCTAGGAGGTCCCATCTCTTGGTGTTCCAAGAAGCAACCTGTTGTGGTGTTATCAACCTGTGAAGCTGAATACATTGCAGATGCTGTTACTGCATGCCAAGCTGTGTGGATTCTGAATCTGTTGCAAGATCTGAAGATTAAAATAAACAAACCTCTGAATCTGATGATTGACAACAAGTATGCAATCAATCTTGCCAGAAACTCAATGTTACATGGGAGAAGCAAGCATATTGAGACCAAGTATCATTTTCTGAGACATCAAGTTCAGAGTGGAGTGTTAGAAGTTGCACACTGCAGCACTCAGAAACAGTTGACAGATGTTCTGATGAAAGCTATCAAGACTGATCAATTTCTCAGACTAAGGGATGGAATTGGTGTTACAAGTTTTGATGGAATATGAATTAAGGGATGGTATTAGAAGTAATTCATATTTATTAGTTGTACTATTTTCTTAGCCCCTAAGTTTGTTAGGGGGTATTTTAGTATTTTTATCTTATTCTAGTAACCCTAGTGTTAGCTTATAAATAGGGTAGCAATCATTGCAATTTGTGTGGTTGTGTGTGTAGCCGTCATTCTCTTAATAGAATATTTCTCTATTCATCATTTATTCTACCTTTGCACCAACACTCACAACATTAGGACCATTCATGTTGATTTTGCATAGAAAATCCTTGATGTAATTTGTTTGTGTACGAAGCATGGATCCATTTGATTGACAGTTCACCTCAATGCCAAGAAAATATTTTTGGATACCAAGATTTTTAGAGAAACCTTATCATGCAGTTTAGTTGTAAGGTCATGGATTAGTATAGATGATGTGTGAGTTAGTAGGATATCGTCAACATAAACTAAAGCATACAAATTGGTCCTTTATTGCTTGTAGACAAAGAGAGAATGCTCACATTTACTAGTGGAAAAACTAAAATAGATCAAGGCTTGATGTAATTTCTCATACCAGGCCCTTGCGACCTACTTTAAACCATAAATAAATTTCTTCAATTTGAATACCAAGGTTAAATTGGTTTCAACAAATCTAAGAGGTTGTTGCATATAAACCTCTTCTTGAAGATCTCTATTAAGAAAATCATTATTGTCAATTTGTTGTACTTCCGACTTATATGTGATAGAAAAATAGAGTATGATCCTAATGGTTGTTGATGGAACCCTTTAGCTACTAGCCTTGCCTTATACTTCTTAACCTTACCATATAGATTTCTATTGGCTTTGAACACCCATTTGCATCTTATAGGTTTCATACGAGGAAGAAGTATTGACAGGGTCTAAGTACAATTCTTTAGAAGTGATTCATATTCATACTTTATGGCTTCAAACCACTCAGGTTGAGAGAATGATTATTTGGTATAGTTGGGTTCAGTATGGACAAGAAAGGGTTTGGGTTTAGACTTTCCTTTTTTAGCTCTAGTAAGCATTAAATGATTGTTGACTAAAGTAGTGGTTTGTTAACGTTGGGTTTGAAAGAAAGGTGACAAAGAACCAGTGGAGTGAGTGAATTGCTTTTATGAAAAAGTATAATTATGATAATTGTTTTAAGGCTCCTTAAATCATAATTAATTGATAGACTCGTGTGACTTGGAGTTATGTATTGTTGTGACACGACATGTAAGTGTAATTGACATTCACTAGAAAGTGTTGACACATGTGATGGTTCAATAGAATTTCCAGCATGTGAGACCTAAGGTTTCTCTATGTGTGTAGGTTGCTTTTTCTAGAAAGTACATTTGTGAAAGCAAGTACAAATATGTTGGAATCACTCATACATGTTGTTAAGTTATGGCTACTTGTACTGACTGAAGGAACCACCATTCTAGGAGCAATGTCTTGAATTTTGCTACTATGATTTGCATTAGTTACTTGTTTTTATAGGCTATTTCTGTTTTGTGGTTAGAGATGAGCTAGACACATTTAGAGGTAAGTTTGAATTGATGTGAGGATGAGTGGTGGATCTCAACTCAGAGTTGTATGTTTGGTGACTCTTGTAGGGAAACTCCATCTCCTTGGATATGAATATTCTTCTTTCTATTTTAAGGCATTTATAACACTTGTGTGTGGGAGACACCTCTAAAAAGATACGTTGACTTCTCCTGAACTAAAACTTATGTTGATTATAAGGCTTTAGCAAAGGAAAACATGTACAAGCAAACTCCTTTAGTAACTTGTAATTTGGTTTCTTATTATACAAGGCAAAATATGTAGAGAGATACTCATTTAAATGAAATGTAGGTAGCATATTGATCAAATAGATTGTTGTTGTGAAGCTATAATCCCAAACTTGAATGATATAGAAGCATGAGCAAGCAATGTTAGGCATATTTCCACTATTTATGTATGCTTTCTCTCAATTGTTCCATTTTTATGGGAAGTATGTGGATAGATCAACAAAATATTACACAACTCAAGTATGTTATGAATGGATCTAGAGCTTGCATAACCTAACCTAGAATGCCAAACGGAAAACTTATTTGCAACAAATTTTTCATTATTAACAAGACTAGATCGTAGTATTATGTATAGTAGGAGACAAACTTCGAGATTATGATTGAAATAACTTTTGAAGGTTCTAGATCTAGATTGTTGAAGCAGTACAATCCATTCCTATCATGGAATCCTCCAAGTAACACCAACTTAGATATTTGTGATTTACCATAAGTACACTTGTCAGGATGGAAATTAAAAAATGCAATGTTGTCTTTCGCAAATGACGCATAGATTAAATGTCTAGTAATGTTAGGGACACAGTGTAAGCTATCTAAATGTAGTATGAGGTTTGGCATAAGTTTGGACTTGAACTTGCATATGATGTTGATGAGAAAACCAAGTGTTTTCTTATGTCGATGATGAGACCTAGTGCTTTTGTATGTCTTAACCATTGTTTGAGTTATTTGTTGCAGCTCTTTGTTTGTGCTTGAGCTTTAGGTGGTGTATGCTCAAAGTACTCATCATACTTATTCTAGAAATCTACAACTGAGTGATCATACTTGTTTTAGAGTTGACTTGTTTGTCTATTACCTATGGTATCACTTGTCTCCCACGACCTCTACCACATGTTGATCTACCTCTGCCACGAAATGACTAATGAGAGCCATATAAGATTTACCACTTTTTCCTGAGTTTGTGTTGATCACACCCTAAACAACTTTAGGTGTTGCACTTGAAGTTGCAAGTTATTTCCTAAATTTATCTAGTTATACTTCTTAAACATACAATAGAACTTCCACATTTTTTATATCAGCTGGTTCAATTTACCATAGATCATCATGACGAAAGGGTTGCGTTCTTCAGGGAGTCCTCAAAGGATGACGTCAAATTGATCTCTTTCACATATCAGATCCCCAATTGCTAGAAGAGAATCAGTTATGACTTGGATCCGAAGAACATATTATGATATGGAGCGATTACCTTTCTTACTTGTCTTTAATTTTGATCTTAGGTTATGAACATGAGCCTTCATTTGAGAGTTGAAATGCCTATAAGTTTGTCCCAAACCTCATATGCATGTTTTCATGAAAGCACGTGTGGTAGCTCAACTTTAGAGATCGTTGAAAGTCCATGTAAACAAAGCTTGATCTTGAACAATCCAAGCTTCATAGTTTTCAAACACAACATTTGCAATTATTTCATTGTCTATTTTTAACATAGGATGAATTTGAGGATTAACTACCACTTTGTGGAGTTTGTAAGAGAGAATTACTCCATTAACTTGTTGGTTCTATAACAAGTTCTTGTAGCTTAATCAATAACTTTGGTGCAAATGTATTCGCAAAGCTTGCGAACACCAATTATGATGAAACAACTTGGGATAAGTTGGCTATAGGTTACAAGTTGAGCAGAAAAGCTTTAAATTCGACCATTGATGCTTCTTTGAAGTTAACTGCAAAAATGAAGTAATACCTACACGCGCCAACTGAGAAGCTTAGATCTTCATCAATGAAGATGAAGATGATGATGCATGGAAATAAAGGTCTCTTCTAGGTCGATATCATACTAAATGAGAATTCATGCATGGAAAGAAGAGAGTGAGTCTCATAGAAGAGAATGTTCAAGCAAGATCTTTTTACATTGATTCTATATTCATTACATTGTGTGTGTGTGTGTATGTGTGTGTGTGTGTGAGAGAGAGAGAGAGAGAGATGTTTTACATATATATACTAGCTATTTTGAGTAATTAATTACACGCTTCTAACCTCTTAACTAACTTTTCTAACTTCCTAATAACCTTTCCAAAGTTAGCATAATTTAAATTTGTATATGCATTTGAGTTTAGACAATGTAATCTTTATAAGACCAAAAATTAAAACAACAACAAAGACGTTATAAAATACGGTTTATATTTTAATAATAATATTTTTTTCTCTTATTAATATTTGTTGGTGAGATTTCCAAAATATTTATTTGAGGAATAATAATGATTAAATTCATTTGATATAATTTTAAATCACAAATGATTAAAATGATGCAATGGTTAGTCTTTGTATAAACAATTAAAGTGTCATATAATATTATATGATGAAAATAATGTGTATTTATGTTAAGTTTAACATGTGATATTAAATTTATACATGCATGATTTATAAACTATTCAAATATGTGAAATAAAATGATTATGAATATGTTTTGGTTTATGTTATAAACTTGAATGTAAAATCTATGTTAATTATTTTTCTTTGGTGCAAATAATTTATTTTAATTAATAATGCATTAGTCTTGGGTAAAATGATTTGGTAGAAAATTAAAATTATAAATTTGAATATATGGTAAATTTATTGATAACATAAAATAGTATAAATAACATGTTAAAAATATCAAGAACATGTTTCAATTATATTATTGTTTATGCAAGAATTTTAAAATTAAAATGATTTATCTCATATTATATGTGTTTCATAATATGAAAATATTATTTCTTATTTATCTTGATATTAAAAGTAATTTGAATATATTTTATCTTGTTGTAAGTTGATAAGTGTTCATCGAGAAACATTACAAGAAATATTAGTGATGTTGGTTTATTATTCATTTTGTGATTTTTATTTGGATATATCATAAACATTTTTAAATATGAAACATGAATTTATCACACGGGGTTGTATTTATATGAAGTTTATGAATTACATGTTTGAACTCACTTCATGAAATAAAAGTTAGTCATAACTAATTTGTTTGATCGTGGTTGTCAATTGCTATAAATGTTTAATGCATTAAATATGTTTTGGATATATTTAAGTGGAAGTAAAATTTCAAATTAAAAAGGTTAGTAAATAAAGAATGACATAAAATTTGTGTATATGATAAAATGAATGACAAAAGTGTCATGATTATAGTTTATCGAAACTATCAAGAATATAGAACATATGTTGTATATGAAAATTGTACTAATATGACAAAAGTGTTATGATTTGATGATAGATGACAAATACTATCAAGAGTACATAATGTAATCATATGCACGATTAGTTGGAAAGTTGAATATTCGAAATTTATTAAAATTTGGAAAAATCTTGCAATTCTTTGACGAAAAGATTGACAAAGATATGATGTTTTTTTGATATAATTGAATACAATGAAGACATCATTAGGGATGTGGAATAAGCTTGTATCTAATTAATCATCAATAGTGGAAACTCAACTCACACTTGATTAATGTTAAAGTCTTTAGTTCAATGATGGAAGTACACTATTAGAGTGATTGAAGTACTTAATGATAGATACATTTCAAAGGACAAAAATACTTAGACCATAAGAATAAGCGTGGTAGGATGAGATTTTTCTCTTAATAGACATATAGCATGTGTTTGTTAGAATGCATAATTATAGGTGCATTTTTGATATAGTCTACCTATATGAGAATGAAGTGGTTTCGCTTCATAGAGTACAAGGGTTTGACTCTTAAATTCTCATGAAAAGGATATAAGGCACAAGACCTTATTAAATGTGTCATATTAATAATTCGATCAATGGTACCGATATTTCATGTGTGAGTTATGCACGCTTGTTCTAATGAATAATTGATTCAAAGCTTGTCTACTAATCTATTCGGGGATGAGTGAAAACTTAAATTACTAAGTATTGGTTCAAATCGTAAGATATCTTTATTTGAAACCATGAAATTTTCTGAATAATGGATTTAGATATATTTTGAAAATGGGGGGGGGGGGGGGGGGGGGGGGATTGTTGGTGAGATTTCTAAAATATTTATTTGAGGAATAATAATGATTAAATTCATTTGATGTAATTTTAAATCACAATTGATTGAAATGGTGCAATGGTTAGTCCTTGTATAAATAATTAAAGTATCACGAGTTTGACACATGGTTTGGTTGCATTTTAGAATTTATATGTTATGTTGTAAATATTAGACTGTAAATAGTAATTAGTAGTATTAGTAATGAGGCCCATTAGTCAAAACCCATTAGGTTTTCTATTCTCTCTTATTTAAAGCATGTAGTTGCAACATTGTAAGAAGAACTTTTAATTCCATCAGTGAAATATTTTACAACGTGGTATCAGAGCTCCTGTTTTTTGGGGGTCTCGCTTCCGCATAAACCCTAGCTGTCGTTGTAACGAAGTTTTTTTCTTTCTTTCACTGCCGGTCATCCTTGCAATTTTTTTTGGGTGCTTGGATCATTGTTGTTCTGTGTTGCAGCACATTCTATTTCTTGGCTTTACTTCACATCTCTCACTGTTCACTCATCTTTGCAACCCTACACTGCTTGTTTTTTTTTTATATATTTTGTGTTTTTTCTTTGTGATTCAATACATATCTGCTCTTTGTTCCTCTCGATTGTCCCTTCAATGGCCGAGATTATTAACGAACAACCACCTCCGCCTCCACCTCCCACAAATCCATCAGTCCCATTTAATGTTAAGGATTTTGTCGTTCAAAAAGGTTACTGGCTTACCGGAAAAAATTATTTTCAATGGTCTCAGTTCATCAGACACACTCTAAAATGTTGTGACATGCTAGATCATATTGAAGGCAATCCTCATTTGGTTACTGCTCCTAATTTCCCTTCCTGGGATAAAGATGATTCTGCTATTATTACTTGGCTTTGGAACTCCATATCTCCAGAAATTAGTAGAAATTGCATGTATCTCTCAAGTGCAAAGGCAGTTTGGGATTATCTTCGTCGAAGTTATTCCATGAAACAAGATATGTCTGCTTGTTATGATTTAAAGAGGAAAATCTTCAACACTAAGCAGGGAAGTCTTTCGGTCAACGATTACTTTGGAGTTCTCAATGGTTTTTGGATTGAGTTGAATCAATATCAGAATTTGAAGATGGAGTGCAGTAAGGATACTACCACCTTGAATACTGTTGTTGAACGGGATAGGATCTTTGATTTCTTAGCAGGCCTTAATGTTGAATTTGACCCTATTCGGGTGCAGATTTTGGGTAAGGAAAATTTTTCTGATCTTAATGAAGTTTTTTACACTGTTCGTAGTGAGGAGACCCGTCGTCAAGCTATGCTTCATGAACAGACCCCAGATGTGTCAGCACTAGTAGCTAGCAAAACAACAAGACAAGGACCACCACCATCATCATCTAAGAATGGTCGTGACAAATTCTATTGTGAGCATTGCAACCGATCAGGGCATACAAAGGATAGGTGTTTCAAACTACATGGGAGGGAACATGTTCTTAGTCGAGGAGGTAGTTCTCGCAACATGCACCAGTATCAGGCACATGTTGCCACACATGCACATGATACTAAAAGATTTGAAAAAGGGGGAACTGGTTTTTCCTCCTTCACTCAGAATGACGTGGAACGGTTGAAGTCTATGCTTGACTCCATGAGTAAGCCTTCTGGTTCTGGGTCTCTAGCAGTTACTGGTAAGATTTTATGTTCCCGATCTTTTACTGTTTATGGTAATATCCCTAAGAATGTGTGGATTCTTGACTCTGGTGCTACTAACCATATGACATTTGATTCCACATTATTATGCTCTTATACCACACCTTTGAGTATTCCTTATATCAGTGTTGCTGATGGCTCTCATGCTTGTGTTGTTGGCACTGGAAATATTAACTTGCAACCTCTATTTCAGTTGCAATATGTGCTTCATGTTCCCACACTTTCCCACAATTTGATTTCCATCCATAAGCTTACCCGTGATCTAAATTGTAAAGTAATGTTTTTTACGTCCCATTGTGGTTTTCAGGACCTTACCATGGGGAAGACGATTGGAATTGCTAAGGAAAAGGAAGGGTTATACTACTTCTCTGATGACCATCCAAAGGTGTTGTCCTCCTGTCTCCAGTCTCAGTCTTCCTCTTCAGCCTCACAAATTTGGCTTCAGCACAAGCGTCTCGGTCACCCTCCATTTTATATAATTAAGTCTATGTTTCCGTCATTGTTCTTAAACCATTCTGTTGAGTCTTTTAAGTGTGATGTTTGTCAGTTGGCAAAACACAATCGTGTAACTTTTCCTTCCAGTTTTAATAAAAGTGTTGAACCTTTTGGTGTGATTCATTCTGATGTTTGGGGACATGCCCCTACCTCTAATATTTTTGGTGCAAAATGGTTTGTTTCATTTATTGATGATTGTACTCGGGTAACTTGGATTTTCTTGATGAATACTAAATCTGAAGTACCACAAATATTTATCCAATTTTATAATATGGTACAAACACAATTTGGGAAATGTATAAAAAGAATTCGTTCTGACAATGGTAAAGAATATGTCAAACATACCTTCTCCAACTTCACTAGTAAACATGACATTCTTCATGAATTCACATGTGTTGACACCGCACAACAAAACAGTGTCGCAGAAAGAAAAAATCATCATTTACTTGAAGTTGCTCGATCTCTCCTTTTTCAAATGTTTGTTCCCACCTCTTATTGGGGGGAGGCAGTTCTTACTGCTGCCTATTTGATTAATCGGGTCCCATCTCGAGTGTTAGGTAATATTAGTCCTGCTCAATTTATGCTCTCACGTTTTCCCTCTGTTCCTATCTTACATAATCTTGAGTCTCTCGTGTTTGGTTGTGTTGCTTTTGTTCATGTTCACAAATAATATCGCAACAAGTTGGATCCCCGTGCTGTCAGATGTATCTTTCTGGGTTATGCACCCAATAAAAGAGGGTACAAATGTTATCATCCTCCGAGTCAGAAATTCTTTATCTCCAAAGATGTCACCTTTCATGAAAATGTGTCATACTTCACTCATTCTCAGTCTCAGGGGGAGAACATGAGTGACTTAGAGTCTGAGTCCGAGTTTTCTGATCATTGGTCCTAGCCTCCCGAGAACACCTGTCAGTGTTCCCTCTCTTGAACCCGAGTTGTCACCTAGTTTGAGTTTGAGTCCTAGTTCAACACCTGAATATGAGTCAGTAATTGTTCCTGGTCCTTCAATGCCTTATGTTCCACAGGAATCAGCACCTTCAGCACCAACTCTAGTGTATCAGGGAAGAAGTAAATCTGACCTTCTCCAGAAACAAATTCAATCGTCTAAATCGGAGGTAAGTACTGAAAATGATTCCTCAAATGATGATTGTTCTATTTCTGATACGTGTGACACTAATCCAGTTGATTTACCCATTGCTTTGAGGAAGGATAAAAGATCTTGTCCCTCCATATCGACACCCTATCTCTCAATATGTCTCCACTAGACATTTTTCCACACAATATCAAAGTTTTATTGCAGCTGTTGATTCTGTGAAAATCCCATTATCAGTTGAAGAAGCATTGCAAAATAGAAATTGGGTCCAAGCTATGGATGAGGAAATGAGAGCACTTGAAAAAAATGGTACTTGAGAGATTATTGAAAGGCAAAGAGACAAAAAGCCGGTTGGATGCAGATGGATCTATATTGTAAAGTATAAATCTGATGGCACACTTGATCGGTACAAGGCAAGACTATTGGCAAAAGGTTATACTCAGACATATGGTATTGATTATGAGGAGACATTTCCCCAGTGGCAAAAATGAACATTGTTCGAATTTTACTATCTCTTGCTGCTTCATGTGGATGGGAATTACAACAGTTTGATGTTGAAAATGCATTCTTGCATGGAGACTTAGAGGAAGAAGTGTATATGGAGATTCCACCGGGTGTTGGCATAACAAATGAACTAACAAGGTGTGTAAATTGAAGAAAGCCTTATACGGACTAAAGCAGTCCCCTCGAGCATGGTTTGGAAGATTCACATAGGCAATGATGTGTTTGGGCTATAAGCAAAGTAAAGGAGATCACACTTTATTTTTTAAACATTCACAGGAAGGAAAATTGATTGTACTTCTTGTTTATGTTGATGATATTATTGTTACAGGAGATGATTTGACTGAGAGACATTTGCTCAAAGAGAAATTATCGGAAGAGTTTGAGATGAAAGACCTTGGACAACTCAAGTATTTCTTGGGAATTGAGGTAGCCTACTCAAAGCAAGGCATCTTTATCTCTCAAAGGAAGTATGTACTTGATCTTTTGCAGGAAACTGACAAACTTGGATGCAAACCTACAAGTGTTCCCATTGAACAAAATCACAGGATAAGCTTTGAGGAGGAAAGTGACAAAGTTGACAAGGGTCAATATCAGAGATTAGTGGGAAAATTGATTTACTTGGCACACACTAGACCAGATTTAGCATATGCAGTCAGTGTGGTGAGCCAATTCATGCATGATCCGAGGGTGAGAGATTTGTAGGATGTAGACCGCGTTCTACAATATCTTAAAGCAACTCCAGGGAGAGGACTTTTGTTTAAAAGAGGTGAGAATTTAGCTATGAAGACTTACACTAATGCGGATTATGCCGGATCAATGAGTGACAAAAGATCTACGTCAGACTATTGTACTTTTCTGTGTGGTAACCTTGTAGCTTGGAAGAGTAAGAAGCAAAGTGTAGTTGCTCGATCAAGCGCTGAGGCAGAATTTAGAGTTATGGCACTAGGAATTTGTGAACTATTGTGGATGAAACAAGTTCTAGAAGACTTGAAGATACAATGTGAAGGCCCTATGGAATTGTTTTGTGACAATAAACCGGCTATTAGTATTGCTTATAATCCTGTTCAGCATGACAGGACTAAACACATTGAGATTGACCGACATTTTATCAAAGAAAAGTTGGATAGTGAGCTGATAACTACATCTTACGTTCCTTCTGGGCATCAGCTCGCAGATGTGTTAACAAAAGGCTTACCAACAGAAAGATTCAGGCAACTTACTTGCAAGCTGAGAATGATAGATATCCATTCACCAGCTTGAGGGGGAGTGTTGTAAATATTATACTGTAAATAGTAATTAGTAGTATTAGTAATGAGGTCCATTAGTCAAAACTCATTAGGTTTACTATTCTCTCTTATTTAAAGCATGCAGTTGCAACATTGTAAGAAGAACTTTTAATTCCATCAGTGAAATATTTTACAACATGTTACTTTAACAAATAAATGTCAAAAATAATAACCAAACGCTTTTGACCATGTTAGGGTTTCTAAAATATGTTGACGGGAATTCGGCAGTTAATCATTTTGCATCCAATTTACGCAATTTTTATCGTACCGTTTTTATCTTCTTCTTATTTATGTATTGCAGCAAACCCCGACAGTTTCGTGTGTTCTTAAAATAGTATACTTAAAAAGCAGTGTAATTTAAACCGCATATTAAGGTCTTTTATGTTAAGGCATTTACATGCCCTATGCCTTCAACCGTGAAGTTGTGTTTAACCTTATGAGTTTTTCGAAAGATTATGGTGTAACTTTAGTTTAAACCTTTTCCCCAATCCATTTCCATTTTAAAATGCCACTGGCCTACCAAATAGCTGCCTCCAATTCCAAATTATTAGTCTCATTCACCCCTTACTTAGCTCTTATTCTCCCATTATATTATCGCTCTTCCACCTTTAATTTGACCCACATCACATATTCTGAACTTATAGTATAGTAAACAATGAGTTAAGGCATTTACATGCCCTAGGCCATCAACCAAGACTTATGAAATTGTGTTTAACCTTATTAGCTTTTCGAAGCATTATGGGGTGACTTTAGTTTAAACCTTTTCCCCAATCCATATCCATTTTAATATACCACTGGCCTACCAAATAGCTGGCTCCAATTCCAAATTATTAGCCTCATTCACCTCTTTACCTTCAAAATTTATAGTTTAAACAATAACAAAATCTTTCATCTTATTAAAAAAATAGAGTTTATTTAATTTGTTTAAGAGTAAACAGTTTATTTAAATGATTAATAAAAACTAGGTAGCTGTAGATAGATTATAACTACAGTAAATAACCCAACATTTATTAAAAATTGTTTGGAATATTTTTTAAGCAAAAACAATATTAATAAAGTGATAAGCAAATTCCGATTTATCAGTGTAGTGCTTATTATATATGGAACAGTAAATTTTACATATATGCTATACATAACTCCAAAACACCAAAACAAATGATGAATGAAACTTAATGATAATTTCCAGACCTCTATATGCATGTAGATGTCTATAAAACAGTAAGACAAATACAATGCGCGTGTCTAAAACTACCAAGCTGTAACTAGTCCATTTTCAATCTCCACCGTTATATAATATCCAAAGATACAGTAAAAATATCTTCTTCTATCACATGTGCAAACTCAACAAATTTTCAGCTAAATCCATTATATATGCATGGGGTGACTTTACCACAAGAAACGGTTATCATTATCTAATTTACATGTAAAATTATTGTCTGAAAATTATAAAACTTCACATGAATTATATCATGATAAAGTTATGGGAAAAAGACACTCAATATTCATATGATCATGATATCTTCAGTAAACTAAAATACCCATTTGAAAATATAACACAAAATAATACCATCATTCATAATAATAATAATAATAATAATAATAATAATAATAATAATAATAATAATAATAATAATAATAATAATAATAATAATAATAATATATTTTATATTATACCATATAATAGTGTACGAAATTAAAGCACAGAATAAGTTGAATATATAAAACATAGTTGTAGCACCAAAATATTAATACAAGTAATGATAATTATAATTTAGTTGTAATCTTGAGTCTTACTTGTTATTCTGGTCAACTACAACAACCTTGTTGTCTGTCTGTCCCAATAAGCTGCTCATGGATCGTGCTTTAACCATTCCAAGTTTCATTCTCTTCTTATTGATCATCAATGTCTTCTTCTCATCATCATCATTCTTCAACTTATCAACAATATCATTCCCAGAAGTGATTTTCTTTACAACATCATAATTAGAAGATGATGAAACACTATCTGTATCAACAACATTGTTTGGTGCAGTGGTAGAAAGTCCAATAGATCTACTTCGAACACTTGTCATGCTTCTCAACCTTCCTTTTCCTAAATGATGCTCACAGAGAGAATAACCAACAAGTGTTTGTTGACAACACCTCCATCCTCTTCCATTAACACGACTGCACCGCGAACCTTCCATCAGTGCACTTCCCCTTTTTGTTGCCTTCTTCTTAAGATTATCCATTTTTTTCTCGCTTTCTTCATCTTCGCCATTGTCTTTTCTCACACAACATTTCTTATTCAACTTGGTCTTCATGATCTTACTCTTTGTTTTCTTAGTGTCATTACTGTCCATAGCAACATTCTCCAACCTTCCTTTCCTTTTCTTTAATGGAATAGCTTTCTCTCCCTCACACCATCTCCCATCTACAATTTAAATATAGAACTCTAACTCTAATGAAACCATTATCGCAAACAATATACATGCATGAAATAACGAAGTAGTAATGTTTATTACCTTGAGCAAAAGTAGTGGATGATGGCAAGAGTTGAGAATCAACCAATAAATCTCCTTTGCTAAGAATAAAGCAGACCCACAAATACACATGAAAGGGGAATGTATAGATATTAATAAATAGGAGTGCAATATTGTTGAGGATGGGGACCAGTTATAGGCAGTAGTGCAAAATGGTAGCTACCCAATTTAGAGAAAAGAAGGATGGCCTTTATTTGGTTATACATACAAATATACAAATACAATATGTATCTTATTTAAAACACTTTCAACTGGTTAATAAACTTGAACTTTTTTACTATTTCATGAAAGAGTAAGAGAGAAAAAAAAGTTTCAGCTTGATTATATATTCTCACCTGATATGATTGCTTTTGTTCTCTTCAGAGTTTCCACTCTCTTTCTCTTCCCCTCTAACCTTCTCATCCTGTACAATCAAATCAACCATACAAAAAATAAATGGATGTAATGTAAGAGCTCTTTCTAGATGTGAAATCATTTTTTTTTAGAAAAATAAATTAAATAAATTAGACATCAAAGGGAAATAACTTGCAAGAGATTCGACAAAAGTGCACATGTAAAAGCTCAAACCATGAAAAAATTTAAAATAGAAAATAAATAAAAAAGGAAAAATTTAAAAATAAAATAAAATAACAACGGTTATTTCGCTTACCAAAGGGTGTTGCTTGTTGTCCTGTTTGTGTACCCCACTTAGTTCGAAGCTGGATGGATAATCGTAGCCGTTGATTAGTTTCCCGATCAGTGGGAGTGTTTGATCAGATGGCTGATAAAGATCCAAGGTCGAACCAGCTGAAGCAAGCAACGAAGTTGAAGAAGAACAAGGTTTTGATTGTGTGTGAGCATGAGCAGCGTCGCTGAGTTGCACTATCACCGGTGACCGGTTAAAGTGGTTAAGATCTGAGAGATGCAGAGACGAAATAGACTGAGAAGAAGAGAAAATAGCCTGTCTTTTACGGATCCTCATCGGTGCAAGATTGAAAGCAAAAACTGATTCACAAAAAAGAAAAAACTGACGAGATTGAGTGAGTTAAAATAAATAAAAGAGATAGTTTAAAGAAAGATGCGATCTTTAGGTTTTGCGAATTTAAGAAAGAAGCAAAAAAACAAGATTGAACCTCTGAACCCATTTAGTCTACTTACTTACTACATGGGCAAGACCAAGAGAGAAAAGTTGTATGCTTTTAGTTTTATCTCATTTTCTTTGTGTCTCTATATAGAGATTGGTTCCACACGAGTTTACTTTCTCTCTCTAACTTTTGTTTGTTGCACCACAGAAAGGAGGGGAGTTGTATGGGTGAGAGATGGCACGTGTAAGATAGTTTTTGGGAGGTGGAAGCACGTGTAAGCATGAAGACTTGGAGAGACGGTAAACCGGTGGAAGAGAGAGAAATAGAAAAGTGACAGAGTACGACGAAGATGAGAGGGTGGAATGCAATGGAAGCAAGAAAGCGTTACATAATATTCTATCCCATGACCTTTCCAACTTATTATTTCTTGTTTTTTTATTATAAATTATTTTGAGAAAATATTTTGTACTATAATACAAATGATTTTATAATATTAATGAATTATTAATGTTATTTTTTTTATTTTTTTAATATTATTAATAAAAAACAATTTTATAAATTTTTTTACAATAATTATTATAATTTTTAATATGTGTGAAAAATATAAAATAATTTATAATAAAAAAACAGAAGGAATAATATTCTATCCTACCGTTTTACTTTTTGTAATAACCGATTACAATGTGTAAAAATATGATATGGTAAGTTTTCTCATAAATTCCATGCAAACATGGATGTTTTTGACAATCTATTTTTTTTTTCATAAAAGAATTTTGACTATTATTCCTTAAGTACTGGTTGGTCAAGTCAAACATATATTTTATTAGAATTTTTCGCAATATATTTTATGAAAGATATATCATATATTTACTCAAAATTGTAAAGTGATGAATGTCTAAATTCTCTCATATATAAATGATCAAATCTCTATTATTCTATTCGATTTAATACTTTCTCCACACTTTTTCTTAACATTTTCTCTCAAGTGTGAATTTATCTACAATATTTACCCGAACTAACTGCTCTAAATTAATATTGAATTATTAATTATGGGTCAACATGAGAGAACATTTTTTATTGGGATCTTTTTTTTATGAAGAATATACGTTATAAGAGACACGTCACGAATTAATTGCTCTAATACAGAGAGACATGAATATGAAGTGTTTGGAAGTTGAATCTATGGTTGATTCATGTCAAAAACACGAGTTCATGATTTTGCAAAAAATTAGGTATGAGGTTGAAGACAACCACATTTCCCTCCTATTTTCCAGTTTTCTCTCCAAATTAAATTCAAATATCTGACCAATCACAAGGTTGTGCGTGTTTTTTTTTTTTAATTTTCTTGTTTGTTGTGATCTGGTGCTGTGATCCATTGATGAACGCGTTTTGACTTCAAATCCTAACGTGTGATCAATTAACTTGACTTTAGTAGTCAGATCTGATGGCTCTTGTTTTTTTTCTCCTTTTAATTTCATTTTAATTTTTTTTTAATTCCTTTTCTTTCAAAAAATCATAAAAAATGACTCCCTACCTCTTTTTTACTCCAATTTTTTTTCATAAATCTTAAAAGATATTTTCTATTTGATTTTATTTTTTACACATTTTAAAAATCAATTTTAGCGTTTATTTATTATTTTTCCTTATTTTTCTCTATTATTTTCACTTTTCAATTTTATTTTCAAGCATTTTCAAATATTTTGAGATTCACTTTTGCATATTTTTTCTTGAATTTTCATAATTTTTTCAACTATTTATTTGATGTTTTGATGCATCTTTAGTATTTTTCCTTTTACTTTCCATTTTAAATTCTTTTTTATTTTGAATTTTTGTTCAATTTTGGAATGTCTTGATATGGTCTCCTGATGATTGCTTAGTTGAACATATTCTCAACACCTCAAGTCCTTGGTTTATTGAATCTTCTTTTGTTCAAACATGTTAATGGATGATCATTTGATCATCTGTGGCCATTTGCATCAGAGATAGGTTATTGGAAGTCATGTTTTGAGTTCTATGATTTGTTGATAAATGATCCCTATATGATTGCTTGAGTCCTCATTTCATCTCTTTCTCTTTCTCTTCTTCTTTTATTTGACTATTGTCTTACATGTTTTAGGAGACTAACTTTGTGTTAGTTCTCTAATATGTTGACACATAAATTGTTATTGATCGACCTTAGATAGGTGTGACTTCTACATAAGTCCACTTACGATTGCTTAACATAACGCTGAATTGTCTCGACTCGATTAAATTCTCATTAACACTAACATTGACATATTAATTGTGCTAACATCTAACATTTATTTTATACTCTTTTCATTTATATCATTTAATTTTATGCCTTCACTTTTATATCATTTTACATTCATTGCCATATACATTACAATTGTTATTTTTTCTCTTTATTGCTTTCTTATCTTAAAAGAACAAAAACACCATAAAATGGCCAAAACCCTAAAAAACATTAATTTACATTTGTGGAATTTGTGTTACTATCCCTTACTTGAGGAGTAATTTGGACCATGGACCTTAGGACTTAGTATTTCCTTTTGCTTGGTGTGGTATCTGAGACATAGTGTTTCATCTAAGACCTTTGATCCTCAATTCAAGATTTGGAAGCTCATTATGGCTTGATGACCTTGGTTGTCCATCTAGTTTGTCTTTGATGTTCATCTGTGCTTGTTGTTTGTTCATCTTGTGACTCAACCCAAAGGGAAAGGAATGCTTGTTTTGACCAATGTCAAATGATTGCCTCTTCTCGTGGTTAGTGCACTTGCACACGCAAAGGCTTTCTCTCGGAATACCTTATAATGAGACCATTTACTTTATATTTTAGGATAGTCTTTTCATCTCCTTCCAATCTCTTAAATTTTCAAAACTTCTCTCTATTTCAAAAACTTCTTGTTGTCAAACTTCATAACTTTTTTTTTCAATAATTCTTGACTTTTTCAAGTGATCCAAAATATATTTTCTTAACAAATGCTAAAACACTTAAGTATATTCAAAACTTCTTTCAAAACTCTAAAAAAGACAAACCTCATCAAACTTCTTCTTGTGCCTTTGTGCACTTTTCTTTAAGATCCCTTTTCAAAAGATTAGATATAAGATTAAGATGATTCAAGAGAAGATGTAGGACGGTGTAGGACGCTATTGTGTTGGTATGAATTGGTATGAGTTGGGAGAGAGTCTTGTAGTTGGACCGGAGATAGTCCAACAGACTACAGATAAGATTAAGATGATTCAAGAGAAGATGAGGATTTCTCAGAGTCGTCAGAAGAGTTATCATGACAAGAGGAGGAAATCACTTGAATTTCAAGAGGGAGATCATGTGTTTCTTCGAGTCACTCCGATGACTGGTGTTGGTAGGGCATTGAAGTCGCGCAAGTTGACGCCGCGTTTCATTGGTCCTTATCAGATTTTGCAGAGGATAGGAGAGGTAGCCTATCGTGTTACTTTACCGCCGTCGCTTGCTAATCTCCATGATGTGTTCCATGTATCTCAGTTGAGGAAATACATTGCAGATCCGTCTCATGTAGTCCAAGTAAATGATGTGCAGGTGAGAGATAACCTGACTGTGAAGACATCACCTATGCGGATAGAGGATCGGGACTTGAAGCAACTTCGAGGTAAAGAGATTGCTTTGGTGAAGGTCGCTTGGGGAGGACCGGCTGGTGGAAATGTTACTTGGAAACTTGAGAGCAAGATGAGAGATTCATATCCAGAGTTGTTTGAATCAGTTCACATTTTCGAGGACGAAAATTTCTAAGTGGGGGAGGGTTGTAACAGCCCAATTTTCGATAAATAATTATTCACATTAAATAATTTATTTATTTGAGTTATTTAATTATTAGATTAGTATATAATTAAATTGGTAGATATTTGAGAATATGATGATGGAAATAGAGTGGAAAGACATATAAGGAAATTGGAAAGAAAAGAGAAAGATAGAAACATAAGAGGAAAGAAGAGAAAGAAAGTGGAAGAAGAGAAAAAGAGAAGAAAAGAGGAAAAGCTTGGATTCATCAAGAACAACTCTTGGCTATCGATTTCATCAAGGTAAGGGTGTGAAATATCATCATCTTGTTAATGTATATGATTGTGTATGGATTGTATGAGTTGTTTGGATGTTTTCTCCATTTTTCCATTTTAGGTCAAAATGAGTTTAATCGGTAGAAATTGAGTTTTATCGGTTAGAATCTGGAAGGGATGATATAGATTAGTCGAGATATGTTAGGCTAAGTCTACTGGAACAATTTTGGTTGGAATCAGGTGAATCGGGAGCTCCAGATGAATTCTGGACAGTTTGGAGTTTGGTGTTCGCAGACACTCGCTAGCTTGTTCGCTAGGCGAGCAAGTCGCGAATGTTCGCTAGGTCCTCGCCTAGCGAGCCTGTGGCGAACGGTCCCAGACTTGGGACATATTGGATTTTGGACTTCCTCGCTGGTAGCGAGCAAGGTAGCGAGTTGCTCGTTAGGGCCTCGCTGTGGCGAACTGGTAGCGAAGCCTTCTAGTGGCTTCTGTTTGTGTTCGCTAGCTTGTTCGCTAGGCGAACAGGTAGCGAATGTTCGCTAGGTACTCTCTAGGCAAGCCAGTAGCGAACGTGACAGCATTTTGTTTTTCTTGTGGTTCCAGTCAATGTTGATTGTGTGGTTTGGTTGTATTCAATCCTTGTTGGAATTGAATAGTTATGTTGTTGTGATGTGTTGTGGATAGCCGTATGGCGTGAATCCTAGATGATGAGATGAATTATGAATTATGGCCGTTTGGCGATTATGTTGCATTATTTGAATTGATTAAATGCATGAGGAATATGATTGAATTCGTTGCCATTGGCGTGATATTGTGAATGCATGGGAACATATTGCGAATATGTGTGCATTGTGTGATAGATGTGAGGTTGGTAAGGTACGCATTAGGGTAGAATGATGAGATATCATTCCTAGTGGCGAGATCATTAGGGTAGAATGACTAGATGTTGTTCCTAATGAGGCGTAAGTATTGGTGCGCACTGGGGTAGAATGGCTAATGATGTCATTCCTAGTGTGGAACTCACTGGGGTAGAATGATGTGATATCGTTCCTAGTGAGAAGCTCATTGGGGTAGAATGACTTGATGTCGTTCCTAATGAGATATGAGTGCTTGGATGCATTGGGGTAGAATGACTTGATGTTGTTCCTAATGTAGTACAAGTGTTGGTGCGCACTGGGGTAGAATGGCTAACGATGTCATTCCTAGTGTGAGACTCATTGGGGTAGAATGACTTGATGTCGTTCCTAATGAGGTATGAGTGTGAAACTCACTGGGGTAGAATGGTTTGATATCGTTCCTAGTGGAGTAGTTACTGGGGTAGAATGACTATGTGTCGTTCCTAGTAACGTAAACACCGGGGTAGAATAACCGAGAGGTTGTTCCTGGTGGGGTACGAGCGATGTACCATAGTCTCGAATAGAGAATTATGAGAGTGACGAATTGTATAAACCACATGGTGTGGAAGTGATTCGTGATATGAGAGAACGGTTGTGTATGAATGATTGAGTCGATAATTATGGATGTGTACATGATGAAACATGTTTGGCGATTATCCATTATTGGTTTATGCATATATTTTGATGCATATGATGATTGCGATGAGGAGTGGTGAGAATGTGAAATATATGTATTATTATGTTTACGAATATATATATATATATATATATATATATATATATATATATATATATATATATATATATATATATATATATATATATATATATATATATATATATATATATATATATATATATATATATATATATATATATATATATATGATTATATGCAATGATTATTATGGTAATATTTCTCACCCTTCTGCTGTTTTATAATGCTCTATGAGGCATTGCAGATTAGGATGGCTGGAGATCCTTTTTGTGAAGTATAGCTTCATTCTTTTGATCGGTTCGCTCTGATATGTAGCACCGGGTAGTTAGGCTTGTATAGCATTCTTTTGGGATACATTGTGTATATGTATCTGTTGGCAGATGTTATGATATTGTGAATCAAACTTGGTGATACGTAAATTATATGATTACATGTTTAAATGATTCAATGTTTAGATTTTCCGCTTTTAATTCTAAATATTGAAATGTGCGTGTAAGGACGAAGTTTCTCTGTTAATAGCTACCCCACTGTTACATGTCTTTTATAGAGCAGGTGTTGTATGTTTTGGTGTATGATGTGGCATGTCTCTTTTATACCATGCTTTAAACGTTACTCTGATGAAATTTTAAATACGTGCTTAATTGTTTTATTGTTTATTTGGGGGTATAGAAGGGGGTGTTACAACTCCCATTTAGTACAACAGATGTGAGGGGTTCTAATACCTTCCCCTTGCATAACCAACCCCCGTTTCCAGATCTCTCCTTTTTTAGCTTTTCACTTTTGTGGGTTTTGTTCGACCTTTTTCTCTTTTTCATTTGGAAACAATAAAGTTTGGTGGTGACTCTTGCTTTTCAAGTTAAGTTAATCAATAACTTAACCTCAATGATTTTTTCCTGCCGTGACACACACCTTTTCATTTAATAAGAATTTTACAAATTTATTTAACTAAAACAGTTTTCATCATTGAAAATATTGGTAAAGCAATAAGTCATTACCACACAATTACTCTTCTCTTCTACCACTTTCTTGATATTTGTTTCTCCATTTTTCAAATTCATTCACTTTCTCAATTTTTCACACCATCTACAACATAAGACATACAAAAATGGAGACTCTTGGTGAACTTCTTTGAAGACCAGAAAAAAGACATTTCATGAGGGTCCATGACGAGAGATAATTTTATGGTTTTGGTTCATTGTTTTTTATTCATTTAGCAAATTAGAGTAAAAGATAAAGGATTTTCTGTTTGTTGTGTGGTTACAAATTCGTGTATGATGTTTTGAGTTATGTTGAATGCGTTTATATAACAATATATTATGTTGAAAATTTGTATGCACATGTTCAAAGTTTTGTGTGCGTGTTCTATTTTGCTTTGTACAATGTGTTCAAAATGTCGTGTTTGTCTGTTTTCCATATTAACTTGTGTTGAATATCATGTGCATTGTTAGATCGAGGGTGAGATTAAATCAAAATTCTACGAAGAATTCAGAGGGGAGTTGGGAATTTTTTGGGGCTTATATGATGCCAAGGATCTTCAACTCATGGTTGAATTCAACAATGATGATGAAATCCCTAGGATTATCGATGGTTGGATACCTTTAAGAAAACACTATAAATTCCAAGGTCATCATCATACTTTCTTCAGATATTTGGGAAGAATCAATTCCACATCATTCTCATAATGGAACCAATTACTCATACTTCATTCTCTATTTGGCATGCATAAACTTGATCTCTCTAAAAAGTTGTGATCTTCAACCTTACTGTGATAGAGGATCCCCAAGTCATTCCCTATTTGTTTGGTTTCTCAATCCACTTAGTCATTTTATTTTTGTTAATTTTTTTTATGAATCCACTTATATTAATTTTTTATTTTAGTTCAATTATATTACATACATTACCTGATGTCATGGGAGGCTACTTGGGAAATACTACAATGCATGGAATAAATCTAGTTGGTCCAAATTCAGAATAATTTTTTTTTTGATTTGGAGTATGAGTGATATCCATATGTAGTGAGGTTTTCAAGGAATTTGAGGGAGTTTGTTGTCATTCACCAAATTGGAGTTAGAGATCGACTATAATTCAACTTGTGGAATTTGTATGATAACCACTCTGCTTTGGTGAAGATGTTGGATTGATGATGGTGAAGACGATCAACCGATGATGGTGAAGGTGGTGAAGGGTTGTTTTGTTTTGTGGATGTAATTTTTTTATGTTGTAATTATTAAGGCAACAAGGTAATATATAACTTGTTAAATTTGTTTTTTATTGCATTTGTCCAATATATTGAGACTAAATAGGCCCAACAGTTATGACGCATTAGCCCATAGGTAAATTATTAACTTATCATTTAAAAATAAATAAGGGTTTTTTCTCAACATTCAAAAATGGTTTATTACATAATTTTTTTAATAAACAAAAACAGAATAATTTTGCCCCAATAGCCCAATATGCACATAACATTTTAAATAAAAATTTTAAATTAATTACATTAAAAAATTACTTACAAAATTTCTTAAAAGAAACAGACTAATTTTGGCACAATAGCACAATATGCACATAACATCTTAAATAAAAATTTTAAATTAATTACATAGAAAAATAACTTACAATCTATAATATAAGAAAATTAGATGTTGTGGAAAATACATTTTTGCCCTTCCCTCTAATTTTGCCACTTCACCAAAATGTGGGTAATTTTGGTCCAAAAATTACTTTTTCCAACCAAACTAACATAGTTAGCCAATTTAGATGGTAATGTTACTATTTTGTTTCTCTTTAGACACCTTTTTAAGTGGTTTTCCTCCCATTGGTTAAATTCTAACTAAATATTTCCAACATTTTTTCTTTTTCTCTTTTCCTAATGTCTCAACTTTTCTTCCAACTCTTGTTCATAAAGTTATCGTCTTTAAATTAGATGTTGTGGAAAATACATTTTTGCCCTTCCCTCTAATTTTGCCACTTCACCAAAATGTGGGTAATTTTGGTCCAAAAATTACTTTTTTCAACCAAACTAACATAGTTAGCCAATTTAGATGGTAATGTTACTATTTTGTTTCTCTTTAGACACCTTTTTAAGTGGTTTTCCTCCCATTGGTTAAATTCTAACTAAATATTTCCAACATTTTTTCTTTTTCTCTTTTCCTAATGTCTCAACTTTTCTTCTAACTCTTGTTCATAAAGTTATCGTCTTTTCTCTCTTTCTCTGTCTCACAATCCTCTCTCTCTCTCTCTCTCTCTCTCTCTCTCTCTCTCTCTCTCTCTCTCTCTCTCTCTCTCTCTCTCTCTCTGCTTCCTTCTTTCTATTATTCTTCTTCCTTCTTCCTCTTCTTCTTCCTTCTTCCTTTTTTCTTATCGAAATCAAATAGAAATAAGTGATGATCTATGACATCGGTTTACAAATTGTAATGATACTTTCAAGGATATTCTAAAAAATTCATATCTACTATCAAAAATCTTGCTTACGAAGCCCTAGTCGAAGCCTAAAATGAAATCAAAGTCATCCCGCAAATGTCGCTTCGTATATTCTCAAAGCTATGTTTCTAAATCTGGAAGGTTTTAGAACTTTCGCTATTGAATTTCTTAATGTACCATTGGGGATTTCTCGCTACTGGTTCTCTTGCTGAGGAAGAACGTGGTGATGTGTTGTTTAAGAGAGCTGAGTTAAAAATCACGATGAGTGAACGCGAACAACTTGACTCGACGCTTTCGGATTTGACTAAGTCGGTGATTTTAAGTTTTAAGAACATGAAATCTTGGTGCGCGTTAGGGGATAAACAGGTAGTTATTTTGGTATTTAGGGATTCGATGCCATTTTAGATTTTGTTTCAGGTTCAGTGTTTTATACTTTTTGTTGTCTATTGCTACTTTAAGACAACACTATGCTGATGTTGAGTCCATACTTTTTGTTGATATGTATTGTACCTTTGCTTTGTATGGTTTAACAATGCAAGTGAGGTGGTTGAGGGCATAAGCAGATAGTTTTGTAAGTATTTAGTATATTATGTTTTGCTTGAATGAATCTTGTTTTTTCGGTGTTATATTCTATGAATCTTTAATTTTATATTTCATTTGGATGGTTTTGATTATAAGCTTTGTATGAAAATAATATGAATGTTTACATTTCTTATTTACAATGAGAACTTGTGCGTGCTTTGGATGGTGTTGCTGTAACTTCATCGCTTCTTGGAGTTCCTTTAAGCTATGATAACATGAAAATATATAGTATATTTTGACCTGACTCACATGTTATTTAGTGTCTTTTTATTATGTTTTTGTAGTATTATGTCATATTATGTTTGTTTTCAAGTAAGTAGCCAAATGATAGCCATTCACGAAGAACGAAGCAAAACAGATGAAAAACGGAAATCTTGGTGTAAATTGTACACATGGCATCCCACATGGCGTTGGCCATTGAGGTAGCTATAAGCTGGACCATTTCTCCCACGTTCCAATAGTTACAAGACCATGTCCACCACCTCTTGAACACATGGCGGACACCATGTCTAGATGGCGGGCGCCATCTTTGATTTTAGTGGTCCAGTCAAAGGCAGTTGAAGAATGAAGCCCATGACTACCAATTTTATCTCCCACGAATTTTGAAGCTTCTACTTGACTTACAAGACATCTTACTAGTATAAATAGGACCTAGTTTTCACACTTTGGATTATCCAATCTTAGTTCTCAGCATATGCATATATCCAGTTATTATAAGCAATAATCTGTCACATCGAGGGGTTATCGCACCATGATTGTAACCGAGGTTGGAGCATCGTAGTAGGAATTTTAAGCTTGTAGTCATTTTACTTTCAAGCCAGATTTACTTTTCAGCATTGTACCAGATTCAAGTCTCCGATTTGGAGTAGGTTTTATCTTACTCGCATTTTTATTATAATTCGCGTTACTTTCCGCCTTACTTTAATTTGTTTAATTTCCCCACGATTTACATATCACTTTTATTTCAAAGATTTGTTTTCTAAGAGTGAACTTAAGCGTGACACTTTTGTTCTTACTTTTGGAAACCGATCACGCGTTTAATTTCCGCATTTACATATCACTTTTATTTCAAAGATTTGTTTTCTGAGACTGAACTTAAGCGTGACAGTTTCGTTCTTACTTTTGGAAACCAATCACGTATTTAATTTTCCTCACATTTACATATTACTTCAAAGGATTCGTTTTTTGAACCGAACCTAAGAGTGACACTTTCTTTCATTTGAAAACCAATCACGCACGTAATTATTTCCCTAAATGATTTATTCTACAAATGAATTTATTATGTTTATCACCGTCATGTCTAGCTAAATCTGTTGTGCTGGGATGTGAGGACCGTCGTTTTTGTTGGACTTTCAACTAGGGAGCATTGAACATAGTGGGACTTTTTTTCTAGAGCAACCTTTGTGAGAGACACACCACATACTCACCCAAAACCAGGTTTTGGGTGAGTATATGGTGTGTCTCTCACAAAGGTGTTGCTCTAGAAAGAAAAGTCCCACTATGTTCAATGCTCCCTAGTGTAAAGTCCAACAGAGGTATCATGCTCCTTTGGTTCGAATAAAGGGAACGACTTACTTGTATCGAAAGTATCCCCATAGGTCATGGGTTCGGTACAAGGGTGCAGTTGCACAGTTAAAGTTTCCGCTTAAGGGGGTGGATAATAGTCCCACATTGGATAGAAATGTGGTGACTTGAGCATTTATAAGTGAAAGAACCCACACACTTATCACCTTAAGGTTTTGGCTGAGTATG
Source organism: Lathyrus sativus (assembly GCA_963859935.3). Lineage (NCBI taxonomy): Eukaryota > Viridiplantae > Streptophyta > Magnoliopsida > Fabales > Fabaceae > Lathyrus > Lathyrus sativus. The sequence goes on along the minus strand of OZ012737.1, from coordinate 603,521,425 downwards.
TGGTGTGTCTCTGACAAAGGTGTTGCTCTAGAAAGAAAAGTCCCACTATGTTCAATGCTCCCTAGTGTAAAGTCCAACAGTTTTAATGGTACTCCATATGTTGTATTTGTAGTAACACTTTAGGGGCTGTTTTGGATTTTAATGCAACTTTTCTGAACTTAAATTGATCGACTATTATGTGAACGGGACCGTGTTTCTGTTTACGTAATAACCGTGACTATGTCGGGTAAGATCGAAAGTCGTCCGACACTTTAGATAAAAGTTGGTTAGTTTTTAATTGGTAAAAACAGTGAAAGAGCTTTATTAATTAATTAGGAAAGTTTGATATTATTAGAAAGTGATTTTAAAACTATTTTCGAACGCGTTTATAGATTTAGGATCCGGTTGGCTGAGAATATGCCGGAAACCCTTTTGATATTAAAGTTTCCAATTAGAAACACTTTTTAACTGAGTCTTGGAGGTAGTTATATAAAAAAGGACTTTTTCACTTTAACGCAAGATGCGACCGGTGCAGCGTGAACGACTAGTATATATTAAAGGTCAGGTCTGGTTCCGATTACGCTAACACGACAGTTCCTTTTTTATTAACTTTTTTCAAGGAAGAAAACATTGCCCCACTAGTATTACTACTTAGACAATAAGAGTATTGTTTGATCGATGAGAATTACATTCCAGTATGCCTTCATTCTGAATTTGAATTCATTCCTTAATTTTTTTCTTTGTTCGTATTTGTAATACCCCAAATTTTACCCTTATATTTAGTCAGTCATTTCGCATAGCATCTCCTCTGTGCATCTGCTAACCACTAACCAGTCATAAAGTACGTTTTGTTTTGCAGGAAATACCCTAGGGGCGTTTTGGTCATTTTGAAGCATAATTCGTAATTTTGGGCCTAATGAGGTTTTATTCCTAAGGCGTTTATTTACGTGGGTTTGATTATGTTAAGATATCAATTTGGGTTGGAAAATCTGATCTGTGGAACGGGGTTTTAACAAGAAATCATTTTTCTATCTTCCAGTCCATTTTAGAGGGAAAACAGTGAAAACTTCGACTGATTAATGGAACTTATTCATGCAATGGTTGGATCGAATTAATTCCAGGATATTTGACTAGTGAGATTTAATCGGATGTTGAGGTGTTTGCAAATTAAAGCATAGAGAAGCAATTGGGAAATGATTTTAATAGAATATGTGAATTTTATTCATAATATTTTATTATCATTATTACAAGTTTGCAAAGTGAATTACAAAGAAGAAATGATTTGGATAAAAAATGTTATTTATTCATAATATTTTTTTGTTACAAGTTACAGGGAATTACATTAAAGTTCTAAGGAATTACATTAAAGTATCTATCCTAAATCCTAAGAACATCTAAGTGTCTTCGTGCTGTCTTTAAGCTTCGCCGCAAATCTCGACTAACCTGCACATCAAAGCAAAACAAGCAATATAGAAAATGTTAGAAGTTGTTTGACACTCTCAGAACATTATCATCATCGAGTGTCGGGAGGGCACGACTAAAGTCGCATCCTACTCCCGTTACCAATCTGAGCCATCGGCGTCAGATCAGGTAGTTATTGTTCTTATCATAAGGGACTGTCGAAAGATGAAGAGTAAAAGAAGTGGGGACCGATTTGATCTGCCGTAATTGGATTCGATTCAAAACCAAACTGAATACCATTTCATCAAGGGTCCACACCAAAAAAATTGGAAATGAAACTGAATTGGAATTCGAACTCAAAGTTCCATCATGTAAAATCAGCACATCAGTTCATATAAAACCACATATCAGTTTTTGAAAATTCAATCCATCTTCAGATCACAAGGAAGCAAGCTCAGATCTTTACGGCAATCCGGTACGTGGACTCAGTTTGAAAAACATCATGGTCTAGTATCATCAATAAACTGGATAACCGAAAGCTGCATCAGAAAAAAAAAGCAGTGCATCAGCAATCCAATTCAGTTTCAAAAATAAACCAAACTCTGTTCACCAGTTCATCAGCAATCAAGAGAAATCGAAACTGAGTTCGAACCCTGCAGCTAGACAACCAAACAAAACCAGCCGAATCCATATCAGAAAAAACCAGTTCATAAATCTGAATGTCATAATAGTGCAACACCTTTTGAACCAAATGAGCAAGCTCATTGCAGAAGATCGAAAGGCACAGGCCTGGGCTCAGTTCAAACATCACTGCCCAGGCAAGTAAGTGTATCAGTCAGGTTATGAGTCCCCCGCCGAAAGTTTAACATAGGCATCAAAGATCAAACAACATCAACATTCCCCAAAGTTCATAACAGAACTCAAAGCCAAAAACGAGTCACGAGCTGCATAAACTCGAATGGACAATTCAATTCATCAATGAATCCCCAGACAAATCCAATCGACATCAAAAGGATCCAACACTATGGCCGTATCAGTCTACGCCAGATTCGAAACTCAGTGATATCAAATTAGGACCAAAACCAATAAACCCACAGCGACATCGAAAATTGGATAACCAAAGTTAGTTTACTGAAAATCTGCATCAAAAGAACCACATCAGTAAAAAAGATGCCCATAGTATCAAAACGGTCCCTATCAGAAGAATTGAGTTCGAGTAAATCAGAGAAGAATGATTCAGTTTATCACGAAGCAGTTCAAATGGAATCAGAATAAATAATCCAGTTAACCAAAACGAAACAGATATCCAACAAAATCAAAGGGGTCCACATCAGGCAATAACCGAAAATCCAATCCAGACTGCATCAAAAATAGTTCAAATCGGTTCGAAACAAAACAAATCAGAATAAAAACATTTCGAAACAAATCCAGTTGTGTCAAACAAATCGAGACGAATCCAATCAAGTGAACCCAAAAAGGGAAGTCAACAAGCAAATCGCAAAAGCCGTGTTTGAAAATCCATCAGGAAAATCAAATCCACATCTGCAAATATCAAAAGAGAATCCAATCCAATCAGCAGTAATATGAATCGCGTCCAAAAGAGGAATAATCTCAAAGTATCAGGAAAAACGTAAATCAAATCCAATCCTCATCATGTCAGATTGAAATTTCGAATGTGGGTCTCAATCATAAACAAAGCCCATGAAACCACAAGAGTATATAAAAAGGGGAAATACCACCTGTGAGAAGGAGGAAAAAAAGCGCGAAAGCCCTAGACAACAACGACAGAGAAGCGAACAAGATCGCAAGCGAAACCCTAGCGCTAGTGGCCGCGAGGGGAGCGAGATCGAAACAAGAGCCTCCACCGTGAAACACCGACGGAGAAGATTCACCAGCGCCTATTCCTAGACGAGCAAATCCTCTCGAGCCTCAGTTGATCCATCACTGGCCACGAACATCCCCCATTCTTACCGGAGATTCACACACAAACGTAAGTGCGAACATCGAATTGGTTTACATCTGATGTTTTGGAGTTTTGATTTCAGGAAATTCAACATGCAATGAGAGAGACAAAGGACGAAGAAAATCGCCGCAAGGAAGAAAGAAGAGGAAGCGAAACGGCGCTGCGAAGGGAAAGAATGGGGTTCTGAAACCCTAATTCTACAAGTCCCTCATTTACACCATACGGGTTGGGTCCGGAAGTGATTACCGGCCCAACCCATCATTTTTTAAGTTGTTTTTTATTTATTTTGTTTTTCTTTTTATATAAAAATTAAATAAACTAACATTTTTTTAAAACCTTTTTTTTATAAAACTAAAAAACCCTTTTTTAAAAGAATAAACAAAAAAAAAACTCTTTTTTTAAAATAAAAATAAGAAAACTTTTCTTAAAAATATTATAAAAAAAAAATAAAACTCTTTTTAATTAAAATTAAATCTTTTTTTTGCCAGTTAGTATTAAATTCTTTTTTTAACTTTATTCAAGATTTTTTTTTATAAAACAATAATAAAAATCTCAAATTTGCATCTTTTTCTGATTGTCGCCTAACTCTGCCCACTAACGCGTGTGTTCATTTTTGCAGCTTATTACGTTGTGTTTTATTTGAGTTTCATTATTATTGTAACTGCTTCTTGGTTGTAACCTCGCGAACAAATAATCGCATTTACTTTCCGCATTTTACTTCCGCTTGTATGATTTAAATCTCTCACACCTCTTCATCAATGCTTTTGTCAAGTTACACTCATCCGAAGGTTAGGTCTAGCTTTTGGTCGCCGCGCCAATAGTCCTCAACTTCAAACCCTTTCACCTTACAAACCCTAAATTTTCATACATGCCTCGCCGCAGGCAAAATTACAATTTTACCCTTAGCATTAGGTCAAAGAGCCGCCGCGCTCATTTTAGGGTTTCCCGCCGTGGAATCCCTAATTTAACCCTAATTACAACTTAACAATTCAACGTAGAGATTTGGAGTTTCTACACTCCACGTAAGCGTGTCCTTAAGATGCGTTTATTCCCCTTGAGACCTTGACCACAGTCAAGAAGTCTCTAACCTCCCTTTTGAGGGGAACTACGATTACTCTGATTCCACTCCCGTAAGGATACGTAGGCACAAGATGCGATGTCTTGCCGAGTAAACTTAGAATTAACCCCTTAGGTCTCTTTTCTCACTTTTAATCCTTATGTACATATACCTTAAGCAAATGAATAGAGCAAATAGTAAACATTTGAACAAAAGGTTCCTGTAGAGTACTACAGAAGTTTAGGGTGCTAATACCTTCCCTAAATTTAACCAACCCCCGAACCCTAGATCTTTCCCCGCATTGTGTTTACGATGCAAAAATAGGTTTTCCCTCTTTTGACCTTTTCCTTCGGATAAATCAAAGAGCGGTTGTGAATTGAATTGCGATTCAAACTCGTTAATAGTTTGTGATCCTATTTCCACCGCAACAGAAAATGGCGACTTCACTGGGGACTCCTAACTTTTGAGGGTTATCCCTAACTTGTTCATATTTATTACTATCTGTGTTATTATTCATTTGCATGTATATATTTGTGCTTTGATTGTGGGACTGTTCCTTGTGCTGTGAGATGAGTCCTACACCCGGATCTAGTGTACCTTAGGTAAATGGCAATAGACCAAGGAAACTGTACGACGTATATCGATACGGTCGATCTGGTGGCCATAGTTAGTGCGACTTCTTGGTTGGTGCTTATATTCCTTAAGTCAAGTTGAGGATAATATTGAGGCTGCCATATGTTGTCAATGCACTAACTGACTTTTAGAACCCTAGTTAACTCATCTTGGCCTTTAGAAAGTAGTGAGGTAACCGGCTTTGGTGCAGACTGAAGTTGGTTGACACTCGATACTACGCTCATTGAGATCTTAAACTTGGAGGGTTTTGGTTGGCAAGTAAGTTTCCTTCTGAACAACCACCCTTGTGAAGGATCAATGATATTGAGATCCCTTAGAACCTGGTTACTTTTGTAGGACAGGATGAACCGTCTAACTTCAGGGGAGGGTACTTGCCTTTGAACTTCATGAAATCTTCATCCACATTTTAGCATCATTTACTTTTTTGCATTGCATGTGTCTCCCGATTTCTCACACTCGGTTCTCTCACCTTCCAGTTTCGTCACCCTGAGTTCTCGACACCAATACAACACCAGAGCTCAAACTCGGAAAAGAATGGAGGATCAGGCAAAAGAGATTGATCGCCTTAGCAATGAACTCGAAGACCTTCGAGGGGGTATGGGGCGTATGATGGAATTGTTACATGTCATGAATGCTAAGATGGATACCCAGCCCACTGTTGTTTCTGAGATTACCGGCGTTACTGTGGACCCTCCACCAAGTGTGACCGTAGCAAGGGACCCACCTTATGGTCTTGCTCCCGGTTTTGTGCCTCCTCAAGCCACTGTTCCGATTAATCAACCTGTTCAGCAGGCTGTGCCCTTGTTTTCTGAAGTTTCTAGGGGGGCTCCTATCTTTGCACCACCTGTTGTACACACTCGTGCGCAACCGTACTTCAATGAGACAGTTTTTGATAATCTTGATGAGAATGTTGAGGGTTATGAGAAACATGATAAGCTTCGTGAGGAAGTAAACACTATCGTCCAGAGATTGAAAAAGGTAGAGGGTGATCAAATTTTTGGGACTGCTGCAAGGGATGTTTGTTTGGTCTCAGGTTTGGTTATTCCCCCGAAGTTCAAAACTCCGAACTTCGATCGTTATGAAGGTGCCACCTGTCCTAAGAGTCATTTGATCATGTATTATCGCAAAATGGCTGCCCATGTTGAGAATGATAAACTGATGATTCATTGCTTCCAAGATAGCTTGAAGGGTGCTTCTTCCAAGTGGTATTTAACTTTGGACCAATCCCGCGTTAAGAGCTTTCAAGATTTATCTGACGCTTTCATCAAACACTACAAGTACAATATGGATCTGGCTCCTGACAGAAGACAGTTGCTGAGTATGTCACAAAAGAATTCTGAGTCATTCAAAGAGTATGCTCAAAGGTGGAGAGAGACTGCTTCGCAGGTAGAACCTCCTTTGACCGAGAAAGAGTTAGCTGATTGGTTTGTCGACACGGTCCGTCCAGAATTTTACGAGAGAATGGTGGGTAGTGTGACTTCAAATTTCTCCGACATCGTTGCTGTGGGTGTCAAGATTGAATTGGGTATGAAGAGTGGTAAAATGACAAATAATCATGGCGCTTCTAAGGATCAGCCGAAGAAACCTCCGTATAGCTCCCAGAAAAAGAAGGAGAGTGAGACTAATGCTATATCCTCTGGTAGACCAAGAGAACGCTTTTATCGGCATCCGCAAGGTTATGCTCAACCTCAAGGGTACCCAGTCCAATATGCTCAACAACCCTATGTGGCAGCTATTACACCTTCTTTCAATCAACAGGTTCCCATGTATCAACCTATGCAACAACCTCCTGTTTATCCGCCTCCTGTCAACTACCTGCAGGCACCCAATACTCCTGCTCCTCAACAGCCAAAGAGTCCGGCTCCTCGCCAGAATATGCCGAACAGAAGAACGTATAAACCTTGTCCGCCGATTCCAATGACTTTTACCGAGTTGTATCCCTCTTTGGTCAAGCAGGGTCTCATCACTACTCGGGCTTTGGGTCCGCCTCCTAATCCTCTACCCGCCAATTACAACGCCGCCGCTCATTGTTTATTTCATGAGGGTGCGCCTGGTCATGATCTGGAGAATTGTTATGCTCTCAAAAATATTGTTAGAGATTTATTGGAAAAGAAGATTTTATCATTTGAGGATCCTCAACCAAATGTTAAGAAGAACCCTTTTCCTAACCATGAGAGTGTCAATGCCATTAGTGCTGATTCGGGAGAAGGTTATGCCCTTGACGTTGAACAGATTAAGACTCCCCTCAAGATGTTCCATTCGAAGCTGTTTGAAGCTGATTTAGTAGATACTTCCCACGTTGCATGCGTAAGTTGTGAAGCCAGTATTAAGGGTTGCATGTTGGTTCAGAATGATGTTCAGAGGTTAATTAATGAGGGTGTTTTACAAGTGACAAGCCAAGCCAAGAAGGATGTAGTCGCTGTAGTTGAGCCTGTCTTCCATCAGCCTGAATCAAAGGGTAAGGTACCAGTGTTTAATTTATCAGGGGCAGGCTCCGCCAACCTCGTGTTCGATATACCAAGGTCGTATATCCCTGAAGTGAATCAGCCTAAGCCTATAGTTATTCGAAGACCGAGTCCGTTTCCTTTCAGTGATCCTAAAGCTGTGCCTTGGAAATATGACGTGACGATGATTGACAAGGAGTCCGGGAAGGTTATTCCAAATGAAGAGGTTAAGGGCACGGTGACCAATATCGCAGAGGTAAGCAGGATGACTCGCAGTGGCCGTGTGTATACTCCCCATTCCAATGAGGTCCCACCTAAGGAAACGACTAGTACCCCGATGCCTGCCAAAGACAAAGGTAAAGGAGCCGTCACGAATGATGAAGATGCCGAATTTTTGAGGATCATCAAGAAAAGTGACTATAAAGTTATCGATCAACTTCATCAGACTCCTTCCAAGATCTCGATTCTATCTCTGTTAATGAGTTCACCCGCTCATAGGATGGCCTTGCAGAAGGTTTTGACTCAAGCACATGTGGATCAAGATATCAGCACCAGTCGGTTTGATAGTGTGATTGCCAATTTGACCGCCTGTAACACCCTCAGTTTCAGCAATGAAGAGTTACCGAAGGAGGGTCCGAACCATAATCGTGCTTTACATATATCGGTAAAATGTCAGGAGGACAATTTAGCGAGAGTGCTAGTAGACACCGGTTCTTCTCTGAATGTGCTACCCAAGAGGGTTCTCGATAAGTTGGCTTGTAAAGAGACTGTGTTGAAACCTACTCCTTTGGTTGTCAAGGCTTTCGATGGCTCTCGTCGATCGGTAATGGGGGAGGTTGAGCTACCTATCCTGATCGGTCCGCAAGTTTTTAATATCACGTTTCAAGTCATGGACATTAATCCCAATTACAGTTGTTTACTTGGAAGGCCGTGGATCCATGCCGCTGGGGCAGTGACCTCAACGTTACATCAAAAGATGAAATTCGTGATCGATGGAAAGTTGGTTATTATACACGGTGAGGAGGATCTGATGGTCAGTAACCTGTCCTCTTTCCGTTACATCGAGGCCGATGAGAATGCTTTAGACATTTCCTTTCAAGCACTTGAGATCGCCAATGCTGTTCTGCTGGAGGTCGAAGAGACAGTGGGTCAGGGTAATCCATCTTTTGCATCTCTGAAGAGTACCAAAGCAACAATTGACAGGGGCATTCCTGAAGGTTGGGGAGAGGTAATTGATGTCAAGACCAAGACTGATCGCTCTGGGTTGGGTTACAAACCAACTCAGAATGGAGCTGCCACAACTGTCGAAGGGCGTCCGAAGGTTATCCAAGAGGTATTTGTCAGCGGAGGCTTCCAAGTCAATGCCATCAGTGACTGTGAAGAAAATGAAGAGCTGAGCAACCTGGTGTTTAAGGGTGATGCAGTTTTGAACAACTGGGAGGCTGTAGAGATCCCTGTTACTTTCCCTTTGTCAAAGTAATTTTTTTTTTTTTTAAAAAAAAAAAAAAAAAGTTTCATTTACATTTCAAATAAAAATCCGTAGCTCTGCCCAAGGCTATAGGGTCGCTTTTATTGGGCCACCTTTCATTTCTAAAAGGATATTAATAAAAGCAGTTTGTTCAATTCCACTTTGGTTCATTTGCGTTTTTCGTTTTCACTTTTAAAATGAAATTGGCAACCTTTCTTCCAAAAAATAATAATAAAAAAAACAGCATTTCATTCTTACATATCTTCGAGCATTTTAATTAAGTAAGCCTTCCATCATGCAGAGATATCGTAAACCTTGTTGGATCCAATGACTTTGCTGACACTCCTGACTGGGATGCACCCATCAATCAAGCTGAGGACGAGGGTGAAGAAGATTTTGAAGTACCCGCTGAACTGACAAGATTGATTGAGTACGAGTACACAGAGCTTCAACCGTATAAAGAGCAGGTGGACTTAATTAATCTTGGTACAGATGAGAACAAGAAAGAGGTCAAGATTGGTGCAATGCTGGGGACAGAGGTTAGGTCGAGGTTGATTGAGTTGTTAAAGGAGTATATTGATGTGTTTGCGTGGTCGTATCAAGATATGCCGGGCCTGAACACGGATATTGTTGTTCACAAGTTGCCGCTTAAGCCAGATTGTCCGCCTATCAAACAAAAGCTTCGAAGAACGAGACCCGACATGGCTTTGAAGATTCGAGATGAGGTTAAAAAGCAGTTGGATGCAGGTTTCTTGGCAGTCGCAAAATATCCAGATTGGGTTGCCAACATTGTGCCAGTGCCTAAGAAGGACGGTAAAGTTAGGATGTGTGTAGACTACAGGGATCTGAACAAAGCAAGTCCAAAAGACGACTTCCCACTGCCACATATTGACACACTGGTAGACAATACGGCCAGTTTTGCGTTGTTCTCATTTATGGATGGGTTCTCCGGCTATAATCAGATCAAGATGGATCCCGACGATCGAGAGAAGACTACTTTCATTACTCCTTGGGGAACCTTCTGCTACAAAGTCATGCCCTTCGGTTTAAAGAATGCAGGGGCAACTTACCAACGTGCTATGACCACTCTCTTTCATGATATGATGCACAAAGAAATTGAGGTGTATGTGGACGATATGATAGCCAAATCTCAGAGTGAAGAGGAGCATTTAGACCATTTGGCGAAGCTGTTTGAACGACTCAGGAAATATCAGTTGAAATTGAATCCTGCAAAATGTACCTTCGGTGTCAGATCTGGAAAACTGCTTGGTTTCATTGTTAGCCAGCGAGGGATTGAGGTGGATCCTGACAAAGTCCGAGCCATTCAAGATATGCCGGCTCCGCGAACCGAGACGCAAGTTAGGGGTTTTCTGGGACGTCTGAATTACATTTCCAGGTTTATCTTTAATATGACCGCTACTTGTGAGCCGATATTCAAGTTGCTTTGCAAGGGGCAGACAGTTGAGTGGAACCCTGATTGTCAGAAAGCGTTCGAGAAGATTAAGAGTTATTTGCAAGATCCCCCTATTCTGATCCCGCCCGTACCTGGAAGACCGTTGTTTATGTACCTTACTGTTCTCGAGAAGTCTATGGGTTGTGTGCTTAGACAACATGATGAGACTGGGAAAAAGGAACATGCAATTTATTACCTGAGCAAGAAGTTTACCGATTGCGAAAACAGATACTCACCATTAGAGAAAACTTGTTGTGCATTGGCATAGGCCGCTAAGCGCCTTCGGCAGTATATGGTCTGTCATACCACGTTATTGATTTCTAAAATGGATCCGATCAAGTATATTTTTGAAAAACCTGCTCAAACCGGGAGGCTAGCCCGTTGGCACATGTTGTTATCCGAATATGACATCCAGTATGTACCCCAGAAGGCGATTAAGGGTAGTATCTTATCTGATTACCTTGCAGACCAGCCAGTTGAAGATTATGAACCTCTTAAGCTCGATTTTCCTGATGAGGATATTTTGTTGATTAAAAGAGATTGTGAAGAGCCAGATCCGAGCGAAGGTCCAGAACCAGGTCTTTGGTGGAAGATGATGTTTGATGGTTCCTCAAATTTCAATGGGCATGGTATAGGCGCCGTTTTGATGAACCCAAAGGGTGGATTTACTCCATTTACAGCAAGGTTGGACTTTGAGTGTACTAATAACGTCGCAGAGTATGAAGCGTGTATCCTCGGCCTCGAAGCGGCGATTCACCTCCGAATCAAACTTCTTAAAGTAAGTGGTGACTCAGCCTTGGTTATCTACCAGGTACAAGGCAAATGGGAAACGAAGAATGAGAAGCTGATCCCTTATAAGGACTACATTATTGAGCTGATCAAGCATTTCGACGAGATAGAATTCGAGCATGTTCCTAGATCCGAGAATCACGTAGCTGATGCTTTAGCCATGTTAGCATCCATGTGGAAAGTTAAGTTCGTTAATGAAGCACCTCTTATCCATATTGAGCGCAAGGTTGAGCCCGCTTATTGTCAGATGGTCGAAGAAGTTGAGGTGGATGAAAAGCCTTGGTTTCATGATATCAAGAACTACCTCGTCAAGCAGGAGTATCCCGATGGCGCTACTGGTCTGGACAAAAAGACATTGAGAAGATTGGCGTCCAAATTCTTTATCAGTAACGGTGTGCTATACAAGAGAAATCACGACATGGTCCTGCTCAGATGTGTTGATAAACGGGAAGCGGACATGTTACTACAGGAAATTCATGAGGGGACCTTCGGAACCCATGCCAATGGTTATGCTATGTCCAAGAAGATGTTAAGGGCGGGGTATTATTGGTTAACCATGGAAGCTGACTGCATCCAATACGCTAGAAGATGCCATAAGTGCCAAATTTATGCGAATAAAATGCATGTACCTCCATCACCGTTGAATGTTTTGTCTTCGCCATGGCCGTTCTCTATGTGGGGCATTGACATGATTGGGGCAATTGAGCCGAAAGCTTCTAATGGACATCGTTTTATCCTCGTTGCTATAGATTATTTCACTAAGTGGGTAGAGGCTGCCTCCTACACCAACGTGACCAAGCAAGTGGTTGCCCGCTTCATCAGGAAAGAAATCATCTGCCGTTATGGAGTCCCAAGCCGGATAATAACTGACAATGGCACCAATCTGAACAACAAGACTATGAAAGAGCTGTGTGATAGCTTCAAGATCACTCACCACAATTCTTCTCCGTACCGTCCTAAGATGAATGGAGCCGTTGAAGCTGCAAATAAGAATATCAAAAAGATCCTGCAAAAGATGGTTGTGACTTACAAAGATTGGCATGAGATGTTACCGTTTGCTTTGCATGGATACAGAACCTCGGTGAGAACTTCGACAGGGGCAACACCTTTCTCACTGGTATATGGAATGGACGCCGTGCTCCCCATCGAAGTAGAGATACCTTCGCTAAGAGTGTTAATGGAGGCTGAACTTGAGGAAGCTGAGTGGGTTCAAGACAGATTGGATCAGTTGAATCTCATTGACGAGAAGCGTTTGACAGCCATGTGCCATGGGCAATTATATCAGAAACGGATGAAAAGAGCGTTTGATAAGAAGATTCGTATCCGTGAGTTCCGTCAAGGAGAGCTCGTACTCAAAAAGATCTTACCAGTACATAAAGATATGCGTGGAAAGTGGATGCCCAATTATGAAGGCCCGTTCGTTGTAAAGACTGTCTTCTCCGGAGGGTCTCTAATACTTACGACAATGGACGGTGAAGAACTAGCACATCCCGTGAATTCTGATGCAGTCCGAAAATATTATGCCTAAAAACCCGCTAAGTCGAAAACCTGCAAAAGGCGACTTAGGCAAAAGTAAGGGTTGAAAAAAAAAATAAAAAATAATAACAAAAGCTCGCTAAGTTGAAAACCCGAAAGGGCGGCTTAGGCAAAAAAGAGCGTCCCGGTGGATTGAAAACCCGAAAGGGCGGTCCAGGCAAAAGTTAGGGACAAAGGCATTTCATTGCATCAGAAGACACTGATTATCTCGAACACACTTTCCGCATGAGAGCCATGTTTCAGTTCTTTCATCCTTGCCCAAAGCAGGATTCTGGATTAGTCTTAGTTATTAGTGTCAGTAGGTGTCATTGGATTCGATGTAACTTTTCCCATGTTGCCAATTTTAAAACATAATCATCTGTGGAGCTATGCCTTCAGCGAGCTACCGCCCTTTAAATAAAAGAAACCATCTCGTTACTTACATTCCTTGGTGCATTGCTCTTTATTTTCTATTGTTATGCAAAATGCGTTTATTCTTAAAATTTGAAAATGAAAGGTGCATTGTAGATTTTTCAAAACTGTTTTTCAAAAACAAAACAAATTTGAAATGTAATAAATTACTTTGACTAGTGGAAATTCCGAAAGGATCTCTTCATTCCCCGGAAATGTCATTATTGCAGAAACACTTTCAAACCATTGCTCTAACACAGTCCCCAGAGAGACTATAAGCTGACAACTTTTTCTTGGGAAACTCGAAAGTGTCCCTCAGGTTTTCTTCTCCCCATGTGAAGACATGATACTGTGCACTCAAGCAGATTACTTTCTCCCCAGAGAATTCAGAACTTTAAAACCAGATTTGGTTCCACCATGGATCCTTCCCACCCATGATTGACGTATTGGTTGCAGAGAACGCAGGGTATCTCCGTCGAGATGTTTATTTCATCTCTCGTCCTGTCTCTAGTCTGTTTCGTCAGCATACGCAAGGGCATAAGCATCACATGCCTATTTCATACACATACTCATTACATACTCATTTCATAACATCTTGCATATTTAACTACATACATAAACATTAACATACATTCACATTAACATGGGCATTAACCTTCACAGGTTCATTGTGTCTCGCCATCATTGGTTGTTACCGCCGAGTAATTGGGGTTTGTCCATTCTCTCCAAATAGATTGTCAGCCTTAAGCATAAAATACATATGTGTTTCCAGTTTCCCCACAGAGCTCGATCCTCGTGGATGACGGTTACTTCAGCTATCTTTCCTCACCAGGATAAGATATTTACCCTTCGAGTTCATTCCCTCGATGGAGTCTTGATTACCAGTCTTCTTTCTAGCTCGATCCTAGATTTAATCTCAGTCATGTCGGTAGTCAAGCCCAACCGGACGTGCATTTATTTTGCACCTTCTAAAGGTTTCCACCATACCATGACAGATACGCGACTATCTCGCTTGAGAAGTTTATCACTGTACCCGGACGTGCATTTATTTTGCACTATCTTTCAAGAAAATCAACTGCAATCCTTTACAAATACACGCCAGTTCACGCCTGGAAAATATATCAGTACAACACTTTACAATCCTACATGTTACAACCCTTTACACTTTACATCTTACAGCATCAACATACGACATTTCTCACCCAAGAAGTCGATCCTATCCTCGTTACGACTCGCAGCAAATGGCCATCTCCATAGAGCAGTTGGGCTTCCATTTATCTGCCGTCTTGAGGTACGAACCAATTCGTATTCAGGAGAGCACAATCTTGAGTTACGGGAAGGTTTGAGCGAAATCATATTCAGGAGAGCACGATTCTGAGTTATGAAGAAGTTCATTTATCCTTTAGTAAAAGAAGGAGCGGAATCATATTCAGGAGAGCACGATTCTGAGTTATGAGGAAGTTCAGTTTGGCCGTTTTTTCAGGAGAGCACGATTCTGAAGAATGAAGAAATTTCAGGAGCCGAATCATATTCAGGAGAGCACGATTCTGAGTTATGAGGAAGTTCGATTATCCATTTTCATATTCAGGAGAGCACGATTCTGAAGTATGAGCATATTCAGTCATCCAGTTTCATATTCAGGAGAGCACGATTCTGAAGTATGAGTATATTCAGTCACCCGGTTTCATATTCAGGAGAGCACGATTCTGAAGTATGAAGAAGTTCAGTTTACCCGTTTCATGTTCAAGAGAGCACGATCTTGAAGCAGTTTATTTATCCTTCAGTAAGAGAAAAATCAGAATCGCATTCCAGGCGCCGACCTTAAAATACGAGAAGATTTATTTATCAGATAAGCAGCAGCCTCTTTATTTGAGTGCTTATCCATTTTTGCATATAAGTCCCTTCCAACGATAAGTGACCGTTCTCCCTCGAGAAGCTTATCCGGGCAGTTCCCCTCAAAGTCCATTTATTGTGGCATACAGTCGGTTTTACCCTGTATATTTGCTACGGATTCCCGAAAAGTCCGTTTGATCGTGTCACGAGAGATAGTTTACAGAAGCTTGGATGTTATTCTTTGCTCAATGCTCCAGCATTCTATAAGCGATCTTGCAATCGTACGCGATTCAGTTTTTATCCTTTAGATTCCCCAGTGGAGGCCGTCTCACAGATGTCATTTCCATTTGCGAATCTCGTCCCCAAAGTGACAATTGGTCATTCGCACCAGTTGACTACCGTTTTTAGATTTCCCCAGTGTTGTACTGTGTCTCAGCGCGTCGTTTCCCCCAGTGAGTTCTTCTCAGGGTGTCTATACCGTTATCGTCGTGTTTCGTCAGCATTTTCGCATTCATACACATCACATCATATTCATGGCATCATCTGCATTAAGCTGTTCCCGTCTTGTCCACAGCATTGCATATCGTCGCACATAAGGGCAAAATTTTCGGTTATCTATATTTAAATCTCTCCACCACGATTCCTCGAGTCTCTGTCACTCAAATCGTCTGGTGTAGCTATTTAAATAGGGGCAACTGTAATACCCCAAATTTTACCCTTATATTTAGTTAGTCATTTCGCATAGCATCTCCTCTGTGCATCTGCTAACCACTAACCAGTCATAAAGTACGTTTTGTTTTGCAGGAAATACCCCAGGGGCGTTTTGGTCATTTTGAAGCATAATTCGTAATTTTGGGCCTAATGAGGTTTTATTCCTAAGGCGTTTATTTACGTGGGTTTGATTATGTTAAGATATCAATTTGGGTTGGAAAATCTGATCTGTGGAACGGGGTTTTAACAAGAAATCATTTTTCTATCTTCCAGTCCATTTTAGAGGGAAAACAGTGAAAACTTCGACTGATTAATGGAACTTATTCATGCAATGGTTGGATCGAATTAATTCCAGGATATTTGACTAGTGAGATTTAATCGGATGTTGAGGTGTTTGCAAATTAAAGCATAGAGAAGCAATTGGGAAATGATTTTAATAGAATATGTGAATTTTATTCATAATATTTTATTATCATTATTACAAGTTTGCAAAGTGAATTACAAAGAAGAAATGATTTGGATAAAAAATGTTATTTATTCATAATATTTTTTTGTTACAAGTTACAGGGAATTACATTAAAGTTCTAAGGAATTACATTAAAGTATCTATCCTAAATCCTAAGAACATCTAAGTGTCTTCGTGCTGTCTTTAAGCTTCGCCGCAAATCTCGACTAACCTGCACATCAAAGCAAAACAAGCAATATAGAAAATGTTAGAAGTTGTTTGACACTCTCAGAACATTATCATCATCGAGTGTCGGGAGGGCACGACTAAAGCCGCATCCTACTCCCGTTACCAATCTGAGCCATCGGCGTCAGATCAGGTAGTTATTGTTCTTATCATAAGGGACTGTCGAAAGATGAAGAGTAAAAGAAGTGGGGACCGATTTGATCTGCCGTAATTGGATTCGATTCAAAACCAAACTGAATACCATTTCATCAAGGGTCCACACCAAAAAAATTGGAAATGAAACTGAATTGGAATTCGAACTCAAAGTTCCATCATGTAAAATCAGCACATCAGTTCATATAAAACCACATATCAGTTTTTGAAAATTCAATCCATCTTCAGATCACAAGGAAGCAAGCTCAGATCTTTACGGCAATCCGGTACGTGGACTCAGTTTGAAAAACATCATGGTCTAGTATCATCAATAAACTGGATAACCGAAAGCTGCATCAGAAAAAAAAAGCAGTGCATCAGCAATCCAATTCAGTTTCAAAAATAAACCAAACTCTGTTCACCAGTTCATCAGCAATCAAGAGAAATCGAAACTGAGTTCGAACCCTGCAGCTAGACAACCAAACAAAACCAGCCGAATCCATATCAGAAAAAACCAGTTCATAAATCTGAATGTCATAATAGTGCAACACCTTTTGAACCAAATGAGCAAGCTCATTGCAGAAGATCGAAAGGCACAGGCCTGGGCTCAGTTCAAACATCACTGCCCAGGCAAGTAAGTGTATCAGTCAGGTTATGAGTCCCCCGCCGGAAGTTTAACACAGGCATCAAAGATCAAACAACATCAACATTCCCCAAAGTTCATAACAGAACTCAAAGCCAAAAACGAGTCACGAGCTGCATAAACTCGAATGGACAATTCAATTCATCAATGAATCCCCAGACAAATCCAATCGACATCAAAAGGATCCAACACTATGGCCGTATCAGTCTACGCCAGATTCGAAACTCAGTGATATCAAATTAGGACCAAAACCAATAAACCCACAGCGACATCGAAAATTGGATAACCAAAGTTAGTTTACTGAAAATCTGCATCAAAAGAACCACATCAGTAAAAAAGATGCCCATAGTATCAAAACGGTCCCTATCAGAAGAATTGAGTTCGAGTAAATCAGAGAAGAATGATTCAGTTTATCACGAAGCAGTTCAAATGGAATCAGAATAAATAATCCAGTTAACCAAAACGAAACAGATATCCAACAAAATCAAAGGGGTCCACATCAGGCAATAACCGAAAATCCAATCCAGACTGCATCAAAAATAGTTCAAATCGGTTCGAAACAAAACAAATCAGAATAAAAACATTTCGAAACAAATCCAGTTGTGTCAAACAAATCGAGACGAATCCAATCAAGTGAACCCAAAAAGGGAAGTCAGCAAGCAAATCACAAAAGCCGTGTTTGAAAATCCATCAGGAAAATCAAATCCACATCTGCAAATATCAAAAGAGAATCCAATCCAATCAGCAGTAATATGAATCGCGTCCAAAAGAGGAATAATCTCAAAGTATCAGGAAAAACGTAAATCAAATCCAATCCTCATCATGTCAGATTGAAATTTCGAATGTGGGTCTCAATCATAAACAAAGCCCATGAAACCACAAGAGTATATAAAAAGGGGAAATACCACCTGTGAGAAGGAGGAAAAAAAGCGCGAAAGCCCTAGACAACAACGGCGGAGAAGCGAACAAGATCGCAAGCGAAACCCTAGCGCTAGTGGCCGCGAGGGGAGCGAGATCGAAACAAGAGCCTCCACCGTGAAACACCGACGGAGAAGATTCACCAGCGCCTATTCCTAGACGAGCAAATCCTCTCGAGCCTCAGTTGATCCATCACTGGCCACGAACATCCCCCATTCTTACCGGAGATTCACACACAAACGTAAGTGCGAACATCGAATTGGTTTACATCTGATGTTTTGGAGTTTTGATTTCAGGAAATTCAACATGCAATGAGAGAGACAAAGGACGAAGAAAATCGCCGCAAGGAAGAAAGAAGAGGAAGCGAAACGGCGCTGCGAAGGGAAAGAATGGGGTTCTGAAACCCTAATTCTACAAGTCCCTCATTTACACCATACGGGTTGGGTCCGGAAGTGATTACCGGCCCAACCCATCATTTTTTAAGTTGTTTTTTATTTATTTTGTTTTTCTTTTTATATAAAAATTAAATAAACTAACATTTTTTTAAAACCTTTTTTTTATAAAACTAAAAAACCCTTTTTTAAAAGAATAAACAAAAAAAAAAACTCTTTTTTTAAAATAAAAATAAGAAAATTTTTCTTAAAAATATTAAAAAAAAATAATAAAACTCTTTTTAATTAAAATTAAATCTTTTTTTGCCAGTTAGTATTAAATTCTTTTTTTAACTTTATTCAAGATTTTTTTTTATAAAACAATAATAAAAATCTCAAATTTGCATCTTTTTCTGATTGTCGCCTAACTCTGCCCACTAACGCGTGTGTTCATTTTTGCAGCTTATTACGTTGTGTTTTATTTGAGTTTCATTATTATTGTAACTGCTTCTTGGTTGTAACCTCGCGAACAAATAATCGCATTTACTTTCCGCATTTTACTTCCGCTTGTATGATTTAAATCTCTCACACCTCTTCATCAATGCTTTTGTCAAGTTACACTCATCCGAAGGTTAGGTCTAGCTTTTGGTCGCCGCGCCAATAGTCCTCAACTTCAAACCCTTTCACCTTACAAACCCTAAATTTTCATACATGCCTCGCCGCAGGCAAAATTACAATTTTACCCTTAGCATTAGGTCAAAGAGCCGCCGCGCTCATTTTAGGGTTTCCCGCCGTGGAATCCCTAATTTAACCCTAATTACAACTTAACAATTCAACGTAGAGATTTGGAGTTTCTACACTCCACGTAAGCGTGTCCTTAAGATGCGTTTATTCCCCTTGAGACCTTGACCACAGTCAAGAAGTCTCTAACCTCCCTTTTGAGGGGAACTATGATTACTCTGATTCCACTCCCGTAATGATACGTAGGCACAAGATGCGATGTCTTGCCGAGTAAACTTAGAATTAACCCCTTAGGTCTCTTTTCTCACTTTTAATCCTTATGTACATATACCTTAAGCAAATGAATAGAGCAAATAGTAAACATTTGAACAAAAGGTTCCTGTAGAGTACTACAGAAGTTTAGGGTGCTAATACCTTCCCTAAATTTAACCAACCCCCGAACCCTAGATCTTTCCCCGCATTGTGTTTACGATGCAAAAATAGGTTTTCCCTCTTTTGACCTTTTCCTTCGGATAAATCAAAGAGCGGTTGTGAATTGAATTGCGATTCAAACTCGTTAATAGTTTGTGATCCTATTTCCACCGCAACAGTATTACTTTTTGTTTTCATTAGCTTTAGATAAACACTGTAACAATAATAATCAATAGATTGATATTGATCTTTGTGGGATCAGTAATCTTTTATATTACTTTGACGTACTCCGTATACTTGCGGATAGCACGCATCAAGTTTTTGGCGCCGTTGCCGGGGACCAATTTCGTCAAATATAGTACCTTGTTGTTATACCGTCTAAACTAAGGCATTCTTGTCTCTATTACAATGTATCACCCAAATTTTCCCTATTTACCACTCCTAGTATTATAAGGAACTGCATGATTCCCAAGATCGAACCTCGAAATACTAATAGAGGATTTCATTGCGATGCAAACTCACTTTAGGCTCGAATCTATGATGAGCCACTTTGTAGAGACACAAACTCTCCAGAATGAAGAATTTAGAAAATAAAGTCTCCACATTAATGGAAACCTTAGGTAGCTTAACACTATGGTCGAGTCCCTTGCAACTCACAACGAGGCATTGGAGACTCAAATCTCCTTGCTTGCACAAACACCTCTAGGACCCTCCACTGAGAAGCACGTGGATGTTGTAACAACCAGTAGTGAAAAACAAATCGAAAATCCTAAGGAGAGTGATAATGAGGTTGAGGAAAGTTCTGGTGAGAAAAGTGTAGAGATTGAGAAAACCCCACTAACACCAACCGAAAGGGAGGTTGTCGGAGAGGTAGAGAAGGAGGCATTTTATGTTATTCCTCCTCCTTATACCCCACTGATTCCTTTCCTGCAAAGGTTTGTAGAAGTTAAGGTAGACCCCCAATCCAAAATGTATGTGGAGGTATTGAAAAATACCCACACCAATGTACCCTTGTCTGAGGTCCTGCATAAAAAGAGAAAATTAGAGGACCATGAAACTAAGGAAATTACTAGTGTTAAAAGGGGAAGGTTAGCCTTCGAAGTGGTGGATGAAAAAAGTACATCAAAAACTGAGAAGCTAATACTCAAGATAGAGCCATAACCACCACCACAAGTTCAAAAGAATGAACCACCCCACAGAAGGAAGAAAAGAAAAGGTGAGAGATATGTGAGATGGCTTGATAAGTGGCCTTGGAAACTGAACAATGTTAAAAGTTTGATCAAGGAGTCATTCTCGAAAGAACCACCATGCGTACTTACACTCCTAGGTCGTCGAGCTAACGACATAAATAGAAGCGCTACGTGGAAGGCAACCCACGAGTTTTTAATTTAATATTTTCTTTTTATTCTTTGAACTTGCAGAAAATAAAGAAATGTATCGTTTGTCATGTCTCAGCTACATCTAGGAAAAAATTCTCAAGATGACGATCCTGGAGATGACCAGGTGCCCATGAACATTCTTGTGAATGTCGCTGCTGATGGTGACACTGATGATGAGTATAATAGGAGAGAGCATGTCTCTCCCATCCGTAACTCACATCCTCCTCGTTCTTCACATGGTTATGATCCACTCGCACACACTACATCGCATTTTTCTAACACTTTTGCAGGTACCTCCTCCAGAAGCGGGCAATATGATGAGCTGCTTTAAAAATTGCACAGTCAAATATCTCGTGATGATTAACGTGATAGCCTATTTTACACCATGTATCAGTAACAACAAGAGATGCAAGTGTCACTAACATTCATATGCAAATGATGCGAGAAACCCAAGCAAACATACGCATCATGCAAGAGCAGTTTTAACAAATGAAAGTATCTCAAAATGCCCGCCACCAAAGTAGAAGTGGTCACTGAAGATAGGGACAACAAGGGAAATACCATAGTAGATTTGGCCATGGTGGCACGCGGTAGAATTCATACAGGTTTCGTCTTTCCTTTTTGCACCTTTTATCAACACATTGAGGACAATGTTTGGTTTAAGTGTGGTGGAGGAACTTTGCCATTTTCATTTATCGCTTTCTAGGTAGATTTATTGTCTTCTGGTTTATTTCATGTTTTTAGGATTTTTTCGAGTCATCACATGTGTTGTCGAATCTTTATGCGTGGTTTTAAGTTGTTTATTGAATTTCTCAAAATTTGGACCCCCAACAAAAATTATCTTTGATTCATGGCACAACACTCTGAATGTATATAAGTTGTTTTTAATTTAGGCTGTGTTAGAGAGGCTTGGGAAAGTTTCGATAATATCGATACCGTCCTGACATCTTAAAACCCCATAAATATGCAAGATCAATTTGAGTACCCATTATGTCGAAACCTTAAGTTTAGTTTTTAAAGTAACCCTTGAGTAGTTTATAATAGCAGCCAACATCATCCTAAGCACACACTAAGTAAGAAGCCGATACAAATAAGTGTATGATCTCTGGTTTAAAATGAGAAGTTAAGAAAAAAATGAATGATAAGATATGTTCCCTCTAAGTTAGGTGGTCCTCACCAGATCACTTAGCCCAACGGTACAGACTCTTTAAGCTAAATTGATGCTTAAGCATATTTTCCAAGAAAAAGAGAAAAAGGAAATATGATGAGATCATAGTCACAAACAAGTTTACTTACCATGTACGTGCAAGGATAAATGGCTTAATGTGATTGCGCTTGAATGAAATGGGGTGAGAAAGAAGAAGATACGTAGGTTGAGTTATAATGGCATGATTCAGATTGGTTTTCATAGGAAGGGAGTTTTTGAAATTGTGTCGTTACAGTATCCTTGGTATTGATATTTAGTACCTATCAATCTAACACTAGCCTAGCCTCCACGTATGATAAGAGTCCCTTTGTGCCATTGTTTCAAACCATACTGATTTATTTTTACCATGTGGGTTGATTGCTTGAGGACAAGCAATTGTCTAAGTGTGGGGGAGTTTGATAACATGAAAATATATTGTATATTTGGACCTGATTCACATGCTATTTAGTGTATTTTTATTATGTTTTTGTAGTATTATGTCGTATTATGTTTGTTTTCAAGTAAGTAGCCAAATGATAGCAGTTCACAAAGAAACGAAGCAAAACAGATGAAAAATGGAGATTTTGGTGTAAATTATACACATAGCATTGGCCATGGAGGTAACCATGAGCTGGACCATTTCTCCCATGTTCCAACAATTACAAGACCATGTCCACCACCTCTAGTACACATGGCGGACGCCATGTCTAGATGGTGGGCACCATCTTTGATTTTGGTGGTCCAGTCAAAGGCAGTTGAAGAATGAAGCCCATGACTACCATTTTTCTCTCCCACGAATTTTGAAGTTTCTACTTGACTTTCAAGGCATCTTACTAGTAAAAATAGGACCTAGTTTTCACACTTCGGATGATCCAATCTTAATTTTCAGCATATACATATATCCAGTTATTAGAAGCGATAATCCGTCATATCGAGGGGTTATCGTACCATTGTTGTAACCCAGATTGGAGCAAGTCAGATTTACTTTCCAGCGTTGTACCAAATTCAAGTCTCCGATTTGGAGTAAGTTTTATTTTACTCGCACTTTTATTATTATTCGCATTACTTTCCGCCTTACTTTAATTTGTTTAATTTCTGCACAATTTACATACGACTTTTATTTCATAGATTTGTTTTCTAAGAGTGAACTTAAGCCTGACACTTTCATTCTTACTTTTGGAAACTGATCACGCGTTTAATTTCCGCACGATTTAAATATCGCTTTTATTTCAAAGATTTGTTTTCTAAGAGTGAACTTAAGCGTGACACTTTCGTTCTTACTTTTGGAAACTGATCACGCGTTTAATTTTCGCACGATTTACATTTCTCTTTTATTTCAAAGATTTGTTTTCTAAGATTGAACTTAAGCGTAACACTTTCATTCTTACTTTTGGAAATCAATCACGCGTTTAATTTTCCGCACATTTACATATTATTTCAAAGGATTCGTTTTCTGAACCGAACCTAAGAGTGACACATTCTTCATTTGAAAACCAATCACACACGTAATTATTTTCCTAAATGATTTATTCTACAAACAAATTTATTATGTTTATCACCGTCATGTCTAGCTAAATCTGTTGTGTTGGGATGTGAGGACCGTCATTTCGACGGTACTCTATATGTTGTATTTGTAGAAACACTTTAGGGGTTGTTTTGGATTTTAATGCAACTTTACTAAACTTAAATGGATCGGCTATTACATGAACAAGGTCGTGTTTCTGCTTACGTAATAACCGTGACTATGTCGGGTAAGATCGAAAGTCGTCTGAGACTTTAGATAAAAGTTGGTTAGTTTTTAATTGGTAAAAACAGCGAAAGCGCTTTATTAATTAATTAGGAAAGTTTGGTATTATTAGAAAGTGATTTTAAAACTATTTTCGGACGCGTTTATAGATTTAGGATCCGGTTGGCCGAGCATATGCCGGAAACCCTTTTGATATTAAAGTTCCAATCAAAAACACTTTTTAACTGAGTTTTAGAGGTAGCTATATAAAAAAGGACTTTTTCACTTTAACGTAAGATGCGACCAGTGCAGCGCGAGTGGCTGGTATAGATTAAAGGTCAGGTCTGGTTTCGATTACGCTAACGCGACAATTCCTTTTTTATTAACTCTTTTTCTAGGAAGAAAACATTACCCCCACAAGTATTACTACTTAGACAATAAGAGTATTGTTCGATGAGAATTACATTCCAGTATGCCTTCATTTTGAATTTGAATTCATTCCATAATAATTATTTTTTCTCTATTCGTATTACTCTCTATTTTCATTAGCTTTAGATAAACACCGTAACAATAGTAATCAATAGATTGACATTGATCTCTGTGGGATCGATAATCTTTTATATTAATCTTACGTACTCTGTATACTTGCGGATAGCATGCATCAAGCTACAACTCATCATTCCTTGAAAGGCCTGCATTTGTGCCACCTCACATTAGGGAGGCCATTTGGTGTGGTCCCACAAACTCAACAATCATGGAAGGTATCTTCATAGAATCAAGAATATGATAATAGATATTGTTATTGGACTTTTGTACTAGCTGTTAGTATTTTAGTTACCACATGCATGTTACATGTCTTCTCGCGGTTTGTTCAAATTTTGTTACATAATAGTGCAAGCTGTAGCAGATAATTGCCAATATTTTGTATAAAATAGTGTATTGAGAAACAATATTAATTTGTTCAAATTCCAATACCATGTAGTCTCTATTTAACAACACAATTCAATTAGTCATTGCCTATTACGCTAAAGTTGTTAGGGAAACAACTTATTTAACAGGATATAACTTAATTGCAATCTCAATTTTCAGTGTCGTCATGTTTCTTGTATCATCCCTGTAATTATATATGATTATCATAAACTTGTAGTAACTGTATCCCTTGGGTTTTGATGATAATAAAGTATTTAAAGAACAATTGGGCTGTCTAACATATGTTCAAGTATGCAGGACTATATCATTAAGAATAGATGAAGAAATGTTTGAGAAATCTGAAGATCAGACTCTGGCTTTGAAGATTACTTTTGAAGGCTCTGCCTTAGATGGAGAACCAAAATTTGAAGAAAGTCAACCTCTAGCGACCCAGACTCTGAAGCTTCAAAGTCTTAAGCTTGTGTGCTTAAGCAAGAAGTCTCATACCTGTGTGTTTGAGCAAGGAAGTCTTAAGCGTGTGTGCTTAAGCAAGGAAGTTTTATACTTATGGGTCTGAGCAAGGAAGTCTTACACTAAGCAAAGGAAGTCTCTTACCTGTGTTTTAGAGTAAGGAAGTCTTAAGCGTGTGTGCTTGAGCAAGGAAGTTTTAGACTTGTGGGTCTGAGCAAAGAAGTCTTACACTAAGCAAAGGAAGTCTCTTACTAGTAAGCTTGAGCATTTGTAATCAGATTTGGTTATAATGGAAATCCCTTGAAGAGAAAAGGGATTAGACTAAACTCAGGTTATGAAAGGAACCAGGATAAGTGTTATGTCTTATGCTTTTACTTTACTTGCTTCTGCATATTATTCCATTCTTATCCATTTTTTATCTCTAAATCAGATTCTGGTGCAGAATCTAATAGATATTTTTAAGAGTTCAGACTCTGAGTGATTCTAAAGTCAGACTCTGAACAGTATGTTCAGACTCTGATTAAGATCAATCAAAAGCAGTAGCAGAAAAAGTGTGAAAAAGCCACCACAGTTCAAACTCCTTCTTGTGTTTTTCTCACCTTCAGTAATAATATTATTTTTATTTTTCAAGTAAGGATTTAAAAGACACACAAATGCTAATTGTTGTCGGTGATGTCCCTATTCAAGAAATTCGAGATGTGGCGTAGATGATAAAAGATTGATGAGTGTCATTGGCGAATCTGTCAAGTTAGTGAAGGAAGAGGTATACTTTCCAATCTATAATTTGGAATTAAAAGTAACACTTTCATCATCCCCGATATATTTTTTCTTAGCATTCACTCCACTATCATGTAAAATACTATAATGTTTTGTCGATAACTTTTTTTCAAACTTCCTTGATCCTCGTGTTATATACATTCTTACAATGCATATCTATACTAGTTCATGTACTTATATCTTGAATATACTTCAGTTGTAAATATCCTTGGTTTGCAGTAGAACTAAGAGCACTGAAACAACTACTTAAGTGGAGGGCTTCTAATCTAGCCTTATTGTGAATAACAAAATTCATAACAAAATTCATAACAGAAAATATAAAGAAGGATAGCAGGAAATGAATGGAAGTAAACACTCCATATAATTGGAGAATTCTTACTTGATACATGGAGTTCTCATTACATGTTATATATAAAAATCTTAAAACTAATCAATGAGAAAGAGATTGCTTAACTAACTACAACTAACTTTTGGTAGTTGTAATAAGCCTTGCAAGTATTTGTTTTGTAGATATCATTTGTCTTTCCAACCTCCTTTATATGTTTGAGGTTCATCTCAGTTAGCATATTTGAATTGTGATGGTGTCTTTCATACTTCTTCACCTCTTCATTTTGTCGTAGAAGACCCTTAGGTTCACAAATAGTTGAATGTGGTGTGCTTGTAAGTGTATGCTCGATTAACTTTTGATATCTATATTTTAGGTTGAGTTTATTGATCCGGTAATGAAGAGAACTCTTAATGTTCTTAAATGATGTATGAAATCACCATCTGTGAAACGAGTTGTGTTTACTTCTTTTGCGGCTGCAGTTGCATTAAACACATGGCCGAAGAATCCCGAAGTTATAGTTGATCAGACATTGTTTTCATATTCAGATTTCTCTAGGGAGTGATAGGTTAACACATGCGATTTTGATGTCTGTTACTAAACCAAGTTATTGATGAATTATTACAATTATAAAGAATTAGCAGAGGTCGAGTGGCTGAGTTTTTCAGTATCATTTTTGTTATATATTTTCCATGGTTTCATGGGTACTTTTTCAGATGATTTGTGTGTTTAAAAATATGGATACATAATTCGTTGAAGGTTCCGTGAGATTGAATTTGTTTCTTTCTTTTTATGAAATCAATTGTTGGAACTTTAATTGATTAGAGTGGGAATTGAAAACATTTGTTGACAATTAATGAGCAATAAATGAATACAAGTAAGAACTAATATAGAAGTGAATTTGAAAAGATTCATTTTTAGTCCCACATTGAAGGGAATGAAAATTAAGATTCATTTTAGTCCCACATTGAAGGGAATGGAAATTAAGATTCACTTTAGTCCCACATTGAAGGAATGAAAATTAAGATTCAATTTAGTCCCACATTGAAGGGAATGGAAATTAAGCCTTACTAGCTGCCTATAAATACAGGGTAGAAATTCAGTAGTGAGCACATCGGATTTCACAAATTCACACGAATTTTGATTTCCTTCTTCTCTCCCTTTATTCTCTTCATCTTACAATTTTTTCTTTTCTTGACTGGTTATTTGCGTCAGATACTAATTTAGAAAGGTGTATTTCTAGAGCGATTTATCCGTGTGCAACTGATAATCGTAAGTTTTAAGAACGGGCTGTTTTATCCTGGAGGCGTCGTAAGTTTTAAGAACGGGCTGTTTTATCCTGGAGGCGTCGTCGTAAATCGACTGCTTTGCATAATTTGGCAGTACGGCGAAACGTCTTAAAGAAAGCGACCTAGTACGCGACTCGTCCCGATAATTTCCTTGTGCCAAACTCAATTTTTTAAATTCGAAAACAACAATTTTAAGACGTTTTAATAACTGCCATGACAACTGAGGAAATTATCGGTTCTACTGCGGCCGCTTCGGTCTCTGACAAACCTTTCAGGTTTGAGGGTTCCAATTTCAAGCGTTGGCAAGCTAAGATGAAGTTTTTCTTAACTCTGAAAAAGGTTGCCCATGTTCTGACTGAGGATATCCCGGTTGTCCCTTCTGCATCATCTGAACTACCTAATGGTAACTCACTTGCAGATTCAGACGGGACTTCCAAAATGTCTGACTCAGATGCTGCAAAAGCTAAGGCTGCAGCAGATGCTGCAAAAGCTAAGGCTGCAGCAGATGATTTGCAGCTCCGAAAAGAAATCGCCTTATGGCACGAGAATGATTATCTGTGCAAAAATCACATTCTGAACAGCCTTGTTGATGATCTGTACGACTACTACATTAGCTACAAGACTGCTAAACAGGTATGAGAGGCTTTGCAAAGAAAATATGATACTGAAGAAGCAGGTGCGAAGAAATTTGTTGTCAGCCGCTACTTGAACTACAAGATGGTGGATGAGAAGTCGGTGGAAGCTCAAAGCCACGAAATTCAGAAGATTGCTCATGAGATCATTACACAAGGTATGCCCCTCAATGAACAATTTCAAATTGTTGTAATTATTGACAAACTGCCCCCTGGTTGGAAAGATTTCAAAAATGTGCTTCGTCACAAAACAAAAGAATTTTCAATCGAGAGTCTGATAACTCGCCTCCGATTTGAAGAGGAGGCTCGGAAACAAGATCAGAAAGAAGAAGTCTTAGTTGTGTCTAACAATAAAAAGAAATTCGGTGCGGTTCTGAAGCCTACGGGCAAACCTTTAAAGAATCAGAACCGCAATGCTATGAACCGAACTAAGAATGGGAATCCCTCTAGGGCCCCATCGGCTCCATTTGCTAAGCAACAACCACCACCTCAAAGAAATGATGCTCCAGTTTTTTCTTGCTACAACTGTGGGAAACCGGGTCATATGGCAAAGAAATGTAGGAGCAGACCTAAACCTGCAGCTGGTTCAAATGCTCAGGTCAACCTGACTGAAGAGCAACTCATTGCCATGATCACTGAAATCAACATGGTTGGTGGAAGTGATGGTTGGTGGATAGACACTGGCGCCACTCGTCATGTCTTCTATGATCGTGCTATGTTCAAGACATACATGAATGCTAAAATAAGAAAGTGTTGTTGGGAGATGCTCACACCACTAATGCTGCTGGAATTGGAGATGTTGAGCTGAAGTTCACTTCAGGAAAGAATTTGATCTTGAAGGACGTCATGCATGTTCCTGAAATTAGGAAGAATCTTGTTTCTGGTTTTCTTTTGAATAAGGCTGGGTTTAATCAAACTTTAGGGGTAGATCTGTACACCATCACTAAGAATGGTATTTTTGTTGGAAAAGGGTACGCCACTGATGGCATGTTTAAGTTGAATGTTGATTTGAATAAAATTTCTCCTTCTGTTTACTCTTTGTGTGACTTTAATATTTGGCATGGTAGACTTTGTCACGTTAATAAACGAATCCTTTCTAATGCAAGCAACTTAGGCCTAATCCCTAAACTAAATGTTAATGATTCTAATAAATGTGAATTTTGCAGTCAAGCTAAAATAACAAAAACTTCACATAAGTCAATTATAAAAGAATCTGACCCCCTAGATCTTATACACTCTGATATATGTGAATTAGATGGAAGTTTAACTAGAATAATAAACGTTATTTTATCACTTTTATTGACGATTGCTTTGATTATACTTATGTATATCTAATGAAAAATAAAAGTGAAGCGCTTGACATGTTTAAGGAGTATGTAACTGAAATTGAGAATCAATTTAACAAGAAGATTAAGAGACTTCGCAGTGATAGGGGAACCGAATATGACTCTAGCTTGTTTAATGATTTTTATGTTGAACATGGTATACTACATGAAACGATACTCTCCTGAAATGAATGGTAAAGCAGAAAGAAAGAATATGACTCTTACTGAACTTGTAGTTGCAATCATGTTAAATTCTGGTGTTGCACCTCACTGGTGGGGGGAAATTTTATTGACTGTTTTCTATGTCCTGAATAAAGTTCCCAAGTCAAAAAGTAAGATCTCACCTTATGAGATATTAAAGAAAAGACAACCAAATTTGTCTTATTTAAGAACTTGGGGCTGTCTGGCTTATGTCAAAATTCTGGATTCGAAACGAGTTAAACTCGCTAGTAGAGCCTATGAATGCGTATTCATTGGGTATGCAGCAAACAGTAAGGCATACAGGTTTTATGACCTAAATGCCAGAGTAATTATAGAATCAAACGATGTTGAATTCTTTGAAGACAAATTTCCTTTCAAATCGAGAAATAGTGGGGGCACACAATCGAGTCACATTCCTGTGATAAAAAGCACTGAAAGCAGC
Source organism: Lathyrus sativus (assembly GCA_963859935.3). Classification (NCBI taxonomy): domain Eukaryota; kingdom Viridiplantae; phylum Streptophyta; class Magnoliopsida; order Fabales; family Fabaceae; genus Lathyrus; species Lathyrus sativus. Next base: position 603,491,199 of record OZ012737.1, on the reverse strand, counting down.
GATAATGTAGAAACAGAACTTCGAAGAAGTAAAAGAGCAAGAGTTGTTAAAGACTATGGGCCCGATTATGCGTCCTATAATGTAGAAGAAGATCCAATAAATCTTCAAGAAGCACTGTCATCTATGGATGCAGACTTATGGCAAGAAGCCATTAATGATGAGATAGATTCTCTAGAATCTAACAAGACCTGGAACTTAGTAGACTTACCCCCAGGTTGCAAACCAATTGGTTGTAAATGGGTTTTGAAAAAGAAACTAAAACCTGATGGAACGATTGAGAAATACAAGGCTCGCCTTGTAGCCAAGGGTTTTAGACAAAGAGAAAACATAGATTTCTTCGACACCTTTTCTCCGGTCACTAGAATTACATCCATTAGGGTACTCATTTCAATAGCAGCCATTTATAACTTAATAGTACACCAAATGGATGTTAAAACATCGTTTTTAAACGGTGACTTAGAAGAAGAAATCTATATGGAACAACCAGAAGGGTTTGTAATCCAAGGACAAGAAAGCAAGGTCTGTAAGTTAGATAAGTCTCTGTATGGACTAAAACAAGCCCGTAAACAATGGCATGAAAAGTTTGATAACTTAATGATAATTAATGGGTACAAAGTGAATGAAAGTGACAAGTGCGTTTATTACAAATCTGAGAATCGCATTTGTACTATCATATGTCTATATGTAGACAATCTACTTATATTTGGATCAAACATTCAGGCCATTAATGATATGAAATCATTGTTATGCAATAACTTTAATATGAAAGACCTCGGAGAAGCAAGCGTGATCCTGGGTATCAAGATCACGAGATCCGACCAAGGAATTTCTTTGGATCAATCTCACTATGTGGAGAAGATCTTAAAGAAATATAAATACTTTGATTGTAAACCTGCATGCACTCCGTATGATCCAAGTGTGAAACTGTTTAAGAACACTGGAGAAAGTGTCAAACAAGCAGAATATGCGAGCATCATTGGCAGTCTTAGGTATGCCACTGATTGTACTAGACTCGACATTGCATATGTCGTAGGATTGTTGTGTAGATTTACAAGTAGGTCGAGTAACGAACATTGGCAAGCTATTGAGCGAGTAATGAGGTACCTTAAAAGGACTATGGACCTCGGCCTACACTATCAGAAATTTCCTGTTGTACTAGAAGGGTATAGTGATGCAGATTGGAACACCTTATCGGATGATTCCAAAGCTACTAGTGGTTATATATTTAGTATAGCCGGAGGAGCTGTATCTTGGAAATCAAAGAAACAGACCATTCTGGCACAGTCCACAATGGAGTCTGAGATGATAGCATTAGCTACAGCTAGTGAAGAAGCAAGTTGGTTAAGATGCTTGCTAGCTGAGATTCCTTTATGGGAAAAACCTATACCAGCTGTGTTGATCCACTGCGATAGTACCGCGGCTATTGCAAAAGTTGAGAACCGTTATTATGATGGTAAAAGACGTCAAATTAGAAGAAAACATAGCACTGTTAGAGACTGTATCTCTAAAGGAGCTGTGAGAGTGGATCATGTACGCACTGATGAGAACTTAGCAGATCCTTTGACGAAAGGATTAGCTAGAGAGAAAGTCCATAATACTTCCAAAAGGATGGGACTAATGCCTATAAAGCAATTTGTTACTCATGATGGTAACCCGACCTAAACGACTGGAGATCCCAAGACTTAGGTTCAATGGGTAATAACAAGTTTTGAGCAATATGAAAATGATCATGCAAGTAAAGCATGAATCCTGAAGTAATGAGAGGATGAGATAATAGAAACTCTTAATGAGATCTATACTCTGTATGAGGGAGTACCTAGGCTACAGGAATACTCTTGATAGATTCACCTATGTGACTGTGGAACTGAGGCCGGTTCCTATGGAATTTCGAGGCAGAATTCCTAGAGCATTCATTAAACCGGGATACACGTGCAGGGCCACTAAAGCACGGGCTACAAGAATACACCTTACGGAAAGGTTGTGTGCGGGTCTGATGTCCGAGATAGAGTTCAAGACAATGGTGTCACTCTTGTTGAATCAGAATCTTACTCGCTACGCTAAGGTTCAAGTTGTAGACACCTTTGCTTATGCTCAACCTTAGAAACGTCTGACGTACTTCAAAAATCTCTTCTAAATTCAAGTGGGGGAATGTTGGAACTTTAATTGATTAGAGTGGGAATTGAAAACATTTGTTGACAATTAATGAGCAATAAATGAATACAAGTAAGAACTAATATAGAAGTGAATTTGAAAAGATTCATTTTTAGTCCCACATTGAAGGGAATGAAAATTAAGATTCATTTTAGTCCCACATTGAAGGGAATGGAAATTAAGATTCACTTTAGTCCCACATTGAAGGAATGAAAATTAAGATTCAATTTAGTCCCACATTGAAGGGAATGAAAATTAAGCCTTACTAGCTGCCTATAAATACAGGGTAAAAATTCAGTAGTGAGCACATCGGATTTCACAAATTCACACGAATTTTGATTTCCTTCTTCTCTCCCTTTATTCTCTTCATCTTACAATTTTTTCTTTTCTTGACTGGTTATTTGCGCCAGATACTAATTTAGAAAGGTGTATTTCTAGAGCGATTTATCAGTGTGCAACTGATAATCGCAAGTTTTAAGAACGGGCTGTTTTATCCTGGAGGCGTCGTCGTAAATCGATTGCTTTGCATGATTGAAAACCTGTAATTTCTTTCAGTTTAGAATTTATTACCATTTTTTTTGTACCAGCTAAGTATGATATCTTATGTGGTGTACTCCAAAAATTTTCAGAAATGAACACACACTTTGTTTTCCTCTTTCATTTTTAAGATGATTGTGTTTGTTATGGTCTCATTCGGGCAGCTTAAACACTTGGCACAATTTTTAAGATGATTCTGGTTGTTGATTCGGAAAAAACTGAGAATGTTGATGAAGTTAATTTATGTGGCAGGACAAGCATCAAATCTAAAAATAGCTATATTTTGCCAATGTATGTGAAGCAATCGCAGTGACAGATAGAGGGCCAATTTTTGCATTTTCTACAAATGATGTTGTCGGGCAATTTAATGCCAAATAGCAACACCACCAATAGGCTCCCTTTCAACAAATCCATGGATTTTTTCTACAAACAAGACTTTAGCTGATGAAGATTGAACATATTGCTACTAAATACATGAATCTGGTATATATGAATAATTTAGAAAAATGTTTTTGGAAGCTAATGAAGAATGGTTATATTGCTATGAAAGATAATCTTAGAAATGAATAGTTTTAAAATATATACTTATATGTTTTGTGTTAGAACAAGAGTGGTTATGCATCTGGTCCTACGTTTTGATGATAATTGCACATGTTATTTCAGAGAACAATTCGTACTGCATGGTTTCTGTCTAGTGTGTAGTTTTTTCTAAACAAGATCTGAATTTAATTGAAAGGCGTGTGACGTCATCAGACTCTAATTTAAACACTCTAAAGGAAAACATATTGTGTGTACAAGATTTAAAGTCTATATTCATGAATGCTTTCTAATACAACAGTTCTGAAGAATGTGTGTATCAAAGCTTCTGATTATGACTTTGTAAGTAAGCCTTGAAGGCTTTCTAAGAAATGTGCTTCTATATATACTAGTTCTGAAGTTTCTAAAGACAAGGTTTTGTTGAACGAATTACTGAAGATTCTAAAGAAATCATTTCCGAATAGCAAGTTCTGAAGACTCTGAAGACAACGTTCTATTGAACGATGTTCTGAAGATTCTAAAGACAACATTTCTGAAGATCAAGTTCTGAAGACTCTGAAGACAAGGTTCTGTTGAATAAAGTTCCAAAGACTCTTAAGACAAATATGTGTTCAACAGGTTCTGAAGTTACAAGTATTGATCTCTCTACATGTTTCATCAAATACACATCTGAAGCCTCTAAAGATTAGAAGACAAAAGAATGGTTTGTGTGTTTCAATGAATATAATAGTACAAGTAGTCTATGACCTCTACCCAGATTAGGTGGTGCAAGGAGAGCTGTTTGTATTATGATGTGACCATTCCTGTAAGAGAACTTTGGGATATTACACTTGGAACATGTTTCTAATTATATCCTCTAATGAATCTATTCTCAAGTCCTATTTATTGAAGATCTAAAGACTTGAAGAAATGTTGAAAAAAAAATTGTTGCTTACAAGCTGCTAGCTGGCGTGCTTGAAGAAGCGCTACGTGTGCTTGAGTTGCTTACAAAGCTGTTGTAGCTGCTACTACAAGCCAAGTGAAAATACAAAATGCTGAAGTGCAAAATGTTGCAAGAGCAGGAAAGAAAATCAAGAGAGAGTAACTAGAACAAAAAGTTAAAGAGCAGAAGAATACATGAAGTATGTGTGCAAGGCGGAAGCAAGCGCCAAGTTACAAGTTTAAGAAGAAAATGCTCAATGCTCAACAAATTAGAGCGCTGCTCTACAAGAACTGAGAGAAGCATTAAAAGAATCTTTTAAACTCACAAAACTTATGCTGTTACGATTCAAATCTCTAGGAGATTATTCTAAAGACAGTTTTGTAATTAAGCAAGGATTTGTTGCTCATATCTTGCTAGAAACACTTTTTGTGTTATTGTACTTCAATTGTGTCACATGCTTGTTTAGAAGTATTTCATGTACACACCTTTGTAAAAAAATTTCAAAGTGTAGATTTTTCAAGTGACTAAGTCGTTAGTCTGGATACTTGAGAAGGTTAAGTTGTTTCCTAACACTTAGAGGTTGTAATCTGTTGAGATTATTGGATTAAGTCATTGTCTAAGGCAAAATCACCTTGGTGGGTGGGCTGGAGTAACTTTGTTAACAATTGTGTCAATTTATTTTTATTGTCTTGTTAGCATTGATCTTTAATTCTACAGAAAATACTATTTTTAATAAAACCCAATTCAAACTCTCTATTTTTTGTGTTTCTCACCCTTTCATTTTGTAGTCTATGCCAACACTTTTATAATAGGATTTTAATTTTAAGTACATGTAAAGGAATATTTAGAATTAGCTATTATTTCATCCATAAACAAATTACATAAAAACGGCATTGTATGCTAAATGTCCAAAAAAAATTCAATCCATTTTGTTTTAACAACTAAATTACTATTAAAATGTTGATACATATAAACAATATCGAAGATATCATCCCCATCCTTAATTGCATCTTCTACAAGTTATGTCACACATAACAGTATTTTAATAGTTGTTGTTTTACCATCCTTATTAAATACATCTAACAATTCAAGTATGTTATTGTGTAGGACATTGATAGTTTGATCCCACATGAATAATCATAATAAACGAAATGCATCAGTACACCGAATACGGTTTTGAGACCTCACCACTTTATCAATCCATTCAAATAAATGACTCAATAAAATTTTAATAAATTTTATTTTCTCATATCGTAGAAATTATATGAAATATAAAAAATGAAATTATTTTTCTAAATATCTAGTGAGTCAATAAAATTTTACAAAAATTTAATTTTGTTAGGAGAGTTTTATGAGTGTTGAGTATTTGTAACTACAAATTCAACCGAGTTTTGAATGATGTCAAACAAAAAATAAGGTAGTTTAGCGCAGTGCTCTTGTATATTGGACGGTTGTCGCAACTGCGAAAAACAACCGGCGGAAAAACAGAAGAGTCGCCACTTTCGTTATTTATCCCACAGAGAGGAAAAGGAAACGATCGGAAAAACCTGACAAAAAAAGGGAAAAATAAGGTCATCGCAACCATGTCTGGATTCGGGAGTCGGTTACGCAAGGGGAAGGTATTAGCACCCCTCACGTCTGTCGTACTCGACGGGATCCACGCATTGTTGTCTATCTAAAAGGGTGTGTTAAAACTATCTAGCTAAAGGCCAAGGGACAAAAGAAAAAGAAAAGAGAAGTGACTCGGCGGAGCCTCGCTGCTCTGTGCCTACGTACTCCCTCGTGCAATGGGAAAGTCAGAGTCAACGTAGTTCGACTAACTACGGGGAAAGGGGGAAGGTTGCTCGCCGAGACATCGCGTCTCGTGCCTACATACTTTCATCTGGTATGAAAGATCAGAGCAAACGTAGTTCGGGCTAAAAGGACCACAGGTTGGTTCAAGAGTTTTTTAGGCCCGAGTAGGATTAACAAGTAGTTCTAGCAGTTGGTGTATGCAGCTCGACCATTGGAGACTTAGGCGTTACCGTTTGCGGTAGAACTAAGAGTTAACGACACTCTTTTATCTGAAAAGATTTTCCTGATTAAGATCCTGAAGGATGAAAAAGGTTTGAAGTGTTTTTTAGAGAAGAAGTGTTTTGAACTTGATTTGTAACTCATGTCACACTAGAGACTATGACCTAAGAGCGAATGCGTCGTATATCACCCAAAGGGTGTACACTAAACACTCTAGGTCATTGACAGGAGGCCCCTCAATCACCATTTCTCAAGTAGCTTAAGGCTCGTAGCGTGCCACACTTGTCATTCTTTATTAGATGTCTTATGAGTGTTTGAAGATGAGAAGAGAAGAATGGACACTAATGGGAGACTAATCAATCCTAAAAGTTGTCATGCAAAGTGGACTTAAAGTTGGGATTCAAAGGGAACTACCTAATGTTATCATGCATGGTTAGGCACTTAATGTCTATCATAACCTCAAGAGGTTAGAGAACTTATGGGGAACATGGCAAAGAAAAGCAAAAGAAGAAGAAGAAAAGAAAGCATATACAAATGAAGATGCAAACATAAGATGCACAAGTAGAATGAAAGTGGTAGGAAAATAGTGTGGGGCAGTAGCCTCCACAAGCTCGTCTCACCCAAGCATGCATATGGAAATGCAAGAAAAGAAAAGAAAAAGAAGGGCACAAGAAGAAGCCAACCAAACAAGAACAAACCACACAAAGATACACCAAAATTGGGATGAAATGACCTAAGTCAAACAACATCAACCACACCACCAAAACTAAACCAAAAGAAAGGAAAAGAAAGCTCAACATAAAAGTGAGGATGAGAGGCTATATGAGGGCAGCAAGGACCTCATATCATGCACTCAACCATAAGCATCACCCACCAAAAGCAAAGAAGCACCAAAAGTGTCCTCAAGGATTCATCATTCTAGGTATGCTTCAAATACCTCCAAAGGAGGGACCAAATCACCTTAAATGACATTCCAAGATCATTGGATAGAAGGTAAAGATGAAGAGGAAAGCTCAAAAGCAAGAGCAAAACACAACAAAAGGAAATGCAAGCAAAAACATAAAGGAATGCAAGCATACTCCACATTGAAACCCTAATGGAAAGCACCAAACGAAATGCACAAACCAACAAGAAATGAACATAATTTGGACCTAAAAATTATCATACAGTAAGCTCAACATGTCTAATATGTGAAACAAGAAGATTTGAGAGCTCAATAGATCCACAAAGGTCATTTCCAATTCAAACTAGGTCATGCACTTGTATGAGCCACCTTAAGAAATGACTTGACTTGCAAGTCATCTCAAAATTAGGAAAAAGGCTCAATAATTACCAAATAAAATGCAAAAGTAAGCTAAACAAGCTGGCAAACATAAGCCAAAAGCTCAAAGCAAATATCCCCTCAAAGCACCATCAAAAGAAAATGATATTCAAGATGTACCACTTTGAAATGGGAGAATCGAGGGTCAAAAGAAAATCCACAAAAGTCAACCCTAAAGTCAACAAACCAGGAGCAAAATGGTCCTAAAAAATCATTCAACTCATCGTGAGTATGAGGATTGATTTTCAATCATTGGATCAAAAAGATAGGAGAGAAATAAATCAAAGAGCAACCAATGTCACAATTTAATCCACTTAAAACAATTCCAATGTTCAATTCCTTTTTTAATTGAAAATAAAATCAAAAAATAAAATAAAAATATCCTAAAAATAAAGGACATCTCAAAGTCTCTAAAAAATGTTTTTGTGTAATTTTAGGAACATTGGAACTATTTTAAAAGAATTAAATTCAAACAGAAAGCAAAACAAAATAAAAAAAAAGAAATTAAATAGAAAAAGAAAAAGCAACAGTGCAAACAGCAAATAAAACACGTTCAAATCCAAACATGGGCTTAACAGGGGGCGTGAAAAGTAAAGTCAGCCCAGGTCCATGGGCGAATAAGACAAAAACAAAATAAACTCTGGTGATCGTGTGTGGAGTGGTCAAACATGGCATATGGTGGAATGCAGCCAGAAACGTTAGATCAAAAAGTAGTACAATCAAGAGGCTGACAGAACGCCACATCATTTAATGAAATTCAAACATGATCACGTGTGTGCAGTCAAAGTGTGTGCATCATACATCTTAATCATGGACGTGTGTGTGAAAAGTATGCAGATCGTGAGATCCACATCGTGACACGTCATCATCTTCCTCACTCAAACCTGAAGGGAACTCAGGTGGGGGCCGGAGCCACCTCCGATCATCTTCCTCAAGAGCTCAGGCCACCGTGCATAGTGCCAAGACACACAGTCATCAAAACAACACCAAATTGTACAAACTTTATATGCAAACTCATCTACGCATCATGTAGAATACAAATCTGTGGTTCATTTCCATTAATTGTGTACAACCATAGCAACTCGAAGCAAAACAGTTTGGATCCACAAAATCAAAATTTCACAAGCATCATTCAATTTTGTCCAGAAATCATCTACATGTTATGTAGATCATGAATCAAGCAACAATTAAGCACGAAGCCTCAAAAACAGATCACACCAAGTCAAAACAGTTTGGAGCTCACAACATCAACCATCACAAATGCCAGTTCGTTTTAGTTATTAATGATCTACATGCTTCCTAGGTCTCAAATATGAAAAAATGGCAAAGAGTCATGGCATAATGAAAGAGATATGATGAATTGAAGAATACCTAGTGGAGAGCTTCCACTGAGCGTGATTCTTTGATGAAGCTTAAAGAAAACTATCCAGAAACGTTCCACAAACTTCAGAGAAGCTTTTGCAATCCTCAATTTTGCTTGAAATGGAGTAGATCTCAGAATTCAAATTTCAAATTTCCTTCACTTTTTCAAAGTTGCTTTTACTCCAATTCTTCACCAAAACGTGTTCTGAGAATTTGTGAATGATGGAAATGCTTTATATGTTGGATTGTGATAGAAAGAAAGCCCAATGGCAGTCCCTAAAGGCCAAATGTAAATCCATGAAATTTGAGTTTTGGAGCTTGGCCATGTGCACGAATTCTGCTCCAAAATTCCTCAAATCACTTGCTGGTAATGTGAGGAGTATGAATGACTGTGATTTAATCCTTGTTTGATCTTAATGGTGAATATTGCAAGTGTAACTTAAGCTTGAAGTAATCTTGGAAATGGCACATTAAAACTCACCAAATTCAAATTCTAAAATTTCCATTGTGCTTGAAATATGTTTTGCACTCAAAATATGTACTCACTTGCACAAAATTGATCCAATATGAATTAAGTTTGATTTTCTCATTTTAAGGCCTTTTCCATGAAAATCACTTTAGGAATTCTCCATTCCAAGCCAAATTCATGACTTTTTAATGCTTGGTTGAACAATTGACACCATTTGGAGCAAGTTTGATGTTGGAAAAATCTCCATTTGAAGTGTGCAAGTTGGTGAAATGGACCTATAATTTTATGACCTATAATCTCACTTTCCCAAAATACCCCTGACTTGCAAGCCTCCTAACTTGAGTTCTACAAATCAGATGAAAGACTTCTAGTACTCTTTGGAAAACTAAGACCATGAGGAACAACTTTCATGTTCACCAAAAGTTGAGTAGAAATATCCTTCTAGGTCAAAAATGGCTTGGAAGTTGGTTGACTTTTGTTGACCAAAATACACATTCATCTAAGGACCTGTAACTTGTTAGCACCATAACTTGAGTTCTAGAAATCATATGAATTACTTCTAGTACTCAAAAGAAATCTAAGAACATGCTCTAAAAGTTTCATGTTGGTCAAAAGTTGAGATGAGACTTGTATCTTGAGATAGGTGGTCTTGAAGTTAGGCACTGAACAGGGGATTTTACACTGAGAACCCTAATTTAGTAACTTCTCACAATCTTGATTCTTGAAGAATTGATCTTGAAATGATATATTAGACACCTCAACATAACATCCCATGACCATAGAGACTTGAAATTAAGTTTTAACCTCCTTTAATTTCACAGTTAACTGAGGATTAACCATATGAAAACCCTAGATGCAACATTCTTGACTGTGGCTTCTTTCACCTCACACAACAACTTGAATAAGCTCCAACATGGATCTCAAAGCATTCAATGAGCTTTCTCAACATCCCATATCCATAATTATGAATTCACAACCCTCTGATGATCCTTAACTGGCCTCCAAGTTAGGAGCTGACCCACATACATCCATCCATTCTTTCACAAGACTATTGACCACTTCTAGATGGCCTGATGACCATTCCAATTTGAGTAACACCCCTTGCTTAGACTCAACACTCTGAGTAACCTCCTATTGCTATGCACAACCTCTTGATCCCCTGTTTAAAGAAACATGTTATGCAATGCTAGAAAGAAATGAAATGAAACATAAACCAAGTTAAGAAAAGGTTGGGCAAATTTTGGGGTGCAACAGTTGCCCCTATTCAAACGACTTGGACCTACATGAGTGAAAAGCGAACGACTTTCACGCAATCAAGGTAAAAGACAGTTGAATACCAAAGAACCCGAAAATTTGCCAACCGCAGAAAATAAAACTGCAAACAAGAATCTCTGAAGATAACTTCTCTGATTACAAACATACTCCGTTGGGGAAAAGAGGAACTTAACGAGTAACTCCGCTTGGGGAAACCATGAAATAGGGGAATACTTCAAATTGTCGGGATTTAGATATTCACGAACAAAATGAATCAATGAAATTTGCCGGAGCCTGAACGCTCAATGTAATAGCCGGAGCCTGGATGCTTAGCGTAAAAGCCAGAGCCTAAATACTCAACGTAAGATTGGCCGGAGCCTGAATACTCAACGAACAAAAGGATATATCATTTGCAAATTCAACGGAGTCTGGATACTCAACGGAGAAGCCGGAGCCTGGATGCTCAACGTAAAATTGATCGGAGCCTGGATACTCAACGGACCAAGAAATACACCATAAACTGGAATTTTATCGGAGCCTGGATACTCAACGAAATTGGAATCACGGAAAAATTTCCGGAGTCTGGATACTCAACGCATAAGAGAAATTACCATATATTGGAACTCGGCCAGAGTCTGAATACTCAACGTAATAAATCGGAGCCTGAATGCTCAACGAAAATAAACCAGAGCCTGGATGCTCAACGAAAAAAAAAATGACCGGAGCCTGGATACTCAACGGACAAAAGAGATCATCATCACACGAAAATTTACCGGAGTCTGGATACTCAACAAAAAGTTGACCGGAGCCTGGATACTCAACGGACAAAACAAAATACCACAAAACCAGAAATTCACTGGAATCTGAATATTCAACGGAGAAGGAGTACAACCACAAAACTTACCAAGGTCTGGATACCTAACTGACTTTACCAGAGTCTGGATACTCGACGGAAAAAGCAAAACGTCACGAATTGACAATTTACCAGAGTCTGAAAACTCCACGACGAAGCCGGAGCCTGAATGCTCAACGAAGGTTTACCGGAGCCTGGATACTCGATGGATGAAGGGAAAATATCACAAATATACTGATTAAAAACTGAACACCACATTGTCCTCACCGGAGTCTGGATACTCGACGAAAAAATACAAAAATATCAATTCCCGTGATCTGGATACCACAACCATCTTTACCGGAGTCTGGATACTCGACAGCAAAAAGGAAAACCCCATCAACTGGGAATGGACCGGAGTTTGGACACTTAACGGACAAAAGAATTCATCATAAATGCTTATCATGATCCACTGAGATCCGAAGATACTGCTGGGGATTAACATGAGTCGGGGTCTGGATACCACGCGGACTAAGAGAAATCACATGGTCTGGATACCAAGGGAAACGATCAAACCTCTGAAGATACACCTGAAACAAAGAGGTAACAACCTGGCTTATGTTTCACATGCATATGTTTGAAAATGGCTTAATGCTCCATACAAAATGGAAATGCTACACATTTGGGTAGATGATATGCACGCATGCAGATGCAACAGAACTGAATCAGCAAAATAAATGTCGGAGATACAGAAAACACCCTGCTGGGGAAAGAAAATAACCTTGTTAGGGAAATCAATGATTCTGCCGGAGATAGAGCACAAACTTGTTCATGCCAATAACAATTGGGCTTATGCCGAGAAACAAGCCCTCGCTGGCCTCTGGGGATTGCTCCGCCGGGGAACGAACCTAACTAGGCTGCAAATTACTCTGTGGAAAGAAAAATCCAATCATAACTCACTAGGGATAGAAATACGAACTTCATTGACTGGGGGAAGTAGATTCAGGATGGGAATAGGTATCCAATTTCTCATCTTTTGGTGTTTGGTTCTGACTTTTTCTCTAGATTGTTTCACATAAGTCCACAGATGAGTGAAAAGTAAATAAGGCAGATCCACCTTGATATCTTTGCCCAGACAATACATGAAGTACATCTGATCAGAGTTGATGTAATCAGGAGAATTTGTTGATTTTCTGTGATGGATGCAGCCTAAGAAGATCTTAGCCCATATCTTATATTGAACTTTCAGATCCTTTATCTTGCTTGAGGCTTCCCCATAACTAAAGACTTCATTGTATACCTCATCCATATCCACACGATTTGCTGGCAGATGAGTAACACCATCTGATTCTTGATATCCTATTAGCTTGCGAATTAGATCTTCATTGATAATGATTTCTTTACCCAAAACTGAAGACATAATGAATTTGGGGAAAACTCTTGCATGAATCCAAAACTCTTTGACCAAGCAAGGGTAAACTGGACCAACCAATCTGTCAAAGTACTTTGTCCATCCTTGTGATGACACAGTTGGACGTAAATCAAATCCATTTTCAGCAATGCTTTCAAAATCAATTAAGAACTCACATAGAACTTCTAGTTAATCAACGGGAGTGAGGAGAGTTCTTTCAGGTGTTGTGAACGGAGTAGGACCCATTGTAGAAGAAGAAATGGTAGCCATTGTTGATTCAAATTGTTGAGAGGTTGAAGATGAAGTTGCCATTGTTGAAGAGGTGAGATAACAAATGCTTCTTTGGGTTTTAGGTTTGGAGGAGATGAAGAAACAATGGAGCAAACAGAAGTGCATACACAGTGTGAGAGGGAGTGAAAAGTGTGAGAAGGTGTTGTGTTGTGGCATTTATAGGGGCAACAAATTAGGGCACACATTCACACGTTCAACATTTAATTCATTTAATTTAATTCAAAAAGTCACATAAAAAAGAATAATGATTTAAAAGAATTATATGATACTGACAAGCGTGGGGAGGAAAACGAGAAATTGAGAATTCAAACAGTACCTCAAAACGGCGTCTCATTGAGTACACTCCACCTTTTCAGATATCATGTGACACGTGTTTGATGTGGATGTGCCTATGAATCTCTTAAGAATAAGAAACGTTAGATAACGCTCAGATCTTCTGAGACTTATTAGATCAGAGTTTCACAAAAGAAATAATGTACTAAAAGAAATAATCAGAAGAATTACTTCAGAATATAGACATTATTCATATTTCATCAGAATAAATTTTCCTCTGAATAATAGTTTTATTCTGGACAAAAATCCATACTAATATTCTTCAGAATAAATTTAAACCTATCTTCAGCAAGGGGTTTAGTGAAGATATCAGCCCATTGATGGTGTGTATCAACAAAGTTCAAACTAATAATTCCCTTTTGAACATAGTATCTGATAAAATGGTGATTAATTTCTATGTGCTTTGCCTTAAAATGTAAAATTGGATTCTTAGAAAGGCAAATAGCAGAAGTATTATCACAGAAAATAGAAATATTACTCTCATGAATCTGATAGTCTTCTAGTTGACTCTTCATCCAGAGCATCTGAGTGCTACAACCAGTAGCAGCAATGTATTTTGCTTATGTTATTGAAAGCGCTATTGTTGGTTGCTTCTTGCTGAACCAAGAGATCAGATGACTTCCCAGAAACTGACAGCTTCCAGAAGTACTCTTACGCTCTATTATGTCTTTAGCATAGTCAGCATCACAAAATCCAACTAATCTGTAATCATCAGATTTTCTGTAACACAAACCCATGTTAGTAGTACCTTTCAGATACCTCAGAATCCTCTTAACAACTATTAAGTGGGATTCTCTAGGATTTGATTGGAATCTAGCACATAGACAAACACTAAAGAGGATACCAGGTCTAGAAGCAGTCAAGTACAGAAGAGAACCAATCATACCTCTGTAGAGCTTCTGATCTACCTTTTTACTTACCTCTTCTTTACCTAGTGTGCTTGTAGGATGCATTGAAGTCTTTGCTACCTTGCTTTCTGACATGTTGAATTTCTTCAGAAGTTTCTTTACATACTTTGTCTGATGTATGTAGGTGCCTTCTGGAGTCTGATTCACTTGAATTCCCAAAAAGAATATGAGTTCTCCCATCATGCTCATCTCGAATTCTGCCTGCATAGATTGAGCAAACTCCTTTCCAAGCATAATATTGGTAGTTCCAAAAATAATATCATCGACATAAATCTGACAGACTAAAATTTCTTTCTTAATTGATTTATGGAAGAGAGTAGTGTCAACTTTTCCTCTGATAAAATTATTTTCCAAAAGGAAATTACTCAGCCTCTCATACTAAGCTCTAGGAGCTTGTTTTAAGCCATAAAGTGATTTCTTAAGTTTGAAAACATCTTCTGGAAAATTTTCATTTTCAAAACCAGAAGGTTGATGAACATACACTTCCTCTTCTATGAAACCATTTAAGAAAGCACTTTTAACATCCATCTGATACAAAGTGATGTTATTCTATGCAGTAAAGGAAATAAGCAATCGAATATATTCTAACCTTGCCACAGGAGCATATGTCTTTGTGTAATCTATACCTTCTTGCTGACTGTATCCTTGAGCAACCAACCAAGCCTTGTTTCTGATAACTTCTCCTTGCTTGTTCAGCTTGTTTCTGAAGACCCATTTTGTTCCAATGATGTTGAAACCATTTGGTCTTGGAACCAGATCCCAGACGTCATTTCTGGTGAATTGGTTAAGCTCTTCTTACATAGCAAGTATTCAATCATTATCGTTCAGAGCCTCATCCATAGAAGTAGGTTCTATGATATATACCAAGCCAAACAATGATGTTCCAGAAGATCTGAGAAATGACCTTGTTCTGATAGAGTCATCCTTCTTTCCAATTATCATTTCCTCTGGATGAGAGGCTTTGATTCTGAATGATCCTTTAACGTTTGGTTCTTCAGAAACTGTCAAGCTATCCATCTGAGCAGTCAACGGAGTAGCATCTGACGTTGCTTCTGGTGCTTTTGCTTGAGCTTTGTCTGCCTTTGATTCTTCAGAGTCTGTGAGAAGGACTTCTCTATCTGCAGAAATTTCAAGCTTCTTTGGCTTTTGATTGCCAAGCTTATCATCAAATCTAACATGAATTGATTCCTCTACAATCTGTGTCTCAGTATTGTATACTTTGTAGCCTTTAGAGCATTCAGAATATCCAAGCATGAAACACTTCTGAGCTTTAGAATCAAACTTGTTCAGATTTTCCTTAGTATTCAACATAAAACAAACACATCCAAAAGGATGGAAATAAGAAATGTTGGGCTTTCTATTCCTCCATAGTTCATAAGGATTCTTCTCTAGAAGAGGTCTTACAGACACTTTATTCTGAATATAACAAGTTGTATTCACTGCTTCTGCCCAAAAATGTTTTTCCATGTTAGTCTCGTTGATCATGGTTCTGGCCATTTCTTGCAATGTTCTATTTTTCCTTTCTACAACTCCATTCTGTTGAGGAGTTATAGGACAAGAAAAATCATGTGCAATGCCATTTTCTTTAAAAAAAATTTCAAAGTATTTGTTTTCAAATTCTCCACCATTATCACTTCTGACTTTAACAATTTTAAATTTTTTTTCGTTTTGGACTTGTTTGCAGAAGTCAATGAATTCAGAATGTGACTCATCCTTGTGTTTCAGGAATTTTATCCATGTCCATATGATGTAGTCATCAACAATGACTAATCCATACTTCTTGCCTCTGATGGATGCAGTTTTCACTGGTCCAAACAGATCAATATGAAGCAGCTCTAATGGTCTAGAGGTTGAAACAACATATTTTGTTTTGAAAGAAGATTTTGAAAATTTTCCTTTCTGACATGCTTCACAAAAAGCATCTGAGTTGAACTTCAACTGAGGAAGTCATCTGACCAGATTGAGCTTATTAATCTGAGATATACGTCTTATACTAATATGACCCAATCTTCTGTGCCAGACCCATTGCTCATTGTTAACAGACAGAAGGCATTTTACATTCTGAACTTTAAGTTCTGAAAGATTGATTTTGTAAATGTTGTTCTTCCTTTTTCCATTAAAGAGGATTGAACCATCTTTTTGACTCACAGCTTTACAACATTTTTTATTGAAGACTATATCATAACCATTGTCACTTAATTGACTTATGGACAATAGATTATGTGTTAATCCTTCAACAAGTAAGACATTAGATATGAAAGGGAGGTTACCATTACCAATAGTTCCAGAGCCTATTATTTTGCCCTTCTGGTTCCCTTCAAACTTCACGCCACCTCCAGATCTAAGTTCCAGGCTTTGGAACATAGACCTTCTTCCCGTCATGTGTCGCGAGCAGCAAGAGTCTAGGTACCATGATTGGTGTCTCAACTTTGCTGCTAAGGACATCTGCAACAAAAATAATTTTGTCCTTAGGCACCCATATTTTCTTGGGTCCTCTGGGGTTAGTAGGTTTGAAATTCTTTCTGAATTTCTTTCCCTTAAAGGTATCTTTGTTCTGCTGAGGTTTTGGTTTATTAACCACAGGTTTGTTCTAATCAGAACGTGTGTGCTTAATATCATTTAAATGACCATATTTGAAGTGAGTATACAGAGGAGAATACTTAATGATCAGTTTATCAACAGGTTTTGGATTTAAATCCTTCCCAGAAGGTGATTCATATCCAATTCCCTTTCTGTTGTTTCTGCTTACGCCATAGATCATTGAAGCCATCTTGCTTCTATCTAGGCCTCTGGCCAGAGACTTCGGAAAGCTATAATCATACTCTTCTAAAATGTTTTTAGAGCATGATATAGGATCTGAGTCATATTTTTGAGCTTTTTCTAAATCATTTTTCATTTTAAGATTGTTTGCTTTAAGCTCAGCAACTTTTGATCTCAGCTGATCATTCTCAGATGCAAGACAGCTCTGAAGCTTCTTGTATTTGAGTTTGATCTTGTTGTAGCTTTCAATAATTTCAGATAAACTTTCAGTAAGTTTAGCTCTAGAAAGTTCAAAAAATACCTCCTCAGAATCTAATTCTGATCTAGATTCAGCAGTTTTTTCATGGTCCTCTACATCAGCCATCAGTGCTACATTAGCATATTCATCTTCTGATTCTGATGAAGATTCAGAGGCATCTGAATTATCCCACGTGGCCATTAGCACTTTCTTCTTCTTTTCAAACTTCTTTCTGGGTTTCTCCTTCAGAAGTTTGGGACATTCATTTTTATAGTGGCCAGGCTCCTTGCACTCGTAGCACACTACATCTTTCTTTCAAGATTTCTTATGTCCAGAAGATTCGCAATGCTGATCAGATCTCTTGAAGTTTCTGAGCTTCTTTTGTTTATGCTTCAGAGTTGGTTTATCCTTCTGGACAGCAAAGACAGTTCATCTTCTTCAGAGGAAGATTCTTCAGAGCTTTCTTTAATAACCTGTAGAGCTTTAGCAGATTTGTTAGATTTTAGTGCAACAGACTTACCTTTCTTCTGAGGTTCGTCTTCTTCCAGCTCAATCTCGTGACTCCTTAAGGAACTGATCAGTTCCTCCAGAGTGATCTTATTCAGATCCTTTGTAAGCTTCAGCGCTGTCACCATTGGTCTCCACCTTGTTGGCAAGCTTCTGATTATCTTCTTGACATGATCAGCAATAGAATAACCTTTGTCTAGAACCTTCAGATTAGCAGTTAGAATCTGAAACCTTGAGAACATAGCTTCTATAGATTCAGATTCCTCCATCTTGAAGGCCTCATATTTCTGAATGAGTGCCAAGGCTTTTGTCTCCTTTACTTGGGAGTTTCCTTCATGCGTCATTTTTAAAGATTCAAACATATCAAATGCAGTATCTCTATTTGTTATTTTCTCATACTCAGTATGAGATATTGCATTTAATAGAATGGTTCTCGCCTTGTGATGGTTTCTAAACTCCTTCTTCTGTTGATCAGACATAGACTTTCTGTCAACCTTTTTACCTTCATCATTTGTAGGATGAATATAACCATCAATAACCAAATCCCATAAGTCAGCGTCATAGCCTAGAAAGAAACTTTCTATTCTATCTTTCCAGTAGTCAAACTTTTCACCATCAAACATGGGAGGTTTGGTGTTGATTATGTCTCTACCATTGTATTTGTTGTTGTATGAAGTTGAAGTTGAAGCTTCAACAGCCATGATGAATCAAGAACAAGAGATTAAGAGTTTTTCCCAACAGGATCTTTTTTTGTCACGGTTAAGTGAGAGCACTTACAGAACCGGAGCTCTGATGCCAATTGAAGGTGAGAAAAACACTTAATAGGGGGGTTGAATAAGGGTTTTCTAAAACAATTAAGATGATAGAAAAATAACACAGTATTTTTATCCTGGTTCGTTTGAACTCAAACTAATCCAGTCCACCCTACCAAGGTGATTTGCCTTTCTCAACAAGGACTTAATCCACTAAATCAAACAGATTACAATGTAAACCACTAAGACAACTGTCTTAGTCTTCTCAAGAATTCTGACCACACTTGGTCTCTCAAGGAATCTTTTACAAAGATAAACTAACAAATGTGTTTAAGATGTGCTTCTAAAAAGCTATATCACAACAGTGATTTTTACACAAGTTTTAGAACGAAAATAAACTATTCAGCTTTTGAAGAAAGTTTGTATGAGAGCTTGTTGAATAATTTGTCAAGAATTTGTTTCAAGTTCATTAACCTTTGAAGTGATGCTTAGACTTGCTTTTATAGTATTTTGAAATCCATTTCTCAAAGACTGTGCAATCTGTGCATTCTGTTCTTTTTTTCTTCTATTGACTTTTCCTTTCTCAGAAGGGGAATGTTCTGACAAATCCTTTTTGTCTGAAATCTTGTGTCATGCATGAATGAGGAAAAATCCGTTTAGGATAAGACAAGGAATATACCAACGGATCTTTATTTGAACAACATCTTCTTCAACAACTTTGGAACGCCTTGCATCATAACTTTTGATGATGTTCCAAATTCTTCAGATCAGAGTTAACTCAATCAGAGTTTCTCTATCAGAGTTTGCAGCAAAGTGCTTTAAGCGTGAAATCCTTATCAGAGCATACTTGCTTAACAGAACTTCTGTACTTGCAGCGTTGAGTACTTCCAGAGTTTTCTGAAGCTTTACATATGTTCTTTACTCAGATTCTTCTCAACTTCGCTCAGAGTCATTGTAGCAGATCAGAGTCTTCTGATGAGTTGCTTCTGACGCTCAGAGCTTTTTCGTTCTATGGTGTTCAGAGGCGTTCTTGCTTCCAGAATAATATTAATTTTGATATCTGAAACAAATAAACACTTGAACAAAATTAGAGTATATAAATTCTCTATACAAAATTTCATTAATGTTATCATCAAAACAATGAGATATATTGAACATCAATCTGTGTTCTAACACAATTTGCTAAGTGTTGGAAAATTGGTTGAAAAGGGGTTCTCAGTGGTTATGAAAGATGGAGCCTTAGAACTTTTTGAAATTCAGAATAACTTGGTCTTGAAATCTCCTCTGTCGAAGAATAAAACATTTAAGACCATGATCAGTTCAACTGAGGTACAATGTCTGAGAACAGTTGTCGACCACAAGAATAGTTGGTTGTGGCATCTGAGGTTTGGACATCTGAACTTTAGGTCGCTAAATCAACTAATTACTCAAGATATGGTAACTGGTACACCACGTCTTGAGATGCTCAACAAACTCTACGAAGGTTGTCTAGTCGGAAAGCAGTTCAAGAAGTCTTTCGTTTTGACTATGCCAATGAGATCATCCTGCATACTTGAAGTTGTACATTCAGATGTATGTGGTTCTTTTGAAGAGCATACCATTGGTGGAAACAGGTATTTCTCTCATTTATAGATGAGTACTGTGGAAAGCTCTGGATCTATGTGATCAAACGAAAGGACAAAGTATTTGAAATCTTTAAGAGATTCAAGATACTTGTCGAAAACCAGGGTGAAAAGAAAATTAAAGTTATTCAAACAGATGGAGGTGGAGAATACACATCCAAGATATTTGAAGCATTCTATGCAGAGTATGGTATTGATCATGAGATAACTGCTCCTTATACTCCTCAACATAATGGAATAGAAAAAAGAAGAAACAAGACCATATTAGACACAGAGAGATGCATGCTAAAGTAGAAGAATTTGCTAAAATTCTTACGGGGAGAAGTTGTTTCGACTGCTGTTTATATTATGAATAGGTGCCCTATCAAGAAGCTAAAGAACAAGGTTCCTAAAGAAGTGTGGAGTGGCAAACAACCATCAGTGAGTCATCTAAAGGTGTTTGGCTCTATTTGCTACAAGCATATTCCTGACGCTAGGAGAATGAAGCTTGATGATAAGAGTGAACTTATGATTCTGGTAGGATATCATAAGACTGGAGCATACAGACTGTTCAATCCAATCAATCAGAAGATTGTGATGAGCCGAGAGATTGGGATTGATGAAAATTCTTCCTAGGATTGTAATTCTAATAATGCAATTGACAAGCCACTGATGAGATATGATTTTGACGAAACACAAGTAATGATGTCAAAGTCGAAGATATTGTTGATACTCCACTCAAAGAAGAAGTCGAAGAAATTAATGACATTCTCGACACTATCAAAGTCAAAGAGGATATGGCTGGTACAAGTCAGAGACCTCAAAGAACTAGAGCTCATCCAGCAAGACTTTAAAACTATGAAGTGGTTGGTGATGATGAAGTCACAATAGATGGGGAACTAGTCCATTTTGCTTTACTTGCAGGTGCTGAACCAATCAACTATAGTGAAGCCTTTAAAGATAAATAATGGAATTCTGATATGGTCAAAGAGTTACAAGCAATTGAAAGAAACAACACGAGGGAGTTTGTCAATTTCCAGCTCATACAAAAGCTATCAAAGTAAAATGGGTGTTCAAGTTGAAGCACAATGATAATGGGTCAATAGCAAGGCATAAGATAGGTTTGGTAGCTCGAGGATTTCTTCAGAGAGTAGGACTCGACTACTCTGAAGTATTTTTACCTGCAAGATTGGAAACTGTTCGACTAGTGGTGGCCTTGGCATGCAAGCAAGGTTGGTCAACATTTCACTTAAATGTGAAATCAGCATTTCTGAATGGACCTTTAGAAGAAGAGGTATATGTCACACAACCACCTGGGTTTGTAATTCAGGAGGAAGCAAATAAAGTATACAAGTTGCACAAAACGCTCTATGGTCTTATGCAAGCACCTAGGGCATGGAACAAGAAGATCGATTCATACTTGGTTGAATTGGGATTTGTAAAATGAAAATTTGAGTATGGTGTCTATGTTTAAGTTGTGGCACAAGATATAACAATAATTTTCTTATATGTCGATGATTTTCTAGTAACTGGAAATAGCCTAAAGAACTTGTCGAAGTTCAAAGAGATGATGAAGAAGGAATTTGAAATGTCGGATCAAGGAAAGTTACTTCCTAGGCATGGAATTTCAAATGTCGAAGCAAGGCATGATGCTACATCAAAGAAAGTATGTCAAAGAGATACTCAAGAGATTCATAATGGATGATTCAATTCCTGCATCTTTGCATATTGAACCAAATTTAAAGTTGGAGAAGCATGGAAAGGAAGACAAAGTCGATGCAACTTTGTTCAAGTAGATTGTCGAATCTCTAAGATATGTGTGCAATAGTCGACTTGGTATATGTTTCTCAGTCGAATTAGTCAGCAAATACATGAGTGAACCAAGGGTGTCACACATGAAGGCTGCAAAAAGAATCCTGAGATACTTAAAAGGATCGACAAACTATGGAATTTTATTTCGACGAGACACTGAAAGCAAAGAAACTATGGTTACTTATTTTTCAGATGCTGATTGATGCGAAGATAAGGAAGATCGAAGAAGCACTACTGGATATATTTTTCAAGTATTTGGTGCCCCAATTTCATGGTTCTCGAGAAAGCAACATGTGGTGGCACTATCATCATGTGAAGCAGAATATATAGAAGGGTCCTATGCTGCATGTCAAGCAATTTGGATCAGATCGATACTCGAAGAAATAGGGGTCAAAATGAAGAAACCTCTTGTGTTGCAAATCGACAATAATTCTGCCATAAATCTGGCAAAGAATCCAGTTCTGTATGGAAGAAGTAAGCATATCGAAGCTAGATCTCACTTCTTAAGGGAAAAGGTAAATCGAGGTGAACTTGAAGTTAGGCACTGCTTAAG
Organism: Lathyrus sativus; assembly: GCA_963859935.3. Taxonomy (NCBI): domain Eukaryota; kingdom Viridiplantae; phylum Streptophyta; class Magnoliopsida; order Fabales; family Fabaceae; genus Lathyrus; species Lathyrus sativus. The sequence continues at coordinate 603,468,635 of OZ012737.1, read as the reverse complement.
TGAAGCAGAGTTGGCCGATATTTTCACAAAAGGATTGAAGATCGACAGATTCTTGAATTTGAGAAAGAAATTAGAAATAGTTCATATCGACTATGATTAGCATAGGTTCGACAACATGGATTATTGGGGGTATGTTGAAATATTAGATTATATTAGATTTGATTTGATTAGATTTAATATTTAAATATAATCCAAATTGTATTAGCCCAAGTCCAATTAGGGTTGTATATAAATAGTCATAATATATATCATTATTTGTAACAATTCATTCAATAATATCAATTCTTGTTTCTTTATTCTCTCTTTCTCTCCTCATTAAAAGTATCTCACGCACTAACAATTATGTACCTCCACAAGTTTGATCCACCGAAGCATAAATGAAGTCATTATATTTTTCAGGAAATCAGTTTCTTTATTTTCTTGTTCTTCCTATAAATGGTTTGTAAAAGATTGAGTAATAACTAAGACCAACTTTAAAATATGAGCTGAAAAACATAAACGTATTATGCAAGAACTATAGGAGCTAAAACATTTTTAAATGCATGAATTATGAACTAAGGAAGATTCAAATGAATTTAAGAATTTGTGAATTTTATAAAATACAAACCACAATCCTCAATTACATAATTTTTTTGGGTAAGAATTCAAATTAATTTCAAAATTTATGAATTTCAATAAAAAAAAAATCCCTAATCCAATTCAATAATTTATGTGTAAAAACTAAAATCAAATTGATTTTGAAAAAAATATACAAATTGAGATGAATACGAACAACTATTTATCTGAGAAAGAAGACAATGACATTCACTACAAAAAGTTATTAACCACGTGCCATGAACGCAAATATCACGTCACAAAAAAAATTAGCGACGTGGCTGAAATATGTCGCAGGACCACTCGTCGCAATTGGTTGCCACGTGAAAAACATGTCACTAATTTGTGACATTAAAATTACGTCACTAATTAATAGACTGCACACCTTACAACGTCTACATTTAAGTCGCACATGGGCCAATGTGAACCAAATTACCAAATGAAAATCACGCCATAAATTATTAGCAGTGAGTTTCTCACATCAAAATATATATATATATATATATATATATATATATATATATATATATATATATATATATATATATATATATATATATATATATATATATATATATATATATATATATATATATATATATATATATATATATATATATATATATATATATATATATAACTTCTGCTTTTAAATATTTTGTTATATATATAACAAAATATAGAAATATATTTTTAATATATATATATATATATATATATATATATATATATATATATATATATATATATATATATATATATATATATATATATATATATATATATATATATATATATATATATTCTATTTTTAAAATTGTATGTTTTTATATAATTTGTTTTTAAATATATAAATTATATATATTGTGCTTTTAACTATAAAAATAATAAAAAAATTAATATATTATATACTCTATTTTAATATATATTATATCTTTATAATAAAATATTTAATAACCAAATATATTAAAATGAAAACAATATATTAATTTATGTATTAAAATATAGATAAAATTAAATATTTTCAAAATTTAAATATATATTAAAAATTCATATAAGTAAATAGTATATATTGTTTATTCTGATATTAAATATATATAAATATTAATATTTTTGAATTTTTAAAATAAAAAAAATATTAGTCCTATTTAAATATTTTATTTTACTAAAATACATTGATATATGAACAATATGTACACAGAAAAAAAAAACAACCCAATATATGAAAACAAAAAAACAATATAGTGAAGAAATCAAATTAAAACGGAGAAGCTTTAATCATTCGATAGAGCTTAAGTCTTGATCAATTTTTTGCTTCTTTGTTAAAGAAAAAAATTAAATAATAGAAAAAAGTAGGAGGAAGAAGAAAATAGAGAGGAAAAACCGTTTAAGGAAGGAATGAGAGGATTTGAAAAATGGAGAGAAGAAATGTCACTTGAAGCATAACGTGTGGGAAAGCGCTGAAGTCTAATTAATAAAGTCTACTGTGTCATGAAATTTATGTCGCAAATTTTTTAATCATTTGTGACGTGAATTTTATGTGGCTACACCTGTCATGACACAACTACAGTTGTATCATAAAGTGAGTCTATTGTATCATTAAAATCACGTCACTATTTTTTTTTTATCATTGGAGTTGCGACATGAAATACATGTGGCTATTAGTAACGTGGAAACTATGATACTACCTTACAAATGTCAGTCAAATCCATTCTATCGGTCAAATTTTCTCACTCAATTTTTTTTTGAAATTTGAATAGCAACATGATATGCATGTCACAATGATTTTTCTTGAAAATTTTAAAATTTTCCCATGTGAAAAGTTGACGTTTATTATTTTATTATTTTAAATAATTAGTGGTGTATTTTTCACATCGCAAGACTACTTTTTAATCACGCGAATTTCACGTAGTTGGAGAATATTTTTTTATAGTGATTGAACTATTGCTTTGAACCATAGAACAATGAACATGAAAAAATTTACAAATAATTTGATGAACACCACAAACCAATACGAAGATCATGAACGTTTGCTTTGAAAGCTAAAAATCAAACAGAAACACGGATACAAAATTGAGTGGGAGAAAAAAGGTCGAATAAAAACGATATGATTTAGGATAACGTTAAAGCGAAATGAATAAAATTTCAGTCGGTACCATTGAAAGAAAATTCATGATGATCTAGAAGTAGAAGAAGAAGATGGAATACAAAGCACACGTGGATGAGATTAGGACGTTCAATTGCAATATTAATTATAAATTATTATCTTATTTATATTTAAATAAAAAATATTTTTAACTTATAAATTATTATTAATTTAATGAAATACTGATATACAATAAATAAAAAATTTATATTAAAAAAATATTATAAACTTCGTGCAGTATAACCAACTCTGGTGTGATATTAGCTAATATTTTATCACATGGCTAATATTTTATTGAATGATTAAAGTGATTTCATCAAATAAATCAATTGTATGACTTCTCAGTAGAAACTTTCTATTTAAAAAGAAATTCAAACGCCATATTAATTATTAAGGTCTTTTAAGTTAAGACATTTAGATGCCCTATGCCTTCAACCAACAATCCTGAAGTTGTCTTTAACCTTATTATCTTTTTGAAGTATTATGGGGTGACTACCTTTTCCCCAATCCATATCCATTTTAAAATACCACTGATCTACCAAATAGCTGGCTCCAATTCACCCCTTACTTAGCTCTTATTCTCCCATCATATTATCTCTTCCACCTTTAAATTTGACCCGCATCACATATTCTTAATTTATAGTATAGTAAACAATAATAAAATGTTTCACCTTATTAAAGAAAAATATAGTTTATTTAATTTGTTTAAGAGTAACCAGTTTATTTAATTAATACAACTAGGTAGCTATAGATAAATTATAACAACAATAAATGATCAACCATTTATAAAAATTGTTTGGAATATCTTTTAAGACAAAAATAATATTAATAAAGTGATAAGCAAACTCCGATTTATGAGTGTAGTGCTTATTATACATAGAACAGTAAATTTTACTTGCATGTAGATTTGTATAAAACACCGAAACAGATGATGTCTAAAACTTATTGATAATTTCCAGACCTTTATGCATGTAGATATCTATAAAACAGTAAGACAAATACAATGCGCGTGTCTAAAACTACCAAGCTGTAACTAGTCCATTTTCAATCTCCACCGCTATATCATATCCAAAGATACAGTATAAAATATCTTCTTCTATCACATGTGCAAATAAACTCTCAACAAACTTTCAGTTGAAACCATTATATATGCATGGGTTGACTTCACCACAAGAAACGGTTACAATTATCTAATTTACATGTAAAATTATTGTCTGAAAATTACAAAACTTCACATGAATTATATCATGATAAAGTTATGGGAAAAAAGACACTTAATATTCATATGATCATGATATCTTCAGTAAACTAAAATATCCATTTGAAAATATAACACAAAATAATACCATCATAATAATAATAATAATAATAATAATAATAATAATAATAATAATAATAGTAATAATAATAATAATATATTTTATATTATACCACATAACAACAGTGTACCAAATTAAAGCACAGGCTAAGTTGAATATATAAAACATAGTTGTAGCACCAAAATATTAATACAAGTAATGATAAATAATTTAATTATAATCTTGAGTCTTACTTGCTATTCTGGTCAACTACAACAACCTTGTTGTCTGTCTGTCCCAATAAGCTGCTCATGGATCGTGCTTTAACCATTCCAAGTTTCATTCTCTTCTTAATCATCACCACTGGCTTTTTCGAATCATCGCCATTCTCCAGCTTATCAACAATATCATTCCCAGAAAAGATTTTCTTTACAAGTTCGGAATTAGAAGATGAAGAAGCACTATCTCTATCAACAACATTGTTTGGTGCAGTAATAGTAGTAGTAGAAAGTCCAATAGATCTATTTCTAACACTTGTCATGCTTCTCAACCTACCTTTCCCTAAATGATGCTCGCAAAGAGAATAACCAACAAGTGTTTGTTGACAACACCTCCATCCTCTTCCATTAACACGACTGCACCGCGAACCTTCCATCAGTGCACTTCCCCTTTTTGTCTCCCTCTTCTTAATAGTATCCACTTTTTTCTTGCATTCTTCATCTTCTCCATCATCATCTTTTCTCATACAACATTTCTTATTCAACTTTGTCTTCCCGATCTTACTCTTTGTTTTCTTACTGTCATCACTCTCCATAGCAACATTCTCCAACCTTCCTTTCCTTTTCTTTAATGGAATAGCTTCCTCTCCCTCACACCATCTCCCATCTACAAATATATAACTCTAACTCTAATTAAACAATCTCGCAAACAATATATATGCATGGAATAACAAAGTAGTAGTAGTAGTAATGTTTGTTAGTTACCTTGGACCAAAGTAGTTGATGATGGCAAGTGTTGAGAATCAACCAAGAAATCTCCTTTGCTAAGAATAAAGGAGACCCAGAAATACACATGAAATTTACATAAAAGAGGAATATATAGATATTAATAAATAGGAGTGCAATATAGTTGAGGATGGGGACCAGTTATAGGCAGTAGTGCAAAATGGTAGCTACCCATTTTAGAGAAAAGAAGGATGGCCTTTATTTGGTTATATATACAAACATAATACACAATATGTATCTTATTTAAAACACTTTCAACAGTATATTTTCCATGGCTATATTTTAAAATAATAATAATAATAATAACACAATTTTCTTTTGGCAAGCTGATTAATAAACTTGAACGTTTATTACCATTTCATGAAAGAATAAAAGAGTTAAAAAAAGAGTTTCAGTTTGATTATATATTCTCACCTGATATGATTACTTTTGTTCTCTCCAGAGTTTCCACTCTCTTTCTCTTCCCCTCTAACCTTCTCATCCTGTAAAATAAAATCAACCATACAAAAAATAAATAGATGTAATATAAGAGCCCTTTCTAGATGTGAAATCATTTTTTTAGAACAATAAAATAAATAAATTTGACACTAAGGGAAAACAATTGGTAAGGGATTAGACAAAAGTGCACTTAATCATGAACTTTTTTTTTTAAAATAAAATTAAAAAAGGAAAATTTTAAAAATAAAACAAAAACGGTTATTTGGCTTACCAAAGGGTCTTGCTGGTTGTGGTGTTTGTGTACCCCACTTAGTTGTATGATGGATGGATAATCGTAGCCGTTGTTTAGTTTCCCGATCAGTGGGAGTGTTTGATCAGACGGCTGATAAAGATCCAAGCTAGAACCAGCTGAAGCAAGCAACGATGTTGAAGAAGAACAAGGTTTTGATTGTGTGTGAGCATGAGCACCGTCGCTGAGTTGCACCATCACCGGTGACCGGTTAAAGTGGTTAAGATCTGAGAGATGCAAAGACGAAATAGACTCGGAAGAAGAGAAAATAGCCTGTCTTTTACGGATCCTCATCGGTGCAAGATTGAAAACAAAAACTGATTCACAAAGAAAAAAAAGTGAGGAGATTGAGTGAGTTAAAATAAAAAAAAGAGATAGTTTAAGGAAAGATGCGATCTTTGGGTTTTGAGAATTGAAGAAAGAAGAAGAAAACAAGATTGAAACTCTGAACCCATTTAATCTCTACTTACTACATGGGCAAGACCAAGAGAAAAAAGTTTTATGCTTTTAGTTTTATCTCATTTTTCTTTTTGTGTGTCTCTATATAGAGATTGGTTCCACACGAGTTACTTTCTCTCTCTAACTTTTATTTGTTGCACCACAGAAAGGAAGGGAGTTGTATGGGTGAGAGATGGCACGTGTGAGATGGTTTGTGGGAGGAGGAAGCACGTGTAAGCATGGAGACTTGGAGAGACGGTAAACCGGTGGAAGAGTGAGAAAAATAGAAAGTGACAGAGTACGACGAAGATGAATAGGTGGAATTTGGAAATGGAAGAAAGAAAGGGTTACATAGTATTATATCCAATGACCTTTCCAACTTGTTAATTTTTTTAATGCCAAATAAATATGTTAATAAATTAAAAGAATAAAGTTACAATAAATAATCACAAAGCACAGCAGAAGCGTTAATACATCTTAATACACGATAGAAAGAAACTCAATAAAAAAATTGGAAGCCTCAAATAGGAGAACATCTAGAAATAAAATCACCATGGATAGAGAACTACTTCGTTACTCTTTCTCTGTTTGGTTCAAATGAGAGGAATGGGAGGAAAATAATTTTAATAGAGGAAAGAGAGTGGAGGGGAGGAGAGAAAGTGAATTTTAATTAAAAATGTATTTAGTTTACGGAAGATGAATTTTATTAATAATTTACATATTTATTCTTATGATCTTATATAAATTATATGATATTCAAATGTGAAAAATTCATACACATTATTTTTGGTAATAAAATTTCTAATACTAAGTGACTAAAAAAATATTTATTTGTTACATAATGTTAAAAAATTAAGTACAATAGATTTAACTTATAACTTTCCAACATAAATTAAAATATATGTTGATAACATCGTTTAAATTGTGATGAATTATGTAACAACAAATATATAAAATAATTTATTATTAATTAATAGTTCAAAATATTTAATAAAATGAATAAACAAAAATAAATAAAATGAATGATTTACAATTTGATATAAAAGAAAATACGATAGAATACATAATAAAATTAAAAGAAAAAAAAACGAATATAACTAAACATGATTTTTTTATAAAAAAAAGTAATGATTATGATTTATATTAAGTACACAAATTATAAAAAAATTGAAAGTGGAGAACAATAATAATAAGTTGATAGAAACAATCGAAAAAAACAAGAATACGAAAGAAAACGAATAATTTTGAAATACTAAAATTAAACTGAAGATATTTTAGTAAATATAATATTTTTTAAATATCAAAACACATATTCTCTCTCCTCCCCTCCAAATTCCTCCAATTCGGAGGAAATAAAAAAATGTGTTTTGAAGGGATTTGCTCCCCTTCACTCCCCTCCTAAAATTTGAACCAAACATATTTAATTAAAAATTTCTCCTCCCCTCTCCTCCATCTATCCCGAACAAAAATTCAAATTCACCCATCAATTGATCATTCCAACAAGGTAAAGATCCACCGCCATAAATTAGGGAAAACACTCGATCCGGTATAGATATAGATAGAGAATAATATTCTGAAATCAATCCCTAAACGTGTAAAATTTGTCCCCCAAAATTCAATTCAAAGTCAAAAATATAATATTCTCCTCCACTTCTTCTATTGCTTTTGTGACTCCATTACAACAAGTCAAACCATAAGATAATCACCATATACTTTACCATACCTCTTAAAAAAAGAAAAGACTTAAAAAAAAAGCTTAAGATTTTGATGAAAATACTATATCAACTAACAAAGCTATCTTATTAGTAATAAAAAAGTAAGAATCAATCTCGATCAGAAATTTGCAAAAAAGACAAGAAATCTTACTAGTCTCCGATAACACCTCTCTTCTAAATAGGTTGACTCTAAAAAAGAATCTTTCCTGCAAAAAATACTAGGGAAAAATAAAAAATTTAGAAGGAGCCCAACTACTCCAAATAAGAGAAAGAATACGACTCTGAAACGAAAGTGGTGTCATATAAGTCAGCCTTCCCAACTAGACAAGGTAAGCGAAGGTCACTGAAAAAGTATTGTCCCTGGAATGCTTCCAAATCCACTTATTTATGTTCAAGGTAAAAATAATATTTCTAAGCAAGGCATGAAACTCCTCAAAAATCGGTTATAATATTAAAAATTGTATTAAATCAAGGAATTTTTTATCTATTCATCACAAAAAGTTGGATAAATTTACCAGTAAAATAAATTGTTTCAAGAATTTCTCAAATTTAAATAGTTTAATACATAATTATATGATAAAATTAAATAACTTTAAGTGTTTGGTTATATATATATATATATATATATATATATATATATATATATATATATATATATATATATATATATATATATATATATATATATATATATATATATATATATATATATATATATATATATATATATATATATATATATATATATATATATATATATATATATATATATATATATATATATATATATATATATATATATATATATATATTGCATCTCGTATGCATGTCATTGCATTGCATCTGTTATGCATCTTGCATTTTATTTCTTCAGCAAAATCTCATTTCACCTTCCTTCTCCAGTAAATCAAGTTGATTCCTCGACACCAGTACGCAACTCGAGCCAATACAAGACTTATGATGGAGCAAATTCAACAAGAGAGGAATTAGAATCCATTAAGGGAAAGATTGATCAGATTCTCTAAGCCATCACTACGGCCAGAAAGGAAGAAGAAATGCGTGAAGCTGTTGCTGTCAACAACAACAGTCATGTACAAGGGTCTACCTCAAGGCTCTCAGTACCTATTCCCAACCCCATCAACTATGGGATACCAATCAACTTCATTCTCGTAGCTGAATGAACCACTTCTCAACCACTCCTCACACTTGGAGTTACTATTGGGGCTATCCCGCAAGCCCAACCTATTGTCGTTCTGATCCATGTTCCTCATGCTAAACCAGTATGATGATGTTCAAAACTATCATGCTGCTATCCTCATTGCCATTCCTGTTGCTGCTCGGGATTCTGAAGCTATCAAGATGTGTTTTGATTTAGCTGAGAAACTCTGAGTCATGGAGGGGCACAACTCTACTTCTCTCAATGTTCTGGAATTGTGCTTGGTACCAGATGTTGTCATTCCTCCCAAGTTCAAGGTTCCTGAATTTTCAAAGTACAATGACCTCAGTTGTCCAAACATTCATCTGAAGATGTACTGTCGCAAGATGGCTACTTATACCAGAGACGAAAAGTTGTTGATCCATTGCTTCCAAGATAACTTGTATGGAACATCCCTTGAGTGGTATATGCATCTAGAGCATAACAGTGTACACACTTAGGCTGAGTTAACTGATGTGTTTGTCAAGTAGTACAAATATAACACCGATCTTGCTCCGAACCGTACTCAACTTTAGAGTATGGCTCAAAAGGACAGTGAATCGGTTAAGGAGTACGCACAGCACTGGAGAGAGCTAGCTGCAAGGGTACATCCACCACTTATTGACCGTGAACTGATTGATGTATTCATGGGCACCTTGTAAGGCCAATACTATGAGAATTTAATCGGTAGTGTTTCTATTGGATTCTCTGACTTGGTGATTATCGGTGAGAGAATTAAAGAGGGTTTAAAGAAAGGAAAGATCCAAGGAGGTTCTAGCAGCCAGTCTGGATCCAAGAAGCCTTTTAATGGATACAAAAATAAGGAGGGCGAAACAAATTCCGTCTCTGTTCAGAAAGGGAAACCTCCTCAACAAGCTCATGTTCCTATTCCTTATCAAATCCCTTACTACCAATATCTATACATTATTGCTACACAATACGATTCAATGCCTTATCAGCCAGTTGTTAAAGTTGTTCAAGCTCCAATGCCTCAGCAACAGGCTCCTCAGCAATAGTCCTATAATCAGCAAGGGTATTAGTATCCTTCTCAGCATCAACAACAGTGTCAACCTAATCAGCAAAGGGAAAGGAAGCAAGGTAGAGTCTTTGATGTCCTACCTATGTCATATGCTTAGATCTTTGCTCAATTGTTGGAGAAAAGGGCTATCACTTTGAGGGACCTAGCTCCTCCGACTATCATTCCTCCCGATATGATGCGAAGGCTCACTATGAGTTTCATAAGAGCGCTCCAGGGTACACTATTGAGGACTGCAGAGCTTTCAAACACAAAGTCCAGGACCTGGATAAGAATTCTCTCACATTCAATTGGAGGACTCCAAATGTCATCAACAATCCTATGCCGCCTCCAAGCTAGTTCCAACGTCAAGTTAAATTAAACCAAGTCAAGTCAAGTTCATCTCCCCGAAGAAGGCAGCCATGTTGCCATTTCATCTTTTACATTCTTGTATTTCATCTTGTTTGTTTAAGTGTTGTATGCTTTAAACATTGCCATTTGTATTTGGTTTTATTAATGTAGTGATTATGCATGCTTTGAATTTGTTATGTCGTATTCACTCATTTATTCCACTTACCACGAATCAACGAAACATATTTTTATCCACTTCAATCTCTTTATCAACTATTATTTAGTAATGATTGGAGGGAGGATGATGACAATGAAATATTCATAATTGCAAACCGTATGCTTTAAGACAAAATCTCTTCGATGATGTACATGCATTATTTCAATCCCCCAAACACTGGAGAGAAAGAAGTTAATCCCTAGTAAACCACTTCGAGCCTAGAAGTAGTAGTTTCCTTCAAATCTATAAACATCTACACTCAACCTAGGGCAGGGTAGTGTTTAGTTAATTCAATAATGCACTCAAATCACAAAGCAAAATCCAAAAGACATGACAGTTGTTCTTCAATGACCCATGACTTGGCAGTCACAATCCCCCAACAAAATAAAAATAAAAAAAATCAAAAGCCTGCTAAGTCAAACACCTCAAAGGAGACTTAGGAAAAAGTCAAGGTTATCCCGATGGACTCGAAAAGAAAAATCAGTCCATGCAAAAGTTAGGGATCAAAAATAAAAATAAAAGAGGTCCTCCAACCCTCAACAAAAACAAAATAAGATCCAGTGACCACCAAATCAAATTCAAAGGGTCACTGACATCCATCAAAAGAAAAATAAGGTGACTGCCAGTTCAAGAAAACCTTGAAACATCGAGCTTACACCGTCAACCCTTTTGGAAGACTGACATGTGTAGAAATAACTGAACACAGGACTGAAGTTCATTGCGAAGAAAGGGTGGGTACAAATCATACTTTGAGCCTAAAATCCTTTGTTTCATAAACTGTGAACCAGACCATGTTACAACCCTCGAAAGACCTAATTGAGGCGAGGTTTATTCTAAAAGCATACTATTGCAAGGTTGCGTAAACTGACTCCTCACATATTTTCTAATCATCAACATTAGTGTCATTATCCTTGATATATCTTTCACACACTAAGCAAAACTAGCACAACGTTTGGACTAATGGTCCATTCGTCTCTCACTATCACGACACTTCAATAAACGACTCTTTTTCAAAACTTTCATGAACGTTGCATTAAGATTAAAATTTTTGGATGTGCGATTTTAATTTCAAATCAGTGCTAGACATTAAAGACACTCCAACAAGGGGCAATCAAAGAGGAACTTGAACTTTCAGTGGCTTACACGAAGCAAGGCTATCTTAAAACCCATAGGCTGTGGCAAATCACTCAACAACTCAATCAGGGGAAATCCATATTAAAGCACATCAAAGCTCAACTTCTACATATCAGAATTGGTTAATTGGGAGCAGACCATTACCATGCTCAGATTGGGGCAGACCATTACCATGTTTAGACTGGGGGAAAAATCAGGTCATCCTGACTATCGAGCACATAATTGTGATCTTCTCTGAAGAAAGTTCATAATAAATCATCAAGTGATCATACTTGGAGCATCAATAGCATTTTTTCCTGCTTCAATCATGGCATCTTTAACAGACTGCGTGTCGAGGAAATCAAACCCTCCCACTATTCAAAGTCCAGTCCGCATTGGCAACTACCAAAAGTCCACCATGCTGGCACCTACATATCCAATCACCCGTCAATAATCATGTGTATCATACGCATCATATGCATCACATTCGACATCATAAGCATCATGTGAACCATATGCATACCCAAAGCCAATCATACTTCCCTAACACTTGCATCTCCGCGCGTCAGCATTTGAATTTGCACTTCCATTTGATATGGAACATCATCAAGCATTCATACATGCGCAAATCAAGGTCTAGGATGAATCTCAAGTTTCCAAGATGATCTTCAGCCCAGTCAGGGGCATCTTTTTCAAGATCATGGGCGTTCCCCACGAAGTTGTATCAACCTTTTGGTGATCAAGCAAGGCATTTAACAGCCCAACCAAGGGCATCTTCTTCAAAATTGTGGGTGTTTCTCATGAAGTTGTTCAACCTTTTGCTGATCAAATCAGATTTTAAAAGGAACATTCAACCCAGTCAAGAGCATATCCTTCAAATCGGTGGGTGTTCCCCACAAAGTTGTATCAACCTTTTGTTGATCAATACAAGATATCAAGCAAACCTCAGTCCGGTCAGGGGCATATTCTTCAAGAATCATGAGCGTTCCTCATGGAATTACTTCAACCTTTTATTCATGAAATTGTGATCTCCAAGAAATTCAGTGGGTGTTCCTCATTGAGTTGTTATCCTCAACCTTTTATTGATGAAGTTGGCATCCACAACTCAACCAATAGCACTTCTCCAAAGTTAGTGGGTGTTCCTCATTGAGTTGGCTCCTTTCAACCTTTTATTGATAAGGATGATGTTCATCGGTGACTCCTTTGCTTCAACCTTTTTTTGATGTCTCAAATAAGCCTCACTCATCATATCTCCAGCAAAATTGACCTTTTGTCAATTGCCTTACTATCATCCTTTTGATGATAGCCAAACCTTGTCAATCCAACCTGACCTGCATCCTTTTGGTGTTGGTGACCCTCAAATTCGGGAAGTTCCTATCATCCTTTTGGTGGTAGAAACTGGTGTTATTTGATTTTACCGTTATCCTTTTGGTGTTGAAAATCCGTGATTCATTGGTCTGTGAATCATCATTTTGGTGAATGACAGCCTTTGATATTGTTTTGCTTACTATTATCCTTTTGGTGAAGGGTCATCGTGTGTAAGTTTTCTATCATCCTTTTGGTGATAGATCTGCCATCCTTTTGGTGTTGGAGTTGTGTGTGTTTTCTATCATCCTTTTAGTGATAGGTCTGTCATCTTTTTGGTTCCATATTCTGTGTGAGTTCTCTATCATCCTTTTGATGATAGATCCATCATCCTTTTGGTGATAGGTATGTCATCCTTTTGGTGCCAGATTCTGTGTGAGTTCTCTATCATCCTTTTGGTGATATACCTATCATACTTTTGGTTTCGGGATGGTGCGCATGTGTTCTCTATCATCCTTTTGGTGATAGACTCGTCATTTTTTTGGTGTCGGGATTGTGTGCGTGAGTTTATTATCATCCTTTTGGTGATAGATTCATCATATTTTTGGTGTCGAATGTGTGTTAACTATCATCCTTTTAGTGATAGGTCTGTCATCCTTTTGGTTCCAGATTCTATATGAGTTATCTATCATCCTTTTGGTGATAGATCCTTCATCCTTTTGGTGTCGGATGTATGTTAACTATCATCCTTTTGATGATAGGCCAGTCATCCTTTTGGTGACAGATTGTGCGTGTGTTCTCTATCATCCTTTTAGTGATAGATCCGCCATCCTTTCGATGTCGGAGTTGGAGCCATGTGTTTCCTATCATCCTTTTGGTGATAGATCTGTCATCTTTTTGGTGTCAGATTATTCCTGATATCATTCCTTTGGTGATAACGACCTTTGTAAGCTATCCAATATTCCACTTCTCAAACACTTTCTTTCTTTTTGGATAAATTCAGGGTTTTCTTCATATCTAATTGTCTTACACCTCAAAAGAATGAACGTCGTAGCAGTTTATCTTACTAGGTTTAATCCATTTAGATAGGGGCATATGTCATACCCTAAATTTGTCCTCCCTATATAGCGTTCATCTGTACCTCCATCCACTAACTGTTATTTAGAGAATAAAAAAATGTTGTTTCTATCATAAAGTTGAATTGAATTGTATCTAGTTTCATTTGAGATTCATCAATCCAGGAGTAAGTGCAGTATGTGGTGAGAATCAATTACTTTAACCTAATGCTGGTCAGGCACAATTTTGTTTCAAGATTGATTCAGGTGATGTGTGGCAGAGGATTTAATTAGGGTTGTGCGCCAATTCAAGTCTTTTATGGATGGATTAGGTTCTAAGACTATAATAAGTCAGGTGCTTCATATTTGAGAAATATCAGGGTTCAATTAGGGTTTTATACACTGAGTCATGATGATTAAGGCTTGTTCATTTAGTCCATGATTCAGGTGGCTATGTGTTCAAAATTGATTCACTTTTGGGATTAATTCCTCAAAGTATGATCATTTGTGTCATGATGTTATCAAAACATTTTCAGGTGAACAAGGTGATTTATTTTGAACTTTCATTTGATCAAGTGATGTCTGAAGTCTTTCTAAGAATGATTAGGATTGTGTAGCATGAAATTAAGTCTTTGTTCATTTCAAGGGAAGATTCAGGATTGATTCATTTCTTAAGAATTTGATTTAAGGATTTAAATTTCTTGATTTTTGGTATCAATTTCTACGCATTAAAATTCAAGGGTGCAAATTCAATTCCAAGTTTACATCCAAGAGGCCCATTCTTACTAAAAAAAACTCTACAAAAAAAGGGTTCATGGATCATCAAAAATGAAAGTCCCTGTCGCTACCGCGAAAATAAGGTGCCGGCAAAACAGAAGAGTCACCACCTTTCGTTATTTATCCCACAGAAAGGGAAAGAAAACGATCGAAAAAACCTGACAAAAAGGTATAAGACAAGGTCATCGCAACCATGTCTGGGTTCGGGAGTCGCTTACGCAAGGGGAAGGTATTAGCACCCCTCACGTCCGTTGTACTCAACGGGATCCATGCTTGTTGTGTTTATCTGACGGGTTGGTTTAACTATCTACCTATCAAGGCTGGTCTAAAAAGAAAAGAAAACTGACACGGCAAAGCATCGTGCTTCGTGCCTACATATTCTCGTCAGAGAACGAGAAATCAGAGTCAACGTAGTTCGGCTAACTACGGGTGATGGGGAAGGTTGCTCGCTAATACGTCAGTATTGTGCCTACGTACTCTTAACAGATATGAGAGATCAGGGCTTACGTAGTTCGGGATACGACGGATTACGGGGTTTCAGATTCATCTGTTTTTCCGAGTAGGGTTAACAAACAGTTCCAGCAGTTTGGTGTATGCAGCTCGCTCATTAGAGACTCGTGCGTTACCGTTTGCGGTAGAACTGAGAGTTAACGACACTCTTTTCTTCAGAAAAGTTTCTCTTGATTTAAGGGCCCACGGGGCAAAAGAGGTTTGATATTTGTTTTCTGTCTTTTACGGGAGAAGTGTTTTTTATGGTTGTTTGCAACTAATATCGCACTAGAGACTATGACCTAGGAGTGAATGCGTCGCATGTCACCCAAAGGGTACCATACTAAACATCCTGATTATTGGAAGGAAACCCCCCAACAACCATTTCCTAAGTAGCTTAAGGCTCGTAATGTACGATATCAATTAACCTTTATTACTGTATTTTGATTTGTTTGAAGAGAGAAGAGAGAAGGCACAACTAAGGGGAAACTATCAAGTCCTAACAGTTGTTATGCCAAGGATTCATCCTATGGTTAAGGTTTGAAACCGGGAACTCCTAGATGTTATCATGCAAAGGCTTCAGCCTAAAGTCTAATCATCACTTCCTTATCAAAGGAAGTGAGAATCCTAGGGGATCATGTCAATGGGAAACAGACAACAGATATAACATCAGCTAAACATCAGTAAAATAGATAAATAGAAGAAAACAGTAAAGAAGCACATGCAATGCAGCAATACAAGCAGAGGGAGACTCACTCAACCTATAGAGCAATCAAGAAAAACAACACAATACACAGGCAAGGGAGGCAAACTCAACCTTCAGCCAACAAGCAAAGCCAAATAGTAACAGACAAGCAGAGGGAGACAAACTCAACCTCTCATGCAAATAAGAAAAAGGAGGCAAGCTCAACCTTTCCATGCACTTAGGCCTAGAATCAACTACATGAAAGCCTATTCTAATGCAACACACCAGAAAAACAGTCACACAAATACAGTCAAACAACAAGAACAGCAAAGCAACACAACAACACTCCAGCAGCAAAGCAGCCCAACAGTCTGTAGTTGTCTTCATGTCCAAGCTATCTGTCAGGAGAGAAGGGAATAAGGACTTCATCTTTAAGCTTCAACTTGCTCCATCAAGAGATGATATGAATCAACATAAAGATCATTGCATGATAAGGGGAAGCATGATGGTAACCAATGGAATCCATCATGACACTCAACCACTCATGTAAGATTGGTATCCTCAAAGGTTTTACCTTTTGTGGTAGGCCTTTAGTCCTTCCAAAGGAGGGACTAGGCTCCCACAAAGGAACCTTGCATCATTGGATAGGAAATGGCATACAAACCAAAGCAAACCACAATTATGAAAAAGGAAGAAACTCTTAAAGGCTCTAAAAACCCTAATTCCACAAGCTCTAAAAGAAACTCTCTAAAGGGAACTAATGCACCAAATTAAACCTTAAGATTCAATCTACAGAGGAATCAACACGTATACTAAACCATCATAAAAGGTTTGGAAACTTATCATGAACTAAAGGTCACTTTTGAAGTTCAACTATGGGAGGTACTATTCTAGAGGCATCCTACAAACAGCCTAGATGTAAAATCTAACTAAAATAGTAAATCAACTCCTAAAAATCTATAAAAATTTCTAATAGGTCCTAAAGGTATTAAGAACCTATGGTAAAAAATCCAAAGCTTAAATCAATGTTTAAGGGCACTAATGAAATTCTAAACCAAAAGTTGTCAAGTGAAAGCTCAAGTGGGGAAAGCTCTAAAAACCTAGTTCAAAACTATGCTTAGAGTTACCTAAAAATTACCACAAAATTCCTATAATCCTATCAAGGTGTCTACTACGAGCCAACAAAAAATCAACATCAAATTCTAAAGCATGAACTAGTAATAAAATCAGCAAGCTAACTAGTCATTTTATGCATGAACTAGTAATAAAATCATCAAATTCTAAAGCATGAACTAATCAACTATTAAAAATAGAAAAATGGACATTTAATTGAAAACAATACCAAAATAAAATCCAAAAGCATGGAAAAACCAGAAATTAAACAAGGATCACCCACAAATTTTTTCCATAATTTTCTTATCATTATTCTGATTAATATGAATTAAAAAAGATAAATGCAATAAAAGAAAATGGAAAATCAATTAAAGAAATAAAAAGAAATCAGAAAATGTCAGAGGCATTGGATCTATTGACCAGTCCACTCATCAGAGGGCTGTGCGCGTGCCACCTCATTTAATAAAGCGCTGCGTTTTGACTCAGTGGTATTGGTATGGTTCAGTTGACTGAGTCATATGGTACGTTCTAATCATGTGCGTCCAATTCAAAAGTATGATCATCCAATGCTTCAGGTTGTGCCAACTCACCAAACCCTAGTCAAACTAAATCTCATCCATCAGATGCTAAGAGCAAGTTAATAAATTCAAACGAAATCAACGGTGCTCCATCATCTTCTTCAATTGAACTGGTGCAAGGAGGGAAAACAAATCGTGGTGGCCGGAGAAGAGCTCCACCGTCTTCTCCGGCGAGAGCAATCATGCTCTGCGATCAAACTCAACCAAACTCAAAGAAAAATACACGAACTCACTCGTCTCTCCACACTGAACATGAATCTCTCATCAAAACTCACTGATTCTTCATAAATCTCCAAACACGATGATGAACAAAAAACTCATCAATTACACAAGTGTCATCAAACTCCAAATTCTTTACACAGAAATCTTCCTCACCTCTCAAGGATCACAAATCACTATCCAATTCATCTTAACTCTCAAGAATCAGCCATATACAAGTCTAAACAGAAACTCTACAGAGGTATGATTGGATCTCTTCTCTACTTAACTGCTTCTAGACCTGACATTTTGTTCAGCGTATGCTTGTGTGCAAGATTCCAATCAGATCCTAGAGAATCACACTTAACAGCTGTTAAGAGGATTCTAAGGTATCTTAAAGGTACTTCTAATGTGGGTTTATGTTACAAAAAATCTGATGATTTCAAATTAGTTGGATTCTGTGATGCTGATTATGCTGGAGACAGAGTGGAAAGAAAAAGTACTTCTGGATGTTGTCAATTTCTAGGAAGAAATCTAATCTCCTGGTACAACAAGAAGCAACCTACAATTGCACTTTCAACTACAGAGGCAGAATATATTGTTGCTGCTGGATGTAGCACACAGATGCTCTGGATGAAAAGTCGGCTAGAAGACTATCAGATATTTGAAAGTAATATTTCTATATTTTGTGATAATACTTCTGCTATATGTTTGTCTAAAAACCCTATTTTACACTCTAAGGAAAAACATATAGAAATTAAACATCACTTCATCAGAGACTATGTTCAGAAGGGTATTATAAACTTAGCCTTTGTTGATACAAATCATCAATGGGCAGATATTTTCACAAAACCCCTTGCTGAAGATAGGTTCAAATTTATTCTGAAAAATATTGGTATGGATTTTTGTCCAGAATGATTTTTATCAGAAGCAAATTTCTCAGATGCAAAATGTTTAAAACTCTGAAGTATTGCATCTGTAATTTATTTGATTTATTGATTTATTATTTGTGTGTATCTGAACTAACCAATCTTAGAGGATCTGAACGTTGGCTAACGTTTCATTTCTCAAAAGAATTCAGAAGCACATGCAAGCAAACATGTGTCACTCTGAATCTGAAAAGATGGCGTGTACACTACTGAAGAGACATTTGAGGTATGGTTTGAATAGTGAAAATCTTGATTTTCCCCCCAATTTGTCAGAATCAATTAATGCTTTGAAATGATTTTTATTTTTTTCATTAATTGTCATTTATTGCTATGTGAAAACGTGTTATTTGTGTCTGCTTGATTGCCTTAATTGCTTTCTCTATATATACTACATTTCACACCAAATTCACACTTTTCACTTCACAAACCATTTTATGCATTTCTGTCTTCTCTTTGCTCTTCACAAAAACCCTAAACCTTCATCTTCATCTTCATCAATGGCAACCTCATCCTCTACAGCAGCTCAATTTCAATCAACTATGGCTGCAGTTACGTCAGTAAATATGGGTGTGACTCCATTTAAGGTACCTAAGAGGACATTGTTAACCCCTGTGGACAAACTTGAAGTTATTTGTGAATCCATGGTGGAATTTGACTCTCTAGCTGAAAATGGGTTTGAGTTACGTTCTATAATTGATGCACAAGGCTGGGTTAAGTATTTTGACAGGTTATTTGGACCAGTATACCCACATCTGGTGAAGGAATTTTGGATCCATGCTTCTGTTTATCCAAAATTCATCCTTTCTTCTGTTCTGGGAAAGGAGATCATCGTCACTGAAGATCTCATCAGGAAACTCACAGGGTATGAGGAGACTGATGGAGTGTGTCATCTGTCAGCTGGGCTTGTGGAGATGGAAGAAGTTTATGAGGAAGTCATTACATCTGGACAGGCCTCTAACAAATTTAAGGATTTGAAGACTGACTATAAAATCTGGGCAAAGATTTTTCTGGGATGCATCCATCACAGAAAATCCACCAATTCTCCAGATTACGTGAATAATGAACAACTCTACTTTATGTACTATTTGAGTCAGAGTACAAAGGTAGATCTTCCACACATTCTCTTCATGCATATGTGGAATCATATTAATGCATCAAGAGAATCTGTAAAGGATAAGGGACAAAAGATCAGGACATGGATTCCCTTTGGAAGGTTGATTTCAGACATTTTGACAGAGAATGGTCTGGTAACTGCACTGTATGAAGCTGGAGTTAAAGATGAGCTTGAATCAATTGTTGGAAAACCACTGAATGCAAAGAGTCTTCAGAGGCTAAAGATTGTGGATGAACTCACAGCTGCACCTAAGAAGCTAAATATTTCTGAAGTTAGTCAGAAGAGGATTCCAGTTGAAGATTTTCCACTTTTTGGTGCTAAAGAACCAAGGGTTATTATTGTTAGGTATATTGATGTATGCAAAGCAGATGAGACACCTATTCCTGCAGATATTCTGATTCGTGCTAGAGAACCAATGCCAGATGTATATAATGAGATCATGAGGAAAAGAAAGCAATTGGAGGCAGAAGAAGCTGCTGCTCAGAAGAAGCCAAAAGTTGCTAACAAGCCACAGAAGCAGGTCAAAAGAAAAGCTTCTGGAGAAGTTCCATCTGTTCCCACCAAGCGTATAAAGACTAAAGATACTAAATCATCTGTATCTTCTTTCTCTAAAATTGTTATAAATGAATCAACATTTAGTTCTATTCCTGAACCTCCTCCCACTCAAAATCAAACAATTCCTGCTCCATCTCAAAAATCTGAACCATAAAAAATTCCTTCCCCACCAAAATCATCTGATCCTATTTCCACTACTTAACTTAAATCTTCTGATATTCTTCAATCTGAACCAACAACAACAAAACCAGCAGACCAAATTCCAACACCTCAAACAAAATCAACAGAACAACCTACACCACAACAACAACCAGATATTCAACAACCAGCTGCATCTGAACCCATACAATCTAACCCAGTTGCATCTGAGCAAGTTGCATCTGAACCTATTGCATCTGATCATGTTGCATCTGACCCAGTTGTTCCTGAACCACCTTATTTCAAACCTTCTGAGATTCAACAAGAACCATCCAATCCTCCTGAATCAAATATTCATGACTCTGAGATTCTGGATGTTCAACCTCTCAAAACTATGTTTGTTGTATCCTTTACATACTGCACCCCAACCACATCATCTGATTCATCTGAATCTGATATCCACCCAGATTTCATCTCACCCTTTCCCTCAGAACATTTGAATTTAACCAACCAGAGATACCCACTTCTTCTAAAACTACCATTCCTGAACCCACTCCTGCACCAAGAACATCTGAATTTGTTTCAGTTGATTCTGCTAAATCATTTCCATCTGATCCCCTTCCATCTGGACTTGAAATAGAAAACTTTTTTGATCAACCAACTCAATCAGCTTTTGTTCCTTATCTTGTTAAGCAAAAACAATTTGTGTTTGTTCCCTATTTTGATAATCCAAAAGCTGTCATACCTTCCATTTGCAAAATCAAACCATTCTTTTGTATTATGCCAGCTCAGAAGAAACCAGCATATCCTAGCCCTCTAATCATTATTCCAGAATTCACCATTCCACCTCCACCTCAACCTAAGCCTTTCACTTTGGAAACCCTTCTGAAACCAATAACTAGGCTGAATGTTGATAATTTATTTACAAGTTTTATGAAAGAAATAAAGATGCATTTAGACTCTGTTCAGAAGAGATGCTTGTCAACAATGGATGCAAATGAATCTGATGCTATATGGAATAGCTTCATCAACAGATTCAATATTGTAGCCTCAAATCTAAAGAATGTATGCTCTGATGATGCGAAGCTCAGATTTGCTGAGACTGCTAAAAGCATGATCTGGAGTGTCAAAAGATCTGAACCATTACTTCTGGAAGATGTTCCTTCATCTTCTAAAGTATTTTCTACATAAGTGACTGCTGAATCTGTTTCTGAAGAAAATCCTCTAGCTATGACTATTGTGGAACATCCCTCTGGATCTGTTGCTCATGACTCTGCATCTCCTATGGAAATTGACTATGTTCCTGCTTCAGACTCTGCCCCACCTTCTTCATCTAAAATCAAGAAAGAAAATCCAGATCTTGAAGATAAGATTGCAGTTCTGGAAGCTGGAGAATCTGAGATTAAGTCATGGATGGCCAAGCAAGACCAAAAGACTGAAGACATGGCACAATGGATGTCCAAGCAAGATCAGAAAAATGACAACATGGCTAAGTGGATGACAAAGCAAGAAGAGTCTTCATCTGATATCACTCACCTGTTGAAGATGATTCTGTCCAAGCAAACCTTGTTTTTGTTTTATTGTTTTTATCTGATGTTTGTGCACATGTACCTAAATATTTATTTGTTGATTTGTCTATTTTGAATCTGAATGAATGAATGTTTTCTCTACTTGATTTATCTTTTCTGTATTTCCTTTTATTTGTCTTTTAAAAGTTTTACTTTTTGATTATGACAAAAAGGGGGAGAAAATGGATCTGACTGTTCAAATAAACTCTACCTAAATGAAAATTTAGACATATAAATTATAACTAACGTAATTTCTTAGTGTTTCAGAACAAATTGATAAATCTGACATACTCTTTAAAAGTAACTCTGAGACTCCCAGATCATATTTAACCAATCAGACTCAGACTCTGAAACATGCAAGATCTAATTTTTGGAACAATCAGGCTCTGATTCTGAAAAGAATACTCATGCAAAAAGGGAAGTTTCTATTCCTTCTTAGTATTCAATTCAGGGGGAGATTCATCATCTCAGGGGGAGTTATATTTATATTGGTTATTGAACAAAATTTCCTATGTTTTTGTCATCATCAAAAAGGGAGAGATTGTTAGAACACAAATTGGTTCTTAATAATATCTCTATGTTTTGATGATAACTCTTATGAAATTTTGTATTAAAGAATTATATACTCTAAAATTTGTTTAAGAATGTTTGCTGCAGATGTTAAAGTGAATATTACTCTGGAAGCAAATTAGATTTGAACATGAAAATTATGCAAGGCTCAGAAGCGTCAGAAGCATCTGTTAGAAGATTCTGAACGCTGCCTACAGAAGATTCTGAGCGCTGTCTACAGAAGGATCTGAAGCAGAAGCCAGAAGCATCTAAAGCATTGAAGAATTATGTATGAAGAGTTTCAAGCACAGTTATTTTAGAAGACTCTGATAGTACTAATGCTGCCAGTACTGAGGATCTGATCCCAAAATCTGCTCTGAACAATTACACGCTGAAAGCACACTTGCTGCAAAGACTCTGATTCAGCAAACTCTGATGAACATCAGAAGGCTCTGATCTATCAAGGCTCTGATACTTTGCTGAAACTTGTTGAAGAAGAATTCAAAGTTATGTCCGTTGGAATGACCAAACGACTCTTTCCTCATTTATGCTAGACACAAGAACACATACAAAAAGGATTTTTCTGTGCATTATATTTCTAGGAAAGGTCATGTGATATGAAGACAAAAAGGCTCAGACCTTTTTGGTACACAGCCTTCAACGTGAAAGACTTCTTGGTCCTCTGTGCCTATAAAAGTAAGACTCCATTCATCTTCTTCAGTTGACGAAATACTTGAAAGAATTCATTACAAGTTCTCATACAATTTATACTCACTTGCTGAATTTATTCATTGTTCTTAAATCTTAAGTGAAAAATCACAATTATGATAAAGTTTTATTAGAAGCAATTTAAACACTTGTATTATTATTACATTTGATTGTAAGAGAACCTTAAGAAGATCCAGTTAGGATCAGTAGTTCTTGAGAAGACTTTGAACAATTGTTCTTAGTGCTTACTATTGTAATCAGTTGATTTAATAGTGGATTAAGTCCTTGTTTGAGAAAGGCAAATCACTCTTGATAGGGTGGACTGGAGTAGTTGAGTTCAACGAACCAGGATAAAAATCCTTGAGTTTTTATTTTTAAGTTTTTCTACATACTTATTCAACCCCCTTCTAAGTATTTTCTCACCTTCAGGTTTGATCCTATGGTGTAGATTGGTTATGTTACTTCAATTCTAAGTAATCTTTGAAATGCCCATGAATTATGAATCAAACCAAAAATGTGAAATTGCCAATCTTCTTCAAATGCCTTTGGCAGTCAAAAGATGCACAAACTTGTGAAGTTTTGCACAAAAATGAATAAAAATGGAATTTTCACTTTTTATGCCTTTTAATTATCTTTTTTTTCAAATTTCCTTCATACACTTCCATATTCAATCCATATCAATGAATCTTTGGGTCATGGTTAGAAAAATAACACCATTTTGAACAACTTTCAAGTTGAACAAATCTTCATTTGAGATGCCTAAGTTGATAAAATTGACCTATAACCAAAATGACCTGTAATTCCAAATCCCCAAAATACCCTTATCTTGCAAAGCTTGTAACTTGAGTTCTACAAATCCAATCATGGACTTCTAGTACTTTCTAGAAAGATAAGAAGATAAGGAACAACATTAATGTTGGCCAAAAGCTCATAGGAGTCATCCTTCTAGGTCAAAAATGTCATGCAAGTTGGTTGAACTTCAAGCTCCTAATTCACATGCCTCAGATGACCTGTAACTTGTCTGGCTCATAACTTGAGTTCTATAAACCCTATCAAGGACTTCTAGTACTCAAATTAAAGCTATGCTCATTCTCTACAACAATCATGTTGGGATCAAGGTGAGATGAAAATCACATCTTGAGTTATGTGGTCTTGAAGTTAGGCACTAAATCAGGGGATTTTACACTATCAAGCATAGCAACCCTAGCCTAGGAACTCCTCACACTCTTGATTCATGATGAGTTGACCTTGGAATCATCCCTTAGGCATCTTAATACATTAATCCATGATCACATGGCTTTGGAATAGGTCTCAGCCTTCCTCAGATCATCAGTTGTCTTAGGGTTGACCAGATGAAATCCTAACTGCACCAATCTTGGTCGTAGCTCCTTATCCTTTGCATATTGACCTGTCTAGGCTTCAAAATGAACTTCAAAACTTCTCATGAGCTTTCTCAAGGTCTCAAGTCTAACTTCATGGCCTCAGAATCATCTGATGATCTTCCCGCAACCCTCAAGTTAGGAGATATACACTCTTGGCTTCAACCACTTCCTCTGAGAATCTTTAACTTTATTGATGAGGATATCAACCCCTGAACACTTGAATAAGCCTCTTAGCTAGCTTCATAGCCTTGTGTAGCCCTTGATTGGTAGTCATACCTCTTGATCTCCTGCACACATGTCAATGCAATGCAGATGATAATGCTAATATGAATGCAATGAAACATAAGCTAAGTAAAGAAATGGTTAGGCAAATTTTGGGGCGCAACAGGCCCGTGAAAACTTTATCCCCAAAGTCCATTCATTACACCAAAAATAAAAAAATAAAAAATAGAAAGATTTTTTTACAAAGCCTATTGTCTATTTTTTTTACAACAAATTACATCCAATTTGCTACTACAATTCAAAAGCAACATAACCTCAAGCTGCTACACGCCAAACTTCTGCAAGTCACTTCTTGAAATCTACCCATCTATTTTCATGGTCGTCTCCACGAACTAAGAATGCTCTGATTCTTCATTCTCGTCTGAATGTAAGATACGTAGGCACAAGATTGTGATGATCTTGGCGAGCACACTTCCATCTTTTTTCGTCATTCCGTTCACAATTCTATCCATCTTCCGTTTCCCCCTATCCTTTTCCCGTAGTCGAACTATGAAAGCTTTGATTTCTCATTCTCGTCCGAATGAGCATACGTAGGCACAAGGGCACCAATCCTTCGCGAGCACCCTATTCTATAACCACCCATTTCCCCTAGCATCATTATTCTTTTATCGAACTGTTTCGCATTTACCATTGAGAAGCAAACAAATAAGCTTAGATAATGCCCATCGCAAATCGAACTAAGAGGTTCCCATTGAGTACAACGAACATGAGAGGTGCTAATACCTTCTCCTTGCATAACCGACTCCCGAATCCAGAACATGGTTGCGACGACCGTGTTCTTATCTTTCTCCTTAAAGGTTTTCTCGATATTTTCCTTTCCCATCTTTTTGGGATGAATAAAGTTCGGTGGCGACTCTATCGAACCGCACTTCCGCGTCTTTTACGCGAGGGTGGTGTTCTCGATTTTTTTTTATTTTTCGAGGTGCGACAACTAGAAAAGTGGGATAGTCTTCTAAATGACCAACTAGAAGTAATTAATCAAATAGGTCTCACTGTAAGGAAACCCAGGAGTAAGCTTTAAATGTTGTGTATCGTGACCAAAAGGTTAATGGCGATGCTTAGAAATCAATCGACTTACAAAGTGGAAAATGGCTCGATGTTGGATCAAGAATTTACTTCTTTTGAAAAGGGTTTAAAGTATCAAAGCACAATCTAGACAAACGATTAAAGTGCGTACATCGGAATGGGAGCGGGGTACATGTAAGTTACACGGGATTGCACTAAATAAAATTTCTCATTAATAGGTAACCCAAGAGGAAGTCGTGTGTGTGAGGTGTCCTAGACTAAGCCACGAACAAGAGTCGAACAAAAATCTCCTTGCTAGGGTTCTGTATACAGTCCAAGTTCCGTTGCTCGGAAAAGTAACCACAGTCCATCAATTTAACTTTTTAGGGTTTCGATCGTTTTATTATATTTTTGAGTGGTATGAACAAAGTATGAATAAGATGAATAAGATATGAATAGTAATATAATCAAGATAGTATCAACAATAAACAATGATATATTGACGAAAAAGTAAATCAATAGTATATTAACAGAAATTAAAGTTAGTGGTTAGTGATAAATCAGATCGACTGTAGTGTCAAACTGTTGTAGCACGATATATAATGAAGATCATACTATAAAAGGTCACGCAAATTGATATTTATGCTAAAACACGATGGAGAAATGATATTGAGGATCATTCTCTAAGGAAATCGTGTCACACGAAAAGAAAAAACTAACGGTCTCGTCTTAATCACAAAATTTTGTCGATTAATTGAAGGTAACCTATCACGATCCCAAAGTATAGGAAATGATCTCAATGATCGTTCACTACAGATTTGAAATAATAAAGGTTAAACAACCTCAACAATCAACATTCGCGATTCTAAAGACTTCATCGACCATAACAAAATTGAGATAAAGTTGAAAATGAAAATGAAAACTGAAGTTAAATAAAGAGAGGAGATTTGAACAAAATGATGACCAAGACATAATTAAGAAAGATTAAAAAAAATCAAATAATATTTAACAAAATATCTAATAAAAAAAATTAACAAGAATAACTAACTAAAAGAGAAAGTTAGTAAGAAATAAAAATAAAATAAGATTAGTAACAAAATTAGAGTATTAATTTAAAAATAAAAGTTAATTAAATAGAAAGGTTAAAACTTGAGGGTGTGATTAAAAAAAATGAGTTTTGAAATTTAAAATGGAGAAGGTGAGAGTCATATGGACTTAGCAGCCCATCATCTAACAAAAATAAAACAAAAAAGGTGGATTGAGTAGAGACAGTGTGAAGACAAGCTTCCAATGTGTTTTCATGAAGACAAGCTCAACAATGATATGATCAAAGAAGGAAAAAGAAGAAATGCATAAGACTTGACTACACTTGCAATATTAGATTAATCAAACTTTTAGATATATATGAAATTCTTGGCTAAAACATTTCTTAGTCCTCAAAATATTTCTTGCATTGGAAAATTATTTTTCATGTTTCAACCATATTAAATCACTTTCAAATATAATATATTGACTTGGATAAATCAATAGATGTTGCATAATATTGGTTCAAATACTTAGACAGCACAAAAAATCGTCATAGTTTGCACCGAACTTAAACAGTATTTTAATTTTAAAATTGAAAAATGCTTTGTTTGAATGCACATTTTCATCATATCTTTTTATGGCATCCCTTACATCATTTCTCTTATTAAAATTCATAATTTCTCTAACCATTGCCATGACTTTTGAGTGGTTACTTTTCATCACTATAAATTCATTTCAAATTTTCATTTTTCATTTATCTCTTTCATAAAAATATTAAAATCTCTCTACATTTATTTTATACACATTTTTCGTACTAAGATACTTTTTGAAATACATTTTTACATTATTATCATAAAAAAATCTTGAGCACTTAGAGAGAATTTGTCTTAAATTTTTATACTTGAAAGAGAAGAAGGCTTTGCGCATTTTCATCATATTTTATTTGGAATTAGGTGTGTACTATAAGAAGGGAGATTGTTTCTTCTTATAGGGTTTATTTTAATCCTTGTTGTCCAGGATTATTTCTTCTTATAGGGTTTATTTTAATCCTTGTTGTCCAGGATTGTTGGAAGCAAGAGAGTTGAGTCTGAGAGGATTGTTCTCATTTCAACTTAGTTGTTTTTGATATTTTGTTAGAGTCTTGTATAGGAAGACTAGGTGTGTCTTGTCCTAAGATCTAACATTAGTGAAAATTTCTTTCGTGTTGAAAGAAGACTAGAGTACTCTCGGACTGTGAGGAAAACCAGGATATTTCTCGGTGTCATTTACTTTCTGCATTTATCGCTTTCATCACATAGTAATCAATTAGGAAAGTAAAACTTGAAACCATAAAAAATCTGATAAAATTTTAAAGTACCTAATTCACCCCCTCTTTTAGGTGCAAACTTTTACTTATAGACAGTACGGACTTAAAGCCCAATATAATGGGACTCAGCTTTGCTTTATCACAACCAAAGTAAGCCCCCACATCATCAACAAACAAAGAAAGGGAATAAAAGTTAGAACAACTACAGCCTCAGTAAACACATGGAACCGCGACTTCATCCTCTCAAAAGCAACAATAATCTCAAATGAAAGAAGCAATGAAAATAATGCAACCCGCGTGGCTTTTCCTCCCTCGAATTCACTCTGCCTCAACCTTGTTCAAATCAGAATCAATGTTCGGGCTCGTTCGCTCATTTTTCTCGACTCAGTTTTATTGTGGTTCGCTACCAACTTTCTCTCCTTCTACTCAACATGATTTTAGGTTTAATGAATTTGGGTGGTTTTGGCTGTTGTTGTTTATGATTTAGGGATTTTGTTCTGATTGAAGCGATTTGTGGTTGAATGGTTAAATGAGGATGAAGGTTGGGTGGAGGATTTGGATGTTTTTGGAAGAGGAAGATGAATATGGTGGCTGAGGTGCTGGTTTAAAGTTTCGATGTGGAATTGAAGGTGTATTATGGTGGTTTCGGTAGTTATTAAGTATAGTGGTTGGCGTCAAAATAAAGGAATTTGTGAAGGTTTTTATTTCTACTGATGATGGAAGGTAAGTAAATGTTCTTCACAATGATTTCTTCTTCTTCTTTGTTCTTCTTTTTCTTCCCAATGAAGGTTATGATGATGGAGTTTTGGTTTTTTTTGGAGAAGGTTAAGGAGCATAAGGTGATGGCAACGTGAGGTTTATAGGAGGATGAACAGTGATAGGATGGTGGTGCGAATAGCTTGGTGTTGTTTGTGTGTTTTTTAGGAATAGAAGTAGTTTTGCTGAAGTATTAAGGAAAAATATGTGTTTGATGCATTTTGAAGTTTTCTCTAATTTCCATGCGCCACACTCATGTTTTCTGTGTATTGTTAGGTCTCCGTCGCCTCTTCCCACCAAATGATTACCAATATATACACATGGTATCTCTAGGTTTTTGAAAACAAATCTTCATGGGCCTTTTATTCTTCCTTTTTGTAATTTGGGCTTTTGTTATGTTTTGTAGAACTCTCTTTTTTGTAAGAAAGTGGACTTTAAGACAATGGATTGTATTTTAATTCTTTGATTGAAATGATATTGAATGGAATTTGTAAGATGAGTCAAAATTGGTACTTGGAATTTTGGAAAGAATGTTTGAGATCTTGAATTTTTTTGAATTAAACTTTAAGTGAATTAAAATTGAATGAAATTTCAAAATGTGTTCATGGCTTAAAACTTGAAACTTGTGCATGAAACTTTATAACAAGAAACTGAATTTGGATCTTGAATGGAAGGATATTGTGAATTGAAATTTGGAAAGTTGAACATGAATTTAAAATGAGACTGAGTGAATTTGAACTTGAGATGAATTGAATGAAATTGACACTCAAATTGGTTTTGAAACTTGCACATGAGATTAGAATTGGATTGGATTGAGTTTGAAACTTCGAACCTGACATTCGAAATGGAAATGAGGTTGACACATGAACTTTGTAACTCGAAAAATGGAATTGAAAAGATATGATACTTGCTTGTGAGGCCTGAAATGCATTGAGATTGAAACTCGAAACTTGAATTTGAAACTCCTTGAATTGAATTGAAAATGGAATTGAAATTGGAATTAGATAGAATCTGGATGGAATATGAAATTGGTCATGAGTCAATCTCTGAATCAATCCTCTGGAATTTGCCACCTACACTGCTATACCAAATTTCTACCATGAATCAAATGCTCAGTCAGTAATATGCCTTAATGTCAGAAGATAACGACTTGTCATATGGACCTCAAGATCTTGCATAAAACCCTAACTGGAAAATGAACTGATCTCATATGATTCTCAACCATGAAGCCCTAATAACTTGATACAGTCTAATAACTTGATCCGTTCACAACCGTCTTGACTTGGCACAAACCCTAATTGAAACTTCATACATACACCCTGACCTTGATCATGAAACACATACTTGCCTAACCAAGATTAGATCAAACTAGATGAATCTCCAACCAATACTTTACACGCCCCTGACTTAAGATATACAATAAGCAGATTAGAAGTAGAGATAACATATTTTGGATTTTTTGGAATGTGGTTAGTGGATGGAGATACATGTGAAAGTTATATACAAGTAAGACAAATTTGGGGTATGACACCTACCTGCAACACAACATCTCAACCTATATTGTTGCATAACATGATAGCAAACATCATTTAAGATCAAGCATACATAGCATATGCATCAAGCATACTCTCCTTTGACTGCCTTATCTCCCCAGCGGATCTCATCCAAACCTTTCTCTTGAACAAATCTTTGCACTTTCATCTTACCATCTTTTGTCGTCGTCGGCCAAAATTTTGAGCTACTCTTTTATTTAATCTCCTTCCACCTCGAATAATCGAAAAGCTGGCGCAATTCAAACATTCAGGTCCAAGAAGATTAAATAGGGGTAGCTTCCGTAACCTGAATTTGACCTCCCCTTTTGCCTTTTGCATGAGTATGTGCATTCGCATCACTGACATACACATTAGCACTTTTTCTTTGTGGTTTTTATTGCAGGAATATTCAGGTTTTTGAAGCATGATTAATTACATCCTCACAAAGACATCACATCATTATTACAAGCACAAAACAAGGGTTTATATGCCTATTCATCAAAGCAAAAGGTCAAAAATCGGAGTCGTGGCCATATCACCATTTTTCAAGCAAACTAGGCAAGTTTTGCCCGTGGTTACCGATTACCACTTTGCTAGGCAAAGTAGAGTAATCAATTACCCTGTGCAAAAAAAAGCAGATTTTGCTGCATTTTTTATGACAACAACTTTCCCTATACTATTTTAGGGTCTACTTGATTCTAGCATTGTGTGGAACATTCTAGACATTTCTAGACATTTCAAGATCTTTCAAGACATTCCAAGGCATTTACTCCAATACATCATTTCCAATTGAGACCACCATGTAACTTCATTTGCAAGCATGAGAACCCTTTGATTTAAACTTGCATTGGAATTACTATCGAGTTAACTACCTAACTAACTTAGTTAACTTCCGACTCAGTGAGTCAAGCGCAACTAACTCGAAGGTTAGTTCCAAAGCAAACTCCAAAGCACATTCCAAATCCAAACCTCCACTCTATATAAACAAATCTTTACCATTTCACAAAGGACCTTCAACTATTTTCACAATTCTCTCTCAATTTTCATTCTTCACTCTCTCATTTTTCTCAATTCTCTTTGCATTTTCTGCAACTTCTTCACATTCATCTTCATTTTCTTCCCAAAACCACACTAGAGCTCAAGTTCACCATTAAAGAGTAGTAACTTTGACATTGGAAGTGCTTTTCTCTTGAGTTTAACCTCCATTATTTTGCAATTTTACTTGGTTTTCTGGAGTTTTATTAGCTTTTGCTTCAAATCAAGTGATTAACTCAAGTTTCTTCGGTGCAAATTCCTATTTGGAGATTTCGTTGCATTTTTCTCAGTTTTTCTATGATTCGGTTGCAAATTCAGATTTCTCTGGTTTTCTTTGATTATCTTCATCACAATTCACTTGCAACAATCACCAAGGCAATCCTCCGCCTTGTAGGTTGGAATTTCTCACTCAGTTTACTATTTTTGATCACTTTCGTATTGTTCACGATGTAGATTCGATAATTTTTGTATGTGCGAAGTGATTGTGAAATTGTTTGATTCTTGTCCTTGATGAGTTAATTGATTCAATTGATGCCTAATTAATGATTTTGAACTTGATTTTTATGCACGAATGTTTACCATAACATGTGGATGATTGGATAAGTGTTTAGTTGCTGGAAGTGCTTTTTGAAAAGCTGTTTTTGCCACTGTTACAATGGTAATCGATTACCTATATATGGGTAATCAATTACCCTGTTTGTTTTTCACGTTTTATGCAAATTTCAAGCAGGTAACTGATTACTTGCATGTGGTAATCGATTACCACTGTGACAAAATGGCATTTTTATGTTTTTTTCAAGTTTGTTTGACATTCTTTCCTCATTTAGCTTCCATGGCTTGATATGCTTGATATTTAGGGATTTTTATGAGATGTTTAATTGTTGTTTGAAGCATGTATCCAAACTTTCAATGCACGATTTGTCGATTCTCGGTGATTTGCATTTTTGACACTTGTATGATCATGATTGTTCTTACATCTTTGTTCACATGATAACATGATTAGTATTGCATGCTAATTGGTGTTTGTTGCTGCCATTGAATTTATTCTTGATTACATTAAGTTTGTTCTCCATTTGAATGACCTTAATTTTGTATAATCAATAATTCGCACACTTGCTTTGACGATCTTTCAACTCGCCTGAAAGATTGTTGGCTTGTTCACTCCCTTGTGATTAATTGATTGATGCCTTGTTTCGATTAGTTGATCTCCCTTCTTTCTTCTTTTAGATCTTTTAGAGCCTTGTTCTCTCTTTCCCCCATAGAGTCAAAGATTTGTAACACGTTGGAGCACTGTACAAGTTTGCGTCGTTACTCTGTCGATTTCGTTTGTCGTGCTACACTTTGGTGGTAGGAAAGGAATGAGAGTGGATAATTCCTACACTCATTTTGATTATTTTGGGTAGGGTATGAATGACCCTGGGCCTGGAATAGTCATATCTATCTCATTACTATAGCGTATTCTCCTTCTGAGTCGAGTCGATCCTTGATCACTTGTACCCTAATTTCTTGCCCCTGGATTTAACTTCCTCCTTTCAATTCAACACCTTTTCCTTGTGGCCAATTACTATTCTTGGATTCTCTAGATGATTTGTAATCAGTCCTTTCTTTGGCTAGTCTACCATTCTTTGGTTAAATCCAAATTCGCTTATTCCTAGTGAAGTCAATCCTTTCTTTAGTTAAGCGCAGTCTGGATGTCAATATCGAATCCTCAGTGGAGTTCGCAACCTTTTCTTGGTTCTCTCTCCGTATTTATTTGGTTAATCACTGTCTATCAGTTAAAACACCAATTCATTCTTTTCATTTAATCATAGTTCGTCTGTTAACATACTGATTTTTCTTTGGATTAATCACCTTCTTCAGTTAATCACCCGTTCTTTGGTTAATCATAGTCCGCCTGTTAAAACCAATCTCTCTTGAGTTAATCACCTTCTCTTGGTTAATCACTCATTCTTTTCAATTAATCACAGTCCGTCTATTAAACATCGAATCCCCTACAGTTAGCAACCTTTATTTAGTTCAAACACTCGTACCTTTGGGTTAGTAACCTTGTTTTGGTTCAAATAACCTTTTCTTTGGTCAAGTACTAATTGTTCAATCAGTGTACCATCCTTTGGGTCACAACCTTTGCTTGGTTCCACGCCCGTTCTTTAGGTCACAACCTTTACTTGGTTCCACACCCGTCCTTTTGGGTTGATCATCGTGTATCTTTTAAAACCAACTCCTTTATATTTTTGGTTAATCACTGCTTATCAGTTAACACATCGAGTTCTCCAGAGAGTCAAACACCTTCTTTTGGTTCACTACTCTCATTCTGATTCATCACAGTCCATGTGTTGCCACCAATCTTTTACTTTCCCCACAGAGTTTTTCTCTTTTCTTTCTTTGGTTAATCATTGTCTTCTAGTTAATGCACCAAGTCCCCTGTAGATCTTACCTTTACATTAATTCTTATCCTTTATTCTTCTGGTTTCGACACCATTCTTGTGTTTTATCCTCAGTGGAGTTATCATCTTACTTTCGAGTTCCTCAACAGAGTTTTCCTTTCCATTTCTTTCTTGGTTTTGGCACTATTTCTTTTGCATCCTTCGGTAGGGTCTTGCTTTCTTCCTTTCGCTCCTGGTTTTGAAACCGTCTCTGTTTCTTTTTCTTTCTCCGTCTTAGTTTCCCGAACTACATAGGCTCTGACTTCCTCATTGCACTATGAGGGTACGTAGGCACGAGATTGTGAAATATTGGTGAGCCACATTATTCTATTCTTCTTTCTCTCTGGTCCGCCCATATCTTCTTTTCTTTCTTAGGTTCCATGAACTACGGAGCTCTGAATTCCTCATTGCACTATGAGGATACGTAGGCACGAGAGCCCTAATCCTCTGCGAGCACTTCTTTCTCTCTTCCTCGTTCTCTCTTTCTTTCTTGCTTTCTCTTCTCTTTTCTTTTCTTTTTTGAGCTAGAAGCCTTTAGATAGATAACCCATCCAAGCCTAAAAGCAAGAGAAATGGTTCTGTCGAGTATGACAGATGCGTAAGGTGTTAGTACCTTCCTTTCGTATAATCAACCCCCTTACCCGTTTCTCTTCCCTTTGGGTTTTATCGATATTTCCCCTGTCCCTTGGGACTAAATAAAGTTTGTTGGCGACTCTGTTGTATCTTTGAGTGTGCGATTCACTCAGGTATAATCCTCTAGCCTCAAATTCTAGATCCTTCTACTGATGCACATAGGAAATCACATGACCAAAATGCCATTCAAATGCTGCAATGCTGAAAAATGAAGTGTTTGGGCAAATTTCGCTTGTGGTAATTAATTACCACATTCAAAATTTCAAATTTGGCACCACAAGGAGGGAAACCTGGAGAATCACCCGTAACCACTTGTTCTGAGCTTAGTTTGGCCTTTGAAACTTGTCTTTTGATATTGCACCTGTATAATATCTAAAATAAACCGTGAGCTATCTCCTGGGCTCAAAATAACCTGCTGAACAATAATTCGGTACCCGATAACTGAGCAAAATAAATGTTGAAGCCTTTGATGCTCACTGCTTAAAAACTTGCAATAAAAGAAAGCCTGGATCCATGGAAACAACTTGATCCCATGTATCAAGAGCCAATGCCATGATATGCATAATGATAATACAAAAATGAATGAAACATAATCCAGTTATGATTAAAAATGAAAAGGAAAATTTGGGGGTGTTACAACGCATTCTGACATTGAGTGGTATAATCATGCTTTTGGAGGGGTGGCTATGATTGAAAGCTATGGTGAATTCCTCAACGTATTTCTTCTTGGTATGAAGGGATGTATAAGTTATAATCTGATCCTAACTCGCCGACAACTTATCCATTGAAGGATAAGCCTAACACCATTTATTTGGAGGGACTGTTCTTCGAAGAAGGTGAGAATATGTTGCTAAAGGAGAAGATCGTGCACACCTGGCGTCACATACATAGGAAAGGGATGACCGCATTGGGAAAGCCTAATTATACCGCTTTGGGTCCTTATCTCCAATGGGTGCAAGATAGGGCTATAAAGCTGAAGATTTCATACCCTCGTCATGAGCTTATACCCTTAGCTCTTAGAGACCCTGTTTTGATCTTCATGAGCAAAGAGGAGGAGTTGAAGATTCCTTTAGCTAAAGCAGGGCAAAAGAGGAACTTTTAGAAGAGCAAATATCAATTCCTCAATTATGAGATGGGAGAACTTCAAAATCTTCATAGGTAAAAAGAAGAGGAAGAGTCTGCCAAGAAGAGGAAGGCGCGAGAGGATTTATTTTCCTCAAGTGTACCATTAGTGCCTACTGTCAATTCTGATGTTCCTCCTACTTTAGACACATGAAAGTTGTATGTGGACAAGCTTATCCTCGAGAAGGCAAAGATGCAAGGGGAAATCAAGAAGCTAATAAAGAAGTTACAAGGAGGAGAAGGATCATCTCATCAGATGGCTTAGGACTTTTAGTTTCCTTATATAGTAATTTTCCACTTTGTTTGACTCTTGAAAGTGTAATCCATTTTGTAAGCTTTAAATTTTATTATCAATGAAATGAGATTCTCTTTTGTTATTCAAAAATGTGTTCTTCATTTTATAATGTTTGCAATATAATTTTGATTTCCTTGAATTCTTTTATTGCATTTGCATTGCATTTCATTGCATTCATGTCATCACATGTGCATTTCTTTTGCATTTACTCATTCCATTGTCCCGTCTTCAGTTTTTTCACCCTAAATCCTCCATGCTCATACAACACCAAAGCTCAAGCTCGTAGAAGTATGGCAGAGAAGAATCAAGAGTTTGACCAAGTCAGTAATGAACTAAAAGACCTATGTGGGAATGTAAGGCAGATTATAGAGATGTTACAAGTGATACGTACGAAAATGGATATTCACCCTATTGTTGTTTTTGAAATTGTTAATACAGTTGTGGATCCTCAGCCAGTAGTAGTTACTACAACAAATTTACCTCCATATGGTCTTTCTCCAGGTTTTGTGCCTAGGTCTACTGCAGTTCCAATTATTCAACAAGTTGTTCCTTTGACCGCTGAAGCTCTTCATGTGGTTCCTACTTTTGCACCAGTTGTTATGCGTACCTCTATGAAACCATACTTCAATGAGCATCAGCCAGTATATGATGTCCCTGACATGTCAAAAAATATGGATAAGCATCATGAGAGGCTAATGGAGAATGTGGAAACTATTGAGAAGAGATTAAGAGCGATGGAATGTGTCTTGTCTCCGATTTAGTTATCCCACCCAAGTTTAAGACCCCTAATTTTTATTAATACGAAGGTGGTACATGTTCGAAAAACCATCTTATTATGTACTATAGGAAGATGGCTGCTCATGTTGGCAATGATAAATTGATGATTCACTATTTTCAAGACAGTTTGAAGGTTGCTTCTTCTAAATGGTATTTAAGTTTGGATCAGTCTCGTATCTGATGTTTCCAAGACCTGTCAAATGCCTTCATCAAGCACTATAAGTATAACATGGATCTAGCTCCTGATAGAAGACAATTGTTGAGTATGTCACAGAAAAGATCTGAGTTGTTTAAGGAATACGTTCAGCGATGGAGAGAAACTTCTTCCTAGGTGGAACCACCTTTGACCGAAAAGGAATTAGCTGATTGGTTTATTGACACTGTGCATCAAGAATTCTACAAGAGGATGGTTGGGAGTGTGACCACTAACTTTTCTGATATAGTTGTTGTGGATGTTAAAGTGGAACTTGGTTTGAAGAGTGGTAAAATGACTAGTGCAAATGGCAGTTCAGGCACCAACAAAGACAATGCTAAGAAGTCTTCTAACAGTTCCCGCAAGAAAAAGGAAGGGGAAACTAACGCAATAATGTTTGCTAGGAGAAGAAATCAGCCTTGGAAGCAACAAAAATGACAGGGTTATGCTCAACAATTAGCCTATCCAGTTCAATTTTCCCAACAGCCCTATGTGGCCGCAGTCACTCCCTCATTTAATCAGCAAGTTCCTGTATATCAGCATGTACAACCGGCTTCTATTTATCAACCAACTCCAGTTTATCCACCAGTTCAAGCTTCACCCAATTATCAACTAGTGAGCAACGCTCCTACCTATCAACAATAGAGGAATCAAGCTCCTCACCAGAATGTTCCCAATAGATGAAAGCTTAGGCCTCCTATTCCTACCATTCCCATGACTTATACCGAGTTATATCCGTCATTGGTGCAACAAGGATTGATAACTACAAAGCCTTTGGATCCACCTCCCGATCCACTTCCACCTAATTACAATCCAACTGTTCATTGTTTGTTTCACAAAGGCGCACCAGGCCATGATCTAGAAGGTTGTTACACTCTAAAGCACATTGTAAGAGAGCTAATGGAGAAAAAGATCTTGTCTTTTATTGATTCTCAGCCTAATGTCAAAAATAATCCTTTGCCCACTCATGGGGCCGTTAATGCTATTAATGAGGCATCTGATGAAAGTCTTATCCTTGATGTTGCTGACAGTAAAAACCCTCTTCAAGCCTTCCATGCAAAGCTAGTTGCGGCAGGTTTAGTCATGAATTTCCATGCTTAGTGCGAAGATTTTGCTACCAGTCCTAAGGGATGTATGTTGATTCAGAGTGACATTCAAAGTTTGATCAATGATGGTTTTCTACAAGTGAGTAGTAAGTTGAAGAAAGATGAAGTTTCTGTGATTGAGCCTATCTTCAATCTACCAGAACCAAGTGACAAAGTACCTATATTCAATATGCCTGAATTAAGTTCTGTAAAGCCTGTTTTCAGTACACCAAAGCATGTATTCAACATTCCAAAGTATGTTGTTCCACCAGTTAATCAGCTGAAGCCTGTGATTATTCAAGAGCCCAGTCCATTCTCTTTCAAAGATACCAAAGTCGTGCCATGGAAGTACAGTGTGACAGTGATTTCCCAAGAATCTAGGAAGGTTATTTCGAAAGAATATTTCAAAAGTGTTAGCGAAGATGTGACAAAACATAGTTGGGGCAAGCAAGATGACACGTAGTGGTCGTATTTATACTCCCCGTTTCAATGAGACTCCGCCTAAGGGAACTGTTGCCACCATGCCTTCTAAAGATAAAGAGAAAGAAGTGGTTATGAATAATGAAGATGCTAAGTTCTTAAGGATTATCATAAAGAATGATTATAAAGTTATTAACTAACTTCACCAAACCCCTTCCTAGATCTCCATTCAGTCTCTTCTGATGAGTTCACCAGCTCATTGAAGTGCATTGCAAAAGCTATTGGCTTAAGCCCATGTCGCCCAAGATATTACTATTGGCTAGTTTGATAGTGTGATTGCAAACATTAGTGCTTGTAACACCCTCAGTTTCAGCAAAGAGGAGTTACCGAGAGAAGTCCAGAATCACAACCATGCTTTACACATGTCCGTGAAATGTCAGGATGATGCCTTAGAAAGAGTGCTCGTGGATACCGGTTCCTCTTTGAATGTTTTACCTAAAAGGACACTTGCAAAGATGGCTTACAAAGAGACTGAGATGAAACCTACTTCTTTGATAGTCAAGGCTTTTGTTGGTTCCCGCAGAACAGTAATTGGAGAGGTGGAGCTGCCAATTTTAATTGGACCATATGTATTTAATATGACTTTCCAAGTCTTGGATATTAACCCTGCTTATAGTTGTTTGCTTGAAAGGCCTTGGATTTACACTTCTGGCGCTGTGACTTCAACCTTACATCAAAAGATGAAATTTGTAGGTCATGATAAGTTGGTGATTGTCCATGGTGATGAGGACCTTATGGTAAGTAACTTGTCTTTGTTTCATTACATAGAGGCTGATGAGAATGCCTTGGAAACTTCTTTTCAAGCCCTCGAGATAGCCAACGATGTCCTGTTGGAAGTTGAGGAACCTGTGGGAAAGAGTAATCCATCTTTTGCATCTGTCAAGAGTATAAGATCAACGATTGAAGAAGGCGTGCCCAAAGGCTAGGGAGAAGTCATAGATGTCAAGAAAAAGCTGGATCGCTATGGGTTGGGATACAAACCAACTAATGATAGATCATCTACATCTACAAAAGGTTTCCCAAAGACTATTCAAGAACTGTTTGTCAATGGAGGTTTCCAAGTCAACGTTATTGACGATGATAACGAAGATTAATATTTCAGCAATTTGGTGTTCAAGTGTGATGCTGCTTTGGACAATTGGAAATCGATAGAGATCCCAATGATTATTCCCTCGTCAAAGTAATTTATTGTCTTTTTGTTGTTATTTTCAAAAAAATTCCATAACTATGCCCAAAGCTATTGGACTATTTTTTAGGGCCCCCTTTACAGTTTCAAATCATTATCAATGAATGCATTTTGTTAAATTCTCGTTGTTTCATTTACTGTTTTTTTCTTTTTGGTTTTAAAATAAATTGGTAATCTTTCAAAACTACAAAAAAAAAACATTTTCCTTTTGCATTTCTTTTTGTGCTTTTTAATAAAATAGGTCATTCCAAACATGCAGAATAATCCAAAACCATGTTGAATTCAATGGCGCTGCTTTCACTTCTAACTTTGATTCACTCATCTACCAAGCTGAGGATGAAGGTGAGGAAGATTATGAAGTTCCTGCTGAACTGGCAAGATTGGTTGAGTATGAGTATACTGAACTCCAACCATACAAAGAGAAAGTGGAGATGATTAATTTTGGCACTGATGAAGAAAGGAAGGAGGTCAAGGTTGGTACAACATTTGGGACTGATGTCAAGCAGAGATTGGTCAAGCTTCTGGAGGAATATGTTGATGTGTTTGCATGGTCGTATCAAGATATGCCCGGTTTAGACATTGATATTGTTGTTCACAAGTTG
The DNA here is from genome assembly GCA_963859935.3 of Lathyrus sativus. Classification (NCBI taxonomy): domain Eukaryota; kingdom Viridiplantae; phylum Streptophyta; class Magnoliopsida; order Fabales; family Fabaceae; genus Lathyrus; species Lathyrus sativus. Next base: position 603,427,941 of record OZ012737.1, on the reverse strand, counting down.
CCGCTTAAACTAGAGTGTTCACCTATAAAGCAGAAACTTCGAAGGACTATATCAGACATGGCTCTTAAGATTTGAGATGAGGTTAAAAGGAAGCTCGACGTAGGTTTTCTAACAGTTATGAAGTACCCTGAGTGGGTAGCCAACATTGTGCCGCTGCCAAAAAAGGATGGTAAAGTCAGAATGTGTGTAAACTATAGGGATTTGAACAAAGCAAGCCCAAAGGATGATTTCCCTCTACTACATAGTGATACACTTGTGGACAATACTGCTCATTTCATAGTCTTCTCTTTCATGGATGGTTTCTTTAGTTATATTCAGATCAAGATGAACCCTGCTGATATAGAAAAGATCACATTCATCACTCCTTGGGGAACCTATTGTTATAAGGTTATGCCCTTCGGTCTAAAGAACAAAGGGGCAACATATCAAAGGGTGATGGTCACTTTCTTTCATGACACGAGGCGTAAGTAATTCGAGGTGTACGTCAACGATATGATTTCCAAGTCTCAAAGTGAAGAGGACCATTTGGGTCATCCATTGAAGTTGTTTGAAAGACTCAAAAAATACCAGTTGAGGTTGAATCCTGCTAAGTGTACTTTTTGTGCTAGATCTGGAAAGTTGCTTGGGTTTATTGTTAGTCAACAAGGAATCAAAGTAGACCCTGATAAAGTCCGAGCAATTCAAGAAATGCGCGCTCCACAAACTGTAACACAAAATAGAGTTTTCTTGGACGTCTGAATTATATTTCTAGATTTATATCCAATATGACTGCTACATGTGAACCAATTTTCAAGTTACTCCGCAAGGATTAGATCATTGATTGGAATTTTGATAGTCAACAAGCTTTTGAGAAGATCAAGGTTTATTTGCAAGAGCCTCATATCTTGATTATGCATATTCCTGGAAAGCCTCTTTTCATGTATCTGATTGTTCCCGAGAAGTCTATGGGTTGCGTATTGGGCCAACACAATGAGAATGGACGAAAAGAGGATGCCATCTACTATTTAAGCAAGAAGTTTACCAACTGTAAAAGCCAATATTCACTTTTAGAGAAAACGTGTTGTGCTTTAGCATGGGCTGCTATGTGTCTCAGGCAATATATGATCTGTCACACTACTTTGTTGATCTCCAAAATGGATCCAATAAAGTACATTTTTGAAAATCCTGCTCAGACTAGAAGACTCACCCGTTGGCATATGTTGTTATCCAAATACGATATCCAGTACGTAACTCAAAAGTCTATTAAAAGAAGTATCTTGTCAGAATACCTTGCAGATCAACTAGTTGAAGATTATGAGCCTCTGAAGCTTGACTTTCCTGATGAAGACATTATGTTGGTGAAGAAAGATTAATGAGAGCCAATTCCTAAGTCAGGTTCTCGTTGGAAAATGATGTTTGATGGTTCCTCTAATTACAGTGGGCATGACATAGGTGCCATTTTGATGAATCCCAATGGTGGTTACACTCTGTTCACAACGAGGTTATATTTTGAATATTCAAATAACATTATCGAGTATGAAGCTTGTATCATAGGCATTGAAGGAACCATTGATCTCCAAATCAAGATTCTTGAAGTGAGTGAAGATTCAACTTTGGTGATCTACCAAGTTAAGGGTGAATAGGAGACCCATGATGAAAAGTTGATTTTGTACCGTGCTTATAATGTGGAGTTGATCAAATACTTTGATCAGGTCATTTTTTGACATGTCGCAAGGACTAAAAACCATATAGATGATGCTTTGGCCATGCTAGCATCAATGTGGAAAGTTATATTCTGTAATGAAGCGCCATTTATCAGGGTTGAAAGAAAGACTGAGTCTGCCTACTGTCAATTAGTTGAAGAGGAAACTAATGGAAAGCCATGGTTCCATAACATCAAGAATTATTTGCAAAACTAAGAATATCCAGCTGATGCTATAACTCTTGACAAAAAGACTCTGAGAATATTAACATCCAAATTCTTCCTCAGTAAAGATGTATTATACAAAAGAAACCATGACATGGTTCTGCTTAGGTGTGTTGACAGACGAGAAGCATACCCGTTGATTCAAGAAATTCACGCCAATGGTCATGCTATGTCCAAAAAGATTTTGAGAGTTGGATATTACTGGTCAACCATGGAGTTTAATTGTATCCAATATGCTAGAAAAATGCCATAAATGCCAAATTTATGCTGATAAGGTGCACGTGCCTCCAACATTGTTGAATGTTCTATCTTCATCGTGGCCTTTCTTTATGTGGGGCATTGACATGATTTGAGCAATCTAGCCTAAAGCTTCCAGTGGCCATAATCTCATTTTGGTTGCAATCGAGTATTTCATAAAATGGGTAGAAGTTGTTTCCTATGTCGATGTAACAAAATAAGTGGTTGTCCGCTTCATCAAAAAGGAGATTATCTTCCGTTATGGAATTCCTAGTCGTATCATAACAGATAATAAGACCAATCTGAACAATAAAACCATGAAGGATCTATGTAAAAGTTTTAATATTGAGCATCGCAATTCTTCTTCTTACCGTCTAAAAATGAATGCAGATATTGATGTCACAAACAAAAACATCAAGAAAATCGTGCAAAAGATGGTGAAGACTTATAAAGATCGGCATGAAATGCTACCATTTTCTTTGCACGGATATAAAACTTCAATGCAAACTTCAACAGGGGAAACCCCTTTTTCATTGGTGTTTGGGATGGATGCAGTCCTCCCTATTGAAGTAGAGATACCATCTATGAGAATCTTGATAGAAACCATCCTTGATGAAGCAGAGAAGGTCCAAGAAAGATTTGATCAGCTGAACCTCATCAACAAGAAGCGCATGACTACGATGTGCCATGGTCAGTTGTACTAGAAGCAGATTAAGAAGGCATTTGATAAGAAGGTTTGTATTCAAGAATTCAGAGAAGGAGAACTCGTACTCAAGAAAATCATGCTAGTTCATAAAGACATGCATGGAAAATGGACTCCCAACTATGAAGGCCCATTCGTTATGAATATCTTCTTCTCAGGAGGATCGTTATTTCTCACAATAATGGATGGTGAAGATCTTGCACATCCTGTGAACTCTAATGCAGTAAAAAAATATTATGCCTAAAAAATCCGCTAAATTGAAAACCAGAAAAGACGACTTAGGTAACAATAGGTATCCTGGTGGATCATAACCTATGAAGGATATCCATACAACAACTAGGGATAAGAATAAAATATAAGAGCTCGCTAAGTTGAAAACCCGATAGGGCGACTTAGGCAAAAATGAGCGTCCTAGTGGATTGAAAATCCGAAAGGGAGATCTAGAAAAAAGTTAGGGATAAAAGGCATTTCACTGCATCAGATGGGGTCCACCATTGTAGAAGAATCAAAACAGAAGTTCAATCCATCCGCTCTCATCAAAAGCAAGGTTTTGGGAAGTCTTAATTATTAGGGCTAATAGTTTTCATTGGATTCAATATAACCTTTCCCTATTGCCAATTTCAAATTGTAATACTCCATGGAGCTTTACCATTTGCAAGCTACCATTCTTGAACAAAATCATATTTTTTCCTATTCAATTATTTCCATTTATGCTTTCACTACTTTTCCTTGTTATGCAAAATGTCATTTATTTGTTAATAATGATTTTGAAAGTGAAAAGTTTTGAATTGAAAACCGTTTTTGAAAACACAACGAAAGAATATAAAGTTGCTTTGGCCTGTGGGAGGATTCGAAGGAAATCTTTGTTTCCCCAAGAAGTCTTAATGTTGCAAAAGCACTTTTAGACCACTTCAGCAAAAATCCACATTGAAGCATGAATTGACAGCACTTTTGGATCGATCCTTTGATCATAGGTGATTTGTAGAGAATCTCCCCAATGTCCACTATGTGATACATGTTTATTAGTATTAAGGATTTGCATCCCCAATGGAGTCATCTTTTTATCCCCACTGATGCTACCCTATCTTCCCCAGTAGGCTTCCTTGGCTTCATACTTCCACAAGTAAAATACATGTATGTCTCCTGGTGAATCTTTGGATTCTGTTGTTCCTCAGTGAATCTTTGGACTCCTCTATTCCCCGATGATTTCCTGTGACTTGTTTCGTCCCCAACGAACTAGATATGTTTACCTATTCCCCATGGAATTTTAACTTAGACAACTACAACCACGAATTTGGTCTGAGCTTCCCCAATGAGGTAGATATTTATTTTATCCCCTATTAAGTCTCTAATCATGGGTGATCCCTTCCTAAGGAACATTTCTCTTCCAACAAGAAAATCAAATTCATGATGGCAATCCCTCAGGTGAAGTCATGATGTTATACCCCCGAGTGGAATAAATTTCCCTAGAGAAGGTCGAAACCTTGAAGTAAGATTGTGGTTTCGCACGTGGCTTTCTATTCTTCTCTTGATAGATGTCTTCTTCTTGTATAGGTTGGCCGAGTATACTCATCGAGATGTTTATTTCATCTCCAGTTTACTTCTCTTTGTTTGTTTTGTCAGCATAAGCATAAGCATGACATACATCCATTCATACAAATATACATGGCATATGAGCATGTTTGCTACCTTAGTGTCTTTTTTTCATTCACTTTGGATGTGTTTATCTCCTCTCTTCAGTAGAGTCGTCAACCTTACACAGAAAGTACAAACTCTTTCTAGTTCTCCACTGAGATTGACCCTCGTGGAAGATTGGTTGCTTCAGTTATCGTTTCCATGCTTGGATAAGATAAATCCCCATTTGATTTCATTCCTCAATGGGTAGAGTCTTGTTTGACTATTTCTCTCTAGCTTGTTCCTAGATTGAACTTTGGTCTCTGACAATTTTATTTAGAGCCTCTCTAGGCTGCTGAACCTAGGTTGAGTGTGCATTTATTTTGTATCTTGCCTTCCAAGAAGAATATATTTATAGATTCCCATTAAAGACAAAGTCTTATTTTCCGGATGTGTTTTTGTAACATTCTCTTGGAATTAATACTTACAACAAGTGGCAGTCTCTTTGAGAAGCTTGTTTTTCTATTTCAACCCTTACAAGGGTAAACGATAGACTCTTTGAGAAACTTGTTTTTTCTATTTCAACCCTTACAACGGTAAGTGGCAGTCTCTTTTGAGAAGCTTATCCGTTTTTGTTGGTTCTTTAATCTAATTACAAAGGGCGTCTCTCCGTGAAGTTCAGTTGTTGCTAGCATCAATCTGTTGGAAGATGGTCTTGATACCTTTGCTTATGGTTTAAGTCCAATTGTTTTTGGCATATAAAAAAGAGTTTGATTACCCTGTAACTTTCTTGATATTTCCTGAAGATCTTGTTTGATCTCTTCATTTTAAGGAATTTCCAGAGGCTTGAATGTTTACTCTCATTTGAAAACTTCAGCATTGTTTGGTCCAATCCCAAGGCTTTAAGGATTGCGTCTTTGTTTTATCCTAAGGATTTTAGGATATCACTCTTGTTTGATCCTATTGCTATGAGGGTCTCGTCTTTGGTCCGATCCTAAGGCTTTGAGGATTGTGTCTTTGTTTCATCCTAAGGCTTTGAGGATGTTGCTTTTATCTTGCTTTTGTCCAATCCTAAGGCTTTGAGGATTGTGTCTTTGTTTCATCCTAAGGCTTTGAGGATGTTTGCTTTTATCCGGATTTGTTTGGCTTGACCCTAAGGATTTGAGGTCTTTTCTTTGCTTTTGTCCAATTCTAAGGCTTTGAGGATTCTATTTTTGTTTCATCCTAAGGCTTTGAGGATGTTTGCTTTTGTCCATCTTTGTTTGGCTTGATCCTAAGGCTTTAAGGGTCTTGTCTTTGCTTTTTTCCAATCCTAAGGCTTTGAGGATTGTGTATTTGTTTCATCCTAAGGCTTTGAGGATGTTTCTTTTCTCTTGCTTTGGTCCAATCCTAAGGATTTGAGGATTGTGTCTTGTTTTGTCTTTCTTCTAGAGTGTCACTCGGTCATGCTTGAACCTGTTGATCAATCACTCTGGATATTCCCCAGCAGAGACCGTCTTCCCGGTTCTACCTCTAGTGAGGAACTTTTCTTTCTAAAGTGTCACACAGTCATGCTTGAACCTGATGATCAATCACTTTAGATTTCCCTAGTTTGTTTATGCTCCATAGCGTTTGGTCATCCCTAGTGAGTTGTTACCCTTTGTGTTGACTTTATCCCTGTTTGCTTTCTTTCTTTGTCTACATTTTGAATTTACCATCCCATCATTTTCATCATACTAGAGTTCATTGCATGTCAGCATTATTAGAGTAGTTTCTTTTGTCCATAGCATAACATGTCATTGCATCTAAGGGAAAAATTCCCAATTTCCTGTATTTAAACACCATTCACCATGATTTCATGAAGATTATCATCGTGCATGTCATCTGGTAAAGATATTTAAATAGCAGAAAAATTCATACCCCAAAATTTACCCTTATATTCTTTGATCTTTTGCATATCATTCTAGGTCAATCATTCATGCACAGCTAACCAAATTATCAGACTTTGCTTTGTTTTGTTTCACTTGTGAATTAGGGTTTGCTTCAAAAGGTTCAATGGATTGATCAGTTAAATTTTTGGATAGATCATCAACCAATAAATTTCTAATACACTTGAAAGACCTCTCTTCATCAATAATAAAATTCAAAATGGCTTCAATACAAGTTCTTCAAAGTTCAAAGTCATCTAATCACTAAACTAGGGTTTTCTCAACCAAAGTCAACTGCATCTTTGACTTTTGATCAAGATATTATCCCAAGCCTTGAGACATGATTCAAGGAATTCAAATACACAATTGGAGTCCATCCATGATGTTCAAATGGCTCGGGAGATTGATTTCATTGAAGATCAAGAGGTGAAATTCATCTAATACACAAGTCATTAACTGCAAAGTCAAACCTTTGACTTTAGGGATTTTTGGTCAAACATGAACTTCTCAAGTCAAATTCCATCAAAACATGTCTTATTATTGAGTTTTATCAAGAAAAATCAAGAGAATTGAGGTTACTTGCAAAAAGGGTAACTTAGAAGAAAGTGAAAATTTTCTAACTCATGGAAAAACCCTAATTTGGTGCTGACTTGCCAAGGTCATAATTTCCAATCTAGAAATCCATTTTCTTTGATCCAAAGATTAATTTGAAGAGCTAATTCCATACTAGAACTTTGTAAATGAGGAGGAATTCCCAAAAAGTGCATATATTTCAAGTTATGATAGCATGAAGTTGAGAAAAACAAGACTTTGTAATTCTATACTTAGATTTGTTTTTCTAAGTGTTAAATCTCAACTTGTAGGATGAGTTTTCAAAGCCATTTTTCTCATGGTTCTAGGCTCAAATTCAAACTTCTTACAACATGAAATTTGTTAGGCATTCTTCAAGGTTTCCATTGATGTCAATAACTCTTTCATTATATCAATACATCTCAAGTTATGGCATTGTAAAGTTAAGGTTTCAAAGTTGTCAAAAGTTCATACTGTAGAATTTTTTCTAAGTCACTTTTGACAAGGTTTTGGACATGACTTCAAACCTTTATTTCTCATGATTCCAAGCCTCTTTTCACTTTGATTTGAACATTAAACTTGTTCCCATATCTCCCTACTTTCCGTTGAGCCAAAGAATTCACAAATTGGATCAAAATCCATCATGATATCATGCTTCAAAGTTGGCTCCATAGTTTGATTTTCCAAGCATGTCATATCTTCAATTTTGGCACATTGTGACATTCTTTTCATGCAGCAACCATTTTGTGTCCATTTCCGCGCATAACCTCATTCCTTTCATTACCAAACATTTCCCTTTCTAACCAAACCAAACCATGTACTTCATATGTGCATTTTGAAACATTTTACCAAATGAAGAAAGATGACAAATTGTGAAAACTTGCTCACCAAGATTATTCCTCCACCCTCTCCATTCTGATCTCTCTCTTCCACAAAAGGACAACAAAAACAAACCCTCGTGCAAGGCCATTCGTACCACCACCTTCTCATTCCACTCCATATTTCAATTTGTTTCAAAATCACTAACCATAAACTTTAACCATAATAGATTTGGTTTAACCACTCATATCCATCATATATAAGCTAAAGAGAAACCCTATAAGAAAAAGAATCTCATTATGCAGCCAAAGAATTCTCTCACTCAAAAATTTTCTTTCATTCGAAACTCTCTCTCCTTCAAGTTTTTGGATTCCATTTTGTTCCTATCATCATTCATAAAGCACAGGCAAGGAGAATGGGCAGTTTGCTGAGGTATTGAAGCTCAAAATAGAGTGCTAAAGCTTCATTTTTTGGTAATTGTTTCTCAATCTTTTTCTGAAACAAGTCACGTGTTATAAGCTTTGGTTTTGCATATTATACGCATCAAACTTTCGTGGCTTTTCAAGTGTCTTAGAGTGATTGAATGGAGAAAATAAAGCCATATTTGGATTCTACACGAAAAACCCTTGAGAATGGTGTAAAGGTTGTTGAGTTTTGTTGAGGTGTTCAGGAAAACTCCGTCAAGAGCCGCTGGAGAAAATGATTGGAGCCCTAGCTCCGGCGTCTGGCCTTCTTTGCCTGCGTGTTACCTTTGACCTAGATCATGGCTTATGTGGCGCTGATTCATCATCCACATCATTTAATGAAATCCCGCGTGGCCTTTTTTTGTTTCTAATTTTGTTTTCTTATGAACATGGGTTTTGCATTGCTTTCCTATTCACGCTCCCCTTGTTTCCATCCCAAACGCGCATAACTTTTTTTCTCTTTCTTTCTGGATTTACTCCTACACCTCTTCCTTCATTTCATCTTTCATTTATTTTCATTTCTTTCCCTTTCATTTCATATTTTATTTTATTTATTTTCTTCAAAACAAAAAATCACAAAAACACTTTTCAAGTCATTTATTGTCCCTAGAATTTTATCATATTTTTGTTTTTATTTCTAAAATTATTTTCTTATTTTATTTTTAATTATTTGTAAAGGTGGTTTTACTAAACTACCTTTGAATTAGGGTTTTGATTTTGGATGCTTTAAACATGCTTTCTTGGGCCAATCTTTTGCCAACTTTTGACACTTTAATATTTGATGTTTTTTTTCCTGATTTGGTGCTTGAATGGTATATGTTTTATTGTTTTCATGTGGTTTAATTTCACCCTCAATTTATGCTCGATTAGTGAAGTACTATAAACTTGTTGATTGATTTTGTGTGTGAGCATTTATGCATTTATCTTAGGGATCTTTTCCACAAGTATTCTTGAATGTATTGCCATGAGGTAGATCCATTAACTTGAATTTATTTGGCCATTTTACTGTTTTTGATTGATGCCTCAAGTTATGTTTGCTTTGAACATGATCTTGTTTGGTCTTTGACCTAGTTTTTGGATATGCTTCTTGTGTGAATATTTTTGATGCTTGATGTTTCTATATAACTTGAATAAAATGTTTGAGCTTCTGAATTTCGTTGTTTCAATGTGTATTTCTTTCCCATTTTTCTTTCTTAATTGCACTGAGTGTTTGTTACCTTTTGTGGATGACATTGATGGATGCATGCTTAGTTTGTTGATCATATTTTGAATGTGATACTTGTTGAACTTTCTTGATATCATGGTGTTATTTATGAATTGAAATGTTGGTATTTCTACTGTCCCATTTTGGTTTCATGCTTTGACCTTAATGTTTGGTTCATCTTTGACTTTTTCTTATGAACTTTTTGTTAACAAGTGTGTGACTCTTGATTTGGTGCATGTTTGACGTTCTTATGACCTTTTCTTAATCTTTTGAATGTGTTGAACATGATATAGTGTAGCTACTGACTTGTATGAGTTCTCATTCTATTTGGTTTATCTTGTCTTTGCATGTTAGATGATGATGTTTATTTCACACTTTAAGATACAAATGTTTGCACTACTTGTTTGCCTTGATCTCTAACATATTGTGTGCCTTATTGGTGACTTGTTACTTTAATTCTTGAGTTGATTTGGTTACTTTAACATTTTCTTTGCATATGTTTTCATTCATTCATGCCTTTAGCTTTGATACTTGAAGCTTTTCTTGGTGCTTCTTTGGTGTTGATTTCCTGTGTCTAATTCCAAAGGAAAAGGTTCCCCTCTTGTTGAATTATTATCATAAGTTAGTTTATCCTTGCCTACCCTTCTCTTAAGACCTTGTTATAGTATTTAGCTTTCTCATCCTAGCCTTAGGATTAAAGTTTCTAAACTCTAAAAGTGTTATTTCTATGAGCACTTACCTCTCCCTTTTGACCTTGCTAGAGTCACTTAGTCCTTACCCTTTTTAACCTAGCCATAGGTTTGAGTTTCTTAACTCTATGTAAGTGTCATGGCTATGGAAACTTACCTTCCCACTTTGGAACCTTGATCACTTTCGCACCCCAAAATTTACCCTTAGATTAGTGATCATTTTCACATTTCATTTTAGTACATTTTCCGTTTTGACTAATCGTTAACCAGTTTGCCTAGTTTGTTCGTTTTTGCAGGCGTGTTGAAGAAATTGGAAATTAATCTTGTTTGCCCATTAAGTTATGTGAATTCATGTGAATGCGGATGTGCCACCAGATTACGGTCTTTTGATGGTTACAGGACCAGGCCATTCTCAGAGGATCCCCAAGAAACTAGGGTCTCCTGTCTCCCGAATTACAAGACATTGAATTGAGAACTAGTTGGAGTTCTATGGCAGTGTGGATGTTAGATTTTCCTCAGTACAGTCCATCCATATGTGAGAAGCGAATTATAAGCCGCCAGATGGAAGTTGGAGTATTAATTAATTTATGAACCATATTGATTTGAGAGTGTTAAAGTTTGGACGGATTGGAATTTGAGCCTATTCGAGAACTATTTCCAAGTGAGGTTAATTCAATACATTACTCTGAATCCAACAATTGTTTACATGATCAATCTCAAGAGTTATCATATTTTTTGGTGAAAGCTCAAATAAAGAGGCGCTATAGTTTGTCACGAGAAGTTCTTTACTTGATTTGAGTGGATTTTTAGAGTATGTTAGTCAATTCCTAGACTTTCGTGGTATTCAAGCGAGAGAGCATCAAGCTTAGTTGCTATTTTTGGCTTTCATTAAAAGAACAATAAACTATTTTAAGTCTGTCGCGGTGAAAATCAGATACCAAACTATTGATTAGTTTGAATCTTTAATTCATTTTGCAACCGAACTTTGATTTGTCCAAAGGAAGGGATAAAGATCGGAATTCCCACAATGCAATGAAAATGCAAGCTATAGAGTTATAGGTTCGGGGGTTGGTTAAACTTAGGAAAGGTACTAGCATCCTAAGTTTCTGTAGTACTCTACAGGAACCTCTTGTTTTATGTTTGTTCATTGCTATGTGTTTATTTGCTTAATGGTTGAAAGACCTAGGGGTTTATTTCTAAGTGTACTCGATAAGATATCGCATCTTATGCCTACATATCCTTACGGGAGTGGAAGCAGAGTACTTGTAGTTCCCCTAAAGGGTTTGAGGAGTTCTTTGACTGTGGTCAAAGTTCCTACGGGTTTAAGGTAGTTGATTGATTGATTTTAGGAGAAGAGATGAGTCTTCATTTTAAGGGAGATTTAACCGCCACAAGTTATAGGAAAATAATCTTTGCATCGTCTTAAGAAAAGGACTTACGTACTCGGATAGGGATCGACGAGGTACACCTTTATCTCTCTTAAGGCAAAGTCCCTACGTGTTGATTGTATTGTTGTGGGGTGGAGATTCTATCTCGCTTAAGATGATTTGGCATCTTTCTCTAATGTGTTTGAATGTTTGTTTTTTTGAATTGATTGTTTGTATTGTGTTTATTTCTATGTTATAAGAGAAAAGGTCCTTCCTATAGGGTAGGATCTATCTTAAGTGATCGACTTGAATGGGATCAAGGATCGAGGGGATAATGATGCAAATGTGAGTGCACTCTACACACGATTGTTGAATCATGTGTAGGATTTTCCTTTGGACGGATGCGATGCAATAATGAATTACGATAATGTAAATGCAATAAGATAAATTGCGGAAGAGTAAAACATACACATACGCATGAAAGCGCTGAGGTGTGTGAGAGCGTATGTGTCGTGAATGTGAGTGTGCACGATTAATGGAGAAGTTAGTTATTTTAGTTGAATTTTGGTTTTAGGAAAATGGTAGGATCGATCTTAAGAAAATGTTAATTAATTTGGTGAGGTTGATTTTATAAAAAGGTGGTATTAATTATATTAGCTACGTGTTCTAGTAAAAGGTTAGACGGTTAATTAAATTTTAAGAAGTGGTTTTAAAAAAAGTCTAAATATCTAAGAGGTTTTATTTTTTACTTTATTAAATAAAATTAATTTAAATGTGAAGAGGTTTGTCCTTAAATAAAAATTGTTATTATAACATATTAAATTAAAAAGGTTTTTTTTTATAAAAGAGTTTTTTTGTTATTATTAAATAGATTTAAAATAAATAAGAGTTGAATAAAATGAAGTAGAGATTTTTTTATTAAAAAAAATGAGTAAATTAAATATTATATAAAAGGTTATTGAGGTTAATGACTAAATTAAATAGAAAGTGGATAAGAAAAATGTTAGATAAATTAAGTTAAAGAGTTAAAGAAAGAAAAAAGAAAAAAAAGATTAATTAAAATGGTTAATTTAAAAAGATAAAAAACGGTTGATTAAAGTTACTGGTTAATTAATTAAATTAAATATTAATAATATAAATTGAGTGATTATTATGTTAATTAAACCGATTACGAATTAAAATGATTATTAGGTGAGATTAACGACAGTTTAAGGGAGTGATTAAGGGGAGGCGAGCTGATCCTGTGTGTTTTACTGGAGAGGGTGCACGGTGTGGAGTGTTGTGGTGCGCATGATGTGAATCAGACGGTGATGATCGTGCGGTGCATGGTGTGGAGTGTGTGTGAGCATGCACTAGATTATATTACATCAGAAAAATGAAACGCAGCAAAAGAACCCTAAATCCAAATTTCTTCCCCCCCTCCAATTCTCCTTCTCGTCTGCGATATTCTCCTTCTCTTCCGTTCTTCTGTTTTCTTCGCTCGATCTCTCGCTCTTCGTTTTCCTCCATTTTCTTCTCCTTCTCTTTCACCTACACAAATCAAACAAGAACATTAAAATGTTAAAAGGTAAACCTTACGGTTTGTACGAATTTCTCGCAGGTTTTGAAAGTGGCGATGGGGGGGATTTCCGATCGTCGGTGGAGGCTTGAAGTGGAAAAGAAACGATTTCCAGCGAAGATTTGAGGGGAACTCGCGATGGATGGAGGATTTGTGGTAAGTCTCTTTGCGACTTTAGGTTTTCTGGGGTTTTGATTTGGGGTTTTTCTGTGTTACTGAGATTTACTTTGGATATTTTGTGTTTTTTGACATCGTTGAATTTCTGGCTGCTATCGATTCCTCTCCTTCATCGCGAGTTAGGTACTTTTATAGCCATCTTGAGGAGACAGGATTAATCTCCTTTCCTTTCTGAGCCGATATGCTTGATTTTGTTGATTTCAATTTGAATGCTTGGACTACTTGTCTGATAGATTTCACAAACCGTTAAAACATGTTTGTGAACTTTAAAGGACATTCCAATTTCGTATAATTACATTTTAATCATGTTGGCTCATTTCCTTTTTTAAAACTCAACAAGTTTGGCTAATATGGATCACAATTGACATTTATTTGGTGATTTGTATAGGTGGCACGATTTGCAATCTGACTGCACTGATTGCTGGGAGTTAATTTCCTGTTAGGGATATTTCGAAATTGAATGCGTCATGAGCTGGTGCTGTCATTAGTGTGAATCAAAGATATTGTTAACTTATTGGTCTCTATGAATATCAGTATTGTTTGTCTCCATTTTAGTTTGAATCTGTCTGAAGCAAGCTACCCGATTTTGGAAACTAACTGAGTCCAATTTGATTGCAGGGACAAATACGAGTGGCATCATTGAGACATTGAAACATGAGCCTGGTTGCCTCTTGCTCTCTATTGTCTCTTCATTTCTCTTTTTTTTGTTTAAGTTGCTTTAGCTTCTCAGTTGCTCATATAGTTTTCTTCTTGCAATGACATGGCTATTAGCATTTTATACTCTTGTGTTTCTCAGGTCTTCTTCAAACTTGTTCTACAAATGGTTTGGTTCTAACTTCAAACTGGTGTCGGTACTGACTTTTTCTTTCTTTCAGGAAGCATGTGAATTAGGAGGCTGTCGGTTTAATAAATGGTGTTCTGAGTTATCTTGATTACACTTCACAAGATTACTGACTTTGTTAATGTCAAATGCAGGTTCAAACCTTCACGGTCGGTCCCGTCGCGTATCACATTGCGAGTTGCTTCAGAAAAGGTAGTGACTGGAGGTGCTGCTTCCTTTATTGGCGCTTTGTTGATAGTTCTCATGAATGAAGTTAGCTTCTATGGACACTGCAAAATATTATGCATGGGAGAGTAGTTTCCAGTCTAAAGTATCAAATGTACGAAATGATGAATTATCATGGTTTCGAAAAGCATCACTACTCGGAGCGTGTAATTCATTTATCCTAAATAGCATTCCAGTTTTCTGCAACTGTGATTTCCTTTCTTCATGCTTCTTTTGAGTTTTCTCCAATTTTAATGCAGGTATTTTCATGGGTTCGGTTGAATGAATATAACAACAGACTTTTGGAGCCACTAAAATTTTGGAGGGAGGAACGAATCAAGAAGATGATTAACTCTAACGGACAAATGAGAACCACCTGATAGTCTCCTGTTAAGGTGAGAAAAAACATCCTGCTATTCTATTCTTTCAATTTATGTCAAATTATGTTACTGTTGTTTATGAGGTGTGTCTGCTTGTATGTATGCTACTGTGATTCTTTTGTATGTATACTGTGGATTTCTGTGTGAGTTCTGCTTTGTTGATATCCTACAATCGTGCCTGCGAGCTCTTGTGTCTACTACTTTTCAAAATATCTCTTTTTTCGTTGAGTTGGTTGCGTATGCCCCTACTGTGACATGATTCTCTAATCATGGTTTTGAAATGAAAGTTGTGAGTTCTGCATTTAGCTTTATGGATATTGTTTGAATTTGATGTTGTGTTTTCCTTTTGTGTGAACAATGTTGATGCAGGCTGGTGGGACTTCATGATGGCATTTGTCCTTGTAAACCAGGGTATATAGGACTTCGATCCAATTGCAGTTGCAGTATCATGATCCCGCGGATCAACTATCCAGCCATGATACAATGGGATGTCCCGCAAATCAAATATGGCACACTCTGAAGTGAACTCAAAATCATCTATTCTCGTAAATCAGATTTACATCGATTCTGGTGGCAAGCCTAGGGAGCAAATCAATTGCATCAGAAATGTTCTGTTGTTGATTTTCGACACAGCCTACATCTTTGTTATTACTATTTGAATCAATCAATCGTTTGGCGACCAAAGGAAGCAACTTCTCCTGTGAGACTTCAGCCACATCCAGGCTCAAACATAACCAGTTTTTTAGCAGAAGAACAATGGAGCTTAAATACAAATTGTGGTTTCAACTGATAGGCTCCTTTTCAATTTTCTGGTTTGCAGTAAGGGCGACCAGGAATCACGAAACACGCGGTCAGGACTTTCTCCATGGCATAGAGTTTTCATAACACAAGTTACATATGGAGTTGAGGTTGATCGCCATGTGCCGATCCATTGGTTAAGTAGGACAATTAAGCTTCTCATGTAAACAATCAGAAAAAGGAGTTCTTGGAGAAAAAAGAGGACACTTGGATAGCTTTCTTTCGGTATGCTTGTAAACTTCTTCTTTCATCCAATTATTTTTGCCAAATTACGAAACCTTTCGTAAATGTCTGAGTAATCAAAGAAAGGCCATGTGCGATTCATTGCTAATGATTATGTCCTCATGTTAACCAATTATATATTGCTCCCTATTTCAGGTTATAATGGTCGATCCTATCCGACAGCAAAGGCCGGTGTTAGGTTGTGTTTCCAACGACGTCTTACTATAATGCCTTTGGTTTGTGCAACCTTCGCACGTTTTTGATTTGAAATGTGAATGTAAGAAATATACTTGACATATTGTAGTAAATGTTGTGTTTCTCCTTGGTTCAGCATAAAATGACTTGGCTGGAAATCGAGAGAGTAAATGCTGGAAACGATGCTTTTTTATTATAATCTTGAATTGTGTCTGATGGAGTTCTGCAGTTCTGCGGTGTAGGTGATGGTAGGTATTGTGTATCAGCTACTTCTTTGGCTTTCCTTCAGTGAAAATTGCAGTTTGCTAGCTACGGTAATGCAAAACTCAAGAGGCTGCAATGTTGAAGGCCATGTGAAGGTATTAGCCTGTTTCATCATGGTCTGTGAAGTCTTTATCTTGGAGAAATTATATCGTGAGTTAAAATTGATAACACAAGGACCAAGTGGCTGTTGTGATTTTTGCAGGAAATGGAGTGGTCAAGCTGACGGCAGAAATCCCAGCGCCTATTTGAAGTTCTAATTCTGGAGGTATGACCGGTGTCGGCAGCCATCAAATGCTAAAGCGTTTCCGGAGGCACTCACTATAGTCATGTCCCAATTCTACTTCTAGTGTCTGCTCTGTATTTGATTTTGTGAGCACAACAATGTCAAGCGGTTACTTGTGCCTGCTGAACCTATGTTTCAAATCCTAATTAGTTTGCCAAACTATCAATAGGTTGATTAGTTTATACTGCACTGCTGAACATAATTTCTGTTTCCATAGGTCAAATAAGGAAACAAAATTCAAGCTAACTTGTATTCCTGTGAAACTAAGGCTTAGGACAGGGTACAGGTGCTTGCACATGATTGTAATGGAGTTTAAGTATAAATTTATGGTTTCAATTCAAAGCCATGAGAAACTATGTACTGACCGTTGCAAATACTTAATAAAACTAGTTGTTTTTAAAACTGCACGGGCATCAACAATATAATAGATATCCGATGATCCAAATAATTTTCCAATGCACCTCATCAATATAGTGATAAATGACCAACACGTGACATAGGTGATTACGACTTTGAAATTCCTTGAGATTTCTATCATGTAATTTGGTATTGACCTTGTATGGAAGAAAGCTTAGAGGAAGATTGGAGTAACTTCTGTTCCTTAAAATTGCAATGAATTTTTGAACACTTAAGCGGCCTTTGCATCTTAATGAAATGATTCATAAACCATGATAGAGTTTTGGATCTCGAACTCGTGATTTGGCCAAATAAATGTCGCCTGAAGTGGTTTGAACCATTCTTGTATCTGGAAAAAAAAGACCCTTGAGTTGTGTACCCCCAGAGGACTTCCAACATGACTTAAGGTTTTAATGTCTTGACAATATATTACTCAGGCCTTATTCACGATTTCATCCATACTTGCCATGAAATGATAATGTAACCGAGCATGAGAGTTATGCCTTAAAGGAACCTTGAGGCGAGCAAAGAAAATCCTGATATTCTTTTTGAGGAAAACGACCAGACGGTCACCTTGAAGTATTGGGCTGTAAGGGTTTACACTTGAAGTTACCACACCTGCGCCAACTGGTTAGTCATAATAAGCGCGCCTACAGAGATGTAGAGATAAAAAATGCGAAAGGAGGCGGGATCTTAAGGTCAAAAATTAGGGTGCAACAGAGTCTCATTCTTGGACGTTTGGAATTTAATAAGAAAGCAGGGGAATTGCATTATTCGAAGTCCGTTACCAAATACAATTTGTGAGAGTTTATATTGAATATTCAAAGTTACAATATTTTCACAATTTTTGATCCTAAAATTCTAAGTCCTATCTTCAAAGCTTCCAAAATTCTTCAAGCTCTACACTTCAAGTTTCATGAAGACCTGCGAAAATAATGAAGAGATGTCAGAAGAACTTAGAATCGTTAGCGAAAAAGGATTTTAATTTATTTTTGACCCTCAGAGTAATTTCATCATCGGGTTCGAAAGGGCCGCATCAAGTGCTACCAGCTTCCATTTCCAACAGCCTCAGGTCCAAAATCAAAGCAGTATTAATTCTGTCCGAAAAAGAAGAATAAGGATTTTAGGAAAAATGATTATTTTTGTCCAAACAGCTCACAAGAAGTCCAAAAAAACCATCAGCAACAAAACTAAATCAAACAACATCAATGCCAAATCTGAGTTTTACCATCATCAAAAGAAATCCGAAAATGGTAAATAAACAACAGCAAAATCCGGACAGAATATTTTCACCATCATCAAAAGAAAATCTGGATCTGAAAATAGAGATATGTAAGCATCAGACAACAAATCTGGGAATGGAATGTATCACAAAAGTCCAAATCTAAAAGTGATAAAATCTAACAAATCCAAAAACGAAATTGGAAAAGATTAAAGATTTATGAAAATCTTTCCAAATCCGTATCAGATCAACTCAAAACGAAAGAGGAAAAGTTTTTAAAACTTTATTGCAAATGTTTTTAGATTCGGACTATAAGAAGGGGACGAATATCATCACAAAGGGGAACCGAGAAAAATCATAAAAATTCATCACAAACAGATCTGAAGAAAGCTTCACAAAATCATCAGTTCAAACCTAAATTCACGAATCCGTCCAAAAATCCACAAGGCCTCAGAGTTCATCATCATCGTCCATAAACCCAACCGTCATGAAACTACCGTCAACCATAAAAGTCATCCGCAAACAGTCATAAAAAATCACGAAAGCCCTCAAGAACACCATCGTTCATCAAAAAATCTGTGAGATCCATCAACAACTCCGTAAGAACCGTAAACAAGCGTAACTTTTTGTTTCTTTCCCATTGCTTTTTTCAGGTTATCAAAGGAGAAGAAGAAATATTAAGAAGAAGAACGCATGCAAAAAGCCAGAGAAAGAGGAAGAAAAATCGGACAGAATATTTTCACCATCATCAAAAGAAAATCTGGATCTGAAAATAGAGATATGTAAGCATCAGACAACAAATCTAGGGTTTCCAAACCCTATCTAACCCTTCCCCTCTTATTTGACATACCGGGTCGGGTCTGAGAGTGATGACCCAGGCTCAAACCATATTTGTTTATTTTATTTACTTTTTCAGTTTTTTAGTTTTTTCTTAATTGTAATATTAATTAATGAATAAAACTAACACTTACAACTAACCTTTTAATTTAAAATTTGAAAATGTTTTAATAAAAAAATAAAAACATCTTTTAAATAAAAAAATGTAGAAAACAATTTTAGATTTAACTTTTTAATTTATTTTCCTCTTTATGATAAAAAAAAAATAAAAAAACAAAAAAATATGTTTAGAGTAATTTAAGTTAATCCCCTTTTCTTAATAAAAAAATCAAAAAAATATTTTTTTAGAACTTAGAACTTTTTCAAAATAATTAAAACTCTTTCTTTGTAAGATTAGCCTTTATTTTAATTTTTAACAATTTGTTTTAACTTGGATCTAATTCTAGTTGCTTATAATTCTAAAAACCAATTAACTTTTTCTCTAATAATTTAATTTCTTAACTAAAAACAATTTCACCACTTATCCCACTTAACCTTTCACATCCAATCACATCTAACTTACCACTCAAATTAAATTCAATCTCTAATCATGTTTACAATATGTCCTTCCATTTCAATATCTCATGCTATCAGTGACTTGCATTTTCAACTATTATTCACTACTCTATTTTTACCGTTTTTCCCCTCCGAAGAAAAGGTTACCCCATTTGACCACCATGTCAATGCTTTTACCCTCGCCCATTCCTAGTCTTAGGATCCGAGTCGCCGTACTCGTGCATAGGCGTCCCGCCGTGGACTCACCCATACCTTTACCTTTTCCAAACCTTAAGACATTGAGTCGCCGTACTCATGCTTAGGTATTCCGCCATGGACATCTATCCCTTTATCCTAGCCTTAGGATTAGGAGTCTCCACACTCCATGTATGTTCCCGCCGCGGAATACTCACTTACCTTACCCTTTTAATTTAACCTACAACGTAGAATTAGGAGTCACTGCTCTTCAAGTAAGCGCTTTCCTATGAACGTTTGCATCCCCCTGGAACCATGACCACATTCAAGAAGTTCCTCTTCCTCCCTCTGTGAGGGGAACTAAGATTACTCTGATTTCATCCCCTACCTAGGATATATAGGCACAAGATGTGAGTCTTGGTGAGTATACTTAGGACTAACCCCTTAGGTCCTTCTCTTTACCTTTAACCCTTAGCATTACCCTTAAGCAGATAACCATTAGCAAAAGCACATTAAAACAAGAGGTTCCTGTAGAGTACTACAGAAGTTTAGGATGCTAATACCTTCCCTAAGCTTAACCAACCCCCGAACCCTAGATCTCTCCCCGCATTGTGTTTACGATGCAAAATAGGTTTTTCCTTCTTTAACCTTTCCTTCGGATAAATCAAAGACCAGTTGTGAATCAAGATTGTGATTCAAATTAATCAATAATTTGATATCCTATTCTCACCGCAACAAAAAATGGCGACTTCACTGGGGAGTCCTCTCTTTTGAGGGTTATCCCTATCTTGTTTTTTTGTGATTGCTATCTGCTATATTATTTTCTTGTATATATTTTTTGTACTTTGCTTGGGGTATTATTATTGTGAGATAAGTCTTACACCCGGACTTGAGTGGAATTATTATAGGAAGGTGATATATTCGACGAGGCTTATAAGGAGTGATTCCAGACCAAGTTGACTTGAGAATCACCGCTCAGTTGAGGCCCTCTTGAAAATTAGTATTGTTGAACGAGTAGTCGTGAAAACATTCAATATTTTCGACCTTGGAGCCTATGACACTGGGGACCGTAGTTACCTTTTACACAACTTTGGCCTTATTTAGGACGTAGTACGATGACTATGAGGGAGTAGTCCCAAAATATTTTTTACGCAATACTATACTCAAAAGAGGTTCTCTTGAGAATATTATTAACCACCAAGTTAGTCGGGAAATTGATAATATCCAAAAGATGGACTGATGACTTTGGGCACCTCTTTAGAACCTTATTCTGCAGGTACCTTTAACCCTTAGTACATATCTTTCGGGATGTGTAAACCTTGGCTCCGCTCTTATTCCTCTAACCTAGGACATTTGTTTTCTTGTGTGTGTTTATACATTGCATCCATAAAGCATCATATTGCATTGGGTTTCATGGAATTCAACTTTACTTATGAACATTGCAGGACACCATGGATTACAATAGGAAAAATATGATTAAATATTCTTTTAAGAGTCTTAAGTTGGATAACCTAAGGAAGTTAGGAGCTTTGATTGAAGATCAAGAGGGATTCAAAAACAAGTATGGGAAGCTGTTACCTTTTGAAATTCTAGGTAACAAACAGTCGATGTTACAGTGGATGTTATGACATCCACTACTTAGCAGACTACAGAACTTAACACTAAACAGGAATTGAAAGCAGTAAATAACACAGAGAATTGTTGACCTAGTTTAGTGCAAATCACACCTACATCTGGGGGCTACCAAGCCAAGGAGGAAATTCACTATCAGTAGAATTAATTCAGAGTCAAACAACCAGTTTGCACTCTTCACTTAAGACCTACCCAATGACACTTCAACCTAACACTAGACCTGAGTTACCAACTCACTCCCCTTCAATCACAGCAGTGATATCAACCAATTCAATTACAGATAAAATTGAAGACACACTTCAACCACACCTTGATCTGCTTCACAGCTGTGATCAAGAGACACAACACTCGTGCTTAAAAGCTTATAGTGACACAAACAGAGTACAACACAAAACACACTAGTCCAATGCAATCATCCAAGAGATAATTGCTTGGCTCACAAGTAATCCTAAGACATACATGAAGATCACAGTACACATACTGAATTCTTCACTCACAAACACACATAGAACACTCTGTAAAATTTTTGTCAAAAACTCTATGTCAACTGCTTGATGTCATAACATCCAGCATGACATCCGATTCACTTTGCTCTAAACTTACCCTGCAGTACTCTCATTATATATGTCATAACATCAGTCATGACATTCACACATACATCAATGTTTTGCCACAAAATACAGCCAATCAAAAACATCTACACCTTTGTTGAGACTCCAAGTGAACGAGGGACTTCTTTCTACTTTGTTACAGTTTTATGATTCGGATTATCACTGCTTTACTTTCCCAGATTATCAGCTCTTGCCTACTTTAGAAGAGTACTCTCACTTGGTTGGTTTACCCATTCTGGATGAATCTCCTTTCCATTTCCTGGAGAAGAACCCTAAAGAACAAGACATTGCTAGAGCCATATGTCTGAAGTTATCCGACATCAAGGACAATATGATTACCAAAGGTGGAACTTTTGGGTTACCTACGAACTTCTTAATTAAGAAATCCTAATACTATGTTGATCATATGAGCATGAATACATTTGAGGTAATCCTCGTCTTGCTTATTTATGGAGTGCTACTTTTCCCCAGTTTTGAAGGTTTCGTCGATCTTAACGCCATCAAAATCTTCATGAAGAATAATCTGGTACCAATTTTATTGGCCAACGCTTACCATTCCGTGCATCTCCGAAACTTTCATGGTGGAGGGATGATCACCTGATGTGTGCCATTATTATACAAGTGGTTTATTTCGCACTTGCCCAAGTCTATTTCTTTTTGGAATCTCGATAAGGGACGCTGGTCACAAAGGATTATGGCTCTAACTCACTCGGACATTGATTGGTATAACCGTATGTATGATGGGACATTAATCATTGATAATTGTGAAGATTTTGCCAATGTATCCTTACTTGGTTTTAATGGAGGAATCAGCTGCAATCCAGTTCTAGCTCGCCGACAGTTAGGATATTCGTTGAAGGAACCACCCAAGAGTGTTCATGTGGAGAGAATTTTCTTCAAGGACGACAAAGAACTTCAAGAGAAGATAGTGTCTGCTTGGTGTCATTTGCATAAGAAAGGGAAAAAAAGTCTAAGAAAGCCTAATTGTGTGTCGTTGGAGCCATATCTTCATTGAGTCAGAGAGAGAGCAATCAAGCTGAAGATGCCTTATCCTCGTCAAGATCCTATGCCTCCGAGAAGGGAACCTGTTCTGGTTTTCATGTTTGAAGCGGAAGAGTTGAAGATCGCTTTGAGAAAAGCACAGCATGAGTCAAAAGCATGGAAGAATAAGTACCATGTAGTTGTCAAGGAGAATCTTGAACTTCAGAAGCAACTTCAGTCGAAGAATGAAGAATCACTTTCTTACAAGAAGAGAAAAGCCCAGGAGGATTTATTTTCCTCCAACCCTCAGTCTACCCCTTTGAAGTTGATTGTAGACAAGCTCATCCTCGAAAAGGCCCAGCTAGAAGAGTAGATCAAGGAGCAGAATATGAAGCTTCCTTAGGACTTTATTAGCTTTTATTTAGCTAGTATGTCAGGGCTTTTTTAAGAATATTTACTTGTAATCGATTATCAATAAAATAAAAAACAAGCTTTCTTTGGTATTCTGTGATATTTATAAATGCTTGAATTCCATGAAATCTTTCATCTGCATTCTACATTTTAGCATTTGCATACGCATGTATCTCTGATGTGACTCATCCGGTCTTCTATCTTTGTCTCGTCAGTTGACATCTTGACCATCTGACCAAGCTCGAATTAATTACTGAAGGATAGTAAAGAGAACGAAAGATATGGATCCCATGACTGGCTTTAGGGTGATGACTAATCCGATATTTGATCTTCCCTCTGATGATAATGTTCGACAAGTGGATGTTCCTATATAATCTTAACCTATACAAGATAACCTGTTTGTTCAAGTTGATGAAAGGGATTCCCAGTTTCCACGATGTATACCAAATCCTAAGAATGTTCATACTGAGATGATCGACTCGACTACCAGCTATGAATTTCATGACAGAATAATGAGGCATCCGATTGAAGAATGCAAATTTTTTCCAAGAAAGAAGTTCAAGAGCTGATCGACGACAAATCATTGACCTTCAAAAGCAAAAGCCTGATCTTGAATACAAAGACCTAATAAACTCCTTTAGAAGGACTTGTCAGACAGTTCATTTTGTTTGCTTATATGTATTTTATTTCTTTGATTATAAAAGCATAATTGGCATGTAGGAACTTGTTTGTTTTGAATGATTAATGCAATAAATATGTTTGTCTTGAAGAAGTCCATTCGCATTCACTCATAAAATTATTTTTCATAATCTATAATGCCAACTTTACCCAATCTCTTGCTTTGACAGAGAATTGGGAGGAGGATGACAATTCAAAAACGCAAGATCTTTGGTCGTATGCTTGTGAATGAAACCCTATTGATGATGTAAGGCATTGTTTCAAATCCTCAAACACTGGAGATATAAGGAAGATAATCCCTCTTTAACCCCTATGAGCCTTGAAGTAGGAGTTTTCTTTTCCAAGTAAAAAACCCTCGATTTTAACCTGGGGCAGGGTAGTTTTCAGTTAAACTGATTGAGCGCCCAAACTCTCAAAAAAGAGGAGTGAACATTTGAGAATCCAGTTTATCTATCCCTAACATATTAGGAGGCTGGAAGTCAAAAAACACAATGATTATCCCTCAACTATCTAATGAGTGAGGCAGTCACAATCCTTTCAAAAGGGTCAAAATGACTTAGAGTCGCACGACTTGTTAATAAATTAAAAAATAATAATGAATGAAAAAGGAAAAGTCCGCTAAGTCAAACCTATGAAGGAGACTTAGGCAAAATTGAGACATCCCGATGGACTTCAAAGTCAAATCCAAAGACTTCTTCCAGGCAACAGTTAGGGAATGGAAAATGCGAAAAGCCAAAAAAATAAAGGATTACAATGAAATCCCCAGTAAAAGACAAAGTTGTGTGATCAAACACCAAAAGAAAATAGATGAGTGACTCCCATGTCCAAAGCCTTGATGAATTCTCGACCATATCGAATCCGCTTGAGAGATGAGTGCTCATATCCAGTTAACTAAATATAGGATTGGAGAACATCACGAAGAATGGGTGGGTACAAATAAACTTTGAGCCTTTATCCTTTGTTTCTTAAACCGTGAACCAAGCCACGATACAACCTTTAAAAGACCTAATTGAAGTAGGATTTATTTTGAAAGCATACTCGATGAGATAATGTTTCCTGACTCCTATGAGCTATGCTCAACTTGATGTTGGCTTTATAAATTAAATTCATATCCTAACTAGTGATTCGGTCACAAGTTATCATGGTATCTTTTTCAAAAAAAAACTTCAAGACAAATATTTCTGTTGCATTAACAGTTTCAGGATTAGCATTTCATGCGTATTAATTTTACCTGATATCTTAGAAATTTACATATAGACATCAACAACGAAACTTGAAGATTCTGCTTAACAGGGGCAGGTGGTTTCCAAATTGCTTACTAGTGCGTGTCTGACTTTCCTAAGAGCTATTTCTTAAAGACTCAGTCATAACACTGTCGATTCGAGCCAGTTACATCAAGATTTGACGAATCTCTCAAAGAGTTTGAAAACAGTGGGGCAATTGGACTCCATGTTCTCTATAAAATCCTCTTGAAATAACTCTTTCTCATAAAGCAGGTACTCTGGGGGCAATATGTTTTTCAAAATGGCGACTATTATAAAGTTCATCAAAGATCAAAACTACTTTGTTTTCACAATACTCTTCATGCCCCCGATGAATTTTGCTTCAGGCGGTCATGATTCCTCCTATAAGGCTCTACTTTAAGCAGTTATGATCAATGCAAGAAATCTCCAGTGACTTTCAAGACGACAGAGAATTTCCCCAGTATCTTCCAAATGATACATATTATTTGAGGACCTATTCCCAATGGAACCATCATTTCCTCACCGAAGTTGCCATACTTTCCTCAGGAAATTTTCCCCAGGAGATTGTCATATTCTCCCCAAGAATTCGAGATACTTTCCCTAGGGAAGTTGATGTACTTTCCCCAGGATGTTAATGTACTTTTCCCAGGAAGTTGCTACACTTTTCTCCATGAAGCTGCCTAGCTCCACATCTTCCCCATGAATCGAATATTTATTTTATCCCCATAAGTCTCCAATCCTAAGATGACTCTTCCCAGTGAACAGGTCTTCTGTGACAGAATTCAGATTCATGATAGTAATCCTCCAGTGAAGTCATGATATCATATCCCCAAGTGGAATTCTTCTCCCCAAAGAATTTGGAACTTTGAAGCAAGATTTGGTTCCGCCCATCAACTTTCCTATCCCTTGATAGATGTACTTTTGCAGAGTTCGTCGGGTATTCCCCGTCGAGATGTTTTTTCACCTCTCGTTTGCTCCTCCTCTCGTCTGTTTTGTCAGCATATACATGAGCATACTCATTTCCTTTTCATTTAGACATACGCATTAGCATCTGCATGTTTGCTATCCTTGTTGTCTTTTGTCGTTACTTTGGCTGTGGTTACTGCCAAGTAACTGGGTTTGTCTGTTCTCTCTAAATAGAGTCGTCAACCTTAAGCATAAAATACCTATTATTTTCTAGTTTCCCCACAGAGTTCAACCCTCATGGATGATGGTTATTTCAGTTATCTTTTCCGTGCCTGGATAAGATAAATCCCCATTTGAGTCCATTCCCTCAATGGAGTCTTGTTTGACAGTTTCTTTCTAGCTCAATCCTAGATTGAACTTCGGTCCCCGTCGGTCGCCGAACCCACCTGGACGTGCATTTATTTTTCACTATCTATCAAGAAGAGCCTTTTACATTTCCTCATTGCTGATAAGTGGCAATCTCTTTATTTGAGAAGCTTATCATGCTTTGCCCCAGGATAAGTGGCAGTCTCCCCTGAGAAGCTTGTTTACCGTTATCCTTTGTAGATAAGTGGCAGTCTCTCCTGAGAAGTTTATCATTGCTACCTTTGCAAATAAGTGGCAGTCTCACCCAAGAAGCTTATCATTGTATCTTTTCTCCCCAGTAAGTGGCAATCTCACCCAAGAAGCTTATCATTGTATCTTTTCTCCCCAGTAAGCGACAATCTCACCCGAGAAGCTTATCACTACCATTTTACAGCATTGATAAGTAGCAGTCTCGCCTGAGAAGCTTATCCTATTTTCACTACACCAGCAACGAGTGGTCATCTCCCTCGAGAAGCTTGTTCTCAATTGCCTTTTTCCAAATAAGTTGCAGTCTCTCCTGAGAAGCTTATCAGTTTTACCCGTATCCCTAGATAAGTGGCAGTCTCCCATAAGAAGCTTATCATTGTTATCTTTCCAGATAAGTGACAGTCTCCCATGAGAAGTTTATCATTGTTATCTTTTTCAGATAAGTGGTAGTCTCTTTATTTGAGAAGCTTATCCAATTTTGGCATGTAAGTCCCTTTCAGCGATAAATGGCAGTCTCTCTCGAGAAGCTTATCAGGGTATTTCCCCCATTGAAGTCTAATTATTTTGGCATACAGTAGAGTTTTTACCCTGTATATTTTCTGATGGTTCCTGAAGATCCCGTACGATCTCTTCGTTTAAGGAATTTCCAGAGCCTGGATGTTATTCTTGCCTGAAGACTCCAGCATTTTGTTTACACGATCCTACTACCATATGGATCCCGTGTTATCCTTTTATCCTAGAGTGTCAGCCGGTCATGCCTGGACCTGTTGAGCAGCTACTCTGGATATTTTCCCCAGTGTAGGTCGTCTTGCCGGTGCCATCTTCATTGAGGATCTCTTCATGCCTTTCCTTCTAAAGTGACCACTGGTCATGATTGAACTGTTGGTCCATCACTTTAGATTTCCCCAGTTTTGTACTGTTCCCTAGTGCGTTGTCATCCCCAGTGTGTGTTTTCTCAGTGCGTTATCCCCCTGTGTCGTCGTTTCATCTGTATTCCTGCATCCTTGCATTTATCACTTTCACCATATGCATCATATTAGAGTTCATGGCATTGTCATCATGTTAGTTTTGTCTGTAGCATTGCATACCACTGCGTCTAAGGGCAAAATTTTCGGTTATCTATATTTAAATACCTTTCACCATGATTTTTCGAGCCTTCGTTGCTCACATCATCCGGTGAAAATATTTAAATAGGGGCAACTGTCGCACCCTAAATTTTACCCTTAGATTAGTGATCATTTTCGCATTTCATTTTAATACATTTTCCGTTTTGACTAATCGTTAACCAGTTTGCCTAGTTTGTTCGTTTTTGCAGGCGTGTTGAAGAAATTGGAAATTAATCTTGTTTGCCCATTAAGGTATGTGAATTCATGTGAATGCGGATGTGCCACCAGATTACGGTCTTTTGATGGTTACAGGACCATGCCATTCTCAGAGGATCCCCAAGAAAATAGGGTCTCCTGTCTCCCGAATTACAAGACATTGGTTTGAGAACTTGTTGGAGTTCTATGGCAGTGTGGATGTTAGATTTTCCTCAGTATAGTCCATCCATATGTGAGAATCAAATTATTAGTCGTCAGATGGAATTTGGAGTATTAATTAATTTATGAACCATATTGATTTGAGACTGTTAAAGTTTGGACGGATAGGAATTTGAGCCTATTTGAGAACTATTTCTAGGTGAGGTTAACTCAACGCATTACTCCGAATCTGGGAATTATTTACACGATTAATCTCAGGAGTTATCATATTTTTTGGTGAAAGCTCAAATAAAGTGGCGTTATAATTTGTCACGAGAAGTTCTTTACTTGATTTGAGTGGATTTTTAGAGTATGTTAGTCAATATCTAGACTTTCATGATATTCAAGCGAGAGAGCATCAAGCTTCGTTGCTATTTTTGGCTTTCATTAAAAGAACAATAAACTATTTTGAATCCCATTCTTGGACGTTTGGAATTTAACAAGAAAGCAGGGGAATTGCATTATTCGAAGTCAGTTACCAAATACAATTTGTGAGAGTTTATATTGAATATTCAAAGTTACAATATTTTCACAATTTCTGATCCTAAAATTCTAAGTCCTATCTTCAAAGCTTCCAAAATTCTTCAAGCTCTACACTTCAAGTTTCATGAAGACCTGCGAAAATAATGCAGAGATGTCAGAAGAAGTTGGAATCGTTAGCGAAAAAAGGATTTTAATTTATTTTTGACCCTCAGAGTAATTTCATCATTGGGTTCGAAAAGGCAGCATCAAGTGCTACCAGCTTCCATTTCCAACAGCCTCAGGTCCAAAATCAAAGCAGTATCAATTCTGTCCGAAAAAGAAGAATAAGGGTTTTAGGAAAAATGATTTTTTTTGTCCAAATAGCCCACAAGAAGTCCAACAGACTCATCAGCAACAAAACTAAATCAAACAGCATCAATGCCAAATCTGAGTTTTACCATCATCTAAAGAAATCCGAAAATGGTAAATAAATAACAACAAAATCTGGATAGAATATTTTCACCATCATCAAAAGAAAATCCAGATCTGAAAATAGAGATATGCCAGCATCAGACAACAAATCTGGGAATGGAAAGTATCACAAAAGTCCAAATCTGAAAGTGAAAAATCTGACAAATCCAAAAACGAAATTGGAAAAGATTAAAGATTTATGAAAATCTTTCCAAATCCATATCAGATCGAATCAAAACAAAAAAGAAAAAGTTTTTAAAACTTTATTGCAAAAGTTTTCAGATTCGGACTATAAGAAAGGGACGGGTATCATCACAAAGGGGAACCGAGAAAAATCATAAAAATTCATCACAAACAAATCCGAAGAAATCTTCACAAAATCATCAGTTCAAACCCAAATTCACGAATCTGTCCAAAAACCCACAAGGCCTCAGAGCTCATCATCATCGTCCATAAACCCAACCGTCACAAAACTATCGTCAACCATAAAAGTAATCCGCAAACAGTCATAAAAAAAATCACGAAAGCCCTCAAGAACACCACAGTTCATCAACAAATCCGTGAGATCCATCAACAACTCCGTAAGAACCGTAAATAAGCATAACTTTTTGTTTCTTTCCCATTGATTTTTTTCAGGTTATCAAAGGAGAAGAAGAAATATCAAGAAAAAGAAGAAGAACGCATGCAAAGAGCCAGAGAAAGAGGAAGAAAAATCAGACAGAGAAAGCTTTTGGGGGGGGGGGACGTGGCTCCCTTAAACAAAACTAGGGTTTCCAAACCCTATCTAACCCTCCCCCTTTATTTGACATACCGGGTCGGGTCTAGGAGTGATTACCCAGGCCCAACCCATATTTGTTTATTTTATTTACTTTTTCAGTTTTTTAGTTTTTTCTTAATTGTAATATTAATTAATGAATAAAACTAACACTAACAACTAACCTTCTAATTTAAAATATGAAAATATTTTAATAAAAAAATAAAAATGATTTTTAAATAAAAAAATGTAGAAAAACAATTTTAGATTTAACTTTTTAATTTATTTTCCTCTTTATGAAAAAAATAAAAAAACATAAAAAATATATGTTTAGAGTAATTTAAGTTAATCCCCTTTTCTTAATTAAAAAAATCAAAAAAACATTTTTTTAGAACTTAGAACTTTTTCAAAATAATTAAAACTCTTTCTTTGTAAGATTAGCCTTTATTTTAATTTTTAACAATTTGTTTTAACTTGGATCTAATTCTAGTTGCTTATAATTCTCAAAAACAATTAACTTTTTCTCTAATAATTTAATTTCCTAACTAAAAACAATTTCACCACTTATCCCCCTTAACCTTTCACATCCAATCACATCTAACTCACCACTCAAATTAAATTCAATCTCTAATCATGTTTACTATATGTCCTTCCATTTCAATATCTCATGCTATTCGTGGCTTGCATTTTCAACTATTATTCACTACTCTATTTTTACCGTTTTTCCCCTCCGAAGGAAAGGTTACCCCATTTGACCGCCGTGTCAATGCCTTTACCCTCGCCCATTCCTAGCCTTAGGATCCGAGTCTCCATACTCGTGCTTAGGCGTGTCGCCGTGGACTCACCCATATCTTTTACCTTTTCCAAACCTTAAGACCTTGAGTCGTCGTACTCATGCTTAGGCGTTCCACCATGGACATCCATCCCTTTATCATAGTCTTAGGATTAAGAGTCGCTGCACTCCATGTAAGTTCCCTTTGCGGAATACTTACTTACCTTACCCTTTTAATTCAACCTACAACATAGAATTAGGATTCACCGCACTCCAAGTAAGCGCTTCCCTATGAACGTTTGCATCCCCTTGGAACCTTGACCACAGTCAAGAAGTTCCTCTTCCTCCCTCTGTGAGGGGAACTACGATTACTATAATTTCATCCCCTACCCAGGATACGTAGGCACAAGATGTGATTCTTGGCGAGTATACTTAGGACTAACCCTTTAGGTCCTTCTCTTTACCTTTAACCCTTAGCATTACCCTTAAGCAGATAACCATTAACAATAGCACATTAAAACAAGAGGTTCCTATAGAGTACTACATAATTTTAGGATGCTAATATCTTCCCTAAGCTTATCCAACCCCTGAACCCTAGATCTCTCCCCGCATTGTGATTACGATGCAAAATAGGTTTTTCCTTCTTTAACCTTTTCTTCGGATAAATTAAAGACCGGTTGTGAATCAAGATTGTGATTCAAATTAATCAATAATTTGATATCCTATTCTCACCGCAACAATCACTATTAAGTGTTCCTCACCCATAGTTAGGTGAACTACGAATGCTCTGATTCCATCCTTGTTAGGATACGTAGGCACGAGATACGATGTCTTGGCGAGCATACTTAGTAGATACCTTATGTATTTCCCTTAGAATATTCCCAAGAAGCAAAATAAAATAACACAAATACTAATAAGAGGTTCCTGTAGAGTACTACAGATACTTAGGGTGCTAGTACCTTCCCTTAGTATAACCAAACCTGAACCTTAGATCTCTTAGCATTGTTGTTACATTGTGAACTTAGGTTTTTTTTTCCAATCTTTTCCCTTTCCTTTGGATAAATCAAAGTTCGGTGGTGAACTTCAATGATTTGCGATTCAAGTTAATACAATAGCTTGATATCTAATACTCACCGCAACACTGCCCCTACACAATAGTATACTCTTGGAAAGTATTTATGAGAGTACTTATGTTAGAAAGCTTGCCTTTGTAGAAAATGAACACATCATCTGTGTACAAAATACGCTAAGGGAGCTTGATATGCTTCGGCCCAAAAATCAGATCAAGCTTGTTGGAGGAAACTAACTGCAGTTGTTTCCTAATGAGGACATCCTTTGTGAGGCAAAAAAGAAGCAGCAAAAGTGGATTTCCCTGTCGAACACCACGAGAACAAGAGAAGTAGCCTTGCAGAACCCCGTTAGCATTAACATACATGAAATTAGAGTGGAGAATCGAGCTAATCCATGAGCGTAATTTATCATTAAAACCAAAGTTTCTAAGAACTTTCATTAAGAAATTACAATTAAGAGTGTCGAAAGCTTTCTTAATATCGACCTTTAGAGAAATATTTCCACACCAAGCTTTAGAATCCAACAGATTAATTGCCTCCGAAGCAAGACCGATACAGTCATGAATATGCCTACCCTGAATGAAACTGCATTGCTCCTGCGAAACTAGAAAAGATATTAAAGTCGCTAGCCAGTCTGGAATAATTTTAGATATTAGCTTGAACTTGAAATTTGATAAGGTAGAATCCATCCATTTATAAAGAAATTTTGTTAGAGCATTTGAGACGTCCACTTTAAAGATATCCCAATATAATTGATAAAAAATAGCTCCAAAACCATCGGGACCCGGAGCATCGTCTTTGTTAAGCACAAAAAGAGCCTCAATAATCTCTTCCAAAGACGTTAACTGCGTGAGAACAATATTCATGTTGTTGTCAAATGGGGAATAGTTTCATCGACCATGCTCATATCTTACAAAACAAAAGAATTAGTGGAAAACAGGTCTTAGAAGTATTTCACAGTGCAGTTTGCAATGTCTTTAGGATATATTAACACATCATCATCATGATTAAGCATGGAAATGGGCTTGAGCTTGGATTTAATTTTTGTGACTTGGTGGAAGAAAGTCGTATTTTGATCACCCTCCAAATGCCAAATGGTTCTGAATTTTTCCTTCCAAAAGCATTCCTCCATGTCGAGAGCCATAGAAAGGGATTTGTGTGCATCTACTTCTTGCTGATTGAGATTGTCATTCATGTCGTCAATCTAGATTTGATGTTGTGTTCTACCAAGTAACTCTTTAGCACTCTTAACATTAGAGGTGACATTCCCAAAGACATTTTTATTCCATTCCTTAAGCTTATTTTTCAGCAACTGCAACTTTCTAGTAAGAGTATACATATGACAACCAATACCCTTTTTGTAGACTAAACTGATTCTATCAACTTCCTACAATCCTTGTGCAGCGACCAAGATTTGAGGAATTTGAATAGAGAAACCCCATAGGCAGGGTTAATGTAAAATTTAAAAAGCAGCAGAAAATGATCATATCTAGTTCTGATGAGAGTAGAAATAAATATTGGAATGCATACATTGAACTATAGAAGATTCCCAATACACATGTCTATACGCCTCTCAACGGAGTAAGGAGAATCGTGCTTGTTAGACCAAGTGAAAAGAGCTCCACTAGCGGGAAAGTGAATAAGGCTATTACTATCAGACCATTTCTTAAAAACTGTCATTAGAGTGCGGGCCAGAGAATTCCTACCACAATGCTCATGAGCACTAATAATAGCATTAAAATATCCCACGAAAGACCACATAATAGAATGAGAAGAAAACAGCTGGTTGAGATCATTCCAAAGTTCTCTCCTTTTAGTGAAATTGGTGGATGCATACACTACAACACAAGCTAACAAATGGTTATCCATAACAAAATTGAAAGTAACAAACTGGTCAGAGGAAGATAAGATGACAGGTGAAAAATCTTTGATGCAAAAACACCATAAAGATTGTTGAACTTTATTGTTGAAAGCAAAAGGTTTGAAACCTAAAGGATTAAACTAGTTGGAAGGGAACTTAGCATAATCCAATTTAGGCTCTACTATGAAGACAAAATCGGGATGATGAAGCTTAATGAGTCTCTTAAGTGCTAATCTATAAGGAGCATTAACAACTCCATGAACATTTCAATAGAGGCACTTCATGATATAAGATGTTTAAATCCTGCTTGAGACCTTGTTGAATAATAGTGTTTTTGCTTAGCTGATTGCTTCTTTTTAAGGCTATTTAGCACCAAAGAAAAAGCACCTTCACTCTGATTTGGTTTATCCCCAATTGCTTTCAAAATATCCCATGAATTTTTCAACAAAACCGCATCTGTAGCAGGTGTATTAGTCACTGGATCTACTTGGGTAGCTTCCACAAATGCATCTAGTTGAGACTTTGGCTCCACCAAAGGTTTCGAGACGAATTTTTGCGGATTTTGAATGATTAAATTCCGCTCCATATAAGGCAGAATCAATTCACCCTCTTGGTTGATATCCAAGTTTTGACCTTCCTCTCTCGTATCGTTTCTATTGGAATTAAGATCAATATCAACACCATTGATGTGTGGTCTCAATGGTGCATCCTGTAGAGTAGAAGAGGATTTAGTAACATAAGTCGCCTTAGTTTTTTGGATTGGTTGGAGTATTGGTTTCTTTAATTGTTTGTAGTGTTACACATCATGCCCTGATTTCTTGCAATGTGAGTAAAAGTCACGTAAATTTTCGTACTCAATATCAGAGAAGAAAGCAAAGCCCTTATCATACCCCAAATTTGTCCTACCTGTATATATCCTTCATATGTACATCCATCCACTAACCTTTATTAAAAAAAATATTTAAAAAATGTGTGGGTGAGGTTACAATTAGGGTTCCTTGGGCAATCAAGTTGTCAAGCATGATCAATCAAGGCTATGGTATACAATTCAAATGGTGCATGTCTAAGGTTCTAGTTAGGGTTTGGACCAATTCAGATCAGTTGTGTGGGATAGGTTATCAGATTGTGATAAGTCAAATACGTCATGACTGGGGATTGCTAAAGACTAGTTCATTTTTAAATTAAGGATTTTATGCAGTGAAGTTCATCATCCAATTTCCATTTGTAATTATTCATTTTATCCATAATATCCATTTTCACTTTTAAGATCCATTTCAAGACCATGCTTTTTTTTCCTTCTTAGGTCCACATTTCATTATCCAAATAATTCAACATTTATTTTCGAATCCGAATTTTCAAACCAATTCTTCAAATTCAATTACCTTTTTTTTCATGTCCATTTCTCCATATCAAATTTCAATCCAATTAACCTTTTTTCCAAATATCCAATTTCATGTCCAATTATTCACATATTCATATCCATTTTTTGATCTATTTTTTTCTCTCTTCTCTAAAATAATTTCATTTCAAAATTTCACAAAAAAAAAACAATTAAATCACAAAGTCCAATAGAAGCACATAAAAATTTCCTTAAAAAAAACCCCACATTCATACAAAAAAAATAACATTTAGAAAATTCATTTTCACAAAAAAAACCACAAAACCATGAAGGCCCAAGTTTACAATTTTTTTACAAAAAGGAGTACACCCCTCCCATTACAAATTCTCCAAAATTTCTCATAAAACTAACACAACCACATGGCCCTACACGATGTCATTCCACAAGCCTCTACACAACTTTACAACAAACTTCTACCAATCACGTACAACACTTCTTGCAAAATCACATCATCAGCTAGCCATCACATGCGCAACATGAGTCATGACCTTACAAACTATATCATTCTACATACCATGATTCAAAAGCCACGCATATCCAATACAATAAATTGTCGCGCTACAACAAACTTACACAACTGACGTCTTAGCCTTCACCCCGTACCACTAACCTTGCCAAAAGATTTTGCAGCAGCTTTACCACATGATTTACACGCAAAATAGCATCAAAAATTCCAGCCCACCATTCACAAATGATTCTCGTTTCTACCCTCCACCACTCTATAAAAAAATTCCTTTCTTACCTCATTAGAGGAAGCTGGAAGTAGCCTAGAGGCATTCTGAAAAAATCACAAAAACAATCCACAAATCCTTCATCACCGCACCATCAATCAACTCTTCTCGACTCGACCCAACCTCCTCAAAATCTCTCTTCTCCCTCAACCAACAACCGCTTCAATCCCAAATAAAAATCCAACCCACAACGCCTTCTTCGTCCACTAGTTTCCTTTGTTTTCACCAAACCCGAACAACCATAAACACCAAATAACACCCAGATCTAAAATGGAAAATCCAAATCACATAGAATCAGAAGGAGAATACTAGAGACTGAAGCATAAACAAACCCAATGAACAACAGGGAGGAAAAAAAATCGAGACAAACACGGTTTCAAACCGACTTGAGAAAAGGAGAACAAACTTGGATTTACCATCGTTTCTGTCGCGGGTTTGTGTAGGGTACTACACGATTTGGTTTCGGTTACTATTGTTGTTTTACTTTGATTTCACAAGCTTGCTTTTTGGAGTTTCAGACTGTTGACGTCGTTCTTGGCTTTTTCATTTGGTTGAATCGGTAGGTTTGGTTGATTTATAGTTTTTTTAGAATGTTGAACATTGACTATGAGAGAAGGTTTGTTGTGTTTTAAAAATGTATATACATTGCATTAATAGATTTTGGGCTAAACAAACCGTCACCTTGTTAATGCTGGCCTATCTCATTTTTTGTGTTAACAGTTTTGTAGATGAGTGGGCTTCAAGCCCATAGTGATTCTACTCTTCCCACACTTATTTCAAACGCCTCCCCCCTCTTTGTGTTTTTTTCTTCTGAAATTCTGGTATGCAGATCATATGTGTTCCAAGAATATTGATCTCTGCTAAACAAGGATGAGGACAGACCACAACCAATTTAAATTTCTTTAAATTGTCCCAATGTCACGACCTCTGTTGTGACATCTGCAATCTGTCATACTATTTATCTAACCATTTAAAGTAGAGAATTGTAAATGCAGAAAGATAAATAACATAGTAACTGTTCACCCAGTTCGGTATCAACAATACCTACATCTGGGGGCTACCAAGCCAGGGAGGAAATTCACTATTAGTAGAATCAATTCAAAGTCAAACCTCCAGTTTGCACTTCTCACTTAATCTCTATCCAATGACACTTCATCCTAGAGACACTCTAGTACCTGAGTATACCCACTCACTCCCCATCAATCATACAACAGTGATATCAAACAATTAGAAAAACAGTATGAAGAGACACTTCATACACACCTTGATCTTGCTTAACAGCTTTGATCAAGGAACTCACACACTCTTGCTTCACAGCTTCGAGTGAGACACATCCTAGAATCTACCTAACCAAAAAAATCATCCACCAGACAACTGCTTGGATTACAAGTATTCCTAAATAGACTTTGCACATGAAGACTAACCTTCTTCACTTACAAATATGTCTACCTCAATCTATCAAAAGATACAAAGGGTGACTTACACACAAGGGACTCTCAACCCTAGACCTCTTTTTTTACACTCTGGTTTTTCTTGATGTGAGTGCTTGCTTTTCTTTTGCTTCTGCTCCTCCTTTTATAGTCGTACAGACTAGGCTTGGGCTGTGCAGAAGTAACAAATATTAGTTTTAACAAAATAAAACTAATTTCCACAATTCAAGGTGTTGTCCAATTAGGTCATGGCATGGTCAGCATTGCCTTGAATCTCTCCTGATATAACTCAGGGGTCATAACAAGTCTTCCTGAAATCTAGCCTGAGATAACAGAAAACCAACATGCCTGCACGACTGATGTCATACGATCAATGTCATGACATTCAGTATGACATCCACTCTTCTGCAGATTTTTCTTTACACCAGACCTGGCTTCATCTAATCTTCTGCAGAACAACATTAGAAACAAGTATATTAAAGTTTCTAAAAAGGTCTCCAAGATCCTTTTATGAATACCAATACAATCTGTTCTTTTTCCTAATAAATCTCCTTGACATATTTATTGATGAGGTATTTTCAACATGGTCTCATCAATCCAAACCAATTCTGTCAAGAGATAAGCACTAGCAGCTCCTTCTGTTGTCATGCAACGATGTCCTGCTTAAGACACATGACAACACACCTCACTCACTACCTGTGAGGAACTTCATCACAACTTAACCTGTTGTGGCTGCACACCTCACACTGCCTGTGAGGAACTAGGCTACTGCTAACCCATAGTAGTGCCTGTTGTGTCAGACACCTATGTCATTACTTTGGTAATGACATCCATGATAGCAGTCCTTTCTTCAGCCTCTGCTAGCTCTTGCTTTCTCTTGCTGTACTCGACCTTGATGTCAGCCTCTGCTAGCTCCTGTTGCACATAGCTCCTGCTGCACCAGATGTAATGACATGACAGCAATTCTGTCATCAGTAGCTCCTGCTGCACCAGATGTAAACACATGACAACAGTTTTGTCATCAGCTCCTGTTGCACCACTACTCCTGCAGTTTCTCACACATGACAGTAGTTATGTCATGACAGCAGATGGATGTCTTGATGGATGTCACGACATTCAGCATGACATTCACATTAAAACACTCCACAACAGTTCTTTCACCAGCTTTTGCTTGCTTCTATAGCGATGTCATAACTATGGTAATGACATCCTGCTTAACATTAATGCAGAGTCATGTTTTACCACAATTTAGCCAATCTAGAACCATGCACAATTCTATATCATAGAACCATGGAACTATCAATTTCTTATTATTTTATTAATTTATTTTTAGAAAATTATTTTACTAATTTTTTTTATAGATAATAATTAGTTGCTTAATTGTTTTTATTCTTTTTAGTTTCTATTTATTTTAGTTTTTAATTCTTTTCTAATTTTGAAGAAACTTTATTTTTATTAGGTTTATGGATCTTTCAATCTTTGAATTGGTGTTGATTTCTATTTCGATTTTATTTCAATTTTGGTTAATGAAATCTAAATATCATAGATTATCAATTTATTGATTTAAAGTCTTGATTAAGATGAGGCCGGTTTTATTAATTTATTTCATTTTCAACTTCTTCTTCGATCAATGAAGTCTTTTTATTCACGAATGTTTATTGGTTGAGGTTGTTAACCTACATTATTTAAAATCTGGGGAGATTGATCCTTTGGATCATTTCCTATACTTTAGAATCGTGATAGGTTACCTTCGATTAATTAATACAAGTTTGTGATTAAGACGAGGCTGTTACCTTTTCTGTCCGTGTGACACGATTACATTGAAAAATGATCATCAATATCATTTCTCCGTCGTATTTTTAGCACGAATATCAACTTGTGCGACCTCCTATAGTTTGATCTTCGTTATAGATCGAGCTATGACGGTTTTGTGCTATATTTCGTCCCAATTCAATTTAGATCGACTAACAACTAACTTCACTTTTTGTCAATATACTCTTGCTTTATTTCCAGTCATTATATCTTGATTATATCATGTTGTTCATATACTTGTTAATATTATCTTGATTATACTATTGTGGATATTATCTTGATTATATTGTTATATATCTTGTCATATTATTCACATTGTTCATATTGTTCATATTGTTCATATTCATATTCATATTATTCATATCTTATTCATACTCTTTTCAAAAAAACATAACAATTATCAAAATAATAAAAGCCTAAATTGGTGGACTGTTGGTTACTTTTCCGATCAACGGAACTTGGAATTTATCATAAACCCTAACTTGGAGCTTTTGTCCGACTCTTGCTCAAGGCTTAGTTTAGGACATTTTACACACACACGATTTACTCTTGGGCTACCTGACAATGAGACATTTTTATTTCGTGCAATCCCGTGTAACTTACATGTACCCCTCTCCCATTTCGATGTACGCATTCGTAATTACTTTGATTATGGTTTATCTTCTAGGAGTACTCTTAGGGACTAGCGTAGACTAAACTGTTTTCAAAATAATTCTCGATTCGTCATCGAGCCATTTTCAAACACCCTCATAAGTCGAGTCCTCGTACGCATTCGTCATCGACCTATGGCACACACTTTCACACTTCATCATGGTTTCGTTATTAAGAGCACCCTTAGGGGTTAATATCGTTTCTCACAACCTAACCCTCGATTCTTCGTCGAGCCAGTTTCATTTTCAAACCAACTTGCTTCCAACCACGTCTTTGCACATTAATATAATCAAACCCTTGATCCAGCGTCAAGCGAATTTTCTCAATTAAATTATCAAAACAATTAACAACTATCTAATTCTTTTCAAGGTGAAAAGAGGGGGATTGAGCCTTTGGTCTCTCTTCAGTTATTTGGATGTGAGTTATCTGACTCGTGTGTGAGCAATTGATGTCTCTAAAACATTTCAAACTCGACAACATTCACCATCTTCCAACCACTCATTATTCAAAACACCATTCAAACACAACTTCTTTTCAAGATGAAAAAGAGAAAGAGTCA
Organism: Lathyrus sativus; assembly: GCA_963859935.3. Classification (NCBI taxonomy): domain Eukaryota; kingdom Viridiplantae; phylum Streptophyta; class Magnoliopsida; order Fabales; family Fabaceae; genus Lathyrus; species Lathyrus sativus. The sequence goes on along the minus strand of OZ012737.1, from coordinate 603,387,788 downwards.
CGCCTTTGACTCACTCTCCTGATTACTTGGGCTTGAGGAGCCTTTCTTAAGCTTTGAGTAATCGTCATCCATACCAAACTTCAACATGTTAACCCCTCTCTTTTTGCGGTCGTCTCCACGAACTACAGACACTCTGATTTTTCATTCATTTTTTAATGTATGATATGTAGGCACATGATTGTGATGATCTTGACGAGCTACCTGTTGCACCCTAAAATTTGCCCACCCGTTTTTAACTTTGTCTGGCTTTTGCTTCGTATTTTATCTGCATATCATTTAGGTAGATCATTTCTTGCATACTGCCGTTGTTATCAGCCAGATTGAATTTATCGGGATTTCAGCCGTTTTGCTCGCATTTTGGGCAATTCAAATCACTTCAAATGAGAAGTTCCATGTTGAAATCCAGCGAAAGTCGCTCTCTTCTTGGTGTCTCAGTCCGTGTTGATTATTTTGGTGCATTTCGGTGTTTGTCCGTTTTTCCGTTTCTTTTTCCATGGCATTGTGTGATTTTATTGCTATTTTTATTAGATTTTTTTAATAGCCCTTTTCTTTAGAATTTGATTAGAATTTTAGAATATAGTTTTTTAAATAGATTTTATTAGAATTTTAATAGTTTATAGAAATTAGAATTAGAAATAGTTTCTTTTTAGAAATTAGACTTATTAAGTAGAATATAGAATTTTTAATTGGAATTTAGAATTTTATTTTATTTTTAGAATGTTTTTGTTTCTTTTAAACTAAATTTAGTTTTCTTAATTAGGATTTTATTAAGATTTATTATGTAGATTTAATTTTGTTTTAATTAGAATTAATTCATAGATATTATTAATATTTAGGTTAATTGGTACTTAGATTAACTAGGATTAGTGTTTATTAGAATTAGCTTTAATTAAATAATTAGTTTAGGTTAGTTTTTATTAGAATTAATTAGGATTAGTTTATATTAGAGTTTAAGTATCAACATTTAATTATAGTCAGCTTTATTTTATTAAGCCAGTATCATTAATCATCAGCATTTGTCAATTAACGATGTTTTTAATCAAGATTAACCAAGTTATTGCCAGGCCACGTGTCACGCATCAGGGTATATATACCCTGTTCATCATCTTCTACCTGCAGGTTGCACACAACCCTAGGAGTCGTCGCTCCTGTTCATCATCACCTTCATCAGTGAAAAACCCAGAAAGGAAACGCCTTCTTCATCAACTCAAATCACCATTTTCCATTGTTTCTTCCTCATCATCATTTTTAGACTTCCTTTCTTCAACCCAGAAAATCATTTCTTCGAATCACCCTCCATCAAACTTCCATAACAGAAATGCCGCCTTCTTCCTCATTCATCATCATCACTCCAAATCAAAACCTCCATTTCCAACCTCCTCCAACCTTCGCTTCCCCTGTTCTTCATCTGAAACACACATAACAGAACCATCAAACAACTTTCATTCTCCAAATCCCTTCCGCAAATTCCAAATCGAAACAACATTTCTCAACTTCAAACCTTCATCATCTCTTCATCACCAACTCCATCTCCTAACCGTTCCACACCAAAAACTCCTTCTGCAAAATTCGCAAACCCTCCGCCTATTACCCTGTTCACCACCGTGTTCATCGTGAAACCCATTTCTGCAACACACCACAAATACCCATTTTCCAACTTCCTCCATCAAATCTGACCAACACACATTCTCAACCCTTAAACAACATCTCCAAATATTATCATCAGAAACCCATTTTCAACAAACAGCAAGAACCCAGAAACTCCAAAAAAACAACAACACCTTGTTTCCTCTTCTTCTTCCCATTTCATAAACTCAAGCTTACAACCCACCCAGAAAAATCAGCAAATTTTCGTTCTTCAACCATCTTCTAAAACAAGATCCAGAAAGTAAACTTTCTCCTAACCTCAAACATCCTTCTTCACATTTTTCCAGTAACGCCATGCCCATTCAAACTCACCTCACCAACAATCCGTCCGCGATTCACCAACATAAACCCTTTTTTCCCAAATTTAAACTCGAAAATCAGCCCAAAAACTCCTTGACGGATGATGTTTTCAGACATTAGAAATTGCAAATGGAAACAGAGAAATTGAGTTGAAGCCGCTGAAAGTGAGAATGGAAATTGGGGTGGTGACCGTTTGTGGCATCGGTTTACTTTGTTGAACGGTTGGAGAAGAAGAGTTTTCTTTTTCTATTTTTTTTATTTTATGAACCGTTGAGTTGGGCTTAGACACGACCCGTTTCTTGATACGGACCACAACCCCCCGTTTTCTGTTTATTTCCCCTCTTTTTCTTTGTAATTTAGTTTAGTTTTAAAAAAGGATTTTTAATATGTAAAACAGTTTATAAATGTTAATATATTAACATTTTTCTAACAATTTTTTTTATATTGTATATATTATAATTAGCTTCTATTAAGATATATATATATATATATATATATATATATATATATATATATATATATATATATATATATATATATATATATATATATATATATATATATATATATATATATATATATATATATATATATATATATATATATATATATATATATATATATATATATATATATATATATATATATATATATATATATATATATATATATATATATATATATATATATATCTTAATCTAACCTTTTTAGAAATTTTTGTGAATATCTTCTCTTTAATTTAATTTTGGCATATTTTTCTCAGAAGTTGGATTTTATTTTTCATTTATCTTTGAGCATTTTATTTCATTTTGACCGCTTTTTGGGTCTATGACGAGACTTCCGTAATCGAGTACCAGTCAAATTATTGATGAATAATGTTGGATCCGAGAGCACCTCCTTTCCCTCCTTATTTCTTCTTCTTTTCGATTTTATTTTGATTTTTCTTGATCGATGAAGTATTGTATCCGTAAGCGTTGGATTTGTCGGAGTTGATAATCTTCCTGATTTCAAATCTATGGAAGATGACCATTTGGGTCATTTTCTTTACTTTGGGATCGCAATAGGCTACCTTCGATTAATCAACATTATGTTTGCGATTAAGACGAGATCCCACTTCTTTTGGTCCGTGCGACACGATTAATTCGGAGAATGATCCTCAATATCATTTCTCTATCTTGTCTATATCACAAATATCAATTACGCGGCCTCCTATAGTTTGACTTCCCTCATAAGTCGAGTTACGACGATTTAGCGTCACATTAGTCCCGATTTGATTTCAAAACATCATCACCGAGGATCAAAGAGGGATTAGAAGCTTGGAAATGAAGCTTGCACGCAATTTCAAGGGTCATCGGAACCACTCCGTTCGGTAACTTTCCTTACTTCAATCTTTTATTTAACTGTGATGAGTGTTATGAGCTGTAAGCGTTAGATACACAGGAAATGATGAGTGGGGAGCCTCTTCTCTCTTGTCTAGAATGTTTAGCGTATGCTCTTTGGGCGATATGCGATGCATTCGCTCCTACGTCTTAGGATTTAGAGTGTGTGTCCCGATATGTTTCCTTCTGTTTAGGCGTTCTAGGCCTAGGACCCCTTTCTCTTGCTTCTGTGTGTTGCACCCTAAAATTTGACCAACCGGTTCTCCCATTTGACTCATGGTTTAATTTCATATTCACAGCTCAGATGTATGATTTTTGTGCACAAGCAGGGGATATCAGAGTTTACAGCTTGATTTTCATCTATCAGATACGGCAGACCCAGTCCAGATCACCAGGGTTTTATTTTCGGGAAATTGTGCGCTCCTCGGTGATTTTTCAGTGATTTTGGGGATATTCTGATGCCCGGGGATCTCCGTTCGATTCGATCTGGTCTCGTGCGCTTTTATGGGAGTCATTTGCATTCATCTGCATTTTTAGGATTTTTAATAGGCTTTTGTGAATTTTTAACAGGCTTTATAGATTTTTCTGGGATTTAAATAGGGTTTTAGAATATTTTTATAGTTTAATCTCTTTTTTAGGATTTTATAGATTTTTTAAATAGATTTTAATCACTTGTAGAATTTTAAATAAGATTTTAAATAGTTTTATCATTTTAGAATAATATGGTTTTTCTTTTAAATCATTTTTAGGAATTTTTCTATAGAAAATAATATAGTTTCTTTTATTAATATTAGGATTTTAATAGATATTAAATGATAATAGGAGTTTAATTAGGATTAGTGAATTTTAGAGTTTAATTAGATATTAATTGTGTTTTAGATTTGATTAGATTAATATAGAATTAATTAGGATTAATTGATTTTCAGAATTAATTAGGCTTTTAATCTTTTTTAGAGTTTAATTAGGTTAATTGTCTTTTTTTTAGATTTTATTAGGATTAATCATTAGATTAATTAGGAAATTAGATATAATTAGGTTTTATTGTTTTTTATTCAGTTTTTACAGATTTTGTTTGGTCAATTTCGTGGGCCAGAGTCCAATGTTTGAGGCCCATGCATTTGTTTGTCCAAAGAATTCAGCCAAAGTCCAAAAAAAATGATGGTCCAAATGTGTCCAAGAGTCCAGCGCAGCCTGGAATGTTCTAGAGAGTTCCAGCGAACTCCAAGGGTATAAAAGTGACGCGTGTCACACATGCAGAGGCCCCACACGTTTTTCTCAGAATCACACCACGTGGCCCACCGGTCCCCCACTATCTCTCTCTCTCTCCACGCCACCACGTGGCACGCATGCAACCATCTCCCTGAGCCACCTGGCCTCCTCTCGTCCTCGCCGGAGCCCCCTTACCGCCGGGCATGCAAACGCCCTAGCAACGCCGCCGGCCACCGTCCTTTCCACCGGAGCTACCAAAAGCCTCAGATCTTCATCTTCTTCCCAGATCTCCACCGTCTCCACCTCGCCGGAATCATCAACATTCATCATCTATCAAGAATGTTTCCAGACATTCATCATCTTCATCATTAATTTCCAGAAATCGTCCTCCACCTTCATCCACCTCCAACCAAACTCCAGAAACGCCATTAAACCTTCATCACCTTCATCCCACAGTTTTCCAGAAATCACTAAACCTTCAAACCTTCATACGAATTTTTTCCAGAAATCATCTCAGATCTTCATCGTCCATCAAGATCTTTCCAGAATAATAGCAATCCTCCATCAATTTTTCCAGCACGCTCAGACATTCAATGATCTTCAACCAACGCAGCGCCTCCAGTTTTCTTCCATGATCTAGCCAGATTCACCAGAAATCTTCAAGATCTTCGCACTCTGAGGTCTTCGTTCTTCAACGAACTTCAAGAACACCTTAGCTCGTTCTTGCTTCTCATCCAGGTGCGTCCTCATTTTGCATGTCGCTTCTGATTGATAGAATGGCCTTAGGTTGTGTTTGTTCATTGAGATTTTAGGGATGTTAGGGTTTGGAAGTGTGTTTGATGCGTGGTTTGAGTGTGGCGGTATTGAGATTGTGTTTGATTTTGAGGTTTGTTCAGAGAGTTTCAGAGAGATGAGAATGATGGAGAGGAGGAAGACGGGAAAGTTGCAGAGAGCGTGAGAGATAGAGGAAGAAGATGGTGAGCGGCGCTTGATGAACAGTACCCTGAGAGGTTAGGAGGAAGAATAGTTTTGTTAGGGTTCGTTCTGGATTAGGGTTTGTTTGGACTGGGCTTAGGCCCAAGCGTTTTACTAACGCACCCACCTCAATTACTCAATCACCCCCTTAGCGTGTGAGTCTGAGTGAATGGGAGTTGGGCCTTAGGCTCAGTTTGCTTCCTGCACCCCCTGGGCGTAAGCCCAGTAATGAAACCAACTGAAAAATTGCTAATGTGACACCCCCTGCGCTCCAGTTCAGTTTGTTTTATTGTTTTTGGATATTAATCATGGGCCTGCGTCCCATTGCCATTGGCACCCCCCAATCAGGGCCCAATGTAGAATCCCTTATAGAACCATTGCTGTTTAGACCCCCATGTCATTTTCTTTTAGATTTTGATATTCTTTTATATTTTAATAGTTAGAAATTCATAATAAATGTAAATAATTGTGGTTTTTTAATAATTCTTTTTCCATCCATCTCATGAAAATGTTAGGAAAATTAAATAAAAATAAAAAGTCATTTTGTTTTTATTTCCTATTTTTTGCATATTTTCCATTTTAATTGATGTGTTTTTAATATTTTTAATGCATGCATATCATTAGAAATTCATAAAAAATGGTAGGTTTAGTCAAATAATCCCGTTCTTTTTTCTGTAGACTCGTGATTCAGTGTAGAATTTTATAGTGCAAAAACATTAGCTCAATCATGCATTTTCATTCTAATTGCATTTTTTCACTATTATTGATGATGAATAATTGGTCTGTTGATATATCTGTGTTGCTGAGTTTAATTCTTTCATCTGGTATTGAATTTTGTTTTGATTTTTCAGTATGTTATCCTAGAGCCATGTAGGTCTCCCATTAGATTTTTGATAGATTTTCATAGGATGTTCTGCTGTGTTTTGTCTGAGCCTGAAGATAGGGGAAGTCTTGATGACTTCTGACTTTGAAGTTCAACTGTGGTTGAACTTCAGAGATAGTCTCCTGTGGTTTCCTGGCCTGTGGGTTCTTCTTGAAGGTGGGAGCTGATGGAAGTCCTGTTGGAGCTTGCAAGGATGCAGTAGTTTGAGGCTTAGTCTAGGAGCTTGTTGTCTGTTTGTGAGGTTCGAGATCCTGAGGTTTGAAGGGAGTTTATGGTACTTTCCTGAGGAAGGCACTATGAATGACTTTCAGTCTTCCTTCTCACCTCTTTCGTAAGTATCCAATGATGTCGGAGCCGACTTGTGAGTTTAATTCCTCTTGAGGAGGGATGTAAACTGATCACAGTTGTTGAGCCACGTAGGATACGATTCCTAAGTGGAAGCCTCCTAGTACTTTCCTGAGGAAGGTCCTATGGGTCTATTCACTTAGTTCCACTAGTTTGTCTAGGATTTCTTAAGTATCCAGTGATGTTGGAGCCAACTTGTGAGTTTAATTTCTCCTGAGGAGGAATGTAAACTGATCACAGTTGTTGAGCCACGTAGGATACGATTCCTAAGTGTCAGCCTCCTAGTACTTTCCTGAGGAAGGTCCTATGAGCCTGCTCACTTAGTTCCCTTAGTGCATATAGGTTCTTTCCCAAATATCCAGTAACGCCGGAGCCTTCATGTGAGTTTAATCTCTCCTGAGGAGGGATGTAAACTGATCACAGTTGTCGAGCCGCATAGGATATGACTCCTGAGTAACCTCCTGGTACTTTCCTGAGGAAAGCACTATGGGCTTGTCTGCTTAGCTTCCTTTCTCTGGTAAGCTTGTTCTGAAGCTTGGAGAATGGGATTGATTCCTCTTGCCTAGGAGTTTGTTTAGATCCTTGCTTAGGGTTTTGGTTAGAGTTGTTGCTTAGATCCTTGCTTAGGGTATTGTATAGAGTTTTGTTTAGAGAGTTATTAGGAGATTGTTTCAGGTTTGTTTGAGGCCCTGCTCAGGGTTAGTCTCTTTGTGTTGTTTGACTTGTGTGATATTGTGTTGCATTAGACTTAGGTTCATCTAGATAGTTTTGAATAAGTGCATCTTAGAAGTAGACTTTGTGTGCATGAGAAGTTGAGGTGGTCCTCCTTCTGCTTGTTTGTTATTGCATGGCTTTGCTTGTTGGTATTTGGTAGAGCTGAGCTCCCTTGCCTTTGTGGTTTGCGGCCTCTGTGCCTTGTTTGTCTAGTTGTTGCATTCATGCATATTTTCAGTATTCCTTTACGTTGCAGTTTCTTGTTTGTGGTTTAATCCTGTTGCCATGATCCCTTAGGAGCTCTGACTTCTCCGCTGCGGAGTTGTTATGATAGCCATTAGGATGGTCAACCAGGTGTGATAGCAGTAGGTAGATTCCCCTGTTTCTCAGCTATAGTTCTAGGGTTTCCCTTTCCTTTCTGTAGGAGCTTTTGAGTAGCTTGACCCGTAGTTAGCTGAACTACAGCTGCTCTGATTCTTCGTTCCAGACGAAGATATGTAGGCATAGGATGCGATATCCTAGCGAGCACACTAATGACTAACCTTTGTTCTCTCGCGGCTGTGCGATCGAAACTTTCCCGCTAACGACTAATTGTTATCCCTTTTTCTCTTGCCCGAGCGCATTTGAGACCAGATCATAGTTGTAGGTTCCCGAGCCTTAGAGACCAGTTTGTTTTCTCACTGCTGTATGAGAGCCCCCGTTTACCCGTAGTTAGCCGAACTACGTTTGCTCTGATCTTTCATTCCAGATGAAAGTACGTAGGCACAGGACGCGATGTCCTGGCGAGCAACCTTTCCCCGTTTAGACGTAGGAAGTCGAACTACGTTGACTCTGACTTTCCCATTGCACGAGGGAATACGTAGGCCCAGAACACCGTATGTTCTGTCGAGTCCTGTCCTTTTATTTTCTTTTCAGACCAGCCAGTAGCATAGATAGATAACACACCCTTTTACCTATAAACACCAAGCGTGGATCCCATCGAGTACGATGGACGTGAGGGGTGCTAATACCTTCCCCTTGCGTAACCGACTCCCGAATCCAGGTTTTGGTTGCGATGACCATACCTTTTCCCGTCTTTGCGAGGTTTACTTCGAGCGTTTCCTTTCCCGCTCTGAGGGATAAATAACGCACGGTGGCGACTCTCCTGTCAAGCCGGCGCCGATTTTCGCAGTAGCGACACTGTGCGATTGAGACCTCTTTTCTCTCGCCCTCGTGCGATCGAGATCCTCTTTCACTCACCCCAGTGCAATCGAGATCTTGTCTCGTAGTGGCTGAACTATAGCTACTCTAATTTCTCATGCCAGATGAGAATATGTAGGCACAAGACGCGATGTATTGGCGAGCACACTAACAACTAATTTCTCTATTCTCTCGCCTCCGTGCGATCGAGGCCTTCACACTAATGACTAATCTCCCCTTCTCTTGCCTCAGTGCAATCAAGACTAGCCTGTTGTTCCGAACCTTTTCTCTCGCCCCCGTGCGATCGAGACCGTTTTTTCCGTAGTTGGCTGAACTACGGCTGCTCTGATTTCTCATACCAGATGAGAATACGTAGGCACAAGACGCGATATCTTGGAGAGCAACCTTCCTCCCTTTCACCCGTAGTTTTCCGAACTACGTGGACTATGACTTTCCCATTGTACGAGGGAATACGTAGGCATAGAGTGACAATGCTCTATCGAGTCTCTTTTCTTTTCTTTTGTCCCTGTGAGCCAGCTTTAGATAGTTTTCACCCATAGACTAGACAACAAGCATGGATCCCGTTGAGTACAATGGACATGAAAAGTGCTCATACCTTCCTCTTGCGTAACCGACTCCTGAACCTATGATTTGGTTGCGATGACCTTGTCTTCTCCCTTTTTCGTAGGTTTTCTCTGATTGTTTCCTTTCCCTCTCTTTGCGATAAATAACGAACGGTGGCGTCTCTTCTGTCCCTGTCGGCCCCTCCTTTTCGCAGCGATGCGACACTACCTTCTATCCATCTTCCATTTCCCATATCCTTCCTATAATCGAACTATGAGAGCTCTGATTTCTCATTCTCTTCTGAAGGAGCATACTTAGGCATAAGAGCCCCAATCCTTGGCGAGCACCCTATCCTATAACCACCCATTTTCCCATAGCATCGTTATCCCTTTTAGCATATTGTTTCACATTTATTATTGAGAAGAAAACAACTAAGCTTAGCTAACGTTCATCACAATTTGTACTAAGAGGTTCTCGTTGAGTACAACAGATGTGAGGGGTGCTAATACCTTCCTTTTGCGTAACCGACTCCCGAACCCGGAACATGGTTGTGACGACCATTACTCTTGTCTTTATTTTAAAAGGTTTTCTCAATATTTTGCTTTCCTATCTCTTTGGAATAAATAAATTTTGGTGGCAACTCTGTCGAACCGCATTCTACGCCTTTCGGGCGAGGGTCGTGTTTCCGAAAGATCTCTATGTGATTTTTCGAGGTGCAACAACCCTCCTTTTTAATGAGAACATTATGGTTGATAGGTTGAGAAAGATCCATATAAATCAAAACTCGGACAAACTGACAAAAGGTTCGGTCAACTCTAGATTTGGAAGACGCCGCATCAATGCAGATGGGCATTCCCATATAGCTGAAAATGGAAAAGAGGATGCGAGGCCTCCAATATTCCTGAGATAAGCCATAAAAACTAACCCAAACCTATGCAAAAGTGTTATGCTAAGAGGATGGGTTGAAATCTTTCGACCAAACAAAGAGCTTCAAAGAACCTGGGCTTAAGCTAATTGATCCCTTTGCTCTAACACGTCTCATGTCTTCAACATTTGAAAATTTGAATTTATAATATCCCTTTTCAAGTGACAATACTCTCCCATTTTTTTGTGAGGGCAAGGTGTCTCAATCCTTATTTTAATGATGTCAAAACGTGTCTAGTTCGTACTTTGTAATTTGGACGGTATCATCGAGTCTTAGTCTGCATTCATAGTTTTCTAGTGCACAAAAATATTTCAAAAACACGAGTCTATTCATATAGAAGAGCATCATATGTTTTTTGTGTGTATTTGATCATGTTAGAAGAATTAGGTATGCATAAGTATTGTTTAGGTAGACCAAACTATGTGCAAAAAGTCATTTTTGGGAGTTTCGGGTGCTTGAGTCGACTCAAAGCCATACTTAGGTCGACTCAGGTAATGAGGATTTTAAGCTTTTGTTCCCAGGTGTGCTCGCGTCGACCCTCTGGGTGACTCATACTGTTAGTATTTTCATTTGTCATTTTTGGGCTAGTTTGAGTCGACGCATGAAGTTGTTTCGGTCGACGCACAAATTCAATTTTTGCATAATTCTGCAATTGGGTGTGCTCAGGTCGACCCCCCTCTTTTCTTAGGTCGATCGTTTACTCGAATTACACTCATTCTCTGATTTGTCTCATTTTCAAATTGTTGTTATGGTTGTTAATTGGTCTTAGCATCATATATATTCTTTTTGGCTCATCATTTTCATATACAACAAGAAAAGTGAAATATTGACACTAAATTTTTTCTCATCATCTTCATCCTCTTTCTTGCATTTTCTCAACAACTACATATAACAATTTTTGTTGATGAGGTGAGAACATCCAAACATAGGATATTATATTTGGTTTGGGTTGAGATTTCAGTGGGTTTTTATTGAATAAAACTATTAGGGTTTTGTCCTCCAAGAATCTTGAGGTTATAGGGGGTTTTTGCACAAGAATCTTGAGCTTGCAAGGATGCAGTAGTTTGAGGCTTAGTCTAGGAGCTTGTTGTCTGTTTGTGAGGTTCGAGATCCTGAGGTTTGAAGGGAGTTTATGGTACTTTCCTGAGGAAGGCACTATGAATGACTTTCAGTCTTCCTTCTCACCTCTTTCGTAAGTATCCAATGATGTCGGAGCCGACTTGTGAGTTTAATTCCTCTTGAGGAGGGATGTAAACTGATCACAGTTGTTGAGCCACGTAGGATACGATTCCTAAGTGGAAGCCTCCTAGTACTTTCCTGAGGAAGGTCCTATGGGTCTATTCACTTAGTTCCACTAGTTTGTCTAGGATTTCTTAAGTATCCAGTGATGTTGGAGCCAACTTGTGAGTTTAATTTCTCCTGAGGAGGAATGTAAACTGATCACAGTTGTTGAGCCACGTAGGATACGATTCCTAAGTGTCAGCCTCCTAGTACTTTCCTGAGGAAGGTCCTATGAGCCTGCTCACTTAGTTCCCTTAGTGCATATAGGTTCTTTCCCAAATATCCAGTAACGCCGGAGCCTTCATGTGAGTTTAATCTCTCCTGAGGAGGGATGTAAACTGATCACAGTTGTCGAGCCGCATAGGATATGACTCCTGAGTAACCTCCTGGTACTTTCCTGAGGAAAGCACTATGGGCTTGTCTGCTTAGCTTCCTTTCTCTGGTAAGCTTGTTCTGAAGCTTGGAGAATGGGATTGATTCCTCTTGCCTAGGAGTTTGTTTAGATCCTTGCTTAGGGTTTTGGTTAGAGTTGTTGCTTAGATCCTTGCTTAGGGTATTGTATAGAGTTTTGTTTAGAGAGTTATTAGGAGATTGTTTCAGGTTTGTTTGAGGCCCTGCTCAGGGTTAGTCTCTTTGTGTTGTTTGACTTGTGTGATATTGTGTTGCATTAGACTTAGGTTCATCTAGATAGTTTTGAATAAGTGCATCTTAGAAGTAGACTTTGTGTGCATGAGAAGTTGAGGTGGTCCTCCTTCTGCTTGTTTGTTATTGCATGGCTTTGCTTGTTGGTATTTGGTAGAGCTGAGCTCCCTTGCCTTTGTGGTTTGCGGCCTCTGTGCCTTGTTTGTCTAGTTGTTGCATTCATGCATATTTTCAGTATTCCTTTACGTTGCAGTTTCTTGTTTGTGGTTTAATCCTGTTGCCATGATCCCTTAGGAGCTCTGACTTCTCCGCTGCGGAGTTGTTATGATAGCCATTAGGATGGTCAACCAGGTGTGATAGCAGTAGGTAGATTCCCCTGTTTCTCAGCTATAGTTCTAGGGTTTCCCTTTCCTTTCTGTAGGAGCTTTTGAGTAGCTTGACCCGTAGTTAGCTGAACTACAGCTGCTCTGATTCTTCGTTCCAGACGAAGATATGTAGGCATAGGATGCGATATCCTAGCGAGCACACTAATGACTAACCTTTGTTCTCTCGCGGCTGTGCGATCGAAACTTTCCCGCTAACGACTAATTGTTATCCCTTTTTCTCTTGCCCGAGCGCATTTGAGACCAGATCATAGTTGTAGGTTCCCGAGCCTTAGAGACCAGTTTGTTTTCTCACTGCTGTATGAGAGCCCCCGTTTACCCGTAGTTAGCCGAACTACGTTTGCTCTGATCTTTCATTCCAGATGAAAGTACGTAGGCACAGGACGCGATGTCCTGGCGAGCAACCTTTCCCCGTTTAGACGTAGGAAGTCGAACTACGTTGACTCTGACTTTCCCATTGCACGAGGGAATACGTAGGCCCAGAACACCGTATGTTCTGTCGAGTCCTGTCCTTTTATTTTCTTTTCAGACCAGCCAGTAGCATAGATAGATAACACACCCTTTTACCTATAAACACCAAGCGTGGATCCCATCGAGTACGATGGACGTGAGGGGTGCTAATACCTTCCCCTTGCGTAACCGACTCCCGAATCCAGGTTTTGGTTGCGATGACCATACCTTTTCCCGTCTTTGCGAGGTTTACTTCGAGCGTTTCCTTTCCCGCTCTGAGGGATAAATAACGCACGGTGGCGACTCTCCTGTCAAGCCGGCGCCGATTTTCGCAGTAGCGACAGCTGGCGACTCTGCTGGGGACCTATAGCATCTAGGGACTTTTCCCATCCCTTATGCTGGGACCGTTTCCCATCCCCTACGCGAGTCAATCCTAGCGCTTGGGTGTTTATTTGTTGGGTGTTGTGCATATTGTGTTTTACTTTTCTGCACTTTACTTTTCTGTACCTTTACCTTTCCGCATTTATTTTCCAGCATTATATTATTATGATTATTGCTGTGGGCAAAGGGATGTTACTGTGAGTGAGAAGCCGGACCTGGGCTTGAGTACACACCTAGATATAGTTGCGGAGAAGTAGTAGACGAACCTGTCTGCTGAGCAGGCACAGTTCCCTACGAAAATTTGCGCTCAGACGAGATTCTTGCAGAGGTGCTCCTTTCCGGTCCTGAGGATCTGAGGGGAGTCCAGACGTAAGGATTGTCGACTCTGGGGACCGATCATTTGGAAGTCAGCTAAGTGAGGCCTCTTCATGATTTGATGATGCCACTCCTTCTGGGAATCGTATCGTCACTCATGAAAGTCTGTGATGCTGACGACCGCATAGGATGCCGTACCTTTGTCCGTGGATTAGGTCTATCCTACCTGTGAGAGGGACCGGGTTATTGCAGGAAAACTGGCCTTCAGAAACCATGATTCAGTATCTTTGTCAGATGGTGTTCTTGATTCATCTCCAGGTGTGTTGTCTGGGTCAGATGGGTTTCTTATCTGAGGTTGAGGCTATTATCAGATGGTATTTTCGTCAGATACAGAGGGTCAGATGGTTTTCTTACCAGGGGATTGATATTTTGAGTATCAGATAATAGTTATTGGCATGAGATTCTGATGACCGTGATGGTTTTCTGTTCTTGATCACAGAGATATTCCTCTTCAGGCTACAGCATAGCCCCTGTGTTCGCAGATTGCATTATTTATCATATTGCATCTTTGCATTACCATCTGCATTCAACTAACGTGTGTGTATTGCAGGTACGTATTTTCCCTTCCAGTTCTGGTGTTTGTTCCTAGCAAGACATGGAAAACCTGAAGAGAGTATTGCCCTACAAGTTTCCGTCGCCGAATATCAGTCTATTGTTAGAATTGATGGCTATTGCTAAGAAGAGAGGAATGGGTGACTTCAGAAAGAAATATGGGAGGATTCTGACCTACGTTTATCAGCCATCTGTCTACGAGACCAGCGGCATTTATACTCTGTTACAGTTCTACGACGCGGAGCTCAGGTGTTTTGTATTTCCCGACTTCGTTTTGGCTCCTACCCTGGAGGAGTACTCTGCACTTCTGGATATACCGATCCGTGAGCAGATGCCTTTTTATCGTCCGGACGCTGAGCCTAAGCTGGCTGAGCTTTCTGCCATCCTGTGTTTGAAAGAGTCTGAGCTGTCTGGGAAGATGATCAGAAGAGGAGATGTATGGGGATTCCCGTTGGATGTTTTAGTGGATAAGGCTCGAGAGTATGCCCAGAAGGGTAAATGGGATGTTTTTGACGTCATCCTTGCTGTATGTGTGTATGGCATCGTGTTATTCCCGAACATTCCTGATTTCGTTGATTCAGATGCCTTCTATATTTTGGCTGCGGGAAACCCAGTTCCTACTTTGCTGGGAGATATCCACCATTCAACTCATTATCAGAATGAAAAGCGACGAGGAAGGAATGTGTCTTGTTGTGTACCTCTCCTATGCAGGTGGTTCACCAGTCATTTGCCTAAGTCAGGTCCGTTTGTCACCTCTATCAATTCTCTAGGATGGCCCGAGCGCTTAATGGGATTAACTGCTGAGAACGTGGTATGGACCAATAAAGAAGTATTTGGAGCTGAAGTCATACTCAAAGGCGAAGGATTCCCGAATGTTCCGTTAATAGGAAGGAAGGGTTGTGTCAACTATAACCCGTCCTTATTGATCAAGCAATTTGGGTACATACCTCAAGGAGCGCCAAAGCCCGAGGAGATACAGGAATCTCTGTATCTCACCGGGGCAATAGGGAAAGAGATGCTGACCAAACTTGAGAGAGCCTGGAAAAACTTGCACAAGAGAGGGAAGCTTTCAGGTAGCAGAGGGGATACTCGAGTTCCTAGCCCATATATAGAATGGATTCGTGAGCGAGCTGTGAAGTTCCTTATGCCGTATCCAGCAGTTCAGCCATTGCATCCTCCTCCGGTAGAGGAGCCTACCACTGTGGACATTCAGGTTTACAAGCAGCTGATGGCGGAGAAAGAAGAGCTGGCAAAGACTAAAGAGGCTTTAGAGCAGGAGAATGCCAAGCTTCGGCATGAGAATATTGAGACAGGGTATATTTCTAAGCAACAGGCTGAAACTCTGAAACATCTGAAGACTACGCTATTGGAATTGACTGAAACCAAGAAGCGTCTAGAGTTAGATGTCGACTCAGTTAGTAGTGTGTTGGCCACCAAAAAGCAAGAACTGGAAAGGGCCTACACAAAGCTAGCCAAGTTCAGAGAACACTGGGATCTCACTATGACCAAGCGCAAGGAGCGAGAAGGAGAGCTGAAGACACAGATTGCTCAGTTAGAAGAACAGGCCAAAGTGAAGAACGAAGAGCTTGAAGAAGAAGCCTGTCGCCGATACGAGGCCGAGCGCAAGTTGATAGATGCCATGAAGAATTTGGAAGATCTCCAGCATAGAGCAGATGCCAAGAGACCCAAACCTGGGGATGGTGCTAATGATAAGGCTTGGGAAGACTTTGTCAGAGACATCCAGGGGACGGTCAGGAAGAGGGATCGACTGATAGAAGGTTTGATTTATCAACCGGATCATGCAGAGACAAAGAAGATGGTCGAGGACTTCCGCAATCGTACCCGTATTTGATTTCTCTTGTATTCTGTATGTTGAGATCACCACCAGGCATGTTGGCTGGGATCCTCTTTGTCATATCAGCTGTATGGAGCATAGTTGTGTAACTTCTTGACAAGACTGTTATTCTAATCAATATATGAGGGATTTTCCAAATATTGTCTCTATGGTTTATCTCGTCTTGCTACCACTGACACCGGAATTGGAGGGAAAATATCTCCAATGCACACATGCACGTTAGCATTTTTGTATTTCTGTTTGCATAAATCATATTGCATAGCATTTCTCTAGCAGGTCAGAGCACTTACCCAGCCTTTGTTTTCACCAGAAAGTGATTCTCGGGGAATTGTTTGAGGCAAGAGTAGAGTGTTGAAGACAACCAAGGGGCTGAAGCAGATTTGAGCAGAATCAAGCAGCGTAATCAGTTACCGGTAGTTGGTGGCTATGTCTGAAGGCAATCTCCAGTCTCCTAATACCCAGGGAGGGTTTACTATGGCGCCCAACCATCAGTATGATTTTATGGAAGGCTTCCCGCAAGCAAACAATATTACTGCAGACCAAGTCGTACAGCCAACTGTTGAGAACCGAGCTCAGCATGAGCAGTTTATTGCCCGAAATGAACATTATCCTCCTGTTAACAATCAATGTGTTGCTTTCCCTGCGATGAATTACCGGAGAGATATTCCAATGACCGGGTTAGGAGATCCAAGAGCTCTTGACGATGGTAGAAGACTCCGAGCGTTGGAAGAGCAAATGAAAGCCTTGGAAGCGAAAGATGTTATTAACCTGGATGCTGTAGCCATGTGCTTGGTCCCTGACCTCGTGATGCCGCACAAGTTCAAAGTGCCGGAATTTGAGAAATACACAGGAGATAGCTGTCCAAAATTGCATTTGATGATGTTCTGCCGAAGGATGACTTCGTTTGTGCGAAATGACAAATTGATGATCCATTGCTTTCAGTATAGCCTGACTGGGGCATCGTTGAGATGGTATGTGCAATTGGAAAGTAACCAGATTCGATCATGGGTGGATTTAGCCAGAGCTTTCATAAAGCAATATGATTACAACCTGGATTTGACTCCTAGTCTCGTAGATCTGCAAGAGTTGTCTCAAGCAGAGAATGAATCATTCAGAGCGTATTTGCGAAGATGGAAGGAATTGTCTGCTAGTGTTCAACCACCGCTTCCGGAAAGGGAACTGGTTGACATCTTCTTGGGTACCCTGAAAGGCCATTATTTTGACAAATTATTCAGTTGCACAAGCTTTGTGGGCCTGATGAGGTTGGGAGAGATTGTGGAAAAAGGACTCAGGAGTGGAAAGTTTCGAGGTGTTCCTTACGTCCCAGTTGATAGGATTGAGTCAGTTGTCAGTTCTCAAGAAGAGTGGGAAGGGGATGATGCCACCTCAGAATCTCTAGCATCTCAGGATCAGTTTTCAGATACTTCAAGTCAACGATCATCCTATCGTCGATCGCGTCAGCATGCTCCACGAAGACCAAGGAAGCCTGAAAGGCAGTTTACTCAGCTACCGGTGTCGTACAGTCAGTTGTTGCCAGATCTGGTCAGAAGTAGATTGATAGTGCCGAAAGAGACTAAGCCGGTAATTCCACCTTATCCTCCAGGTTTTGATGCCAGCGCCCGTTGTGAGTACCATGCTGGGGCACAGGGGCATTCAACCAATGGTTGTAAGGTGCTTAGAAGTCAGATTCAGGATCTGCTAGACTCTGACCGTATTTGCGTCACTCCTCAAGGTTGTGTTCAGATTAATGATTTTCCGTCTTCTAGTTGTGCGGGTTCGTCAGTTAATGTCATGGAAGACTCCACAGGAAGTGTGTGCTCTGAAGATTGCCAATCAGAAAGTTCGGTGGTATGGGAGAAATTTCTAGAGGTTTTCGCGTCGGATGCCGCATCTGTTTTCTCTGCTTAACCCGTTTAGCTTTTGTGCATCAGTATTTGCTGACCACCACCAGGATTGTTGGCTGGGGTCACTGTATTCGTACTCATTTGTGCTTACCTGCTGATTTTGTTGGTTGTACATTTATGGGAGATGTTCGTCTGTTTGCTTATAGCTTGGGTTTCTCTTTATCTCGTTGTGAATGTGTGTTTGCTTTCTGCGCTGCATTATCATTTAACAGGTATATCAGAACCGTGGGTCTTATTTCTTCATCATCCAGTTTGTTGCAGGAATTCCCTCAGAGATATGGAACAGAATCAGTTTGAATTGATCGAAGTCCGAAGCCAGCTGGGGCAGATGATGAGAGACATGCAAGAGATGCGTCTAGAGCAGAAGATTCTCAAAGAGGAGAACAGTCAGCTGAAGACCCAAATGAGCTTGATCATGGAGGTAGTCAAGAATGTGCTTAGGAAAGAAGACGATCAGCTATTCGAAGCCGCAATGAAGAAGCTCGTGCCACCTGTGCATGTGGAACCTGAGCAGCAGCAACAGAAGATACATCCGGCTCAGCGGAAGATCCAAGAAGGAAAGCCAAGGAGGATATTTGAGGCACCGCCTATGACCTATGCTGAGCTCTTGCAGATCTTATTGAGGTTTAATCTGGTTGAGAAAAGAGCGTTGACACAACCAACGAAAGCGTTTCCTCAAGGGTACGATGCCAGTAAGCAATGTGAATTTCATTCCGGAGCATTCGGACATGACATCGAGGGATGTCATGCTTTTAAGCACAACGTTCAAGACCTGATTGACTCGCACGATATTGAATTCATGCCGGGCGGCGTAGCTGTGCATATTGCTCCTGTCTCAGTCGATGCTGAGATGACAGATGTTTCCAAAGCCGCAGTGGGTCAGAAGCGTATCCTGGAATCCATGGTGTCAGAATCTCCAGGCCCACAATTGTTGCCTATTCCTGGGGCAGATCTGAGAAAGAAAATGGTTAAGCATAAGGAGAGTGTTCAGTACATTGAAGGTCAAGAAACCAATGTTGCATTTGATACAAAGGGTGCTCAAGGGTCAACCCGATACCAGCAGCAGCAGCCTCAGCAGGGGGCACAGCAGGCTCAGCGACGATTCCAGGGTGGCAAGCCGAGAAGAGTGTTTGAGAAGCCTCCCTCAACATATGCCGAGTTGTTGCAGACATTGTTGAGATTGAATCTGGTAGAGACAAGAACTCTGGCACCAATAACGGGAACCCCCCCGTTTGGTTATGACGCAAGCAAGCACTGTGAGTTTCATTCTGGAGCCCCGGGTCATGATATAGAAGGTTGCCATGCTTTTAAGCACAAAGTGCAGGATTTGCTTGACAGTGCAGCAATCAGCTTCGGGCAGAGAGGTCCCCAAATCATCTGAATGAAGGAGAAAGGGCTCTATAATTTGTTTGAGTCGATTGAAAGCAGATCAAGACAGCATCGGGTTACCTCTAATAAAGATAGCTGGTTCAGCAGCAGGGCAGATGTGAAAGCCCGATTCTCAGAAGCTAGCATATTTTCTTTGTTTTAGCTTGTCATTGCTTTACATTTGTAGTTGCTTTCCTGTTTGAATTTGTAAACTTGTTTGTAAAACTTGGTTGTTTTCATTCAAATTGATGATAATGAAATAAATGTGCATGTTTTGATTGAATCCATTCGTGTTCACTAACTGTTTTGCAAATATCCACTGCTTGGTTAAGTAGAATTTGGGGAGGATGACGAAAATGACCGACATGCAACTACCGATATTGTATGCTTTTGAAATAGAACCTGTTGATGATGTACAGGCATTGTTTCAAATCCTTAAACACCGGAGATATAAGGAAGATAATCCCTTGTCAACCCCTTTGAGCCTTGTAGTAGGAGTTTCTTTCTGTGAACGAAAAAACCCTCAATCTTAACCTGGGGCAGGGTAGGTGTTAGCTAATTTGACCGAGCGTCCAAATTGCAAAAGGAGTGTCCGTTCGAGGATCAATCACACCCCTAGAGGTCGTACCTAAAAGACCACAGTGGTTCAATCAAGAGTGGGACAGCCACATCATTCCCAAAGATTCAGGCAACCAGTGTCACACGACTTGTTCGAAAGGAAAAAAATGAAAGAGAAAGAATCAAAAGCCCGCTAAGTCAAGAAAATTTCAAAACAAATGACTTAGGCAAAAATGAGGGCATCCCGCTGGACTAAAAAATCCAAAGAAACTCAAAAGGAGTCAGTCCAGGCAAAAGTTAGGGATATGAAAAGAAAAAGTGAAAAGGATCAAAAGAAAAATCCTCGATGAAAATACAAGTCGTGTGACCACAAATGTCAAAGACGAAAAGTGAGTGACTGTCACTCCAAAATCCAAAAGTTTCTCGAACTATCATTCCTATTTTCTTTCAGCCTCTGAGAGGTGAGCGCTAAGGTCGAATTAGCTGAACATAGGATCGGAGAACATCAAGGAGAATGGGTGGGTTAAAGTAAACTTTGAGCCTTTATCCTTTCCTTTCAAAACCATGAACCTGACCATGTTACAACCTTCGAAAGTCCTAATTGAAGCAGGTTGTTTCGAAAGCATACTCCGGTAAAGGTCGTGTCGATTCTGACTCCTAAAAAGGTTCCTCTTACCATGTTGGTACTGATGTTGATAAATGTTTTACGCATTATATGCCATAAACTGTTTTTCCTTTTCCCAGTGAACAGATTGGATTGTCAAAGCTGTCATATGTGTTGCATTAATACATCCTTTATGCATGACAACTTGTTTTACTTGCGAGTAAGCGCTTGATAGCAGAAAAGTTTCCTGCAATGGAAAGTATGATCAAGATAGAATGAAGAGCGCCCGAATATTCCGAGAGCAGGGGCAAGCTTTTATTGTGATCCCCAGTCAGGTCAGCTTTCCGAAATCAGTTATTCTGGGGCAATCAGGTTGAGATTCGGTGAATGCGTCGTAGTCAGGAGGTACTACTCTGAATCAGATAATCGGAGCAAGGTCATTGCAGTCAGGGGCAGACCATCTTAAGCACGCAAAGGTTGCGCGAGAAGCATTCAAGGTGAAGTATCTCTCAGGAGTTCAGAACGCTGAGGCATGTTGTATCAGGCCATCGGGGCAACAGATTTGCAGATTTCCTTTCAAGGACCATCCCCACGGAGATCCCGTAGGCTGAGGCATATCAGAAGCGAAAGGATTGTTGTTCTCTGTATCAGCAAGGCCATTCAGGGTTATTCGAGCAGATGCAGTCGATTTTCGAGAGCGAGATGAATGCGGGAGGTCGTGTCACCATCCCTTGACTATTCAAGGCTGTGTATTCAGGAAGAATATTTTCCAGCGGAGTTATATTCCCCAGCAGGGTATTACTTCGTCAAAGTGTTCGGTTAAGTTCCCGGTATCCCCAGCAGGGTTGATTTCACTCTCCCAGCATTTATTTTGCTAGGACGATTCAGTGATATCCGGGTTATCCCCCAGCAAAGTTGGCCTCGCCTTCAGCATTTATTTTGCTGAAGTGGTTTTCTGTACCCGGCCTTCTCCGGCAGCTCGAGCCTGCTAGCATATTGCATGCATCATCATACTTGCATATCATTGTCAGAATGCGTCGCATTTCCATCCAGGATGGAGCATTACGCTGTAGAAAGATTAAAGCATTTGCATATGCATACAAAGCATAAGTCAGGTTTTCTATCAGCTTCACATGACGCGTGAAGTACTCTGTGATCAGTTCAGGGGCATTTATCCAGCAACAGTATTCAGACGATTCAGCGGATTATTTGTATCTCAGATCATACAGCGATTATGCTTTGATCAGTCAGTCATCTGATGTTGACAAGCTTTTCTTCCCGTCAATTCATATTGACGATGTGTTCCCCCAATGAGTGGATTTCTCCGTCTATTATTAGACGTCGGGAGTACGAATGTGGTTTTCTTTCCGTCTATCCATAGACGATGTGAAGTTGCGGGTGATCGCAATAAGGTTTCAAGAAGGGGTTTCCCCAGGATATGCTTTCCTTACCGTCTATCAGTAGACGATGTGAAGTTTTGGGTTGATTTTCAATGGAGCTCAAAATAGAGCTGTTCTAATAAGTAGCTTTCCTTTCCGTCTGTCAGCAGACGATGTGAAGTTTCGAGCTATTGTTCAGCGGGTTTCTTATTGCCAGATCATACATATGATGGGGTGTTTCCCCAGCGAGTCTTCTCCAGCTATCCTTAGTTGTTGAGGGGTTTCAAAATGATTTTGAATGTCGGTTCTCTTTCTGGTTATTGGATGAGATGACGTTTAAGAGGGACTTTTCTGACCATCAATCCCTATTGATGACGAGGCTCTTCGAAGAATGTTCAGTTTGCGTGATTGTTGATTCTTATTGACGACATGCTTCTTAAAAGGTGTTTTTCTTCCCGTCAGTCCATACTGACGATGTGGCCCCTTCAAGGATATTGACTTCTCCATCAATTCCCGTAGACAGAAGGATTCTGAAATTCAAAGGATGGTGTTGAATTGCGTTATGGTGACTTCCCGTCTATCTTTAGACGATGTGTGTATGGAGATTCTGGTGACTTCCCGTCTACCCTTAGACGATGAGAATATTGATTTGTTTCATCAATCAGGATGATACCGTCTACCCTTAGACGATGAGAATAATGAGTTGTTTCATCAATCAGGATGATTCCCGTCTACCCTTAGACGATGAGAATAATGAGTTGTTCATCAATCAGGATGATGCCGTCTACCCTTAGACGATGAGAATAATGAGTTGTTCATCAATCAGGATGATACCGTCTACCCTTAGACGATGTGGATAATGATTTGTTCATCAATCAGGATGATCCCGTCTATCCTTAGGCGATGTGAATTTGGAGATTAATGTTGTCTTCCCGTCTATCATTAGACGAAGTGAGTATTCAATCAGGGTGTCTTCCCGTCCATCTGTGGGCGATGTGAGTATATTTCTCTTCCTGCCTATCAGTAGGCAATGTGAAAGAATCATGTATGTTGTTGCAACCATCCGGGTTTGTTACATGGGGTATCACAAGCAACGGGTATTCAAATCAGGAGTTCTTTATCAAATGATTGATCAGTTTGGTGCCGCAATGACCGGGCTCGGTTTTCTGGACTTTATTCTCCAAGCAGTTTACAGTATATGATCGCGGTTGGCAAATTTTCGGGTTTTATTTGTATTCAACCGTCTCGTACCTCTGAATGTTTGAAGGCTGAGCGCTCTTCAAACCCTTCAGGTCCAAGTCGCTTGAATAGGGGCAGCTGTTGCACCCTAAAATTTGACCAACCGGTTCTCCCATTTGACTCATGGTTTAATTTCATATTCACAGCTCAGATGTATGATTTTTGTGCACAAGCAGGGGATATCAGAGTTTACAGCTTGATTTTCATCTATCAGATACGGCAGACCCAGTCCAGATCACCAGGGTTTTATTTTCGGGAAATTGTGCGCTCCTCGGTGATTTTTCAGTGATTTTGGGGATATTCTGATGCCCGGGGATCTCCGTTCGATTCGATCTGGTCTCGTGCGCTTTTATGGGAGTCATTTGCATTCATCTGCATTTTTAGGATTTTTAATAGGCTTTTGTGAATTTTTAACAGGCTTTATAGATTTTTCTGGGATTTAAATAGGGTTTTAGAATATTTTTATAGTTTAATCTCTTTTTTAGGATTTTATAGATTTTTTAAATAGATTTTAATCACTTGTAGAATTTTAAATAAGATTTTAAATAGTTTTATCATTTTAGAATAATATGGTTTTTCTTTTAAATCATTTTTAGGAATTTTTCTATAGAAAATAATATAGTTTCTTTTATTAATATTAGGATTTTAATAGATATTAAATGATAATAGGAGTTTAATTAGGATTAGTGAATTTTAGAGTTTAATTAGATATTAATTGTGTTTTAGATTTGATTAGATTAATATAGAATTAATTAGGATTAATTGATTTTCAGAATTAATTAGGCTTTTAATCTTTTTTAGAGTTTAATTAGGTTAATTGTCTTTTTTTTAGATTTTATTAGGATTAATCATTAGATTAATTAGGAAATTAGATATAATTAGGTTTTATTGTTTTTTATTCAGTTTTTACAGATTTTGTTTGGTCAATTTCGTGGGCCAGAGTCCAATGTTTGAGGCCCATGCATTTGTTTGTCCAAAGAATTCAGCCAAAGTCCAAAAAAAATGATGGTCCAAATGTGTCCAAGAGTCCAGCGCAGCCTGGAATGTTCTAGAGAGTTCCAGCGAACTCCAAGGGTATAAAAGTGACGCGTGTCACACATGCAGAGGCCCCACACGTTTTTCTCAGAATCACACCACGTGGCCCACCGGTCCCCCACTATCTCTCTCTCTCTCCACGCCACCACGTGGCACGCATGCAACCATCTCCCTGAGCCACCTGGCCTCCTCTCGTCCTCGCCGGAGCCCCCTTACCGCCGGGCATGCAAACGCCCTAGCAACGCCGCCGGCCACCGTCCTTTCCACCGGAGCTACCAAAAGCCTCAGATCTTCATCTTCTTCCCAGATCTCCACCGTCTCCACCTCGCCGGAATCATCAACATTCATCATCTATCAAGAATGTTTCCAGACATTCATCATCTTCATCATTAATTTCCAGAAATCGTCCTCCACCTTCATCCACCTCCAACCAAACTCCAGAAACGCCATTAAACCTTCATCACCTTCATCCCACAGTTTTCCAGAAATCACTAAACCTTCAAACCTTCATACGAATTTTTTCCAGAAATCATCTCAGATCTTCATCGTCCATCAAGATCTTTCCAGAATAATAGCAATCCTCCATCAATTTTTCCAGCACGCTCAGACATTCAATGATCTTCAACCAACGCAGCGCCTCCAGTTTTCTTCCATGATCTAGCCAGATTCACCAGAAATCTTCAAGATCTTCGCACTCTGAGGTCTTCGTTCTTCAACGAACTTCAAGAACACCTTAGCTCGTTCTTGCTTCTCATCCAGGTGCGTCCTCATTTTGCATGTCGCTTCTGATTGATAGAATGGCCTTAGGTTGTGTTTGTTCATTGAGATTTTAGGGATGTTAGGGTTTGGAAGTGTGTTTGATGCGTGGTTTGAGTGTGGCGGTATTGAGATTGTGTTTGATTTTGAGGTTTGTTCAGAGAGTTTCAGAGAGATGAGAATGATGGAGAGGAGGAAGACGGGAAAGTTGCAGAGAGCGTGAGAGATAGAGGAAGAAGATGGTGAGCGGCGCTTGATGAACAGTACCCTGAGAGGTTAGGAGGAAGAATAGTTTTGTTAGGGTTCGTTCTGGATTAGGGTTTGTTTGGACTGGGCTTAGGCCCAAGCGTTTTACTAACGCACCCACCTCAATTACTCAATCACCCCCTTAGCGTGTGAGTCTGAGTGAATGGGAGTTGGGCCTTAGGCTCAGTTTGCTTCCTGCACCCCCTGGGCGTAAGCCCAGTAATGAAACCAACTGAAAAATTGCTAATGTGACACCCCCTGCGCTCCAGTTCAGTTTGTTTTATTGTTTTTGGATATTAATCATGGGCCTGCGTCCCATTGCCATTGGCACCCCCCAATCAGGGCCCAATGTAGAATCCCTTATAGAACCATTGCTGTTTAGACCCCCATGTCATTTTCTTTTAGATTTTGATATTCTTTTATATTTTAATAGTTAGAAATTCATAATAAATGTAAATAATTGTGGTTTTTTAATAATTCTTTTTCCATCCATCTCATGAAAATGTTAGGAAAATTAAATAAAAATAAAAAGTCATTTTGTTTTTATTTCCTATTTTTTGCATATTTTCCATTTTAATTGATGTGTTTTTAATATTTTTAATGCATGCATATCATTAGAAATTCATAAAAAATGGTAGGTTTAGTCAAATAATCCCGTTCTTTTTTCTGTAGACTCGTGATTCAGTGTAGAATTTTATAGTGCAAAAACATTAGCTCAATCATGCATTTTCATTCTAATTGCATTTTTTCACTATTATTGATGATGAATAATTGGTCTGTTGATATATCTGTGTTGCTGAGTTTAATTCTTTCATCTGGTATTGAATTTTGTTTTGATTTTTCAGTATGTTATCCTAGAGCCATGTAGGTCTCCCATTAGATTTTTGATAGATTTTCATAGGATGTTCTGCTGTGTTTTGTCTGAGCCTGAAGATAGGGGAAGTCTTGATGACTTCTGACTTTGAAGTTCAACTGTGGTTGAACTTCAGAGATAGTCTCCTGTGGTTTCCTGGCCTGTGGGTTCTTCTTGAAGGTGGGAGCTGATGGAAGTCCTGTTGGAGCTTGCAAGGATGCAGTAGTTTGAGGCTTAGTCTAGGAGCTTGTTGTCTGTTTGTGAGGTTCGAGATCCTGAGGTTTGA
This sequence comes from Lathyrus sativus, assembly GCA_963859935.3. NCBI lineage: Eukaryota > Viridiplantae > Streptophyta > Magnoliopsida > Fabales > Fabaceae > Lathyrus > Lathyrus sativus. The sequence continues at coordinate 603,361,521 of OZ012737.1, read as the reverse complement.
AGGGAGTTTATGGTACTTTCCTGAGGAAGGCACTATGAATGACTTTCAGTCTTCCTTCTCACCTCTTTCGTAAGTATCCAATGATGTCGGAGCCGACTTGTGAGTTTAATTCCTCTTGAGGAGGGATGTAAACTGATCACAGTTGTTGAGCCACGTAGGATACGATTCCTAAGTGGAAGCCTCCTAGTACTTTCCTGAGGAAGGTCCTATGGGTCTATTCACTTAGTTCCACTAGTTTGTCTAGGATTTCTTAAGTATCCAGTGATGTTGGAGCCAACTTGTGAGTTTAATTTCTCCTGAGGAGGAATGTAAACTGATCACAGTTGTTGAGCCACGTAGGATACGATTCCTAAGTGTCAGCCTCCTAGTACTTTCCTGAGGAAGGTCCTATGAGCCTGCTCACTTAGTTCCCTTAGTGCATATAGGTTCTTTCCCAAATATCCAGTAACGCCGGAGCCTTCATGTGAGTTTAATCTCTCCTGAGGAGGGATGTAAACTGATCACAGTTGTCGAGCCGCATAGGATATGACTCCTGAGTAACCTCCTGGTACTTTCCTGAGGAAAGCACTATGGGCTTGTCTGCTTAGCTTCCTTTCTCTGGTAAGCTTGTTCTGAAGCTTGGAGAATGGGATTGATTCCTCTTGCCTAGGAGTTTGTTTAGATCCTTGCTTAGGGTTTTGGTTAGAGTTGTTGCTTAGATCCTTGCTTAGGGTATTGTATAGAGTTTTGTTTAGAGAGTTATTAGGAGATTGTTTCAGGTTTGTTTGAGGCCCTGCTCAGGGTTAGTCTCTTTGTGTTGTTTGACTTGTGTGATATTGTGTTGCATTAGACTTAGGTTCATCTAGATAGTTTTGAATAAGTGCATCTTAGAAGTAGACTTTGTGTGCATGAGAAGTTGAGGTGGTCCTCCTTCTGCTTGTTTGTTATTGCATGGCTTTGCTTGTTGGTATTTGGTAGAGCTGAGCTCCCTTGCCTTTGTGGTTTGCGGCCTCTGTGCCTTGTTTGTCTAGTTGTTGCATTCATGCATATTTTCAGTATTCCTTTACGTTGCAGTTTCTTGTTTGTGGTTTAATCCTGTTGCCATGATCCCTTAGGAGCTCTGACTTCTCCGCTGCGGAGTTGTTATGATAGCCATTAGGATGGTCAACCAGGTGTGATAGCAGTAGGTAGATTCCCCTGTTTCTCAGCTATAGTTCTAGGGTTTCCCTTTCCTTTCTGTAGGAGCTTTTGAGTAGCTTGACCCGTAGTTAGCTGAACTACAGCTGCTCTGATTCTTCGTTCCAGACGAAGATATGTAGGCATAGGATGCGATATCCTAGCGAGCACACTAATGACTAACCTTTGTTCTCTCGCGGCTGTGCGATCGAAACTTTCCCGCTAACGACTAATTGTTATCCCTTTTTCTCTTGCCCGAGCGCATTTGAGACCAGATCATAGTTGTAGGTTCCCGAGCCTTAGAGACCAGTTTGTTTTCTCACTGCTGTATGAGAGCCCCCGTTTACCCGTAGTTAGCCGAACTACGTTTGCTCTGATCTTTCATTCCAGATGAAAGTACGTAGGCACAGGACGCGATGTCCTGGCGAGCAACCTTTCCCCGTTTAGACGTAGGAAGTCGAACTACGTTGACTCTGACTTTCCCATTGCACGAGGGAATACGTAGGCCCAGAACACCGTATGTTCTGTCGAGTCCTGTCCTTTTATTTTCTTTTCAGACCAGCCAGTAGCATAGATAGATAACACACCCTTTTACCTATAAACACCAAGCGTGGATCCCATCGAGTACGATGGACGTGAGGGGTGCTAATACCTTCCCCTTGCGTAACCGACTCCCGAATCCAGGTTTTGGTTGCGATGACCATACCTTTTCCCGTCTTTGCGAGGTTTACTTCGAGCGTTTCCTTTCCCGCTCTGAGGGATAAATAACGCACGGTGGCGACTCTCCTGTCAAGCCGGCGCCGATTTTCGCAGTAGCGACACTGTGCGATTGAGACCTCTTTTCTCTCGCCCTCGTGCGATCGAGATCCTCTTTCACTCACCCCAGTGCAATCGAGATCTTGTCTCGTAGTGGCTGAACTATAGCTACTCTAATTTCTCATGCCAGATGAGAATATGTAGGCACAAGACGCGATGTATTGGCGAGCACACTAACAACTAATTTCTCTATTCTCTCGCCTCCGTGCGATCGAGGCCTTCACACTAATGACTAATCTCCCCTTCTCTTGCCTCAGTGCAATCAAGACTAGCCTGTTGTTCCGAACCTTTTCTCTCGCCCCCGTGCGATCGAGACCGTTTTTTCCGTAGTTGGCTGAACTACGGCTGCTCTGATTTCTCATACCAGATGAGAATACGTAGGCACAAGACGCGATATCTTGGAGAGCAACCTTCCTCCCTTTCACCCGTAGTTTTCCGAACTACGTGGACTATGACTTTCCCATTGTACGAGGGAATACGTAGGCATAGAGTGACAATGCTCTATCGAGTCTCTTTTCTTTTCTTTTGTCCCTGTGAGCCAGCTTTAGATAGTTTTCACCCATAGACTAGACAACAAGCATGGATCCCGTTGAGTACAATGGACATGAAAAGTGCTCATACCTTCCTCTTGCGTAACCGACTCCTGAACCTATGATTTGGTTGCGATGACCTTGTCTTCTCCCTTTTTCGTAGGTTTTCTCTGATTGTTTCCTTTCCCTCTCTTTGCGATAAATAACGAACGGTGGCGTCTCTTCTGTCCCTGTCGGCCCCTCCTTTTCGCAGCGATGCGACACTACCTTCTATCCATCTTCCATTTCCCATATCCTTCCTATAATCGAACTATGAGAGCTCTGATTTCTCATTCTCTTCTGAAGGAGCATACTTAGGCATAAGAGCCCCAATCCTTGGCGAGCACCCTATCCTATAACCACCCATTTTCCCATAGCATCGTTATCCCTTTTAGCATATTGTTTCACATTTATTATTGAGAAGAAAACAACTAAGCTTAGCTAACGTTCATCACAATTTGTACTAAGAGGTTCTCGTTGAGTACAACAGATGTGAGGGGTGCTAATACCTTCCTTTTGCGTAACCGACTCCCGAACCCGGAACATGGTTGTGACGACCATTACTCTTGTCTTTATTTTAAAAGGTTTTCTCAATATTTTGCTTTCCTATCTCTTTGGAATAAATAAATTTTGGTGGCAACTCTGTCGAACCGCATTCTACGCCTTTCGGGCGAGGGTCGTGTTTCCGAAAGATCTCTATGTGATTTTTCGAGGTGCAACAACCCTCCTTTTTAATGAGAACATTATGGTTGATAGGTTGAGAAAGATCCATATAAATCAAAACTCGGACAAACTGACAAAAGGTTCGGTCAACTCTAGATTTGGAAGACGCCGCATCAATGCAGATGGGCATTCCCATATAGCTGAAAATGGAAAAGAGGATGCGAGGCCTCCAATATTCCTGAGATAAGCCATAAAAACTAACCCAAACCTATGCAAAAGTGTTATGCTAAGAGGATGGGTTGAAATCTTTCGACCAAACAAAGAGCTTCAAAGAACCTGGGCTTAAGCTAATTGATCCCTTTGCTCTAACACGTCTCATGTCTTCAACATTTGAAAATTTGAATTTATAATATCCCTTTTCAAGTGACAATACTCTCCCATTTTTTTGTGAGGGCAAGGTGTCTCAATCCTTATTTTAATGATGTCAAAACGTGTCTAGTTCGTACTTTGTAATTTGGACGGTATCATCGAGTCTTAGTCTGCATTCATAGTTTTCTAGTGCACAAAAATATTTCAAAAACACGAGTCTATTCATATAGAAGAGCATCATATGTTTTTTGTGTGTATTTGATCATGTTAGAAGAATTAGGTATGCATAAGTATTGTTTAGGTAGACCAAACTATGTGCAAAAAGTCATTTTTGGGAGTTTCGGGTGCTTGAGTCGACTCAAAGCCATACTTAGGTCGACTCAGGTAATGAGGATTTTAAGCTTTTGTTCCCAGGTGTGCTCGCGTCGACCCTCTGGGTGACTCATACTGTTAGTATTTTCATTTGTCATTTTTGGGCTAGTTTGAGTCGACGCATGAAGTTGTTTCGGTCGACGCACAAATTCAATTTTTGCATAATTCTGCAATTGGGTGTGCTCAGGTCGACCCCCCTCTTTTCTTAGGTCGATCGTTTACTCGAATTACACTCATTCTCTGATTTGTCTCATTTTCAAATTGTTGTTATGGTTGTTAATTGGTCTTAGCATCATATATATTCTTTTTGGCTCATCATTTTCATATACAACAAGAAAAGTGAAATATTGACACTAAATTTTTTCTCATCATCTTCATCCTCTTTCTTGCATTTTCTCAACAACTACATATAACAATTTTTGTTGATGAGGTGAGAACATCCAAACATAGGATATTATATTTGGTTTGGGTTGAGATTTCAGTGGGTTTTTATTGAATAAAACTATTAGGGTTTTGTCCTCCAAGAATCTTGAGGTTATAGGGGGTTTTTGCACAAATCATTTCTTCACAGATTCAGCCGAGCGAAGGTGATTGAAGAATGAGTGGTTCGTTCAATCTAGTAGCGGTAACCAGAGGATTGTGGAAGAAATATTTGGGTTCGAATTGTGTGTGATTGAAATCAGCCGAGCTAAAGATTTAAAGATCTTTGGGTTGTTTAGACGAGTAGCTGGTGTCGTACCTCGAAAAATACGATCCTCGCAATGGACGCGGAAAATACTGTTCGAAACAGAGTCGCCACCGAACTTTATTCATTCCAAGGAAGGAATTGGAAAATATCGATAAAACCTTTAAAAGAGATAAGAACATGGTCATCGCAACCAATATTCTAGGTTCGGGAGTCGATTACATGAGGGGAAGGTATTAGCACCCCTCATGTCCGTTGTACTCAACGGGAACCTCTTGATCGATTCGAGAGTAAAGTTTAGCTACGCTTGTTTGTTTTCTTCTAAGGTTTCTCCTATAGGGGGAAATGGATGGTTTTAAGATCGGGTGCTCGCCAAGGATTAGGGCCCTTGTGCCTACGTATCTTCACTTATAAGAAGTGGAAAATCAGAGCATTCGTAGTTCGTGGGCTACGAGTAAAGGAGAGAATTATGGAATTGTGCTCGCCAAGATCATCGCAATCTTGTGCCTACGTATCTTACATTCGGAAGAGAATGAAGAATCAGAGCAGCCGTAGTTCGGCTAACTACGGTAAAAGGTCTCGAAAATGAACGAGTGTTTAGGTCGCATTCTAACTGCTAAACGTTGGCTTGTCTGCTCACTAGGGGAGGCTGAAGCACGAGTTTGTTATGCGCGGAAGAAGGGACTAAACAATGTTCTTGGCAAAAAAGTGTATGAGCTGAATGAGAGTTTAGGTCGCATTCTAACTGCTAAACGTTGGCTTGTCTGCTCACTAGGGGAGGCTGAAGCACGAGTTTGTTATGCGCGAAAGAATGGTCTAAACAATGTTCTTGGTAAAGTATTTAGGTTGGAGATCGCACGAGGGCGAGGAATTAGGTTTATCGTATTGGATGTTTTGGTTAGAGGATATATTTGAATAGTTTTAAGGTTTCGATTGCACGGGGGCCAGAAAGAGGAGTTTAGTTAGGCAATTTGATGGAGAATGACGACTATTCGATAAACGAGACGTCGGCCTCGCCATCGATTAATCGGGGCATTATTGGAATGCTAGATTCCAACGACACTTTTTCATTCGACTAACTTCGAAATTTGTGTTTGAAGTTGTGCTGAGAAACGAAAGAGTGATTGACAAGCAACCTAAGAGCATGCCTTAAGAGCTCGTCACTCAAGAATTCAAGGAATGCGAGATTCCAAGAACTCTATCCTTTCGGAAATAGTTTGGGTTAGAAATCGAACGAGGGCGAGGAACTAATGTTTTGAAAAGATTCAATCGCACGGGGGCGAGAAAAGAGTTGGAATGGTTGAAAATTTAGGAGAGAATGACGACTATTCGATAAACGAGACGTCGACCTCGCAATCAATTAATCGGGATATTATTGGAATGCTAGATCCCAACAACACCTTTTTCATCCAATTAATTATGAAATTGTATTTGAATGGACAATGACGATATTTGTCCAAATAGTTAGGGCATATATTTTATAGACGAAAGGTCGAGTAATCCACAACCTAAAGCGTACGCCCCAAGAGTGTTTACTCAAGAATTCAAGGAGTGCGAGACTCCAAGAACTCAATTCTTTCGTAATTTAATCAAGAAAATAGTTTGGATTTGATGTACGGTTTACAAACATACTAGGGTTTAGACTCGATCGCACGAAGGTGAGGAACGAGGTTAGACGAGTTGAATTTTTAGGAGGAATGACGACTATTCGATAAACAAGACGTCGGCCTCGTAACCAATTAGTCGGGATGTCGTTGGAATGCTAGATCCCAACGACATCTTTTTTATCCCATTAATTATGAAATAGTGTTTGTTGGACAGTAAATACTTGTCCAAATAATTAAAGGAGGTATTTTAGAAACGAAAGTTCGAACGACACACCTTTCAAGGCGTACGCCTCAATAGTAGTCACTCTCGAATTCGAGGAATTCGCGACTCCAAGAACTCGATTATTTCGTGATTTAATTATGAAAACAATTTGAAAATATTAGCGTACTCGGACTAGGCGCGCTAGGTATTCTTGAAAATAAGATCGGAAGGGTCACAACTCAAGGTGTGCACCTCGAGAGCGGTTGCTTAAAAAATTCAAGGAAGGCGAGATCCAAGAATTTAATTGTTTTTGAAATTTGTTTTAGAAAGATTGTATAATTTGATTGAGAAAAATAGTCTTAATTTTCACATATAAAATAATTTAATAAATTGCTTATATATAAAAAAAAGATTTTGAAAAAAGCTAATAATAACTAATTGTTTTGAGAAAAGTTTAATATCTTAGAAAAAAGATTTTAACTTCATTAATGAAGTATAATTTTCTAAAGGTCATAATTTTCTAAAAGTTTAATATTTAAAATATCAATTTGGTAATAATTTTGAAATATATTTTAAAAGAATAATTTGAATTGATTTATAAGAATGTATAAGAATAATTAAAAAACTATCTTTTAGAAATTCAATTAAATTAAACGAAAAATAATTTGAAAACTGAAAGGCGGAACAACCACAACTCAAGGGCGTGCGCCTCGAGAGCGGTTGTTCAAGGACTCAAAGGATGCTAGACCCCAAAAGCCCACCACTTTCGCAATTAATTAAGAAAATATTTTAAATTATCTTATATAACAAAACTAAATAATTAGTAAATATTTAATTGAATAATAATAATTGGAAATGATTATTTACTGATCACTTATTAATTAGCAATTTTAATTCATTAATTAGGACTAATAGTAAAATAATTAATCAACAATAATTATCAAAATTAATTTCAATTACACTAATATCAAATAATTCCAGTTCAGCACCCATTTGAGTATGTACAATGTTCACTAAGTTACCCACATTAAAACTGAAAATAATCATACGTATAAAAGTTGTAGTTCTAAAATTTTTTTACATTAAAACCAAACCATCACAGCCAAATTGATATTCTGCATACACCATGGAATTTTAAACTACCATCACCGTAAGATTCATCATGAAAAGAGTAGAAAACACGGACATTATCGACATATTCTAAAAAAGACTGCACAAAGAAACAAGTGTGAAGAACTTAATGTCGACAAAACATCCTATGATGTGATTTTAAAACAACGAACTATGCTAAAACAAAAATGATGCGTTACCGATCGGAGTCGTGTCTTGAGAAGTGGTGCCTTTGATTTCGAACCTTAGCTTCACATGAGATCCCCTGCTTGGATCGCTTGTCGGTGTTGTTGCGAAGTCGAATCTATGTGAGATTCGAAGATGTTATATTGTTGCTGCAGAACTTTATGCTAAGGATCGAATCGGATCTGAGTTGATGGGCGAGCTTGTGTAGATGCTGCTAGAACCAAACATCAACATCGAATGTTGTTGTGGCGATTTCGTGACGGAAACAGAACGTAGTATAACTTATTGTTATGTGATTGAAACTCAGCGATGTCGTAACCTGCGTAAACAAATGGGCAGCAAACCAAACAGAATGAGGAAGCAATAAATTCACAAAACCGAAACAAAAGAAACAAGGCTCATGTTAGGAATACGATCATTGTGGGTGTGACTACGAAGGAAGAACCGCGTGGACTTTCGAAGGTGTTGTATCGCTGCTGCAGAGTATTGCTTGAAGCGTCGTCGCCAAACATAAGTTGCAGCAGCAGCCTGTCACAAGGTGATACAACTCGCAAGCGACAGTGTAATATGCACAAAGAACTCAAACATATGCAGTGAAGAAAGACAATATATTAAAATGAAATTAGAACAAAAATGAAATTAGAACAAAACAGTTACCCTGTGTTAAACACAACACGGTTGCCATTTGTTGAAGATCGAAACAAAATTGACGGCTAATGAAATCTGAAGCGTTACCACTTTCAAAATCCACAATTGATAGTACCTGTTACTGGATTAGGGTGCTATTGAAGCTGCGACGACGTTCTTGCTTGTGATGCATTAGAGATACAAACCATGCCGAGTTGTGCCGCAAATCTGAACCTTGTGTTTCATCGGTGAGTTATTGTCAAAGAAAGATATGAACTTTATTTCCGCTTTTATTATGTCTTGAGGAAAAGAGTTGGTTGTCGTTGCAAAAAAAAACGTAAGTCGTTCCTATGTTGAGGTTGTTGTTGTTTGAAACCACGAGCTATTGTTGAAACCTTAATGGCTTACGGAGTCGTTGTTATTGATACTTTTCGGAGTTCTCACATGTGCAGAACTGTAGGCTCGCATTGTTACCGTCCATTACCATTACTGCAAGCTAAAGTTGGTTGATTCAGTTGAGTTGCTGATGCGTGACGACATGATACGAACCGCAACTTGAAAGTTTGTGTTGCGTCTGTGCGAGAATGAAACAATGTTGCTGCTGCAATGTTGTTGACTTGAACCGAATCGGTTTCGACTTCTAAATATCGAATCTATAACCTGCATACACCAAAGAAAAACAGAAAAGAAAACGGCTCCGGTATTTGTGGTGCAGCTAGCGATCAATTGAAACCATACACACAAAATATAATATAAAATTGATATGAGACAAAAGATTCATAATATCATCCAAAACAATGTTTGTAAAACATAATTTTAACAAAGCACACAGTCAAAACATATAACTCCAACCCTTAAATAACTAAAACCGGATCGGAATAACGCATAAAATCGAACCGACGCTAAAGCTAGCAATCCAAACAGCAACCAACAACAATATAGAAAAGTTTGAGAGAAATCGGAGTTTTACCAAAGTGCGAAAACAGGCCTTAAATAGAAAGTTGGAGTTTTACCAAAGTGCGAAAACAGACCTTAAACAGAAAGTCACGATACTTGAAGTCGAAACGCAATGCGCTGTTGTTGTGGAATGGTGAAAAGCTGCAAATAAGGTTCTCGTCGCGTTCTTACCAATGTTGCTGATGTTGAAGTTTGATGGTGAAGTTATTTGCACCTCTATTTCATGTTATCGTTCATGTAATCGAAATTCGGCGGTGTCGCAATCTGTCCTAAAGTCAACAGCCACCCAAACAGAACAGAGAGAAAAAGAGTTCACAATTGCCACCATCAAAACACGTCCCTCTTAGCACTACGGACATTATCCCGAACAAAGTGTCGGGCAGCTTGTCTTCATCTTCTAACAGAACCAAGTCAATCCCCTGCTACACCATATGAACTCAGTAGATTACAACATCAACTTCTCTCTTTGGCTTTTCGCTTGAAGTTGCACTCGATGTTGTGACGTAGGAAGCGGAGGAAAACCAAGTCGTGGCAGCAGTACAAGTGTCGTAACAACAACAGTACATGGTATGAAAACAACTTCGTTTGAGCTGGATTCTTAAATTGTTGAATGAAATCGAAATAGAAATGTGATTTGTTATGTTTTCATTGTTATTGGCATTTTCACAAACACCTGGTGGGCTTTATTCCAAACAAGTTCAAAATCACGTCTCGAGAAACACATGCTTTAATAGAATCTTCTTTATCTTTAAAACTTGTAACAATAGTCAAACATATAAGGAATTATGTTCAACGTGGAGGACAAACATAAGGAAGGTTTAACGGTGGATGGTGAGATTTTCTGGTGATTCGTAGCGAGGGATTTTTGTCGGAAAAATGGAGGGTTGTGTTTGACGAAACACTGAGACATAAAGAAGTATAGGGAGAAGGAGGAAGGGAGGGCGCGATTGAGGAAGGTGGGTTGCGGTTATGGTTTGAGGAGGGTGATGATGGTTGAGATATCAATGTCGCTGTTGTTCGAAACAAAGTTTCGAAGTTTGTTGGAGGCGGTTTTGGGTTGGTTATTCTTCGTCGGAAAGAACAACGGTGAGGACGGTGAAGATGAAGGGTGGACGGTTTTGTAAGGTTGAAGGTGGACGGCGCCGTTTTGAGTAGAAGGAACGGCTAGGGTTTATCAGCGGCACCGATTTGGGGGCTTTTGAGAGATGATGAACAGTGTGTTCAATTTTTAGGTTTTGGTTTGAATTGGGGCGGCCAATTTAGGGTTCGGTGAACAGTGTTTCCATCCTCTTTCTTCGATCAATTTTCCTTTTCTTATAACACAAATTCTGAGCCACTTCTCAGCATAGGCCCAATGGGCCTCGTCCAATTCCACTTCTGATTCTCTCTTGTTTTTTTAGTTTTTCTTTTAATTTCTATTTAATTAACTAACTAATAATCTAACTAATTAATTCTAATGTTAACTAATTAACTAATCTTATTTTAATTAAATAATTCTAATCTAATTAATTAATAATCTATTCTAATTTAAAAAAAATTAAAATAAAATAAAAAAATCTAATCTAAATATAATTTAAATTCTAAATTTTGAAATAAAAGTCTAACCTAATTAATTAAAATTAAAAAAAAAATTACATTATCTTAAAATAAAAAATATAAAAAAAAATAAAAATAAAAATAATAACAAATAAAAAGATGCCACGTGCCGCAAATTTATTGGGCTAAAAAGTGAAAATGTTTATTTTTGCTGAAAAATACGCTACGCTGCATAAGCGAGGTAAATCAAAAAATAAAGTCGGGCGAATGAAAATTTTGAAAAAGGTAGGACAAATTTGGGGTATGACAGCTGGAACCGGAGATTTATTCAACACGTTCGAGGCACTTGATTCGACTTGAATCAAGAGGAGAGAAGACATAGTATCAACATCAATAACTAGGCTTGAGTGTGTGGTTACTATTGCTTCTCTTGTACAAACTTTTGCAACAGGATAATACATATCTCAATTCTATTTCTAGAATTGAGGGCATATGTACCCTAAGCGAGGACGAAAGAGAAAGTGCCTTAACAAATTCGGTGTTGTTCTCTCTTTCTCTATATCTCTATTTTTAAATTGTTAACGTTTGTGCATAATCAATTGTTCGATAAAAATTCTAGTGTAGTGTAGTGCTGAAAAGTGTTTTGAAAACTCATTACAATCATTTTGATTGTAATTGGAAAAAATTTGCACTGCCGTTACTTAGAGAATTTTACTTGGAGTGTTTTGCACACTATGTGTTTGACGAATTGATTGCATAAAAACTATTGGTGCTTTTTTCAATTTGAGTTTAATTTTTACAAGCCATTCGAAATTGCACAAACTTAAGTGATTCTAAACGTATTGATTAGCTTTCAAAATATTGATTCTTTTTCTCATTGGATTCGATATTCCATCTGGGCTTATCGCATATCTGATCTTTTCAGTAACGGTTCATTTAGCAGACCTAGTTTCTCGGTCGGTTCCCATAAATTTTAAAAGCCAAATTTCTTTTAAGTGCCGACTCTGTTTAGAAATTAGTGATCTATTCAACCCCCTTCTAGATCATTGTCATTGTCTAACAAGTGGTATCACGAGCACCGGTTCATATAGTGCTTCGCTTATAACTTTTTAGAATATGGATAACGAACCAAAAGGGGCTTACAATATAGTTATTGGAAATATACGTGTACATATAAATTCCATTAATAGAAAGGTATGAAACGTTATACATGAAATTATGGTATCAGATATGAGATGTCGGAAGAGATGTCACGACACTAATATCTGAATAATTAACAATATATGAATAAGATAAAATGCAGTTAACAATTGTAAAGAGATACAGGAAATTGTAAACCCAGTTTGGTGCAAACACACCTACATCTGGGTGCTACCAAGCCAGGAAGGAAATTCACTAAATAGAATTAGTTTGAAGATGCTCAGCAAACTCTCTCTAGTTTACAATCTTCGTAACCAATCTCTACCCGTGTAACTTCTATCTAAGACACTCTCAGATATGAGACACCTCTAACTCCCCCTCAATCACATGAAGTGATAAAAACAGAATCTTAAAAAGTAGAAGACACACTTCAAGGACAATACTTGATCTTGCTTAAAAGCTTCAATCAAGAACAATGCACTTGTGCTTAAAAGCTTAGAGTGGACAATTCACACAATTCACAAATCAAAGAACTCAGTCCAATTCACACATCAAAGTGATGAGTGAATGACTCACAAAATAACAAAAACACAAGAAGGTAAAACCCTATTCCTTAAGCAATGCACTGTCTCAACCCTAGCTTCTATGATATTCAAATAGGATTGTAAAGTCTTTATATAGAAACACTTTGAATGGGCTTGGGCATTAGAAAAAACAAACTCTGATATGATAAAGTCAAATTAGATAATTCTTCAAATCTTTTCATAATTAAAGGCATAAAAATAGAACCAAATCAGATTTGATTAAATCAAATCAAATCAACCTTCAAATTTTCTCAAGATTTTCTACATGAAAATAGGACAAAAGATCCAAAATAACTCCACGAATTATCCAGCAGAACTCTTTTGTTTAAAGAAAATCTCCACCTTGATGGAACCAGCAATATCTCTTACCAGAAAAACACAAAAGGTTGCACAAAAATGCAACAGACAAAACATAACATTTTGATTGAACTTTCTGTAAACATATGTCAGGACATCATACTTGACATCATGAACTAAACCCTGCAGCAACAAAAAGAAACCACATGTAGAATGTTAAGATCACATGTCAAGACATCCTATAGAACATCTTGTGATAACACCAAGTTTTACCAAAATTGTTGCCAATCACATAACTAACAATACAAAATGGTCCCATGAAATTACCATGACCGGTGCGAATAAAGTTGTTTTGCCTAAGCCGGAAGCACGATGGAATGAAGAAGATGAGTAAGAGTATTACTACAATTGGAAAGCTAGAAATATTCTAATCTCCTCTTTGGGAGATGATGAGTATTATAGAGTTTCACATTGTACGACTGCTAAATCTATGTGGGACGCATTGCAAGTTGCCCATGAGGGAACTAATGACGTCAAACTAGCTCGAATCAACACTTTGACTCAAGAGTTTGATCTCTTTCACATGAAGCAAGGGGAAACAATTGTCGACATGCAAAAGAGATTTACTCATTTAATCAATCGAATAAATTCACTTGGTAGACCAATTTCCAATGATGTTGCTACTAATAAAGTTTTGAGGTGTCTTACTAGGGAGAGGCAACCAAATGTCACGGCTATTAAGGAAACCAATGACCTCATAACTTTCGATATCACAGCTGTATTTGTAAAGCTCCAAGAACATGAGCAAGTGCTCATTAGTCTTTATAAATTTAAGAACAAGGAAAAGAAAGGACCAAAGATACAGAAAGAAAGTTAATAGTTCTAAAGGCTTCTTGTTCAAAGTCCTCCTCAAAAGAGCTAAGTGATAGTGAATCGAGTGATAGCGATAATGAAGAAACGAATGAGGAAATGGGGTTGTTTGTGAGGCGATACAATCTATATATAAAGAAAAACAGTATTCAACATTCGGAAAAGAATCTCGTCAACTTTAGAAGACAAACAAGGTCTTCCAAGAATGAAGGAAACAAGAGTATTAAAACAAAAAGGTCTTGCTACAACTGTGGAAAAGTCGGGCATTATAATATGGATTGTCCATTGATGAAGAAGAACAAGGGGAAGGAAATGAATCATTCACAAAAGAAATAAGGAAAACCTAGAAGAGCTTACATTACTTGGGAAAGCGATAGTGAGTCATCTAGTGATGATAGTTCAAGTGACGAAGAAGAGTCTGTTAACCTTTGACCCTCTGCTCATCAAAAGAAAAAGAATAAAGAGGTAAGACATGCTAAATATGTTAAGGAAGCCTTTAAACGTTTAGCTTCGAATAAACAAATTTTCACTCATTTGGGGAAAATATCTCTGATTCCGAAAGGGAATTAGAGGCTCTCAAAACGTCTATGGTGGAAGCAACAAAAGTAAATGTTGAGGAAGACAAGAGTAGATGGTTAAATTAGGGTTGTGAGACTTGTCATATTTAGCCAAAAGAGGTTAAAACTCTTAAATCCAAACTTGAAGAAGCTCTAGAACAAAATATCACTTTTGCTATTGATAGATCACATTTTAGGAAAAGCATGAACAATCCATATCAAAAATACACTTATGTGATCAAAGATCAAGTTAACAAAAGTGACACCAATGTTAATATTGCTTGCTTGTATTGTTGAAAGAGGGACCATACCATTTATAAATGTCACTTTAGGAGGTTTTTAGTTCCTAAAGGCATTTATCAATGGTTGCCCAAATGCAACCAAGAATTTACTTACAACCAAGGACCCAATAAAAATTGGGTACCTATTCCCCTGTTTGATTGTGTAGGTACAATTTCTTGAGTCTGCATAGAGAAGATGGGTTCTCAATAGTGGATGCTCAAGACACATGACGGGAGTCATTTCTCTATTCATTGACTTTGTGGCAAAGAAGAAGGGATGTGTAACCTACGGAGACAACAATATAGAGGAAATACTCGGCAAAGGTAGTGCAGGTAATCCCTCTTCTACTACTATCTCAGATGTGCTATTAGTTAAGGGTCTTAAATACAACCTTATAAGCATTAGTCAATTATATGACAAGGGTTATAAAGTGTCATTTTCAAAAGACTGCTGCATAATTGAAAATAATGATAAGAGGGGTATGTGTTTAAAGGCCTGAGGGTTAATAACGTCTATATGCTTGAATTGAGTGAGGTATCATTGAGTAGTGACAAATATCTCGTCACCATGAGTGAAGACTTATAGTTGTGCCATAGGCATTTGGAACATGTTAATTTTGATTTGCTAAATAAGATAGTCTCTAACGACCTAGTAGTTGGCTTACCCAAAATCAAGTTCTCAAAGGATCACTTATGTGATAGGTGCCAAATGGGGAAGCAAACAAGGATCTCGTTCAAATCTAAAAACATTGTTTCAACTAAGAGACCCCTTGAAATCATCCATATGAACCTGTTTGGACCATCTAGGATTAAGATCTTAGGTGATAATTACTATGGTTTTGTGATTGTCGATGACTACTCTAGGTTTTGCTGGACTATTTTCTTAGCAAGCAAGAGCGATACTTTTTCGGAATTTGAAAATTTTGCCAAGCTCTCTCAAGACAAGTTGAACACAAACATTGTAATAACTTGAATTGATCATGGAGGTGAATTTGAAAATCATCTCTTTGAAAAATTTTGTGATAGGCATGGAATTGATCATAATTTTTCCATGTCGCGTACCCCATAACAAAATGGGGTTGTGGAACATAAAAATATATTTTTGAAAGAATTGGGAAGAACTATGATCAATGAAAGTGGCCTTCCTAAATACTTTTGGGTTGATGCCATTAGTACGACTTTTTATGTTTTGAATAGGGTGTTCATCCGTCCTATTCTTAACAAAATTCCCTATGAGCTTTTGAAAGGGAGGAAGCCCAATGTATCTCACCTTCATGTATTTGGTTGTAAATGTTTTGTGTTGAACAATGGTAAGGAGAACCTTGGCAAGTTCAATTCTAAGGTCGATGAAGGTATCTTTCTTGGATACTCTCATACTAGTAAGGCATATATGGTATATAATAAGAGGGTACTTATTGTTGAAGAATCCGTACACATTAATTTTGATGAAACTTATCCTAAAAATGTTGAGAAAGGTATTTCTTTTCATGGTGTAGGTGTATCTTCAGAAGACATACTCAAGGACACTGAAAAAGGGATTGATCAACTTGAAGCAGTGAAAGTTGAGGAGGAAAAAGATCACCATCATAAGGAGATTGAGAAGGATCATCCGACTAACAACAATGACCTTCCTCCAGCTTGGAAGTCCTATAAAGACCATCCTATCGACAACATTCTCAGTGACATTTCAAAAGGAGTAACAACGAGATCCAAGATAAGTAACTTTTGTTATCACTTTACTTTCATCTCTCATATTAAGCCTAAAAACCCTAAAGAGGCATTACTCGATGAACATTGGTTCTTATCAATGAAAGAGGAATTAAATCAATTTAAAAGGAATGAGGTTTAGGACCTTGTCCCTCCTCCGTGAGGCCATCGAGTAATTGGCACCCGATGGGTGTTTAGGAATAAGCTTGAAGAAAATGGAGTCATAACAAGAAATAAAGCGCACTTAGTTGTGCAAGGGTATAACCAAGAGGAGGGAATAGCCTATGAGGAAACTTATGCTCTTGTTGCCCGACTCGAGGCTATACGTCTTTTGCTTGCTTAAGCATGTGCTAAAAATTTTAAAATTTTTCAAATGGATGTAAAAAGTTCTTTCCTAAACGAATACATATATGAAGAAGTTTATGTAGTCCAACCTCCTGGTTTTGAATCCCATGAGTATCCTAATCATGTTTATAAGCTTAAATGTGCTTTGTACGACCTAAAGAAAACCCCTAGGGCTTAGTATAAATGTCTTAGCAATTTATACTAGACCAAGGGTACTCGAGAGGGAGGGTTGACACAACTATTTTCATTAAACGTCAAGGAAAACACTCTATTTTGGTACAAATATATGTAGATAATATCATATTTGGATCTACAAACATGAATTTGGTTAAGAAGTTCTCTAAGTTGCTGCAAGGAGAGTTCGAGATGAGCATGATGGGGGAGCTAAATTATTTCCTCGGGTTACAAATCAAGCAGCTCGAAGAAGGAACTTTCGTGAGCCAGACGAAGTATTTACTTGAGATACTCAAGCTTTTCGATATGGCTAACTCCAAAGAAATTGATATTCCAATGCGTACATGTGTAAACTTGAATCGAGATGAGAATGATAAGGATGTGGCTGTAAAGAAGTATAGAGGTATGATAGGTTCTCTCCTCTATCTTAATGCATCTTGATCGGATATCATTTTTAGTGTATGTATGTGTGCTAGGTACCTATCATGTCTCAAGGAATCGCACTTGGAAGTCGTCAAGCGCATACTTAGATACATATCTAGTACTCTAAAGTATGGACTTTGGTATTCCAAGGGAGGTGATTGTTCTTTGGTTGGCTATTCCGATTCCGACTTTGTCGGTTACAAATCGGATAGGAAGAGCACAAATGGCACTTGTAATTTTTTCTCAAACTCCTTAGTGAGTTAACACAACAAAAATCAAGTTTTTGTTGCTTTGTCAACAGCCGAGGCGGAATATGTTGCGGCCGGTAGTTGTTGTGCTCAAGTCTTGTGGCTCAAGCAACAATTACTCAACTTCAATGTTAAACTGGAATATATTCCTATTTTATGTGATAATACAAGCGCCATTCACCTAACCAAAAACCTTGTATTACATTCACTATGCATAACTAGATTAAGGCTCAGACTAAGAACTTTAATTCGTTCACCCACACCATCATTGGATGTTTTGATACTATGCCTGAAACTACTGCGGGTCAGAATCGAGCTCTTATGACAAGTTTCAACATTCTCAACAGGGTTGTTTTGGAACTCACTGAGCAACTGGATGAGCAACAACCACCACCACCTCCAAACTATCATTTCAGAGGGAGGGGTCATCCATTTAGAGGGAGGAGACTTTGAAGATGATGTTGTTTAGTTGTAGTGCATATCATGTGTTCTTTTGTTCATCTCATTTTATGTTTACCTATTTTTATGTTTGTTTGTTTGAGACTTGGAGACGTTTTGGAATATGGTGTTTGTTTACTGCACTTCACTTTTTCTATATGCTTCTTGTCCTATTTATCTTCATATCTCTTCCAATAACATCATTTTATGTGGATGTTTGTTAATGTGTATTTGTTGCAAAGTTTATGAGTGTGTTCAATTGGATATATTGTGTTTTATTTGACCTTGTGATTCTCTTTTTTTGATGTTTTCAAAGGGGAGAAGAAACTAAGCAAAAAGCATCAATTCATCTCATAAAGATTGATTAGATTTTTAGATTGTCTCTCGGAAGAATGCATAAAATCAGGGGGAGGATGATACTATTCAAAGTACTCAATAAGCTTAAGATCTTGCTATTGTTTTTCCATCATCAAAAAGGGGGAGTAAGGGCAAGGCGTCTCAATACTTATTTTAATGATGTAAAAACGTGTCTAGTTCGTACTTTGTCATTTGGACAATATCATCGAGTCTTAGTCTGCATTCATAGTTTTCTAGTGCACAAAAATATTTTCAAAAACATGAGTTTATTCATATAGAAGAGCACCATATGTGTTTTGTGTGTATTTGATCATGTTAGAAGACTTAGGTATGCATAAGTATTGTTTAGGTAGACCAAACTATGTGCAAAAAGCCATTTTTGGGAGCATCTGGTGCTTGAGTCGACTCAAAGCCCTACTTAGGTCGACTCATGTAATGTAGATTTTAAGCTTTTGCTCTCAGATGTGCTCGCGTCGACTCATACTATTAGTATTTGCATTTGTCATTTTTGGGCAAGTTTGCATCGACGCATGGAGCTGCTCTGGTCGATGCACAGATTCAATTTTTGCATAATTCTGCAATCGGGTGTGCTCATGTCGACCCCCCTCTTTTCTTAGGTCGACCGTTCGCTCGAATTACACTACTTTTCTGATCTGCCTCATTTTCAAATTGTTGTTATGGTTGTTAATTGGTCTTAGCATCATATATATTCTTTTTGGCTCATAATTTGCATATACAACAAGAAAAGTGAAATATTGACACTGAATGTTTCTCATCATCTTCATCCTCTTTCTTGCATTTTCTCAACAACTACACATAACAATTTTTGTTGATCATTTTTCATCATTGGGGTGATAACGTCCAAACATAGGATATTGTATTCGGTTTGGATTGAGATTTCTATGGGTTTTTCTTGAATAAAACTGTTGGGATTTTGTCCTCCAAGAATCTTGAGGTTTTGGGAGTTTTTGCACAAATCATTTCTTCACAAATTTAGATGAGCGAAAGTGATTGAAGAACGGGTGTTTCGTTCAATCTAGTATCGGTAACTGGAGGATTATGGAAGAAAGATTTGGTTTCGAACTATGTGTGATTAAAATCAGCCGAGCTAAAGATTTGAAGACCGTTGGGTTGTTCAGACGAGTAGCTGGAACTGGAAGTTTATTCAAAACATTTGAGGAATTTGATTTGACTTAAATTAAGCGGAGAGAAGACATAGTATCAACATCAACAATTAGGCTTGAGTGTGTGGTTACTATTGCTTCTCTTGTACAAACTTTTGCAACAGGATAATACATATCTCAATTCTATTTCTAGAATTGAGGGCAGACATACCCTAAGCGAGGACGAAAGGGGTACTGCCTCAACAAATTTGGTGTTGTTCTCTCTTTCTCTATATCTCTATTTTTGAATTGTTAATATTTGTGCATAATCAATTGTTCGATAAAAATTCTGGTGTAGTGTAATGCTGAAAAGTGTTCTGAAAACTCATTATAATCATTTTGATTGTAATTGGAAAAATTCGGCACTACCATTACTTAGATAATTTCACTTGGGGTGTTTTGCACACTAAGTGTTCTACGAATTGATCACACACAAACTAATGATGCTTTTTCCAATTTGAGTTTAATTTTTACAAGCCATTGGTAATTGCACAAACTTAAGTGATTCTAATTGTATTGATTAGCTTTCAAAATATTGATTTGTTTTCTCATTGGATTCAGTATTCCATCTTGGCTTATCGCATATCCGATCTTTTCAGGAAAGGTTCATTTAGACGACCTAGTTCCTCGGCGGCTTCCGTATAACTTTTAAAAATCAAATTTATTTTAAGCGTCGACTCTGTTTAAAAATTAATGATCTATTCAACCCCTTTTCTAGATCATTTCCATCGTCTAACATTTTTAATATCAGACCAAGTCTTTGAAAGTTTCGATCAGAGCGCTGCAACGGTAAGAGGTATTGAAAGTTTAGGCCAGAGAACCCGCCCATGTAGATTTTTCTTGTATTCATTGAGTCTTGCCAAATAATTGTCTTCTGGAATCGTAATTGAGGGTCAATCCCCTTTAATGATAGGATGAGGTAGCTGGGAAGTCGGAATGTCACATACACCTTTAAAAACTTGGGCGAAAGATTTTGTGGGTGGTGGAGCGATTGTGGAAGCATCATGAAGGAATTGAGGTTTAACAGCAGAAGCTGATATGGTTTTAGGGAAAAGATCAAAAAATTCCATGAATATGATATTCAGATTATCATTCTAAACAAAGTGAGAGATGAGATCAGCCGGTGGTGAGAAAAAGAGTTTCGGCCAAGCCAAGAAGAAAAGCTTCGAAAGTTCGGAAAGACTAGAGCATGACTTCACTTGGGAGTGTAGAAGAGAAACAAAATTGAATTTTGTTTTTTTAGTGTGGTTCATTGAGATTCATATCAATTCTACAACTCGACAAAGATATTTTTATTTAACACTTTTTTTTAATCAAAAATCCTATTTTGGCACCAAATTCTACACTTACACCGTATTTTACATTTTACGAATACAATAAAGAGTGACATTCACAATTTTAATTTTTCTCAAAAAAATTTTCTCTCGGATAATGTAATATACAATTTGGAACACACTCGACTCTGCTAACTGTAGAAGCAACATGCAAATTGCAAGATCTAGAAACAATTCTCCACCATATTTCTCTTGATCCAGTGACAGCTGACTCAATCTCACGGTGGTGCGATCCAGCTGGGTTTTCGGTTAAATTGACACACTCAACCCTTTCATCTATTTTTTCCTCCTTCTCCCTTGAACGACATTCTAGCTTTGACATTAAGATTTATTTGGAGAACGCAAGTGCCATCATGTATTTAGTTATTTGTTTGAAGGCTCCTTATAGTAGGCTCCTTACAAGAGATGAATTGGCTAGGAGAAATATACTCTTAGGAGCTAATGATCTCGTTTGTCCCTTTTGCCTCAGTCAACTGGAATCAATTGTTCATCTTTTCTTGTTTTGTCATGTTGCTAAGTTTGTTTAGGTGAACATTTTTTAGTGGATCATAATGGAACAAGTTCCACCTCAAGTAGATTTATCTTCTCATTCAGTTACTTTTGAATCTTATCTGCAAGGTACGATTTTGAAAATTTGGTGGCTCATCTTTTGGTTGATAATAGCTTAGGCTATATAGTTGGATAGAAATGAAAATCTATTCAAAAAGAGTCACAAAGGAGCATCTGACATTACTGTCTTAGCAAAGAATCTTGTTGGAGATCGGTTAAGAGTTAGACGAGTGAAGTCTATAGTTTTTTTTATGTTGACGAGTGGAATAAAAACCTCATTTGTTGTTTTGTTTATATGGTTTTGCTTTCTTTCCTTCACTTGTATTTTGGGTTGAGTGCCCCTCACTACTGCAAAATAGACTTTTCGTAACACCAAATTTACAACGGCCATAGTGTTAATTGTTGTAATAGTTTATTTTCAGGCATTTTTTTATATTTACTAAAGGACTTGCCACAACGGTCATATGTAAAAACCGTAGTGAAATGTACATTGAGTGAAATGGTTCAAATCCTAGCACCAATAATTTTCTATTTATCGTGATAAAAATGTGATTGAGCTTGTATATCACAATGGTTTTTGTTTTCAACTATGATGAAAGGTGATACTTATTTATATATAAGCGAAATTATCTCTCGCTTCAGTATATAACATTCGTCTCTCTCAAAACAAAACCCTAACAACTCTTTTACTCGTCTCTCTCAAAACGAAGCTCTAACAACTCTGTCACCCATCTCTCTTATATGGAAACCCCAAAACAAAATCATAACATCAAATCTTAACCAATGGGTATTTACAGGTTTGTTTAATCTATAGTTTTAAAAAAAAATCTATTTCAATAGCTTGTTTCATGATGTTTGAACTTTCTGCTTGT
Organism: Lathyrus sativus; assembly: GCA_963859935.3. Lineage (NCBI taxonomy): Eukaryota > Viridiplantae > Streptophyta > Magnoliopsida > Fabales > Fabaceae > Lathyrus > Lathyrus sativus. The sequence continues at coordinate 603,339,328 of OZ012737.1, read as the reverse complement.
TTTGACTTGTAGGTAGGGGTACTTGTTTCAATAAAGAGGGCGAAGCTAAAGTTAGCATTGCAAACTTGTGTCAAAGATACAGAATGACATCCATTCAAAATAGACATAAGTTTGCGGCTCTAACTTCAGCTTCATCCTTATTTCATTGTGGACATGCTATTATGGGACATGTATGGTACGTTTCTAAAGCATTCTATGACTTGGTATGTTTGTTGTATCGTGTTTGTTGTTGATGAATGTTTTTGATGAATGTTGTTATTAATGTTTGTTTAAAAGATGAGTTTATTAAAAATTATGTCGTTTGAGTGTTTTTTCAATCCCTTACCAAATATATAATTTTCTAAACTGCATTAGAAAATTATAATATGATTGTTGCACCCCAAAATTTAACCAACTTATTTCACCTGATTTTATGTTTCATAGCTTTAGCATTTGCATATTAGGTCATATTAGGTCATGTACATAATTCATTCATCTGCATAGCATAGCATGGGCAAGCCATCCAACAAGGGACCGAGTGCCATTCTTATCTCTATGAGCCTATCAAGAGGTTCTTATTCAAAATTTAAGCCTATGCAAGTCATCAGAAAGGAATTGAAGCTTGAGAAGTTAGTGGACCAATCAATGGGTTTTTCTCCTATCTTGAGGGGGTTTGAAGACTATCAAAGAGATTGTGGGCTATGAATTGAGGGCATGGAATGTATATAGACATCATGGAAGACCTAGAGGGTCATTTTTAGAGTGAGACAAGTCATTGATGTGATTACAAGAACTACAGTTGCAGACAGTCAATTAGGGTTTCATCTGGGTCAACCCTAGGTCAAATACTTGATTGAAGGGACATCAAGGCCTATTTGAATAATGGGGGATCCATAATTTGATATGTGGATATGGATGTGGTGTTGTGCCAAGTAGAAATCAAAAGAAATCAAGAAGAAGAGAAGTTTCTAAATTAGGGTTTCAGTGTAAAATCCCCTGATTTAGGGCAAACTTCCAAGCAGAATAATTCAAGATACAAGTCTCTAATGGATCTTTGTCCAACATGGAACTTGTATAGTATCTCAAGACCTTTAATTTTAGTGGTGGAAGGCATCAAGGAGATTTGTAGAACTCAAGTTATGGTTCTTGCAAGTTACAGGTCATCAGAGGCATCTGAAATTTGTCTGTGAAAGTTACTTGACTTCCCAGCAACGTTTGACCCATAAGGAGTTTTCAAATGGATTGTTGGCCAACATGAAAGTTGTTCCTCATAATCTTAGCTTTCTAGAAAGGTATGGTATGCCTCAATCTGATTTGTGGAGCTCTACTTATGATCTTGACAAGTCAAGGGCATTTTGGGCATTTGGAGGTTATAAGTCATTTCAAGCATAAGGCCATATCTCCTACTTCCAAGCTTCAAATGGAAAAATCTTCAACATAAAACTTTCTTAGAATGATGTTTTAAGGCTAGTAGGGAGGTCATGAGATGTTAAAAAGGCTTGTATCAAAAAGTGATAAAAATGGCCTAAAAAAGAGGAATAAGTCAAATAAAGTGGTGGAAAAAAAATCAAATTTTGGGTTAGAGGTCACAAACAAGCCATATGACATACCAATTTGATTGTAAAATGAATTTTAAAGACAATGGCATTGGCATTTTTTTGAATTGAGCAATAATTTCATGACTTGCTTTGTAAAAGTGGTTACTTGAAATGTAAGTCACTAATCCAAACCACTTAACAAGGCATTTGGAAGGCTATTTTGGTTGGAAACTTCCAAGGGAAGATACATGAACAATCTAGAAATTTCCAAGGGAAGATACATGAATAATCTAGAAAGTTCCAAGGGAAATGGATTTTATTATTTTAGGCTTGGGCTTCATTTCTAGAATATTCCAATCATCTCTATAAATGTTTAGAAACTCATTTGAAGCAAGGTTGGTGATTGATTGGAGTTGGATTGGAAGAGAGCATATCAATTTTCAAGAGAGCAAATCAAGTGGTGATTCTTCATTCAAGGCGATTTCGGTTCGATTCGAAGATTGTAGCACTTTCCTTGCATATTGTTGAACGAATTTGAAGCTTTCGGAAGTACGAAAAGAGCCGAAGATACTCCGTTTCGAAGCTCCGATCAAGGTATGTAAACCTTCACTTTTCCATGGATTTAGGATGAGATAATTAGAAATTCTCATGCGGTTAGGATCATGAACACCTATGGATGATTTTAGGATTGTTAATTTGGAGATTTTCTTCATTCCCTTTTTCTTTTTATTTTTCTGTTTTGGGCCTGTTTGCTTTTATTACGTCAAAAACAGTAAAAATGTTTAAGAAATTATGAAACTTTTTTCTACAGATCTTGATTATCTTAAGAAATTTTAGGCGCTGAGTTTTCATTTTTTAGATTTGTTTTGATTTAGTTATGATTTTTCTTTCGTGCTAATATCCATTGGTGTACATAACTGTTCATCTGTTTTGTTTAATTTTGTTCTCTTTAATGCTTCATGATTTTGAGCTGATTTTTGGATATGTTTTAGATGATATGCATAGGGTTCCCCAGAAATTTTATTGGAATTTCTAGACGACTCTAAGTTTAGTTTTGAATCCGATTTTTAGAGCCATCGCCATCTGAATGTTCCCTGGACACTTTATAGGTTTTTCTTTAGAAAGTGACCTTAACTTTAGAGTTTGGTTTTAATTTTTTTACCATAGGTTTCTAACATCTTCAGGATATTGTATAATTTTTCTTAGATTTTTGTGGATTGTTTTCCCATTTCTTTTGCATTTTACATTCTGATGAGTATTTTGCATGATGTTTGCTTTGCATATTTGATACCGCTGTTTTGTAGAATTTTTTTATCTCAATTGGTGATGATTCTTGCTTAGATCTTTTGGTATATTGTATCTAACACTCGCATGTTCCCTTAGGAATTTTTGTAGATTTTCTAGATGTAATTTGGTTCTATTTTAGGGTTGTTGATTAGGACCTTCCCAATTGATGGTTAACCTTGACCCCTTGCATGTTAGGAATTGTTTAGACCCCTTAGAAATTGATATAGGGTTTGATCTTCGATCTTGATAATATAGATATTAATATACTTTAGGGTTTCCCTTAGGATAATATGACAAAAACTTTAGAATAAAAATGGTAGTAAAAAAATGTTGAAATAGATATGGTGTAATAAAAAACTTAGAATAATTAGGGTTTTGAACATAACATAGGTGCAACAAAACAATTCCTTTTTGGGCTTTTTAGGTTGAATTAGAAGATGGGACTATAGGGGTATTATGGGAAAGTGTAGTAGATCCCTTAGAATAAGTATTAGAATTTCCCCTATTATATTAATATTTAGTATATTTTTGTAATTGTTTGATTGTATGGTGTGCCCGTTTTGGGGTTATTGCTTGTTATTTGGGCTTGTTGGGCTTGCTTGGGGTTTGGGCTTGGCTTGAAGACCATGGATGGTGAAGCATTGAAGACAAAGACAAAGTCAAGGATTGAAGAACAAGTTCAAGAGTTGATGAAAATTGTAGCTTGCTTGTAGCTGTTGAAGATCACAGGAACTAGGAGCTAGGTAGAGCTTAGAGTAGAAATTTGATTCTTAAACATGGATGGCTTTGTTTGCCTCCATCCCTCTCTATGATTCAGAGTCTCTCTAGGATACTCACCCCCTTCCTTTGGAAGGCTTGGTGACAGTATCTAAGAGATAGAACTCTTGAGAGAAACATTCTACATTTTGTTAACAGTCTGTTTGCCACCTTTGGTGGTCAACTAACTGTTTAACATCTCAATTCATCCTATTAATTGTTCCTCATCCTGGAGAGTTTGATTTGAAGAAAAGCCATGAAAGATTAAAGATAGAAGTCATTGTTTGAAGATTGTGCTGTTGAAGCTGTGCATGAGACTGCTGCTGTTTGAAGCCCTGCTGCTTGAAGCTGTTGAAGATGATTACTGTTAGAGTTTTCCTCCTTGAAGATAGATGCTTGATGGAAGCTTGTTGATGAAGACTTTGCTTGAAGATGTTGATGGATCTTGCTGTGTAGAGTTGCTGTTTACGGTTTATTTTTTGCTGTTTAGAAGCTTTTGATGTATTGTTTGAGTTTCCGGGACTGTATTGTTTGCCAATTAATCTGTTAGGTTGAAAGTGAATTTTGTTCGCTTTTGCCTGTTGTTTTCAAGGTTCGAGGAAGAGCAGGACTCCCTTGCCTAGCTTGTACTGCTGCATTCATGCATTTTACTGCTTTACTGTATATATGCTGTTGTTTTTCCGTTTATCCCCTTAGGATCTCTGTTTCTCTCTGCGCAAGAGAGAAATATGACAGACATTAGGTTCTTATCCATGCATGACAACATTAGGTTAGATTTTGATTCCCTTTTTTAAACCATAGGTTAGAGTTGTTGTTTCTCTTCTTACCTCAAAACAATCAGAAAAATACAATAAAAGGATAAACATCAATAAAAAACAGTTCTTGCGTAAAAGACTGTAAACCAATCAAAAACGTCATTTTTGTCCGCTTGGACCCATAATCAGGAGAAAACCTTTTTCAGAAGGATAAAAAACAATCAAGGCAGACTTGTGTCGTACGTGGCCCGAACTACGTTTGCTCTGATCTTTCATGCTGTATGAAAGTACGTAGGCATAGGATGCGATATCCTAGCGAGCAACCTTCCTCTCCTTTCCCGTAGGTAGGCGAACTACGTTGACTCTGATTTCTCGTTCCAGACGAGAATACGTAGGCATAAAGTGCGATACTTTGCCGAGTCATTTTATTTTCTTTTAACCTCAGACCTGTAGAATAGATAGAATAATAATCCGTACCAGAAAACAAGCGTGGATCCCGTCGAGTACGACGGACGTGAGGGGTGCTAATACCTTCCCCTTGCGTAACCGACTCCCGAATCCAGGATTTGGTTGCGATGACCATTCCTTTCCCGTCTTTGCGGTAGGTTTACTCTGAGCGTTTCCTTTCCCTCCGTTGGGATAAATAACGCACGGTGGCGACTCTTCTGTTCAGCCGGCGCCGATTTTCGCAGTAGCGACAATGATATATAAAGTTGTATTAAAAAACAAGTACACGTTCAATTCTTGACAAGAATTCTTCACACTGTGAACTGCATGTTGTTCTTTGACAGTTAAAACTTGGTTTAATGATTGTAGGTCTTCAACCACTCCTCTCTCAACATCTAATTTTATTTGTAAAGTAAATAATATTTTGCAAAAATAACTAGAGGTGAAGGCAGAGGCGGTTGAAGTACTAGGATCATTAAACAAAATTCTAACTATTAGAGAGAAAAATACGGATAAGGAGTTAAAAAAATTTTGTCTAGGATTGAACGTGAACTTATTCTTCTAACTTAATTTGTCATATTATAATGTTCTAATGCAGATTGAAAGGTTATATGTTTAGTGAGCATTGGTGAAATAAGCATTTCACATGATTTATAATAAACCCAGGTCTATATATCACAACGATTGTTTAACACAGTTGTTGTTAAATATTTTGCATTAAAGAATATCACAACGATTGTTTAAAGTAACCGTTGTGGTAGGTAGCGTGCTACATGGTTACACGTCCTTGGTGGAAATAATTATACATACAATCACACCTTACCTCACAACGGTTGGATAAGCGTGGTGGTATCCCTTTAGCAACCGTTGTGATATGTGTTTTTGGTAATAGTGCCTAGTGCTCAATTTTAATATAATCTTTGCTTATCTGGAAAAAACTGGTTAATGTGTGTTTAGATTAAAAGCTAGGTAAACAAAATTAGTTAATTGAGTGTAATAAGTTGGTTAATATATATTATAATTTGGTTATTGAGTGTCCAAACATTAAAAAATAGTCTTACATAGTAAATCAACTATGATTAATGGTATGTATAAGATTTAGGGATGCCAACGGGACAGGGAATGTGCGGAGGGTGCTTCTTTGCACCTAACACTCCCTAGTATTTTCCCCATCCCGTCCCCGATCCCCGCCACCAAGAAATATTTTTCCCCATCCTCATCTCCATCCCCACAAAGAATCAGGGATATACGAAAATCGAATCATAAAAAAATTTATATATTTTTTGATCAAAACTATGACACTAGTATTTAGTTTTTTCTTTTTAAAAAAAACATATATTTTGCATTTTTTTCAAAAATAAAAAACACATCTAACATTAATAACAAAAAATGCAAAAACACTTGCAATTACGAAAATATAATCACTAATTTACTAATTGAATAAAAATCAGGTTACTAATTGAAATATACTGAAGTTGAAGAGTAATTACCATAAGTATAATGAACAAAGGAGAGTGGTTGTTTCGATGATGATGAGAACAGGAAAGATGAGTAATGAAGGAGACAAAAAAGAATTGAGAAAAGAAGAAGAGGATAGGGTTTGTACACAGTATATATTGGGTACACTTTTCTAGAATTAGATATTTGGGTAGTGAAACAATATACATTATACAATGAAACAAAAAAAATAAAATGATCCACTTATAACTCTTTATTTTTTAATATATTAATTATTTTTTATAAAATAAACATGCAAAATCATTTAATTATATATTATACAATATATTATATATAAAAGTTAAATAGTATGGTCGGGTTGAAGAATATGCAGGACGGAGGGTACTTCTCTAATCATATCCCCAAAGTGTTATCGAAAAAGCTTTTTCCTCTATTCTCATCCCGCAGAAAATAAATTTCTAACTTCGAAACTCCAAACAGATAATTTCCGCAGAGATCTTCATTAATAAATGAGAATAAATTCCTAACTTCGAAATTCCAAACAGATAATTTTCACTGAGATCTTCATTAATGAATGAAAATAAATTCCTAACTTTGAAACTCCAAAAAGATAATTTCCGCAAAGATCTTCATTAACGAATGCAAATAAACACCCCTAATAAAATTGGTTATTACATACCATAATTTAGTTCATAAGTTTTCAAATATAAAAAGGTCTTAAATAATAAAATAAAGGTTAACAAAGTTAAAGACGGAATAATATATTTTATAATTTTATGTCTATTTTATTAATTAATGAAATAGTAAAAGTGATTAACAAATTATAAATAAAATAAAATTATGTTTGTGGTTAATACAATAGTAAAATTGATTAATTACATAACCTTATATTTATGTTATAAAATAAATTTTAAAAAATATTTTTTTATTTTAAAAAAATGAGAAAAAAAATATTGGTGAACAAAATTAAACATAAAATATAGTGTCAACAAAGCATACTGCTTTTTTTATTTATTCCTTTTGTTAACAACCATTTAAGATCCGTTAAGATCCTTTTACTCTATCTAAATCCTAATATTTTGTAATGCCTTTTGCTATCACTATTTTGTGTAAAAACATATTATGGTACTTCTACTTCATATTATAATTGAAGAACGTGACAATTAAATATTAATTTCATAATTATACTTATTAAATATTTTATGAATCAAGAGATTAATTGTTAAGGGAATAAATTGGAACAAGCTTAAGGGACATTTTTTCCTTCTTTATCTCTTTACAAGTGGCCTTTTCTATATGTACAAAAGAAAAGTTACCTTCAGCCATAATGACCAATACCAGACTTACAGTTGCATGTGAATTGCGATGATTAATTTAATGCTTTAATTTATATACAACCAAAAACCAAGACGCAAAATATATGGTCTAGAAAAAGCAAAACAAGCAGAGAATAGTACAAAATGTTTAACAACGATAAAAATATCTATATAAAAACCTACTTGTATCATCTAATTATTAGGTTTTTTTCAGTACAACTATTCGAAAGAGATATATAGAAATATAACTACCACATGTTGCAGACTAAGAATTATATATATATATATGACACATTTTTCTTAACACTAACTTCATAAATGATTGAAATTCAAAATAGAATAATTAAATTTATATGAGATTCATCTAAATTTCAACTGACTAAAAAAATATGTGTTCAGAATAGGTCTTATAGAAAATGTTGATAGCACTTATAGTATGCTTATGTTTATGTAACAAATTATTTTTGTTTTAAACATCAAATACCAAGGAAATTTAAGTCCTAATAATTTAAAATTTGGCTGAGAGATAAGGAAAATCTAACTAATAAATATTTCAGCTAGAACTTATAATCAAAATATATATTAGCTTAATTTGAATATTAGTAAATATTAGAATATAAAATGAAGTGAGGTAGGTAGTAACTTAGTATTGTTAAGAAATTAGTTAGAGAAGTTATAACAAATTTCTAAAGGTTGTGTATAAATCTCAAACCCAAAGGCTTAATGCATGAATGAGAAATTATCCAATAATAAGTCAAAGTTTCCTCACATGCATAAATACACACTACTATAAATATTTAATAATAAAATTTTCACCATACTTAATAAAAAATTAAAATATAATAGTAAGATATGTTTTATTTATTTTTTAGATAAATACCATATATTCATTTGGTTTTTAAATATAGACAAAGAAAAAAATAATTCAGGACATGTTTCGAATTCCAACAACACTAATTTTTTTTTTTTTTTAAATGGTGTATTTTTTTAAAATTAATAATCTATTCTTTTAATTATCTTTAATAACCAAGGGATTAAATAAGAGAGCTTTTATGATGAAGTTGTACAAATGACAATTTTAAAAAAGTCATTTAGGGACGGATCATATGTTACATGAGGGTGCACAATTCTCATTATTTTGATTAATCTAACGGTAAACAAAAATTTCAACAAATACTACAATTAACTAATACTGAAAATCTTCAACCTTTAGAAAGGTTGAAATTTGCAAATTCCAACAACTTTATAATTTACAAATTCCAATCATTTATGATTAATCTAAAGGTTGAATTTTGCCAAAATGTGTGGGTTCGTCATCTTCAATTATATCTTATGAACAAAAATTTCAAAAATCACCAAATAAACGAATTAATTCACAAATTATGTACCGTTGGAACCATAATTTCACCACGATTTCAAATATGTATTCAAAATTGCAAAACAAGTTGTGAATTTGATAAATCGAAGAAAAAAATAGCGTGAAAATCGAACACGAACACGCTCGATCCAACTTGGTTATGAGGTTTTATGAAAAATTAATTATAGAATCGTGCTCGTGCTGTTTCACTTTTAATGGTGTAATTGTTTACTTGAAATAATTAAGAATAATGATTTTGTCATTTTTGTGTTCTTGAGTTCATTCCAAAAATCATCAAATCAATTAATTAATTCACAAATTATATACAGTTGGAACTAGAGTTTCACCATGATTTCAAATATGTATTTAAAATTGCAAAACAAACTGTGAATTTGATAGATCGAAGCAAAAAAATGGCGTCAAAATTAAACATAAACACGTTCCGTCCAACTTGGTTATGAGGTTTTATGAAAAACTAATTATAGAATCGTGCTCATGGTGAAATTTCGCTTCTAATGGTGCATTCATTTGCTTGAAACAGTTAAGAATCATGATTTTTCCATTTTTGTGTTCTTGAGTTCACGAGTTTTGGAACATGAAAATCTGGATTTATATGAGAAGATAAAGATTAAAGACTTTAATCTATAAGGGACATAAAAGGTACACAATAATATTGTGCACCATATAATTCTCCGTGACATTGACGTAGTCAACGCTGCTTTCTAATTGGACAAATTCATGACTTCACCAAAAAAGTTAATTTGATGACTTCACCTTAAAATTTTCCATTAGATAATCATAACTTTACTATAAAAGCACTTGTTAATCAGATTTTACCATAAATCTAACTTATATGTAGCGACTCCAAACTTGTACGCATCATACTTTGAGATGCATTGCAAGACAAAAAAAATCTCAAATGTTCTTCTATTTTTAACAAAATATTTGTTCTACTCTTGCAATACATCCCAACATAATGATGTTGGTGTTGTTGTTGTGTTTTTAAAATAACTTTCCTATGTTATCAATCAAGGAAAACACTTCATAATTTATTATTTTCCTTGGTTCACAACATTGAGAAATTTATTCCTAAACATGTTGTAAATTGCAAACAATTGTAGTATAAAAAAAATGGTGAATGGTAAAAAAATTAAAAAGGAAACAAGACATGTTACTTTTAGTTTTTTATCATTCACCATTTTTTGCAAATTATATATTACCTCGGTTAAAAACCGAGGGGAAAATCCTTATTTTAACAACGCTCAAGATATTGCCAACACATCACTTCACAAGAAACTCTCTACCTCCACCACTATATATCTTGTTGTCTTTCTTGTGAAAGCAGTTGTCATGAAAAAATTTGCTTAAAATAATGAAATCTTTGAACAAATCTCTAGGATGGATTGTAAGGGAAGAAAAAAAAAAGTTTTCAATGGTTAGAATAAATAACTTATCAGAAATTGGATGCGTGCAATCTATTGAACTTGAAAAGATTTGTTGTTCTCCAAGAATCCATTGTCAAAATCTGAATTTGTTTAAACAATTTATTTTAATATTCTGTGTAAACAATTTAATTTTTAAAATAAAATAAAAAACTTATTCCCCTCGGTTTTTTTAAAAAATTGAGAGGCATATGACACTTGGGATGAAATGTTTTTTTTTTTTTGTTTTTTTTTTTTTAAAAAGAAACACATTATACATTGGTTTTGAGTAATAACCGAGGGGAAATATAAACGTGTTTATTGAGCTTCTTCATTGTTCTTAAACAAATTTTTGTCCTCCATTTAGTGAGTATCAACACTTAAGACATTATCATTAATGATTTGCGTGAAACTTAAAAGACATTATAAAAGCATTCTGAATATTAAAAATTGATAATGAAACATTTGGCATGGAAACTTTAAAACTTAAAGAAGCGTTTATTTTATTTGGGTTCAAAGTTTGTGTTCTTAAATAATCATATAACTGAATATTTATTTTATTTATCTATTTTTTTTATATAAGAAACAAATGGATGCAAAAGTCATAGAGAATATATTGCATCTAACATTTGATCTTCCCCAAGATCAATAAAACGAAGATCCCCAACATTTTTTCTTCTCCAAGATACCCATCATTTGTTCTTCGCTGACACTGAGGACAATGAATCAAATTCAAAATTTGTTATACATTTTTACTTTAGTATTTTGTGTAAACAATGTAATATTTTGTGTAAACAATATAGTTTGTAAGCAAATTAATTTATTCTAAAACCGAGGAGTATAATGGAGAGTTTTCATGACGCCCTTCGTTACCTCGCCTCTGTAACTGAGGTTAAATCAACTTTGTGTCCGAGGTTAAATGTGTTTTTTGTAGTAGTGACATTCATCATCTTGATGTTAATTCTCTCATCTAACATAATATCACACGCCTAAGGGGACCGTGAGTCATTATGATGTACAACTCTCATTCTTACATCGAAACCATCTTTTTTGTTGGTTCATTGTTTCAGAGAAACGATGAGCATCTTCTTCATAAATCTAGCAAGAAAAATCATCGATTGAAGGTTTTCAATTTCATGAAAATTGGAATATCACTTTTGCAGTAAAACATAGTTTCAAAACTGCAGCGATCAAAGCTTCAAAGAAGCGTCTGTCACAAGTATTTTATTTAAGATCTCCACTTGCATTCATAGAATCAATGGAGAATCTTGATACTTCATCACAAGGTGTTCAACCAAATATTCAAATTTCATAAGCCATGTAAAAGGTCATGGTGTTTACAGGTTCAACAAATACGTTCTCTCCAAAGCTTTCGATCAACCTTCAAGAAAGTAATTTTCTGCTATGGAATCAGTAGGTTGAGGGTGTGATTCTTTCACACAAGCTCCACATGATTGTGGATAACCCTCACATTTCACTAATGTTTAAAACTAAAAGTGGTCAAATTGAGGATATAGTCTTTGAAGTGTATGAGGAATGGATCATGCAATATTAAACCTTATTCATTTGGTTACTATCAACTATCTCATAATCAGTTCTTCCTTGTGTGCTCTCATGCAAGCATGCATATGAGGTATGGTACAAAGTTCACAAAAACTACATCGCACAAATGAAAGCATGTGCCATCAACTTCATGCAAATTTTAAAATGAGCAAGAAAGGAACTAAGAAAGTCTCTGAGTTTTTTCTTCGAATCAGAGCTTGCAGATTTGCTCATGGCAATTGTTGATCATATCTCTAAACAAGATCATGTTGATTCAATTCTTCAGGGGCTTCCTGAAGAATATAATCCTTTCATTATGTTGATATATGGTGAATTGGAGCCAAGGGACATCTATGAAATGGATGGTTTGCTATATGTTCAAGAAGCTCAGCTTGATAAATATAATCAAGAACTTGCAACTGCAAATGTTGTTCAAGCTAGTGTTCCAACTCAACATACAAACTCCACAAATTCAGGTGGTTCAGGTTATCATGCACGTGGTAGAGGGAAAACAGCTAGAGGTAGAGGCCAAAATAGAATAAACTACACCATTGGGAATAGACCAACTAGACAGCTATGTAACAAATATGGGAATGCAATAATGGATTGTTGGTATAGGTTTGATGAGTATTGTGAACCTACAATATCAAAAACTCAAGATCAAGCTACTACATCCAACAACACAAATAATGCTCAGGCAGGAAACAAGAATCAAGATACTTCTACTGCACCTGCCAATGCCTATCTTGCCCATCAGGACCAACTACAAATTCCTCAAGGATTAGAGTCACAAGCATGGTTTGTTGACTCAAGTGCATCTAACCATATTACCTCTAATTTTTCCAATTTGAAATATATTAAATCATGTGTTAGACCAAATAAAGTAGTTGTTGGTAATGGTCATAGTCTATAAGTTCAAGCAGTAGAAACACAATGCCAAATAAGACTTTAGACAACGTTTTTTTTGACTTTAGACAACACTTAAAAGCATTGTCTATTATGGAGCTAGTGTAGGTATGGACAACGATTATTTTTAAAGTATAAGTGCGGACTTAAGTGAATTTTAGACAATACTTTCTGTTATAAGTGCTTGTGTAAGTTCTCTTTAGGCAGTGCTTTCTGATAAAAGAGTTGGCATAAGGCATCATTAGGCAATACGTTTTGATAAAAGTGTTGGCTTAAGTGCACTTTAGGCAACATTTTCTTATAAAAGAGTTGGTGTAAGTCCTTTTTAGGCAGTGCTTTTTGTTAAAAGCACTAGTGTAAGGTATCGTTAGCCAACACTATCTTATTAAAGCACTAGCACAAGTAATCGATAGGCAGCGTTTTCTACGAAAAACATTGGCATAAGTATTTTTAGATTGCGCTTTTTTATGCTTTCTAATAAAAGTGATGACATAAAATATCATTAGGTAGTGCTTTCTAATAAAAGCATTGGTATAAGTTATTGTTAGACAACTCTTTCTACTAATAACTGTTGTTTGATATATATTTAGACACCGCTTTTATTGATAAGTGTTGACACTAACCATCTTTAAGTGGCGCTTATTTTTTTCTTGAGATAAAGCTTGAGGCGGGTTCTTTTAAAATATATAATTAATAAATAGTACAATGGCATTGAGTAAGGAACAGTCATAATACTTTTTCAACGTCAAATTTATGTTTAAATTTTCATAATATTAATATTGTATTGTGATCAATAAGAACCATGTTACACCAAAATATAATAAAAACCATTTTTAAAGTAATTTAAATTGGCATAACTTCATAATATCTCTTATACAAATTCAAAAGTATATATATTAAAATTACATTACCTCCATGTTACACATAAAAGTATATGTATGCTTGTCTATGTTAAATGTAATTCATAGTGTGTCGAAGTCGAAATAGCAAGGAAGCAGTCGAAGTCTAAGTCAAGTGTCGAAACTTTCAGTGTGTCAAAACAGTTTGTTTTGACACAGATTTGTTTTGATGAGATTTGATATGATTTAGATTAGATTTGATTTTGAATATTTTGCGCCTTTTATGTTTTGGACTTTTTTAACCCTAAAGCTATAAATAGGTGTCTTGCTTTGTAATCAAATAGAACAGATTTCGCAGTTGCAAAGTTTAACAAGTGAAAATTCAATAGTAATCAGAAATCCTACAGTTTGTGGGTAACACAATTTTTTCCAAATATTTCTTCTCTCATTCTTCTCTTTCTTACTGTTTGTTTGTTATTCTTCTTCTCTTTTGTTGTTCTTGATAACTCTTTACTTGTTATCACCATTACGATCATATCGTGGGTTTGTTCATCAATCTTGAGATCAAGATTGAAGGAAATTTTTCATAGGGTGTAAGGTGAATTTCCAACCGTCTAGACCATGTCTTCTTCCGAATCTTTCATTTTTATGTACCCTAGACATAAAATATTTAAGTGATCTCTAATCAATATATGTCATATACATCAACTTACAATCATATGTCATAAGCATCAAATAAATTTTAAATATCATTCAACATATGTCATATGTATCTAAAAGAAAATTTTACAACTTAGCTAGTCAACTAACTTTCATTGTCTTTTTAAATTATGCTGCAAGATGTGTCACATATTTTTGGTGATAAAGAAATTTCAAAAATAAATGAGTATCGTTTTTATCATAACAAATTAAAAAAATTAATTAATTAAGAGCCCGATATTCATGTGATCTCATTAAAAAACAATAAAATCTAATGATAAATCACCATCATGGAACAATATCAGTATGTTCATATTCAACTATGGTATAACACTATAACTGCAATTTGTCTACACTGGTTTTTTGCTTGGCATTTTCATTGAAAAATAAGTAAATAGATTGATCATGTGACTATACCATTGAGTGTATATCAGCCTAACATGATCAAGATAATCGAGTTTTCCCATATTACCAATGTTTTGAACAGAAACTGAAAATTTATTTTTTAGATAGGAAAGGATTATAGTGATGAATATAATGTACATGATAATGTTTTATTATACAATAACAAGATGTGATTTTGGTGGGGTAAAACTGAGATATGATGAAGCTACTCTATTTTAGTGGGGTAAATCATATCAAATTTCTCTTAATCAAAAATTGAAACAGTTGTCGATGATGACCTGCTTCATTAAACTCAAATTAAAAATCTCATTGGACAATAAAATAAATAATTTAGAAGAGAATCTAAAAGACTGAAAACCCAACCCGAAAACTAAAAGCGGAACCATATTTCAAAATCAATTTAGAATGCTCATAATTTAATATTTTAATGAAAAAAATTCTAATAATAAAAAAATTCACAAACTCTAAAAAATAAAGAAAAGAAACATAAAATCCTAAAAAGAAAAGAAAAGAAACGATAAATCGTAAATATAATGGAAAGAATTAGATGAAAAATAAAAAAAATAATATAGTAGAAGAGAAATAGAAAATGTCCTGTTCAATCTAAAAGAGAACTAATGTTAAATAGAAAGATGATTTCGTATGTCCTCCAAGATGAGATAATCGAAAAAAGAATCGTAACGGAAGTGGAAATCAAAGCTTTGTTGTGATGGTGGTAGAGGTCATTAGGGTTTTGAGTTTCAGAACGTTTTTGTTTTTCTGTATTTTAGAGTTTGTGTCTGATTTGTAAATCTTCGTGTAATTATATGCTTTGTAACTTTTTTTATTTGTTTTTTTTTTTAATTTGTTTATAAAAATACATATCCGAAAATTAATACTAAAAGCGGTAATGTTTTGGTTGTTGAGTACCTTTTCATGTGAAAAAAGATATGGGTTGTTCAAATTCCAAAATTTTAAACCCAAATACTTCACTTTTTAAAAAAAAAATTCAAAATAACCCAGTTTTCAAACTATTTTCCAGAGTGTCTCACTTTTGGATACTGATAAAATGCAAGCGCCAATTGAGATGACGACCCTTCACAAAGGTCATGTGTTGTTACCAATTAGATTGGAAACAACACATGGTGTTGCCAATCTAATTGGCGACACAGTGTAAATGCTATAAGAGTGTCTCCAATTCAATTGGAGATAGGCTTGAACGTGAATTTTTTCTATAAATAGAGGTGTTCTGATCATTAATTTCCACAACTCATCTCATATCTTTGTATTACTGATAACATGTATCGTCGCCGCTACGGGAAAGTCATCTATGAGAGAGAGAGAGAGAGAGAGGGAAGCCTCTGATGGACATGTTGTTTTAGAACATTCAAAATTTCAACCAACTAAAGAGGGACCTGAATCAGTGGTTAGAAAGAGACACTCCTGAAGGAAAAAAAAAATAGAAGTATTGAGAGACATGACCGCCTACGTGGGTGGGGTTCCCGTTAAGACTGGAAAAGATGCGAGCGAAGTGATGTTTGGACCAAATGACATCAGTTTGATTGTTGTAATCAATTAGAAATGTTTTGTTTTTCTGTTCAGTTATTTGTTGTATGTGTTGTTTGTTATTAATATTGTTGTAACAAAAACTCATTAATATATGAAAATATAAGGTTACAATAATTGGAAGGAGATACTAAATTATGATGCAGAGGTTGCTCCGACATTGGGACAATTTTCCCGATTGTATATGGGCTGATGACATATACTGCATAATCTTATCATTTTGTCAGTCGTATCCATTTCTGTTTTTATACGCGTGTTGTTTGGGCGTCCTTTTTTCTTTCTTCGCATCTCATCGTTGTGTCAAACTACGTCTCCTTGGTATGAAGGACAATATTCCTCCATTGCTAGCACTGTAAAGCCTTTGTTGTAGACATTCATAACCTTAATGGCCTTGTAAACATTAGATAGATGGCTATAAGCATCCTGACGAGCATGTGCGCATGCTGCAATGACATGTGAGCAAGGTACACGGAAGACTTGGTACTTGCCACAGTCACACCAACATCTGTTTAGTTTGAAAACATAAGATAAATTTGGCATCCCCTCATTATAGTCCATTGTTTCTTGTACACTAAAAGTTTCCCTATGACGGTCAAAGACTGTAATTGCATGTGTGCTGGATTTGATAGTTTCCTCTTTCATCCCTTTCATTATGCTTCCACTGAATAATTGACCCGACATTAAAAGTATACTCTATCTTTTGCCTCTTGTTGCAAAAAGTGATACCAACTTATAATAGGTTGATCTCACCAATACGGTGATCGGAAGGTTTCTAATTCCTTTGAAGACGTCGTTCATGTATTCCACAAGGTTTGTTGTCATGTGGCCCCATCGACATCCACCGTCAAATGCCCCTGTCCACTTGTCCAATGAACCACCTTCTTGCATTTGCATTTGACATTCTAATGATATAGCTTCTTGAATCAGTTCGATGTATACTAAAATCAACAGAGTTATCCATGTGATATTTTTTAATGGCTCCTACGCATTCTTCCTTGGAACGAAGTTTGTCTCCCATTTTTAATTTATTCTCTGACCGCATATAGGGGTTGTAAAATATATCCAAGGATCTCTCATCGTCTTGCAAGTCCAAGTCTGTCATATATTTAAGCGGACATTATACATGACCTAGAGGTATTGGCACTTGTTCTTCATCTTTAATGGTGTTGATCGACTAACATCTCGCTTCCTTCTTCTTTGTCATCAATAACGTTGATATCCAGTTCAGTTTTATCTGAGTATTCCATTTCAGTTTCATATGAGTCTGCATGTTTTGATTGATCGATGACCTGAGAGTGCTGAGATGGAATATTTTGTTAGAGTAACGTATAAAACTCAATATACTTGAAACTGGAATGTTCGTGACTAACGTATAGAACTCAATATACTTGAAACTGGAATGTTCGTGACTAACGAACATATTTTCAACATCTTTATCATCTCGCACTTCAAGTGGATAAAATTTGACGTGGTTAGTTTTGATAAAAAAAATCAGGTTTTGATATATAATTTGTGATATAGGACCAAACTCTAATTTTGAGTCCAATCTATCTTTAAAATGCAAGAAACTTGTATTTATATTGATTGTGAATCAGACAACATCGGTGTTTTGAAAACCAAACCCAGATACATCAGAGACATATGTCCCTCCATTGTAGTTGGCGTTAACAATGTATTTGGTGCAAATGACATCAGAGAGTACTTGTTAGAGAGTTAATATATTTGTTTGTTGCAGATGACATTGCATGGGGTTGGTTAAACATGCATGAAGCATTTAATGCACTCTCCATATCAATTGCCGACATAGTACATTTTTTAAGAGGGGAATCAATCTAAATGGAGAATGGTACAGTCTGAACACACATTGTCGCCATGTGATTGTCAACCAGCTATGCATGCATGAGACATGTCTCAGCCTACATGCTCAGCCTATTCACATGCCTAGGAGTCTCCAAATGGAATGGTGACTCTTCACAAGCTTTTAACATGGCCGCCAATTCAATTGGCGCCACCTTGCTACATGAACTTTGACACGTTTCTCACATGCATGCCCTATGTTCCTATATAAATTTAGATAGAGGTATTGTTCTATTCATCATTTGAGATAATCAAGTCTAGAGTGTCACTAGTATCAGAAAGATTTAATCAATTATAATGTCTCTATTGACAATGGGTGAAATGCATAGAGGCATTGTCGCTAATATTAAGACTTATGTAAGTGTTTACTTCACTTAGTGTTTTTTTTTCTTTATTCACAATGTGAATGTGTACATGTTAATTTTTTTCTCAATTGACAATGTGTTATTATACCTGTTTATTTTTTCGTAGGATGTCTCTAAGTTTCGTCCTCGTGCCCATGAATATGTTGCCCCGACGAATTAATTGTACCTTATATAGAGCTCTCCAGTTTCGAACATGTAAGCAAAATCATGTCTTACTCGGTTGATGCAAAATTTATAGTAGCTTTGCAAGAGAGATGGCGCCTAGAGAGAAACACCTTCTTTTTTCCAACCAATGAATGTACCATTTCATTAGAGGATATGTACATGTTACTTAGTTTGCGTATTGATGGTAAGGCGGTCAATTGACCAACAAACCTTGATGGTTCAATTTTTGAGGAACTTTTGGGTGCCGACTTGCTGGATGATAACCCAAGAGGCCAAGGTATCTTAATTTCGTGTCTCAAAACATTGTACAACAGTTTAATATTAGATGAAGATTCTATCGAAGAAATGAAAATAATAAAAACCAGGTGTTATCTTATGCTTTTACTTGGTTGATTTTTATTTCCTAAAGGTACTGGTTCTACTATGCACGTTATGTATTTACCCTTATTGAGAAACCTAGATAAAAGAAGAGAATATAGTTGGGATTCCGCTTGTTTTTCTTATTTGTATAGCTCTTTATGTAAGTGCGCGAAAAAACACATCTACTTTTTCTAGATGCGCCGTTTTTCTCCAAGCATGGGGTTGGTCTAGATTGCCATCCCTAACGCCCTTCAACCACAACAGCTTCTCATTCCCGTATACATAAAAGTAAGTTAATAACTTAATATTAGTTAATTCACCTTACTAATTATTGTGTCTAACTAATTGAATTTGAACATTTTGCTGTTTAGATGGTCGGTTTAGGGTATGAGTTACAATAGATGTCTTAAACATTGTATCATTCAATACCTCAATCTCTTGGATCACCTTAGACCTGGAGATGTAAGGCCTTTAAATAAATCAGTTTATTTTTTATATCACCCATTTTATGATCTATGATCTAATATTTTTCTCTTCTTCAGTTCATTTGGCGTTCATATATAAACATGGAACACCTACATGAAGTCAGTGAAGAAGATGCAGTTGTTTGAACTGCATGCGTGCCGATCATCAAATTCACCAGTGTGGAAATGCATCACTGTGATCGTGTTAAACTATAGTTTGGAATGCATTAAAACATCCCAGATCTCTCGATTAACCTCAGTAAGTGGCATCTAAAAGAAGTTAATGATCAATGGGACTATCCCGACTAGAAGGGTTTTGCTAAATTTGAGTGTCGTAAATTGAGGAACCGCCGCACCCATGTCTTACGTGACCCGGTGATGGAAACCTTGTCCATACCAACTAATACTTATATGGTTTAGTACAGATCGGTTGCAACTGGAATTGTCTCCAAAGAGAGGTATCTATACATCCCACAACAAACCACTTACACACAAGAAGCTTCAACGTCTAACCCACTAGGAAATTAGCAGACATGTTACTCAAAACCCCCTACCCAACACAATTACCAACCCACATACACACAAACCCACCATCTAAACATGTCAAACACCCAACCACAATACCAAGAGCGTCCCCCATACCATCTCCAATAAAGTGACTATTATAAAGACAACCAATATGGCTATGCCCCCAACACAACATCAAGATATAGCCAAAACGAGAGTACATCATACCATAGCTATAAAGCGCAAACATCTTTCTATAACCAAAACGCTCAGACATCACACCCTAGCCTACACACACAAACATCACAACAACCTTATAGCTTTCAAACACCAATACCATTTCAACCTTTCACCAACGAAGCCTTCGCACTAATGTCCCCTTTCAATCGTCTAGGCCACACACCAATGACCCCTTCATCACATCTGAACTACTCTGGCATGGGTCGCACACTCAATTTCAACACACAAGACCTCTTGGAAATGCAAGAAATTTTTAGAGAATCAGCTGACAATGTTCCTGAGACTTCAGCTCCTCAAACACCTGGAGTAAATCAACAACGAGGGGGACGAGTGCAACGATTAAGGGTGCCTAGGAAATGTGGAACCGTTAGCTGGTATGACCAACCCGGTCGTCAACATTAATTTATGTAATATTATTTTTAATTAATTATTAATGTTACTTGTTTAAGTTTTAAAAAAATTCACTTTCAAGCCTATCTCCAGTTGAATTGGCGACACCTTTATAACATTTACGCTGTGTCGCCAATTGGATTGGCAACACCATGTGTTGTCTCCAATCCAATTGGCGACAACCCTTGATCCTTGTGAAGGGTCGCTAATTGGTATGGCGCCTACACTCTATCAATACCCCCAAAGTGGGGTACTTTGAGAAATAGTTTGAAAATTGGGTTATTTAGGGATTTTTTTTTTTGAAAATGTGAGGTATTTGGGTAAAAAATTCTCAAATCCCCGTCTAGTCATAATTTTAGCATAATTTTTAAAGCTTTTAATGCCAATTTTTTAAACTTATAAGGCTTAAATAGTCTGATTGTCCTTGTAAGTTAGCAAGTTTTTGAGTTTGTTTTCTGTAATTTTTTTTTGTCTGAGTCCCTGTATCTCACTTTTTGCATGTGTTTTAGTCCATAAAAAGCCAAAATCCGCAGGTTTCCTGCAGATTTTTCCTGTTGATTTTGACTTTAAGGACTAAAATGCACACAAAAAGTGAGATATATGGATCCAGACCAAAAATAAATAAATTACAGGAATTAAACACAAAAAAAAAATCATTAATTTACAAGGACCAAAAATGTATTTAAGCCCGGTTATAATTACTCAAAATTTTAAAATTTTAAAATAAATAAATAATTAAGTTATAAAAATGTATATGAAAAACATTTTACTATTTACATAATATACATAATTAATTAAGTTATGAAAGTTTTATGAAAAAGTTTCTAAAATCACATAATTGTTTTAAAATTTTAAATTTTTTTGAAAAAATAAATAATTAAGTTGTAAAATTTTATATGGAAAACCATTTACAATTTACATAATATAAATAATTAAGTTATAGAAATTTTTTTTAAATATAGTGTATATATATATATATATATATATATATATATATATATATATATATATATATATATATATATATGTAATATTTTTTAAATGATTTAGTTACATATTATATTTTTAACAAGTTTATTTCAAAATAAAATACTATAATATTTGTATACCAGTGTTTAAAAGTGCACTTTTAAAAAAGCCATGTAAAAGGGATGTTATATTATTTGTGATCTTAGACGGCGCTTTTTATAAATAAGTACTTTTTTCATCTTAGATATTATTATTTTTTATTTACTTTTGAGTGTTGTCTAATGTCTGTCTAACACAATTCTTTTCTTAAATAATAAGTGCTTGCTAATGTAATATTTAAGACAATGTTTTTTCAATTTGAGTGCTTTCTAAAAAAACACGTTGTCTAATATATATATATATATATATATATATATATATATATATATATATATATATATATATATATATATATATATATATATATATATATATATATATATATATATATATATATATATATATATATATATATATATATATATATATATATATATATATATATATATATATATATATTATTTTTTTAATTATTTTTTATTTTTTGGTTAAACAAACATCATTGGGAGAGGTCTGCTCTATACCATTTATAACGCCTATATTGCTTTCAAGATTACCGATTGACCCCACAAACCAATACGGGTCTTTTCAGCATTCTTTGTCCTTACACCATACACCTCACACCAAAATGGAATAGTGGAGAGAAAACACATGCAAATTTTTTAAATGGGGCTTACCTTGCTAGCTCATGCATACATGCAGTATACCCCATTAATAGGATTCCTACAAGCGCTTTAGATGAGTTCACTTCACCTTTTCAAGTTTCCTTCAACAAGAAACTTGAATATGAGGTTATTAAGATCTTTGGATGTGCTTGTTATCCACATCCCAAACCACACAACAAGAGCAAATTTGAGCTCTAAAGTTCCAAATGCACATGCATGGGAGTCTTTCCAATACACAAAGATCACAAATGTCTCAACATAGAGGTAGAAGATTCATCTTAAAAGATGTTAATTTTAATTAAAATGAGTTTCCTTAAAGTCAAGTTACTTAAAGGAACCTAGCAGCTCACATACTTAAATAGATCATTTCTATCACTGTTCAACTTAAATAGATCATTCCTATCACACATCAAAATGATGTAGACATAATCCCTCCTTCTGAAAATTATAACAATGTGTCTGATACTTCACATCAACCTAGTGTTTTTATATCACTCAGTCATTACCTTAAGAAATGCTAAGCAGTTCTTCTCATGTATCAAAAACTTTTCTTCTTGTATCTAGCTCATCACCTGCACCTATGATGCTTCAATCACCGGGTGTCTCAATTGCTTCTCTTGCTGAGTCATCCTTCCTTCCATAATCTATCTCTAAGTCATTATCACCATCGTTTCACACTCAACTCAATGAAGCTCCTCTACTAATAAATCATCACCTTATAATAATTAGGGCCAAAATTAGTAAATATAATCCCAAGGATTTTATTATTCAGAACCCATCATAACTAAACAACCTTAGCTAACCCACAATGATTTCAAGCTATGAAAACTGAGTATGAATCCCTTATAAAAAATGGCAATTGGGTCCTTACAACTTTACCATTAAATATGAAGCTCATAGATGCAAGTGTTTCTAAATGGTGTGATATCCAAGAGGTAGTATATATGCAACAACCCCCTAGGTTCCTTGACACAAATACCTCCTTGGTTTTTCAACTAAAAAAAGTGATTTATGGCTTAAAAAGGAACCTCATGCATGGTATGAAAAGCACCAAGCTTTGGGTTAGTTTGACTTTGTCTCAAGTCAATGTGACCACTCACTATTTATATATCATCATCACAATGTTACTATGTGAGCATTAGTATATGTGGATGATATTTTCCTTACAGGATCATCATTTCCACTTCTGCATAATCTCATTGACAAACTGCATACAAGCTTTGCTCTTAAGAAGCTAGGAATTTCATAGTATTTTCTTGGGATTGAAGTTCATCATTAGCCAAGTGGAATTATTATCCTCAAACAAGCAAAATACACCAAAGACCTGTTGAACAAGGTTAATATGACATAGACAAAAAGAATGGGCACTTCAATGTTCAAGACCTACTAATGGACAATTCCCTAGCAAGTGTGTTGTTGTTATTATTGAAGTAATATAATTAAATTCGTCTCCACAAGGATTGCAAATTTAGAAACAAGATATGTTGTACGATGTAAATAAAAACAGTAAATGGGAGGTTTTAAGAATGTTTTGATCGAAAATGCAAGAAAACAATTTTATTACAATGATGAGACAACAGTCAAGTTGTATTATCATAATCCTCTATTTTTACTTAATTGATGAAACACGAATTAATAGACATACATTGACTACAGAGTTACACGAGAGACTAACTCTACCACTACACCCAATCCTTTAATGTCTAGCTCACTAATCTAGGCGTCAACTCCCCGATCCCTCCAACTAATTGTCTTGTTAGATTAGGAAACACAGAGCGTTAATCCCTAAGTCACAATTCCTAATTATACTAGCCCTATTAAACTATCAAATTCAACATTTAATGTAGTTCAAATGGATATCCCTAGTGCCAGTAGTCACTATTTATCAAAATCGATTCAAATGTCGTAACAATCAAAAAGCAATATGCATAATGAATAAATTAATAATAACAATAAGTCAGAACAATAATAATAATATCATCCGGTCATATGTACCAATTAAGTATAACAGGTTCATCATCAAATTTGACATATCCTAGAGGAATCTAGTTACTCTTACTGAAATTAATCAATATCAATAGTTTAGATTCAATAAATCATAATAAAAAAATCACTGAAGAATAAGCTCTCCAATGGCTTCAATGGCCTCTAAAAGCTCAAAAATCGGTCTTAAACGTCACTTTCAGGTCTTGGTAATTGAACCCCTTATTTTTCCTCTGTCTTTCCATTTAAAGCCATGAAAAAATGTGTCAGCAAAAAGCTACAACATGGGTGCACTACCTTTCATTGCGGGTGCGTTACACAATAATTACTTTAACGTGTGCGCGTTGTTTTTCCAGTGTGGACGTGTCAGAAGCAACGTGGGCGTGTTATGGGCGTGTAAAATCCAGGGGTTCAATGTGTTTTTGTTCATTTTTTCATAAATTTTCTCACTAAGTCCTTTTCTTCACCCATAAGTGCTTTCTCCAGCTTTTTTTCTCACTTAAATGCTTCTAACTTACTCAATTCTTGTAAGAATTCGTCATTTTTTTCTTTCTAAATGAAGTGCACTGATATCCCGTGATCACAACCCCAAACATGAACTGTTACTTATCCTCTAGTAACCTGTCTACACATTGAAATTTTTTTAGAAATAAATTTCAAACCTTACCACATGAATATGTCGCGGTACGAAAAATACCCGCGCGTAAGGAACGCTTGAAATATAAACAAAACATAGTTGCCACCAAACTTTATTTATTCTAGAAGAGGAAAAGGGAAAATATCGATAAAATCCACGGATAAAAAAAAGAAACTGATCGTCGCAACCAAATCAGGTTCGGAAGTCTGTTATGCAAGGGGAAGGTATTAGCACCTCTCACATTCGTTATACCCAATTGGACCCATTTAGTTAGTTTCGTGCAAGAGTGTTAGTGTGATATTAGTTTAATATTTTCTACTTATCAAGTGCAGAAAGAGAAAGAACATTTTTTATTAAAGGGGTATTTTTATTAAAGGGATGCCTGACAAGATTTCAGAATCCCGCTCCTGCGTATCTTCAGGTGCTATGAAGAAATCAAGGCTATGCAACTCTACTAAAAGAACTACTGGGTTGGTTGTTTTTAAGGAGGAATCCTTTAGACATATCGAGTGACTAAACCTTTACTTACTGCTCCCTCTTGGAGACGAAAGTCTTTGTTTGTTTCACATCAATATGGATAAAGCATACTCGTTTTTAAAAATGTTTTCAAAGTCGCACAAGGGCGGAAAATAAGTTTGATTGTCTTAAGTTGCTTTTAGGGATACAAACATCCAAATAGGAAGCTCTACAATAGTATTCAAATGTCTGGGAGCCTTAATTACTCTCTTTCAAGAGTTATTACCAAATTACGTGGTGAATAAAGTCAAAGTTTATTAATGAAAGACAATTATTTACACAGGGAGCACTACAGAAGTATCCAAATAATCGAGAATGAAAAGGTCGATACCTAATCAATCCTTTTTCTTGTATAAGAGAATTGGCTTAACTTATTATTGTATTTTAAAATAGAAAGCAAATGCTCGTCCCCTTCTTCTATATAAGGTTATACGAGTTGATGTCTTCTCGGGGAGGATTTCTCTTTCCTTATTGTCCTCCGATGTCTTTAACATTGGAAGACAACTAACCTCTCTGAATTAAGATCTTAATTTCTTTTTTAGCTAATGACAATTATCTGTGTGGTGCCCACGAATGTTGTGGTATGCACACTATGCGTTGTTATCCTTTTACATCACATTGTGGACCCCTTTTGGCCGCCCGAGTATGGGAAGTAACTTGAGATGACAAACTTATCTCAATATATTCGTTTGTCTAGCATTTAATGGTGTGTACTCAGCTTCTTTATCAAACGAACGTCGGGATGACCTTTTCATTGTCTGATCTCTGAGTTCGAACTTAGTATAATCATTTCTATGCCCAGACCCTTCCTCTTTAATCCACACTTGTTCTTTGATATCTCGGGATCTTTTTTCCATGTTGCTCTCCTCACCTTTTTTGTAACATTCTGCTCTGGTAATAACCTCATTCATACTGGATGTTAGTTTTCCAGCTAGGGATTCATTGAACCGCTATGCTTTAAGGACGTGTTGGAATGCTCCCACGAACATTTCTTAATTCAGATTAGACACTTTGATTGTTTCTTCATTAAACCTTGCTAGATACTCTCTAAGGGATTCTGAGTATCATTATCAGATATTAAACAGACTGGTAGTCGACACTTTTCTATGCTTACTTGCTGAAAAATGTTGCACCATCTTTTTTGTTAAGTCCTAGTACCTAAATGATCGAGCATTTGGATAAACTCATAAATCACCGCAAAGCCGCTTCTTTAAAGGTCCCGACCATGAGCTTACACTTAAGTAAGTCAGAAGCCCCTACTATTGTCATCTGGTTATTGATCGTAATAATATGCTCTTGTGGATCGGTTGTACCATTGAAAGACACTAGCGAATATGGTTTGAAGTTCTCTGTGACTTGATCATCCCAAATAGCTTTGGATAAAGGTTGAGAATCTAGAGGCTCCTCATCTGCGTCCCCTTCCTAATGACTTTGTGTTTACAAAACCTGGATAGTGTCTTACAAGGTTTCATTTAGCTGACAGATCACCTCCACCACTACGAGTAATTGGGTTATACCCAGTGACGAAAGTGGATCATTTCGGTTGGGAGATGATCCAGACATCACACAACTGGGTTATTAACAATTTTGATGATGATTTTTGTGTGGTCTGGGCAAGTTTTACCGAGGACCTACGGTGGGCGCCAAATATTCTTACTAAAAAATACTAAAAGGTTGACTTCCTTGTTACTAGTCAAGAAGAGCCTAAAACGATTGGTTGGAGTTTCTTTTCTGATTTTTGCCTAGGTTTTACCCTCAAAGCAATCTTCTCTCCTATTTATATGTCTCAACCTTCTCCTCCTTCTGCCATGTTTTACTCTTTGTATCTCTCATAAATACATTCTTAAGTAACGTATGTCGCCCCTATAGTTGCCATGTAATGTATATCCCCTCAATAATTATAATTCTCCTGTCATCATGTACCATTATGTAATTGTTTCTTACGACCATTCAAATGACATCTTAGTATTGTCATTGGACCTACTTTATGTGAACGAGATCGCTCCCAACTTGTATGAGGTCGACTCCGTCTTGCTTATTTTTAATACCCCTAATTGAATTCTGATTTATAGGTATGAACCTAATTATCTAACCTGCTAGCCTCATCATACTCAGTTTTTCCACCCGCTCCGCTTCAAAAAGGTTCTAGGATATACAAGTTGTCTTTTAACTTATAATAAAATAATAGATAATGCTAATTTGTATTCTTGAGACACAAGTTAAGAAATCCACTTATAATAAATTTGTATTGAAAAAATTAATTTAAAAATTAATTTTATTTTAATTAAAGTTTATACACAATTTTTAAACTAATATTTTATAATTTAATTTTTAACCAGTGCCCTTCCCCTAAAATAATATATATTACTGTATTTTCCCTTCTATGTATATAAGTTTATTATTAATACTGTACAAAGTAATAGTCAAAATTCTTTAATGAAAAAGTACTAACCGTCAAAGTATCCATGTTTTGCATGGAATTTATGATAAAAATGAACTTTGAGAAAGCGTAGCATAAGCATCCATGTTTTGCATGGAATTTATGATAAACAATGAATTTTGAGAAAGCGTTGCATATAAAACATTTAATTAATACAATTTCTTACATTGTAACCCGTTATTACAAAAATAAGAAGAGTAGGATAGATAGAATACTAAAAAGTTGGAAAGGTCATCGTGTGTGAAGGTTAATTTTGGTATTAAACAGTATCTTTGTTGCGGGACCCACAATCCCCCATCTTAAAAGGATTTATTATAATAAAATCACCCATTCCAAAAAACAAATTAATAAATTAATATTACTAACGCTTTCTTTTTTTCCATTCCAAAATTCCACCTATTCATCTTCGTCGTACCCTGTCACTTTCTCTTTCTCTCTCTTTCACCGGTTACCGTCTCTCCAAGTCTGCATCCTTACACGTGCTTCCTCCTCCCAAAAACCATCTCTCACGTGCCATCTCGCACCCATACAACTCCTTCCTTTCTATGGTGCAACAAATAAAAGTTAGAAAGAGAAAGTAACTCGTGTGGAACAACCGATATATAGAGATAATAAAACTAAAAGTATAAAACTTTTTTCTCTTGGTCTTGGCCATGTAGTAAGTAGAGATTAAATGGGTTCAGAGTTTCAATCTTGTTTTCTTCTTCTTTCTTCAATTCTCAAAACCCAAAGATCGCATCTTTCCTTAAACTATCTCTTTTATTTATTTTAACTCACTCAATCTCCTCACTTTTTTTTATTATTATTGTTTTCAATCTTGCACCGATGAGGATCCGTAAACGACAGGCTATTTTCTCTTCTTCTCAGTCTATTTCGTCTCTGCATCTCTCAGATCTTAACCACTTTAACCGGTCACCGGTGATGGTGCAACTCAGCGACGCTGCTCATGCTCACACACAACCAAAACCTTGTTCTTCTTCAACTTCGTTGCTTGCTTCAGCTGGTTCGAGCTTGGATCTTTATCAGCCGTCTGATCAAACACTCCCACTGATCGGGAAACTAATCAACGGCTACGATTATCCATCCAGCTTCGAACTAAGTGGGGTACACAAACACCACAACAAGCAACACCCTTTGGTAAGCCAAATAACCGTTTTTATTTATTTTTAAAAAAAATTCCTTCTTTATTTATTTTCTATTTTAAAATTTTTCATGGTTTGAGCTTTTACAAGTGCACTTTTGTCTAATCTCTTGCAAGTTATTTCCCTTTGATGTCAGATTTATTTAATTTATTTTTCTAAAAAAAAAAATTTCACATCTAGAAAGGGCTCTTATATTACATCTATTTATTTTTTGTATGATTGATTTAATTTTACAGGATGAGAAGGTTAGAGGGGAAGAGAAAGAGAACAAAAGTAATCATACCAGGTGAGAATATATAATCAAGCTGAAACTTTTCTCCCTATCTTATTCTTTCATGAAATAGTAAATAAAAGTTCAAGTTTATTAACAAGCTTCCAAAAAGAAAATTGTATTATTATTATTATTTTTTTTTTTTTTTTAATTAAAATATAGCCATGGAAAATATACAGTTGAAAGTGTTTTAAATAAGATACATATTGTATTTGTATATTTGTATGTATAACCAAATAAAGGCCATCCTTCTTTTCTCTAAATTGGGTAGCTACCATTTTGCACTACTGCCTCTAACTGGTCCCCATCCTCAACAATATTGCACTCCTATTTATTAATATCTATATATTCCTCTTTTATGTAAATTTCATGTGTATTTCTGGGTCTCCTTTATTCTAGCAAAGGAGATTTCTTGGTTGATTCTCAACTCTTGCCATCATCCACTACTTTTGCTCAAGGTAATAAACATTACTACTTCGTTATTTCATGCATGTATATTGTTTGCGATAATGGTTTCATTAGAGTTAGAGTTCTATATTTAAATTGTAGATGGGAGATGGTGTGAGGGAGAGAAAGCTATTCCATTAAAGAAAAGGAAAGGAAGGTTGGAGAATGTTGCTATGGACAGTAATGACACTAAGAAAACAAAGAGTAAGATCATGAAGACCAAGTTGAATAAGAAATGTTGTGTGAGAAAAGACAATGGCGAAGATGAAGAAAGCGAGAAAAAAATGGATAATCTTAAGAAGAAGGCAACAAAAAGGGGAAGTGCACTGATGGAAGGTTCGCGGTGCAGTCGTGTTAATGGAAGAGGATGGAGGTGTTGTCAACAAACACTTGTTGGTTATTCTCTTTGTGAGCATCATTTAGGAAAAGGAAGGTTGAGAAGCATGACAAGTGTTCGAAATAGATCTATTGGACTTTCTACCACTGCACCAAACAATGTTGTTGATACAGATAGTGTTTCATCATCTTCTAATTATGATCTTGTAAAGAAAATCACTTCTGGGAATGATATTGTTGATAAGTTGAAGAATGATGATGATGAGAAGAAGACATTGATGATCAATAAGAAGAGAATGAAACTTGGAATGGTTAAAGCACGATCCATGAGCAGCTTATTGGGACAGACAGACAACAAGGTTGTTGTAGTTGACCAGAATAACAAGACTCAAGATTACAACTAAATTATTATTATCCTTACTTGTATTAATATTTTGGTGCTACAACTATGTTTTATATATTCAACTTATTCTGTGCTTTAATTTCGTACACTATTATATGGTATAATATAAAATATATTATTATTATTATTATTATTATTATTATTATTATTATTATTATTATTATTATTATTATTATTATTATTATTATTATATGATGATGCTATTATTTTGTATTATATTTTCCAATGGATAGTTAGTTCACCTAAGATATCATGATCATATGAATATTATATGTACTTTTCCCATAACTTTATCATTTTAGATTTCATGTGAAGTTTGTAATTTTCAGACAATAATTTTACATGTAAATTAGATGATTATAACCGTTTCTTATGGTCAACATGCATCTATAATGGTTTCAACTCAAAATTTGTTGTGAGTTTGCACACGTTATAGAAAAAGATATTTTGTATCTTTTGATGATTTTTGATGATATTGTGGTGGAGATTGTTTTAGACATGAGCATTGTATTTTGTTTTGATGTTTCATGCATATAGGTGTGGAATTTATTAACTTAGACATCATATGCAAGAAAATTTACTGTTCCGTATGTAATAAGCACTTCTGGGAATATTCTATACTGATAATTCGGAGTTTGCTTATCACTTATTAATATTATTTTTGCTTAAAAAATATTGCAAACAATTTTTAATAAATGGTTAATTATTTATGTAGTTATCATCTATCTATACCTACCTAGCTTTTATTAACCATTTAAATAAACCATTTACTTTATATATATATATATATATATATATATATATATATATATATATATATATATATATATATATATATATATATATATATATATATATATATATATATATATATATATATATATATATATATATATATATATATATATATATATATATATATATATATATATATTGTAATAAGATGAAAGATTTTATTATTGTTTATACTATGAGTTAAGAATATGCGATGTGGGTCAATTTTGAAGGTGGAAGAGAGATAATATGATGGGAGAATAAGAACTAGGTAATGAGGCTAATAATTTGGAATTGGAGCCAGCTATTTGGTAGGCCAGTGGTATTTTAAAATGGATATGGATTGGGAAAAAGGTTTTAAACTAAAGTCACCCCATAATGCTTCAAAAAGATAATAAGGTTAGACACAATTTCAGAAGTCCTGGTTGAGGGCATAGGGCATGTAAGTGTCTTAATTTAAAAGACCTTGATGTGCTGTTAAATTTACAATGCTTTTCAAATGCACTATTTATTTTAAGACCACACCAAACCATGTAAAAAATGAGCAATGCTATGGAAACATATAAAATTGTTAAAGTGTTCCTTAACATTGTATAAAATACAAGTATTTTAAAGGTATTATGAATAATAAAAAGAGAAAAAATATTTTGTGCGAACCCAAATGCATATACAAAATTTAATAATTTATTATATAAGTAAGGTAGATTGTATTGATTTATTATTTAAGTTTAAAATTTTAAATTATTTATTTATTTATTTATTTTAGTTTTGTGGTATTTGGATTGAATTTTAGTGTTGATAAGGGTATTTTTATGGTTCGACAGGAGTTGTGTACGTTGAAATACACTTGTAATTTTTAAAATTTTATTGAGTAAGTGAATAGAAAAACAATTTTAACAATTCTTATTTTTCCTCTTCTTTTTTCTCTATTTTTTGTAAAACCTAATAGACTTTCTTGTTTTTTTATCAAGAAACTCAATTTTTTTCCTTATATTTTGGTTTGTTCTTAACGACATCAATTCACAACAAATTGATGCAGTGAGCATGGAGGAAGATGCCTTCAACAAAGTATGAGATTGAGAAATTCACCGGTGTGAATGATTTGGTTTGTGGCGTTTGAAGATGGAAGCCCTTCTTGTTCAACATGGTTTGTTAGAAGCTTTGGAAGGATCAGAGAATATGGATGATTCCCTATTGGAGAAGGAGAATGCAACAATGGTTGAAAAAAGCTCACAGTGTCATTGTATTAAGCCGTGGTGATAAGGTTCTCCGGAAGGTTTCAAAGGAGAAAATTGCAGCTGGTGTGGACGAAACTTGAAGGTTTGTACATGATGAAATCGTTGGTTAATCGTCTCTACCTGAAGCGAGCTTTGTATTCATTCAAGATGAGTGAAAACAAAGCCCTTGTTGAGCAACTGGATATGTTTAATAAGTTGATTCTTAATCTTGAGAATATCGAAGTCAAGATTGATGACGAAGATCAAACGATGTTGTTGTTGTGCTCTTTACCTAAGTCTCATGCTCACTTCAAAGAAACTCTCTTATATGGAAGAGAGTCGTTGACCTTTGAAGATATTCAATTTGCCTTGTACTCTAAGGATTTAAACAAACAAAAGGAGCACAAGTCATCTTCTTTTGGTGAAGGTTTATCTATTAAGGGGAAATTCTTAAAGAAATATGGTAGATTTTAGAAGAAGAAGGGTAAAGTTTTACATAATTCTTATGGTGGTAATACTCATACTATTAAGTGTTATCATTATAAGAAGAAGGGTCATACAAGAAAAGTATGCCCCGATCGTTTGAACAATCATGATGGAAAGGATAATGATAATGCATCCATTGTGCAAGATGGTTATGAATCATCTGATGTCCTAGTGGTTTCAAGCAGCGACTCTAGTAAGGAGTGAATTATGAATTCAGGGTGTATTTGACATATGAGTCCGAACAAAAACGTGTTTATGGAATTGTGTGATCGGGATGGTGGATCAGTGGATGGGAAACAATAAAGCTTGCAAAATTGCAGGTATTTGGTCTGTGAGATTCAAGCTCCATGATGAGTCAATAAGGTTATTGACTGATGTTAGGTATGTACCTGATCATGAAAGAAATTCGATTTCTCTTGGTGAATTCGACAAGAAAAGATATGTTTTCAAAGGAAAGCAAAACATCCTAAGGGTAATGAAGGGGTCAAAGGAAGTCTTGAGAGGCATCAAGAAACAAGACTTATATACCCTTCAGGCTAGGATTATAAGTGGTTTAGCAAATGTGGCATCCATAAAACCTATATGAAAGATTGAGGTCTGGCCCAAGAGACTTGGCCATGTCAGTGAAAAAGGCCTTGCCGAATTATCAAAATAAAATCTGTTGGGTGGTGACAAGGTCGAAAAAATCGAGTTTTGTGAACCTTGTGTATTTGGTAAATCCTATAGAATGAAATTTAACAAAGGTAAACAAAGAACACATAGATCCCTTGATTACATTCATGTTGATCTTTGGGGGCCTACAAGGAATCCTTAACACTCGGGTGCAAAAAATTTCTTATCCATAGTTGATGATTATTCCAGAAATTTATGAGTATTCATCCAAAAGACTAAGGATGAAACTTTTGAAAATTTCAAAAGTTGGAAGACTCTGGTCGAAAACCAAAATGGAAGGAAGGTCAAGAGGTTGAGGATCGACAATGGTCTTGAATTTTGCAATGAGACTTTCACAGCTATTGTGTTGCATTTGGTATTTCAAGGCACAAAAATACTGTAAGGACTCCCCAACAAAATGGTTTGACTGAAAGGTTTAGTCGAATCATTCTGGAAAGGGTGAGGTGCATGTTGGTAAGTGCAGGATTAAAAAAGGTGTTTTGGGCAGAAGCTGCAATGACTACGACAAACTTGATAAATAGGTGTCCCTCGACAACCTTGGGAATGAAGACACCTGAAGAAGTCTGGTCAGGACATCCACCTAGTCTCGACATACTTAGAGTATTTGGCTATTTAGCTTATGCTCATATTAGGCAAGACAAGGTCGAACCTAGAGCTCTGAGATGTATGTTTCTTGGATATTCTGAAGGAGCCAAAACTTATAGGTTGTGGTGCCTAGAGCTAGGTTAAG
Source organism: Lathyrus sativus (assembly GCA_963859935.3). Classification (NCBI taxonomy): domain Eukaryota; kingdom Viridiplantae; phylum Streptophyta; class Magnoliopsida; order Fabales; family Fabaceae; genus Lathyrus; species Lathyrus sativus. Next base: position 603,304,943 of record OZ012737.1, on the reverse strand, counting down.
AGAGGTATATCACAAGTTGATATGTAGTTTTCAATGAAGCTAAGATGGCTATCAAGAAAACTGATGACATTGGTCGAAGTTTGAAGATCTCTGAAAAAGAGCTGGAACGAGAAGAGATTCATGTTGAGGTGGAACTTAATGATGTTGAATTGCATGACTCAGATGAAGTCAAAGAAGATGCAAAAGTTGTTGTTGAAGGTGAGGAGACTGATAATGACTACCTGCTGGAAAGAGACATATCGAGAAGAGTCATCAAGCCACCTTAGAGACTTGGTTATGGAAATCTCATAGCTTATGCCTTAATCTCTGCTAGTGAGGTTCTTGATGAAGAACCTAGAGACTATAAGGAAGTTATGAGAAGTTGAAATAATACTGAATGGCTGAAAACCATGGATGATGAGATGAAATCTCTCCATGATGATAACACTTGGGAGTTGATCGAGAAACCTGCAGGGGTCAGGTTAGTCAGTTGTAAGTGGATCTTCAAGGTTAAGGAAGAATCAAATGAGTGATGTCGAAGAGTTTTAAGGCAAGGTTGGTTGTTAAGGGGTTCACTCAGAAAGAAGGTATCAACTTCAATGATGTGTTCTCACCTGTTAAATGTGATGGTCAAAGTGTAATACACTCGTCGAAGAACTCAATGAAGGTGTGAAAAGTACACAAGAAGGGGGTTGAATTGTGTTTCGTGTTTTCTTTTAATTTAGCTTCTGATCAGAGTTTCAGAATCAGAACTGATGTTCAGATTCTGAGTTAATTTGTTTGGCAGCGGATATAACATAAGTAAATAAAATAATAGCAGAAGACACAAAAGATTTACATTGGCTCTTTCCATAACTGAGAGTAGTCCAGTTCCCTTGCCTCACAAGAGCTTTTCATTATAATCACTTCATAATTACAATCGCTTATGCTTCTGCATAAGACTTTTACAACTGCTCAGACCAATTGTCTGAGACTTCCCTTGCTTAGAGCACATGTCTAAGACTTAATCTTTGCTCACACCATCTGACTGAGCCATCAACACTTATGTCTTCTAGTTGATACTTTCCTTTGCTTAGAGCACATGTCTAAGACTTCACTTTGCTCACATCCTCTGGCCGAGCCACCTGCTCTTCTGGCCATCCAGACTAAGACTTCCCTTTCTCAAGCTGCACTCGAGACTTCTTGCTCACGCCCTCATAAGGAGACTTTCCTATACTCAATCAGACTAGTTGAATAAAACTTTCATAGCTCAAGCACTTAAGCAATGAGACTTACGTGGCTTAAGCATCTTGGCTCAAGACTTGTTGCTTGAATCCCAATGAGACAAGACTTTTTGCTCAAGCACATAGCAGGAGACTTAATCTAAACTACTGAAGGCTCAGCAAAATAGAGAACAAGGTGTACATGATACAAGTGTCAGAGGTACAGGAAATCATCATAACAAAGACCTAAAGCACTTAACATTTCTAATATATACAGAGGTAAGAAATCTTAAGGCTTTTACAATTACAACCTAAAACAAAAAACCTGCATATTACATTAGAGTTGATAATTTATTGAACTTGTTACTCCTTCATTTGAAGAATCCTTGTTAAGATTCAAACATAATCTTCAGCCATATATATATCCTTTCCAGAAACTAGTCATTGAGGAAGTAACCTGATCAAGATTCTTTGTTTTTCCTCCATAGTACAAGAGACGTTGAAGACAGATGCACAACAGATTCTGAATCTAGTGCGTAACTTGTTTAACCTTTGAGTCTTTAAGAGGTTTTGTACTGATAGAGCCATTGGGAGCACACATGCTTAGAGCATGTCAAATTTTCTTGAGCCTTGTAATCTTGTAGGCTCTAGCTGACAAGCTGATAAGATGATACAACTTGCTTTCTGCAGTACGGGAAATTCACAGCTTTATCACCAACGCTGAACGTAACTCTAACGCAATTCTAACTATGGAGAAACGATGAGTGATGAGAGCATCAAGTCTAATGTAAAGAAAAAGAAAAAGGAAGAAAAACAAGGATAGCACAAGGAAACTGTGACTGCTATGTCACTTGAAACAATCCACAAAAAACATAATTTGATCTACTCAGAAACTCATCCAATTTTCAATTACAACATATCTAGAAAATAATTAAGGGCGGTCGAAGCATTCAAGGCATTCCATTTTAAAAATAGAAAATTTGAACCAAACATTCAAGGAATCAAACTGAAATAAAAAATAAAAGGTATTTGGACATGTTGGAATAAAAACGGAAACAACATTACTACACATATCATGTAATCACAGCTTGCGAACACGTTCCAAACATAATCAAATGTTTCTGATTTAAACAAGTAAAGTTATCCAGAACAGCCACATAAATCACACATAAAGGCTATAAATCAAAGAATCACAAACCATCAAAACTAATTCAAGTTCATAATCCATGATCATGAATCGTAAAACAAGGAAACAAGAACCATTATTGCTTTCCAAAACATCCACATACTTGTTGGGTTGAAAAAGGAAAGAAAACGAACATGTTTTGTTCGAAACAGAAATAGTATCATTGTCACGAAATCGTGTTCACAACAGGCATATTTCTTTCAGAAAAAAAGTATGACATACATTTAATTGGAACTTCAAGTATCAGCCTATATAAAGAGCGTTAACACAGATAACAAGGGGGGAATTCACATTGGATCATAATATGTTATCATATACACACATATTCATATGAAATTGAAGCAGAGCAGAGTAGCGGGAGAAAAGGAGGACACTTGTCTCGTTGCCGGAGACGCGATCGAAATCACGTCGTTGGGTAACGATTTCCTATCATTTTCCTTTTGTTTCGCCTCTATTATTGCTCTCCGTGATATGTTATTTCAAACCCCTCTGAAAATCAATTGATTCGATTATTCCCATTGATCTAGGGCTTGTTATTGATGCGCGATTCATAACTTTGTGTTACTTGTTTGTGATTTTTGCCACTGGATTCGTGATCGGAGAGTTTGGTTTAGGTAGAAGAGAAAGTTTGGCCGAAAACTGGGGTTGACCACGGTGGGGCCGCAACGATGCTCATTGTGGCTGCCGCAGGTGTTCTTCTAGAACATCGCGTTTGATCTTTGTTTTGTGGGTTAACCACCTTATTTTTGTTGTTTGTAAGAGAGAGACAAAAAGAAATAGGAGGCCTTCTTGTTGTTTTTGTGTTTCATTATTACTTTGTAATCCCATGCGTACACGGCCTTTGTTCATACCATGCACCCTCAGCCTGGACCGTCGACTTAAACCAGCATTTGACCAATTCTAATCAGATGACCACACTTTAAAGTTAACCAAGGGTCCACGATGGACCCCCCATCTCGTCTGCACCTTTTCTTTTCTTTTTCGTTTTTATTTATTTATGCTTTTTAATGAATTTAGTTTTTATATATTATTATTATTCTTTTAATGAAAAAACTTGTCATTTCATTAAAAAAATGAGAGTTTTAAAATAAGAAAAGCTTTTCTTTTCATTTAAAAAAATAAAATTACTCTTACTTATTTGGGATAATTACTTTATTAAATTTAACATGCTTATCTATTTTTATCAAAATAAAAATTGGGTCTAAATTTTATTAAACAATCAATAAAAAATTTTAATTTTTAATTTTTAATTACCTTATTAAAATTTTAATCATATACTTATAACTATCATTTCTTCTTCATTATTTTAGTAATTACACCAGTTACTTAATCAATATTTGTACTAATTTAAGGTTGATAGTCATTTAACGCTTTCAATAAAACTTGAAAACCCTTGGTCTTGATTTATATCATGCTCTTCTCATGCCTTTATGTGCTTATGCTTTCTTAGCTTTTATATGCGCTTGACATGATATATACGATGTGCTATCTTTCTTCATAAGTTGGTTGTATATTATATTGCATATCTTATATGTTGAATACTTAATCATGACTATGACTTTAATACTTGATGCTTTTATCTATAATAATATGATTGCTTATGTCTGTGTCCAAGGAAGGGACTGGTGTTTGACTATTATGTCATATACATTGCATATCATTTGCATATCCTCTTTTTCCCTTTATGGCTTCTATGCATTCTTTAAGTTGAATACTTTAGATAACTTCCCTTAGGATGATTAGACAACTTTTAAATTAAGTTTCCTTTTTCTCCCTTGAGAGAATTAGACATGAGTCATCTACGTAGATGAGATGTGATTCTCCTACCCGCAACATAGTTGAGAAGGGTGTAGATTCCTTTTTCATTTAGGAGAGGTATGTGGCATACTCGTCGATTTTATATTGAGTTGGAGCCCTTCTTCTAATGTGAATCAAAGGTCCATCTTTCATATGTTTGTGGTGGTTTAAGTTGAGTATTCTCCTTAAGATGACAACTTGTCTCTTCTCCTAAAACCAATCAACAAACTTTATCTACCCTTTTAGGGGAACTACGAATGCTCTGATTCCATTCCCGCCAGGATACATAGGCACGAAATGCGATGTCTTGGCGAGCATACTTAGAAATAATACCTTAGGTCTTCTTTTACCTTTTCACTCTTTAGTAGAAAAAAAATAACAAATAATATAATAAAACAAGAGGTTCCTGTAGAGTACTACAGATACTTAAGATGCTAGCACCTTCTCTTAGTATAACCAACCCTCGAACCTTAGATTCTCTTTCGCATTGCATTGTATATTTTGGATTATTCACTCTTTTTCCCTTCCCTCGGATAAATTAAATATCGGTGGTGAATTAAAATTTTTAATTCAAGTTAATTAATAGTTTGATATCTGATTCTCACCGCGACACCAAGACATTGTTAAGTAGCCAGTTTTTTCGCTATATGTAATCAATAAAGCTGCGTGGTAAAAGCTAGTTTGTTTCCTTGTTAGTGTAGAGTTTGTTCAAAGATGGAGATTTATGGTATTTGGATCAAACTCTAATGTCTACAAGGGTAGTTTCATGGTTCGACAGGAGTTGTGCATGTTGTAGTCGAAGTCTGTTTAAGCACGTTGTTGAAATATATTAGCTTTGTGTTTAAGTTAGCATGTCGAATTGGGCCTTGCTTGTAAGCTCAATTGTTAAGTTAGCTTAGTAGTCTATAAAATAGACTAATTCTCTCAGGTTATTGAGAGAGGTTAATTGTTGATATTCACTTGTAATCTTTGAACCCTTATTGAGTAAGTGAATAGAAAATATGTTTTAACCAATTCTTATTCTTCTTCTTCCTTCTTCTCTATCTTTTGTAAAACTTAATAGTGTTTCTTGTGTTTGTTTAAGAAACTCAATCTTTTTCTCATTTTTTGGTTTGTTCTTGACGACATCAATTCACAACAAGTTTAATGAAATCTAACTTTGTATTTTTTTATTTGTTTTAAACAAATTTGATTATTACTTTGCAATGTTAACTAATATCACGTTCTACATTATAATATATATTTTTCTTAATTTCTATTATAGATTGAAAGTTTTTATCTGAGTTAAACGATACTAATCTCCACAGAAAACATATTAGATACACATAATAAGTGTTTAGTTTATAAAAGAATTTGCAAAGAGATAAATAATTGAGAAAGAGAGAGAGGGGGTGAAAAGAGCGAAAGAGATGAGAAATATATTAGATTTGAAGTATTGATTAGTATGAGAGAAAGAGAAAGAGAAATAGAAATAGGAAAGAAAGAAGTAATCTTCACCACTACGAAAAACACATATAATGACAATTGTGAAACACATATAATGATGGTTTCGAGTCTGTTGTTAGGTAAAATGTCATTGTATGTATACTGGTTTCCACAATATGCGAGAGGCGGCGTTTATAAGTTAGGTAGCGTGCTACTTATAACAACGATTAAATCAGACAACCATTGTGAAATAATTTATAGGTCCTAGATTCGAATTCCAATAACGACATTCTTGCCTTTTATTATTCTAGATAGCGCGCTCTACTTATAACAACAGTTGAGTTAAAAACCATTGTGATATAACTATTTTTTATATTTTTCGATTTTACAATATTCCCAAATTTTAAATCTGAATATTTCTGAACCGTATCATACTAGAAACATAAATACAACCATTTTTTAATTGAATTAGACCAAAAATTGTATTACATCAATGACACAATTCTATTAGGAACCAAAAATTGTATATTACATCGAAACCAAAATGGCACAAAATAGCCTACAATATACACATCATTACAACAAATAATATTATCTTGTTGTCTTGGTGTCTTGACTTTAAACACCTATAATTTCAAATAATAATAGTTGTTAGAAAATAACATCATTAGAAATTATAACATACAATAAATTATGAATGAAGAATATAAAATAATTGTTAATTTTCTCATATGCCTTCTTGGTGATTGTTACAAATAGCATGTGCATCATCTCTATCAACTTCTTCGTATGAAGTAGGTGTTGCACCCCAAAATTTGACCAACAATTATTTACCCATTGAGTGTTTGAAAGTGGATACCTTCATCAGAAAGTTCAAGAGACCCTCAGAGGAATTGGGTGAAACCAGGGTTGTGTGCTTCACAGTTTGAAAGTTGTGGGTGCTCCTCAGATGATTCTGAGACTTTGAGAAAGAACTTGATGTTTTGAGAAAGCCTATGAGATGTCTTGAAAGCCATCATGAAGCCCAGGGAGGTCATTATGCAAGAATTCTGAAGATTCAACCATGAATGGTAGAATTAGGGTTTTGACTGGGTCAACCCTAGGATAACTGAAGATTTGGAGAAGGTTGAGACTTAATCCAAGGGCCATGAGATCATGGAATGATACATAGAGATGTTATAAAGATGATTCCTAGACCAACTCATCATGATTGAGGAGTTTGAGAAGTTTTGAGCTAGGGTTTCCAAGGATTGTCAGTGAAAAAACCCTAGTTTAATCCCTATATTCCAGGCAGTTTTAGCTCTAGATGTGATTGATATCTCATCTTCCCCACAACATGAATGTTGTAGAGCTTCTTCTTAGCTTTAATTTGAGTGGTGGAAGTCCTTGATAGGAGTTACAGAGCTCAAGTTATGGTTTTGACAAATTACAGGTCAGCAGAGGTGTGTGAATCTGGGTCCTTGAAAGTCACCCAACTTGCAGACAACTTTTGCCCTAGTAGGATGACTCCTATGGTTTCTTGGTCAACATGAATGTTGAAGAGGATCTTCTTAGCTTTAATTTGAGTGGTAGAAGTCCTTGATTGGATTTGTGGAACTCAACTTATGGTTTGAACAAGGCAGGGGTATTTTGGTCATTTGTCAGTTATAGGTCACTTCAGCCAATGCCTAAAACTCCTATTTCCAAGCCTCAAATGGAAAAACTTAAAACATGAAAGTTGCTCAAAATGTGATTTTAAGTCTAGAAAGAAGGTCACAAATTGTTGAAAAAGCTCATAGCACAAGATTCCATGATTGGTCAAGAATGAACTAAAAAAGGCTTATAACTTTGAAAAGTTGAAATTGAAAAGTGATTTGGGAGATCCACAAATCCAAAATAGGTCATCCAATATATCATTTTGATTGGAAAAACCATTTTAAGAACTTTGGTTTAAGTAGAATTTTCATTTGAGGCTCCAAAAATGGACTTCCTTTGGAAATTTATTACTTGCATAAGAGGGCAACTTTGCAAAACCCTACACAAGCCAAAAATGGACTTGTTTTTCACTCACCCTCACTTAATAACTCATGTAAGGAGAATTTGAGGTCAAATTACAAGGCATGAAGCAAGGGATATGAGACTTTCAACTTCTCATTCAAGGAGAAATTCATGAACTTTCCACACCATTCTAGATGATTCTAGAAGCATCCAATGATTGTTATATAAAGAATGCATCAGAGAGTGATGAGAGGTTGGTGAAACTTGAGCCAAGTCAGAAGAGAGAGAGAGATACATAGCCATTGGAGAAGTTTCTTCAAGTTGAAGTAATCCAAGATATCTTCCACTACCAGCCATCACCTTCACAACAAGTGCAAACAGAAGGTTGAGGACCATTGTAGGACCATCTTGGAGCAATTACAAGGACTGCAAGCATCCCCTCGAGCCTCACCATTAACTTCTTGACAGGTTCTTTCTTCACTTTCTTCCATCTTAATTATTGAGTTTTAGTTGGTTTTATAGGTATAGAATGATTGTGTTAGGGTAGATGACTTAACCCTAGAAGTTATAGCTCATTCCATGAGGTTCCATGGCAGGTGCATAAAACTTTAATTTTCAAGAACTGGCTGTTTAATGAGTTTTAATCAGCTTGAATTAGTGTATAATGACCAGGATAGCTTGTAGAATATCTGTAAGCCATTGAACTGAGGTTTGATGAAGGTTGGTATCAGTCGAGCATGGTGGTACCAAGATGTGTAAGCATTCTGTTTGGATTATTCAGGAGGAATTAGGAAAAACTACTCGTACCATTGTAATCTAGGCATTTAGTAGGTCATTTCTTGTTTTGGAATCGTGGCAAACCGTGGCGTGTGGAGAGAGCTAGAAGAGCTCGAATGTGAGCGCATGGAGGGAGGGTCTGAAAACCCTAGGTCCCATTTGGGGACGATGAAGGAGCGCCCTTGGATGGGTCTCAATATTTGACTCATTCGCCTAATCCAACGGCTGTGATCGAAGCTGAGAAAGAGAGGGAAGATTTGAATTCCATGAAACACGGTCGTTTCATTAAAGGGCGTTCTGGGCCCAGAATTCTATTCCCACCCCCCTTTTATTTGGCCCAGTCAGTTTTAACTAGCGCGTATTACTATTCTGACCCCCTCCCCTTTAATTCATTTTATTTCTTTTATTTTCTTTTTTAATATTTCTGTTTTGATTAATTCATTAAAAAATGATAGAAAATGATTTTTAAATTCTTCTTTTTTCTATGAATAGATTAAAATGTGTAGAAAATTATAAAAGTAAAATTGAGATTTTATTTTTAGGTTTAATATTTTTAATAGATTTTCCAATTAAATAGCTTTTTAATTGTTTAATTTTGTATCATGATTTTGTAGGAATTGTTTTAGAACCTTCCCTTAGGGTTTTTAATCCATTCTTTTTTGTGCAATTAGATGATGAGTCATAGTTCCCCATAGGTTTTTTCTAGATTTTTTAGAATTAATCTTGATTAGTTTAATTAGGGTTGATTTAGGGTATCCTGATTAGGGTTTTAATTGTGCATAGGTGATGAATTCCTTTCTTTGATTGAGTTTCATCTTGATTTTTAGGTAGAGACCTTTGTAGATGTTATGAGTAGGTGTTGAGGACCCTTGTGAATATTTGTTAGATTTTTCCCCATTAGTTTAGTATTTTTAGGTATTTTCTGAAGTTGCCTGTTGATTGTGTCTCCCCTGTGGGTTATCTGTTCATCTTTGGGGTTTATTCTGAGGAATTTGCTGAGGGGCTTGTGTTGCCTTGAAGACTTTGATGGAGAGCATCATGGAGAGAAGATTGTAGACCAAGACTCAGAGACCCAGAGCTTGTCCTGTTCCTTGTCTGTGAGGTTTGAGAACCTGAAGTTTGAAGGAAGTTCATGGTACTTTCCTGAGGAAGGCACTATGAATGACTTTCATTCTTTCTTCTCACCTCTTTCTTAAGTATCCAATGATGTTGGAGCCAACTTGTGAGTTTAATTTCTCCTGAGGAGGAATGTAAACTGATCACATGTTGTTGAGCCACATGGGATACAACTCCTAAGTGGAAGCCTCCTAGTACTTTCCTGAGGAAGGTCCTATGGGTCTATTCACTTAGTTCCATTAGATTGTCTAGGATTTCTCAAGTATCCAATGATGTTGGAGCCAACTTGTGAGTTTAATTTCTCCTGAGGAGGAATGTAAACTGATCACATGTTGTTGAGCCACATGGGATACAACTCCTAAGTGGAAGCCTCCTAGTACTTTCCCGAGGAAGGTCCTATGAGTCTGTTCATTTAGTTCCACTAGTTCAGATAGGATTTCCTAAATATCCAGTGATGTTGGAGCCTGCTTGTGAGTTTAATTTCTCCTGAGGAGGAATGTAAACTGATCACAGTGGTTGAGCCACATAGGGTATGACTCCTGAGTATACACCTCCTAGTGCTTTCCTGAGGAAGACACTATGAGTCTGATTGCTTAGCTCCCTTTCTTTGGTAAGCTTGTTCCGAAGCTTGAAGACTGGGATTGATTTCTCCTGTTTTAGAGTTTTGCTTGAGAGCTTTGCTTAGATTTGATTAGATTCTGTGATTAGGGTTAGGATTAGAGAATAGATGATTCTTTCTCAAGTTTGTGTTTTGTTTGCCTGATGGTACTTCATTGCTTTTATCTGTCATTGCTTGATAGCATGTTGTTTATTTTCAGTATGAGTACTGTTATTTCATGACTGGCTTGAGGTTGAGATGAGCTTGTGGAGGCTGAAACCCCACACACATTTCCTCCCTCACTTGCATTGCATGTATTTTACTGTTAAAGCTGATGCTTTTGTCTGTTTTGGTGTATCATTGACATGATCCCTTAGGACTCTCATTTCCTCTGCTGAGGATTTGATGATAGACTTTTAGGTTGAAACCTATGCATGACAACATCTAGGAGTTCCCTGTTCAACCTTCAACCATAGGATGAATCCATGGCATGATAACAGTAGGACTTGATAGTCTCCCTCCTAGTTGAGCCATTTATCTTGTAGTTTCCCGAACTACGTTTGCTCTGATCTTCCATACAGTGTGGAAGTACGTAGGCATAGGATGCGACGTCCTAGCGAGCAACCTTCCCCACCTTCACCCGTAGTTAGGCCGAACTACGTTGACTCTGATTTCTCGTTCCAGACGGGAATACGTAGGCATAAAGCGCGACGCCTTGCCGAGTCATTTTTCTTTTCTTTTTCAGCCAGCCTTGATAGGTAGATAGATTATAACCAACCCGTCCAAGTAAACAAACAAGCGAGGATCCCGTCGAGTACGACGGACGTGAGGGGTGCTAATACCTTCCCCTTGCGTAACCGACTCCCGAACCCAGACAATGGTTGCGATGACCTTGTCTTACCCTTTTTCGTCAGGTTTTTCCGATCGTTTCCTTTCCCGCCCTGAGGGATAAATAACGAAAGGTGGCGACTCTTCTGTCATGCCGGCACCTTATTTTCGCGCAAGCGACAGCTGGCGACTCTGCTGGGGAATTCAGGTGTTTCCCTATGCGAGTCTCGCCTTGGATTTCCTTCCTAGCTGCCTGGGACCGTCCCCAGCAGCTGGCGACTCTGCTGGGGACATACAGCATCTAGGGACTTTTCCCATCCCTTATGCTGGGACCGTTTCCCATCCCCTACGCGAGTCAATCCTATCGTTTGTGTGTTTGCTTGTTGGGTTGCGTTTATTTATCGCATTCTTACTTCTCGCATTTTTACTTCCCGCATTTTATTTCCCGCATTTTATTTCCAGTTTGATATGATTATCTGTGCTGCTGTGGGAGAGGGATGTTACTGTGAGTGAAAAGCCGGACCTGGGCTTGAGTACACACCTAGATATAGTTGCGGAGAAGTAGTAGACGAACCTGTCTGCTGAGCAGGCACAGTTCCCTACGAAAATCTGCGCTCAGACGAGATTCTTGCAGAGGTGCTCCTTTCCGGTCCTGAGGATCTGAGGGGAGTCCAGACGTGAGGATTGTCGACTCTGGGGACCGATCATTTGGAAGTCAGCTAAGAGAGGCCTCTTCATGACTTGACGATGCCACTCCTTCTGGGAATCGTATCGTCACTCATGAAAGTCTGTGACGCTGACGACCGCATAGGATGCCGTACCTTTGTCCGTGGATTAGGTCCATACCTGTGAGTGGGGTTGGGATATTGTAGGAAACTTTGACCTCCAGACTACCTGGTTTTCTTGACAGTGAATCAGTTATGTTGGTACCAGGGTTCCCAGTTGCAGATTTGACTGTTCTTGACAGAGCGAGGGTTCGATCAGAGGATCTTATCATCGGGTGTATGTTTGTTCCTGGTAAAGCAGGTTTCGATCAGAGTATTGTTATCAGAGGTTTGTCCTAGATGGAGCAGATTTTTGAGTGGGGTCTGAAGATCTCATCAGCAGTTGCTGTTTGTTCTTGATAGGGCAGATTTTGAGTGGGGTCTGAAGATCTCATCAGTAGCTGTGCATTTGTTCTTGAGAGGGCAGATTTTTAATTTGGGGTCTGAAGACTTCATCAGCGGATGTTTTCCGATCATACATCCCGGGGTCCTTATTATCAGTCACCTATTCTTGTCAGAGCAGAATTTTGATCTCGACCCTATCAGATGGTTATTCTCAGCAGATCAGATCAGTGGTCTTACACCGGGGTTTCCTTCTCATCAGTGACTGTTGATGCCGAATCTCCACAGCAGTCACCTGGATATATTGTTGCATCCCTGCATTTTGCATTAGCTCGCATATTCATGTTTGCATTCCATTAGCATGTGTCTGTGCTACAGGCACGTTTCGTACCCTGAGTCTGGTGCCCCGAGCAATATGAGATATTCTCTTCCATGAATGGATCCAGTCTTATCATTGCATTGACACTATGTTGGCACGTTGACACCAGAATCAGGGGTGATCTCCTGAACGTACAGACACCCATAATTCATCTTGCATGACAGAAGTCGGGACTTGTCTTCTAACCTTTGTGTTTGCAGGTTTGACTCAGAATCTAGCAGCTCAGACTAATGGAGCAGATACAAGCCGAACTGGGGAAAGTCCAAAGCCAGCTGGGGCAAGTCATGAATGACATACAGGCAGTGCGTCTGGACCAGCAAGTGCTCAGAGAGGAGAATCAGCAGCTGCAGAATCAGCTGAGCTTTCTCATGGGAGTGGTAAGGAGTATGCTAAATAGGGAGAGTGGTCAAGCACCCAAGGAAGAGACCAGAGTGCTTCCTCCGTTACCATCAGTGCCACCTGTGCTGAAGCCAAGTGGACCTCATGGACCCTCTACACAGCATGAAGCTCGAGGCCTGTCTCGTCATCAGCCGCGCCGAGCATCTCAGAATAACCCTGAAGGTTATGGTCAAAAGAAGAAGCTACTTGATAGAGCTATGGACCCACTACCCGTGAGTTATGCCCAGCTGCTGCCGCTGTTGGTTCAGAACCGTGTTCTCAAGCTTCGGACCTTAAATCCACCAGATGACGTGTCAACAGACGTTGATCTCAGCATACATTGTGATTTTCACTCTGGAGCACCGGGGCACCATGTTGAAACATGTAAGGCTCTCCGGAATAAGATTCAGGACCTTATCGACTCGAGGACGATTAGGCTTGTGCCGGGCGGCATAAGAGCATCGGGAAAGTTCATCCCTTACCCTGCGGAAAGGGTGGATGATTCCACTCCTTTGCCTGAAGCTGAGGAAGATCCGGAATATGTCCCGCGACCTTTGGTGACTGAATCGCCTCGCTCGCAGTTTCTACCTGGATCAAGCTCAAGGACGCAAGCACCTAAGCAAGAGACTATTGCCATTCAGAAACGACAACCTCTTGCTCTTGGGCGGAAAGAATACCAGCCCCAGGATCACAAGAGACCTCGCAACCACGTGGAACAAAGGAATGCTTCTCCCCATCCAGTGCCTGTGCCGTATAGCCAGATTCTTCCACTGTTGGTTCAGAATTCCTTGGTGGAACCGAAAGCTCTCAAGCCCGTGCTAGAGCCTTACACTCCAGGGTACGATCCTCATGCTCAGTATGGCTACCATGGTGGATCTCTGGGGCATTCAACTGAAGATTGCAAGGCTTTCCAGGCGAAGGTGCAGCAATTGATCGACCAAGGGTGTATTTCCTTTCCAGATGGAGTCTTGGTTGTGCGTGACGACCTCTCAGCCGTCTGAGCTCGTAGATTCAGAGGGTTACTTCCAGAAGCCAGTGGTCCAGACGGGCAGACGTCCTCAACATTGGCAGTCCTCGGACTTTTTACCATTTGCACTTGTAGTTTCTTTTCTGTTAGTTACTACTTGCTGTTAAACATTGTATGTTTCGAATGGTAATGATAATAAAGTGACTATGCATTTCTTCTGAATTAGTTATGTCGTCGTCACTCATTTACTGCATTGCACTGGTACTTGCATTTTATTTACTCCGATTTCTTACTATGATTAGCAATGAGCGGAGGGAGGATGATGAAACTGAATACGCATAACCGATGATCTTATTGCTTTCAGATAAAACTTTGCCGATGACGTACAAGGCATTGCTTCAAATCCCTAAACACCGGAGAGATAAGGAAGAGAATCCCTTGTTAACCGCTTCGAGCCGAGAAGTAGGAGTTTCTTTCGGACTTTTTAACCCTCACATCTTAACCCGGGGCAGGGTAGTTGTCAGTTAGCTTGACCGAGCGTTCAAGTCTTATAGAGGAGTGTTGTCCTTCGAGGACCAATCACATCATATTCCTCGCCAGAGGTCGTACCTCATCAACCACAATGGTTAAACCTCACCAATCAGGAGTGAGACGGTTATAATCCTTTCAGAGCAATCAAGACAACCAGTGTCGCACGACTTGTTCCAAGAAAAAAAGAGAAATAAGAAAGCCCGCTAAGTAAAAAAGGAAAAGCTAGAAAGCAAATACTTAGGCAAAAATCAGGGCATCCCGCTGGACTTCAAAAAGAAAAGTTGAAAAGAACTCTGAAGAGTCAGTCCAGGCAAAAATTAGGGAATCGAAAGAATGAAAAAGAAAGGATTATAAAAAGAAAAATCCTCGAACAAGGACAAAGTCGTGTAGATGCAGACACCGAAAACGAAAAGGAGTAACTGTCACTCCGAAACACCTTGTGAGTTCTTTAACCAGTTGTTCCCAACGTTCAACATACCTCTCGAAGAGGCGAGCGCTCGACCCAAGTTGACCGAACTTTAGGATCGGAGAACATCACGTAGAAGGGGTGGGTACAAATCATAATTTGAGCCAAATATCCTTTGTTTCACGAACCGTGAACCCGACCACGATACAACCCTTAAAAGACCTAATTGAGGCAGGGTTTATTCTGAGAGCGCATTACGATAAGGTTGAGTAACCTGACTCCTTCATGATTTGCTAATCATATCCTTATTGCGTTTTTACATCAGCACTACGTTTGAACTCTTTGGTTCATTCGTCACTCACTAGCATGACACGTAAATGAGTGACAGTACAACATTTTTTCGAAATTTGCATGAACACTGCATTAAAATTACTATTCGTAAATAAACAATTTTAGTTGCAGGTTAGTAGCTGATACGAAGGAACTTCAACAGGGAATAGTCAATCAGGACTGAATCGTCAGAGGTCTGGGTCAGAATGGTATGCTGCGAAGCCCTGTGAATCTGGGGCAATGACTTCCAGTGAGTTTGGAATCGGTTTGTCTGAGGACAAGTCCCGGAGCATCAGTTGATTATGGGGCAGTTCACGCAAGCAGCGGTTGATCGGAAATGAATCTTCTCGAGACCCAATCAGGGGCAGTTATCCGGAATCCTTGCGATTTAAGGGCAGATCCCTCCAGTGTTCGATCAGAGCATGTTGAGTCGCTCATCGCTCGTTCAGGGGCAAACTACTTCAGAGATGTTGAAGCCGACCATGCTGAAAGTCGATTAGTTGAGGATGAATCCTCCCGTTGTGCAGATGCTGGGGCAAGCCCTCTGAAGATTGTCTTGTTGCCAGTTGTTTTCGGCTCAGATTGAATTATTCCCAAAGGTCGGATTGGGGCAAGTTGAAATGCGCTGGGGCAAGTTGTTCAAATGAGTTTGTTCACCCTGGCAAGAATTGAGTATCGGGGAATCGTGTCATTACCCCGTCAAAACCTGAACCTTCTGAAGAAGCCTGGTAGTCATTGGATTGCTATCCTACAGCATAACCTGTTACTTGACTCCATGATTGGTAGCCTGTATTCCCTGTGTTGGCGTTGTTGAATCAGGATTGTTTCTCCGCAGAGATGTACGGTTTGAGGTCGTTCCCCCTGTACAGTTTGAGACTGCAGCAGATTGAGATGGCGTTTACCCCTCATCAGATTAGGGTCAAGATTGCCCTCAGTAGACCAGGATTGATATCCCCGAAGCGGAGCGAGTCCTCCTTCTCCGACAGAGTTCAGTAGTCTCTCCTCCGCAGAATCAGAATCAGATAGTGAGCATTGATATGTCTTCCCCAGGTAGAGGTGATTCTCTTCCCCAAGCAGCCGCATCCTGAAGGAACGCCACCTCATCAGCTGAGTCAAGCGCTGAAGCATGATGTCGTCTCCCCCCAGCACCGGGTCACAAGTGCAGAGTTCATGGAAATGATTGAGTACCGTAGCTCATCCCCCCCAGCACCGGGTCACAAGTGCAGATTTCATAGAAATGTCCGGGTACCGAAGCTCGTGTCTTCCCCAGCAAAGTCGCTGAAGCAGGATTTTTCCCCGCACCGGGTCACAAGTGCAGGTTTCGTAGGAAGCTGTTCATATGCCGAAGTATGCAGTAACTGATGATGCCAGACTGAAGTCTCCAGCGGAATTGAAATTCCTCACCAGAGCCGTATTCTCTCCTGAAGTTCGATGATTCCTTCTTCCCCAGTAGAGTGTTGGGACAGCTGATGTTGTATTCCCCTGCAGAGTTGTACTCTCCCCCGAAGTCAGATGATTCTCTCTTCCCCAGTGGAATCGAATTCCCCATCAGAGTCGTACTCTCCAATGAAGTAGAATGATTTCTCTCCCCGGCCGAGTCCGCAGAAAAGCAGAATCCTTGGAAGTTGATCAGATCATGATCAATTTTCCCCAGCAGAGCGTAGAACAGCCGATGCTGTATTTCCCCAGAGTCGTACTCTCTCCATCGAAGCAGAATGATTTCTCCTTCCTCAGCCAAATGTGCAGATGCCCAAGGGATCCGAATCCTTGGAAGTCGATCAGATCATGATTGGTTTTTCCCCAGTGGAGTGTGGAGCAGCTGAAGTTGTCTCCCCACAGAGTGGTCATCCCCAGAAGAGTAGCCGAGACGGCCGCACAGTTCATTCTCGCGATTGATATCAGCAGATCCAAGTTCTCGTAGAGCTTCATCCCTTGCAGCAGTCAACTGAAGTTGTGTTCCCCTGCAGCAGTTCGCGGAAGATCAGTTCCCCAGACAGAGCCTAATTGATATTGGCGTGTTCACGTTCCCCTCAGCAGGATGATTCCTCTATCTGAGTAGTCCTTTCTCCTTGACAGGAGAGTTCCCCGTCGGCATTTATTTTGCTGACGGGAGCGCATCATTGTGCATGATTGCATAGCATTATGCATGATTGCATAGCATTGTGCATGACTGCATAGCATTTAAACGTTGCAATAGCATTGTGCATGATTGCATGGCATTTATCATAAATACATATCATTCCCACCGTGTGGGGCATAGTGCAGAAGCATACGCATCATAAGCATGATCTAGGTCATTGTCATCCTTGTTGAACAGGTGTATCCCAAAAGACCAGTTGCTCAGGACGATTCCTGATATTCTCTCCAACAAGGTCGCTCTCTTAAGATGATTCTTAAAGACCCCGGTGTAATCCCCACGGTCGCTCGCTCGCTCAAGATGATTTTTGAGATCCCCAGCGAAGTCTTCAGTTCGAGATGATTCTCAAATCCCTCAGCAGGGCCGTTCGCTTAAGATGACTCTTAAGACCTCAGTACAGTTTCCCGAGTTGTTTGCTTAAGATGATTCTTGAGCTCCCCAGTAGCGTCCGCAGCAAGAGTTGCCCAGGAAGATTCCTGGAAGCACCCAGCAGAATAAAGTCTCCAGAAAGGTTATCAGTTCAGGATGATTCTTGGAAGCGCCCGCCGGAGTTGTTTGTTCAAGGTGATTTCTGGAACCCCCAACAGAGTGGAGGTCTTTTCCCCAACAGAGTGGAGGTCTTTTCCCCAGCAGGTAGTTGGCATTTCCCCAGCAGCAGGCAGGTAGATTGATGTCCCCAGCCGAGCACAATCATGATTGGCAGATGAAAGGTTCCCCCAAACAGATCCCGAAGGATTGTCCAGCAAGCTGAAGTTTGTTTATCCCGCAAGTTTGAGAACTTAATGACATGAGTGTCTTGTAGCCTGACGGCTATGTTCCCCAGAAGGGTCATTTCCCAAAAAGTCGTTCAGGGCATCTATCGCTTTCCCCATGCAGAGTATAGCAGAGGATAGTGTGTTGATCAGCCTGATGTGCTGCGCTCTCCGGAGGAGTCCGTCATCCTCAAGTATAAGTCCAGATGAGATCGGCAGAAAATGCAGCTCCCTTGAAGGGTAGCTCTCCCCCAGTAAAGTTGGTAGGAATCGTCTGAGTAAACTCTTTCGTTATTCTCCAACAGTTGTCGAAGTCGTTTGGGTGAACTCTCTCGTCTTTCTGCAGCAAAGTCTACAAGGTTGTTTGGGTGAACCCTTCCACCTTTTCCCCAGTGAGTCATCAGGATTGTTTGGGTGAACCCTCATTCTTCTCTCCTCAACAGAGTTGGTAACTTGATGATTATGTCCAGTGACCCGGCATGTTTGCTTTTATTTAGCAACAACTTGACAGGATGTCAAGAGAATAGCAGCGTGATATGTCTGCTCCAACAACGATGTCTAATCTGAAGATGGATTTCGTAAGCGCCCGATGGCGATATCAGAAGGTTCCTGTGAAGCCAGATTTCCGTGTGGATGAATCAACGGGTGGCTGAAGACAAGGTTCCGGAGTTGTAGATACAACACAATGATCCGTGTGAGTCTGAAGACCAAGTCAGTTATCCTGAGGTGATGATTGAGTGCGATCAAGTGAATGATACGTCTTCTGATTGAAGTCGAAGATGTTCCCCCAACAACGATGTCTAATCTGAAGATGGATTTCGTAAGCGCCCGATGGCGATATCAGAAGGTTCCTGTGAAGCCAGATTTCCGTGTGGATGAATCAACGGGTGGCTGAAGACAAGGTTCCGGAGTTGTAGATACAACACAATGATCCGTGTGAGTCTGAAGACCAAGTCAGTTGTCCTGAGGAGATGATTGATTGAGATCGAGTGAATAGTTTTTCTTCTGACTGAAGTCGAAGATGTTTCTCCAGCTGAAGCGGAGTTTTGCCTGAAGGCAAAGTGTTTGAATCTCCGTAGAGTCATGAATGGCTCAGGATACCATTTCTCTGACTGAAGTCACAGATTTCCTAAGCTGAAGCGAAGGCGCCTAAGGGCAAGGTTATTCCCCAAGGTCATGAATGACCTAGGATTCATTTTTCGGACTGAAGGCCGAAGTATATCCCTGACTGAAGTCACGGATGCTCTATAGCAGAGGTGGAGTTGCCTGAAGGCAGATCCATGTATCCTTGAAGGCCAAGGACCATTTCTTCAGACTGAAGTCGAAGATACCTCCTGCAGAGTTGCCGACAGGCAAAGTTTACATCCTTGAAGGCCAAGGATGTTCGTTCTAGCTGAAGCTGGAATAGCCGAAGGGCAAGGTTATCCCCAAGGTCATGAATGACCTAGGATTCATCTTTCGGGCTGAAGGCCGAAGTATATCCCTGACTGAAGTCTCGGATGCTCTATAGCAGGGGTGGAGTTGCCTGAAGGCAGATCCATGTATCCTTGAAGGCCAAGGATCATTTTCTTCAGACTGAAGTCGAAGAAACCTCCTGCAGAGTTGCCGATGGGCAAAGTTTACATCCTTGGAGGCCAAGGATGTTTTTCTAGCTGAAGCTGGAATGGCCAGGGGCCAGGGTTTCATTCATATTCAGAAGTACTTAAAGATCTTTTCTAGCTGAAGCTGGAAGTGGCCAGGGGCCAGGGTTTCATATATCTTTAATGTTGAAGTTCTACGGCAGGCAGTGTGCAGCAGTATTCCGATGTTCGTTACGGTTCTGAGGGTGAACCCCAGATCAGAATGTGCTCGGTTAAGTCTCTCATTCCCAGCGGAGTAGTTTCAAATACGCAAGTGTACCTTTTGTTCCATTTACCAGGGGTGAACCCCAGGTCAGAATTGTTCAGTGATATAGTTCTCCAGCAGTGAGCTTGGGTATTTTGATTATCCGACGGCGAGATCAGATTATGTTTGTTTCCGGCGGCGAGGTTGGATGTTTGTTTGACGGCAATGTCAGACTCCTTAAATCCCCAGCAGAGATGATGTTGGTACGACGGCGATGTCGAGTGTCTCTCAGAGTGATGTTTGTGTCCGGCGGCGGTGTCAGATTCAGTTTTCCAGCGGTGATGTTGGATATATCAGATTCAGTTTTCCAGCGGTGATGTTGGATATATCAGATTCAGTTTTCCAGCGGTGATGTTGGATATATCAGATTCAGTTTTCCAGCAGCAATGTTGGGTATGTTAGAAGGTTTAGTCTTCCAGCGGTGATGTTGGGTGTCGTGGTTGTCTGAAGGCAACGTCAGAAGAATTTAATGTGGATAACTGACGGTGATGTCAGATCAGTATTTCTCCAGCTAGTTGTTGAGCAGCTAGTGTTGCAGTGTTCGAAGGTTTGTTCCCCGCAGAGTACCGTGTGCTTGTGCAGTTGGCAAATTTTCGGGTTTACCGGTATTCAACCGTCTCGCACCTTGATTGGTTGAGAGCCGTTTGCTTCTCACCCAATCAGGTTCAAGCCGTTTGAATAGGGGCAGCTGTTGCACCCCAAAATTTGACCAACAATTATTTACCCATTGAGTGTTTGAAAGTGGATACCTTCATCAGAAAGTTCAAGAGACCCTCAGAGGAATTGGGTGAAACCAGGGTTGTGTGCTTCACAGTTTGAAAGTTGTGGGTGCTCCTCAGATGATTCTGAGACTTTGAGAAAGAACTTGATGTTTTGAGAAAGCCTATGAGATGTCTTGAAAGCCATCATGAAGCCCAGGGAGGTCATTATGCAAGAATTCTGAAGATTCAACCATGAATGGTAGAATTAGGGTTTTGACTGGGTCAACCCTAGGATAACTGAAGATTTGGAGAAGGTTGAGACTTAATCCAAGGGCCATGAGATCATGGAATGATACATAGAGATGTTATAAAGATGATTCCTAGACCAACTCATCATGATTGAGGAGTTTGAGAAGTTTTGAGCTAGGGTTTCCAAGGATTGTCAGTGAAAAAACCCTAGTTTAATCCCTATATTCCAGGCAGTTTTAGCTCTAGATGTGATTGATATCTCATCTTCCCCACAACATGAATGTTGTAGAGCTTCTTCTTAGCTTTAATTTGAGTGGTGGAAGTCCTTGATAGGAGTTACAGAGCTCAAGTTATGGTTTTGACAAATTACAGGTCAGCAGAGGTGTGTGAATCTGGGTCCTTGAAAGTCACCCAACTTGCAGACAACTTTTGCCCTAGTAGGATGACTCCTATGGTTTCTTGGTCAACATGAATGTTGAAGAGGATCTTCTTAGCTTTAATTTGAGTGGTAGAAGTCCTTGATTGGATTTGTGGAACTCAACTTATGGTTTGAACAAGGCAGGGGTATTTTGGTCATTTGTCAGTTATAGGTCACTTCAGCCAATGCCTAAAACTCCTATTTCCAAGCCTCAAATGGAAAAACTTAAAACATGAAAGTTGCTCAAAATGTGATTTTAAGTCTAGAAAGAAGGTCACAAATTGTTGAAAAAGCTCATAGCACAAGATTCCATGATTGGTCAAGAATGAACTAAAAAAGGCTTATAACTTTGAAAAGTTGAAATTGAAAAGTGATTTGGGAGATCCACAAATCCAAAATAGGTCATCCAATATATCATTTTGATTGGAAAAACCATTTTAAGAACTTTGGTTTAAGTAGAATTTTCATTTGAGGCTCCAAAAATGGACTTCCTTTGGAAATTTATTACTTGCATAAGAGGGCAACTTTGCAAAACCCTACACAAGCCAAAAATGGACTTGTTTTTCACTCACCCTCACTTAATAACTCATGTAAGGAGAATTTGAGGTCAAATTACAAGGCATGAAGCAAGGGATATGAGACTTTCAACTTCTCATTCAAGGAGAAATTCATGAACTTTCCACACCATTCTAGATGATTCTAGAAGCATCCAATGATTGTTATATAAAGAATGCATCAGAGAGTGATGAGAGGTTGGTGAAACTTGAGCCAAGTCAGAAGAGAGAGAGAGATACATAGCCATTGGAGAAGTTTCTTCAAGTTGAAGTAATCCAAGATATCTTCCACTACCAGCCATCACCTTCACAACAAGTGCAAACAGAAGGTTGAGGACCATTGTAGGACCATCTTGGAGCAATTACAAGGACTGCAAGCATCCCCTCGAGCCTCACCATTAACTTCTTGACAGGTTCTTTCTTCACTTTCTTCCATCTTAATTATTGAGTTTTAGTTGGTTTTATAGGTATAGAATGATTGTGTTAGGGTAGATGACTTAACCCTAGAAGTTATAGCTCATTCCATGAGGTTCCATGGCAGGTGCATAAAACTTTAATTTTCAAGAACTGGCTGTTTAATGAGTTTTAATCAGCTTGAATTAGTGTATAATGACCAGGATAGCTTGTAGAATATCTGTAAGCCATTGAACTGAGGTTTGATGAAGGTTGGTATCAGTCGAGCATGGTGGTACCAAGATGTGTAAGCATTCTGTTTGGATTATTCAGGAGGAATTAGGAAAAACTACTCGTACCATTGTAATCTAGGCATTTAGTAGGTCATTTCTTGTTTTGGAATCGTGGCAAACCGTGGCGTGTGGAGAGAGCTAGAAGAGCTCGAATGTGAGCGCATGGAGGGAGGGTCTGAAAACCCTAGGTCCCATTTGGGGACGATGAAGGAGCGCCCTTGGATGGGTCTCAATATTTGACTCATTCGCCTAATCCAACGGCTGTGATCGAAGCTGAGAAAGAGAGGGAAGATTTGAATTCCATGAAACACGGTCGTTTCATTAAAGGGCGTTCTGGGCCCAGAATTCTATTCCCACCCCCCTTTTATTTGGCCCAGTCAGTTTTAACTAGCGCGTATTACTATTCTGACCCCCTCCCCTTTAATTCATTTTATTTCTTTTATTTTCTTTTTTAATATTTCTGTTTTGATTAATTCATTAAAAAATGATAGAAAATGATTTTTAAATTCTTCTTTTTTCTATGAATAGATTAAAATGTGTAGAAAATTATAAAAGTAAAATTGAGATTTTATTTTTAGGTTTAATATTTTTAATAGATTTTCCAATTAAATAGCTTTTTAATTGTTTAATTTTGTATCATGATTTTGTAGGAATTGTTTTAGAACCTTCCCTTAGGGTTTTTAATCCATTCTTTTTTGTGCAATTAGATGATGAGTCATAGTTCCCCATAGGTTTTTTCTAGATTTTTTAGAATTAATCTTGATTAGTTTAATTAGGGTTGATTTAGGGTATCCTGATTAGGGTTTTAATTGTGCATAGGTGATGAATTCCTTTCTTTGATTGAGTTTCATCTTGATTTTTAGGTAGAGACCTTTGTAGATGTTATGAGTAGGTGTTGAGGACCCTTGTGAATATTTGTTAGATTTTTCCCCATTAGTTTAGTATTTTTAGGTATTTTCTGAAGTTGCCTGTTGATTGTGTCTCCCCTGTGGGTTATCTGTTCATCTTTGGGGTTTATTCTGAGGAATTTGCTGAGGGGCTTGTGTTGCCTTGAAGACTTTGATGGAGAGCATCATGGAGAGAAGATTGTAGACCAAGACTCAGAGACCCAGAGCTTGTCCTGTTCCTTGTCTGTGAGGTTTGAGAACCTGAAGTTTGAAGGAAGTTCATGGTACTTTCCTGAGGAAGGCACTATGAATGACTTTCATTCTTTCTTCTCACCTCTTTCTTAAGTATCCAATGATGTTGGAGCCAACTTGTGAGTTTAATTTCTCCTGAGGAGGAATGTAAACTGATCACATGTTGTTGAGCCACATGGGATACAACTCCTAAGTGGAAGCCTCCTAGTACTTTCCTGAGGAAGGTCCTATGGGTCTATTCACTTAGTTCCATTAGATTGTCTAGGATTTCTCAAGTATCCAATGATGTTGGAGCCAACTTGTGAGTTTAATTTCTCCTGAGGAGGAATGTAAACTGATCACATGTTGTTGAGCCACATGGGATACAACTCCTAAGTGGAAGCCTCCTAGTACTTTCCCGAGGAAGGTCCTATGAGTCTGTTCATTTAGTTCCACTAGTTCAGATAGGATTTCCTAAATATCCAGTGATGTTGGAGCCTGCTTGTGAGTTTAATTTCTCCTGAGGAGGAATGTAAACTGATCACAGTGGTTGAGCCACATAGGGTATGACTCCTGAGTATACACCTCCTAGTGCTTTCCTGAGGAAGACACTATGAGTCTGATTGCTTAGCTCCCTTTCTTTGGTAAGCTTGTTCCGAAGCTTGAAGACTGGGATTGATTTCTCCTGTTTTAGAGTTTTGCTTGAGAGCTTTGCTTAGATTTGATTAGATTTTGTGATTAGGGTTAGGATTAGAGAATAGATGATTCTTTCTCAAGTTTGTGTTTTGTTTGCCTGATGGTACTTCATTGCTTTTATCTGTCATTGCTTGATAGCATGTTGTTTATTTTCAGTATGAGTACTGTTATTTCATGACTGGCTTGAGGTTGAGATGAGCTTGTGGAGGCTGAAACCCCACACACATTTCCTCCCTCACTTGCATTGCATGTATTTTACTGTTAAAGCTGATGCTTTTGTCTGTTTTGGTGTATCATTGACATGATCCCTTAGGACTCTCATTTCCTCTGCTGAGGATTTGATGATAGACTTTTAGGTTGAAACCTATGCATGACAACATCTAGGAGTTCCCTGTTCAACCTTCAACCATAGGATGAATCCATGGCATGATAACAGTAGGACTTGATAGTCTCCCTCCTAGTTGAGCCATTTATCTTGTAGTTTCCCGAACTACGTTTGCTCTGATCTTCCATACAGTGTGGAAGTACGTAGGCATAGGATGCGACGTCCTAGCGAGCAACCTTCCCCACCTTCACCCGTAGTTAGGCCGAACTACGTTGACTCTGATTTCTCGTTCCAGACGGGAATACGTAGGCATAAAGCGCGACGCCTTGCCGAGTCATTTTTCTTTTCTTTTTCAGCCAGCCTTGATAGGTAGATAGATTATAACCAACCCGTCCAAGTAAACAAACAAGCGAGGATCCCGTCGAGTACGACGGACGTGAGGGGTGCTAATACCTTCCCCTTGCGTAACCGACTCCCGAACCCAGACAATGGTTGCGATGACCTTGTCTTACCCTTTTTCGTCAGGTTTTTCCGATCGTTTCCTTTCCCGCCCTGAGGGATAAATAACGAAAGGTGGCGACTCTTCTGTCATGCCGGCACCTTATTTTCGCGCAAGCGACAGTAGGCAGTTTTGTTGCATAAGAAAGAGCGGAAGGAATATCGAAACTTTCATCAGCACTAGGAGGAATGTGTTTTCCTTTAAGAATAATTGACTATCTCCTCGAAAAGTCCGCAGGGTTTGTCACATAAAAAATTTGTTTTGCTTGAGCAGCCATGATAAATGGTTCGATGTTATAAGTTGCCTTGCCAAGGTCAACCTGTGTGAACCCTACTCATCAGTCTGTACACCATTGTTATTGGGAACCTACTTGCATTGAAATAAAGGAACTTTGAAATAACATAATCAATCTCCAAAACTTCCTCAATGACACCATAAAACGCGGTGGTTGCTAAAATAAGATTTTTATCTTTTGAACTAGAGAAATACATGGATTCAACCTCAACCATAACCCTACTATTTTGCATTATACTACGATAATCTTTTGGTTTTGTATAAAAGGAATAATTATAAATGTCGTATGCTGTCCTAGTTATCACAGTAAATTTTGGCATATACGACAATCATTTAATTGTCTCAGATGCATAATCATCATTAGAAATCCTCATATTAAACCAACTTATGAATTTCTTGTTATGTCAACTTATCATTCATTCGGAAATAATTTTTCTCTATAAATTTTTTGGGAGTAGCTATGTATGGTTCAACTACACTATGATTATTCAATATATAAAAATGTGCTTAAAATATTACATCTCGACCCATTGGCTTGACATTTGAAACTTGAGTTCATCTACCCTCAAATCTATCAACATGACGGGACTTTGGAATTCCAATAGACCTTATTTTCGACAAATAGTTTGAATAAAACTCAAGAGCTTCTTCTATGATGTACCTTTCAACGATCAAAGTTTTCGGTCGGTGATGATTCTTCGTATATCATTTAAATATCTTCTGTTATAAAATTAATATAAACTGAATTAATCGAGGATAGAATTGTGAACAAAATCATTTTTCTTAAAAGTATTTCAAGCACTCTTTTGTATGTCTTAGAGTCGGAACGCAGGAATACCTAGGATAATTCAACCTTGTATCAAATTTGTGCAAGACCGATAAAAACTCGATTATGTAGCAAAGAGTGTCTGAAATTTTGTACAAAAGAATATTTGGTTTGTGATGTGTTTTATGAATTTCGGAATGATGTATTTATAGGTTATATATGTGTTGTTTCACAAGGTTGCGACCCTTGATGAAACAACACCTTTTAATCAAGAGTTGCATTGTTTTCAAGCATTACCCATGTTCATTCTACAACAACACTTCATGAAATTTTGTTTCTCTTTGAATTCAAAATTAATCTTCACTTGCATGTTTTCTTGTTATTTTAGAACCCACTCAAGATTATTAATTCTTAATAATTTTCAACAACCCCCACTTGTTCTAATAATGACAAGACCAATTCCAAAAAAAGAGAAACAAAGAATGTTAATACAATTAAGTAGCTTTTGATTTGAATTTAACCTTAGTAAGAATAATGCAAAGTTTAATCAGAATGTTAGGTAACAATGCTTTGAACCGTTATCCAGAGTGATTAAACCGACATTATCTTACACACACTCTTTAGTGGTTCTTTGCCTATATCTCTCGCCTAACACTATTTATGGCCATGTGTTTTTCCTGTTTTCTTGAATTTTTCATGAGAGAAACTCCAACTCTCACTTTGAGACGACACCATCTCACAATTCACATTGGTGAAGTTCATATTGTATCCTTTTGCATGAGACACATACCCTCGATATTGAACTTCATTAAGAGTTTAAATAAAAGTCAACCCTCATTTAAAAGGTCAACATTATCACAAAATGTTCGACAAACATCCAAATCAACGACTTGTTATTACTCATTGAATCTTGAGGTTAATGTTCTACTAACGTAATATTAGGTTGTCGCCGCTGTCAAAATTCTTACTCAAGGAGTTTCAACCCCATGCATCTCGAGGTTGTTTTTATTAAGTCTTTGTCCAGTGTCTTAGTAAATGGATCAAAAATAATTATTGCTCGATCGTATATATGTGAAGGATTACATCCTTAATCAATTTTCTCATGAAATAATGTCTAAGTCCTACTTGCCTAGAATTTCTGTTATACACTTTTTTATGCTTTAGTTAAAGTGGTTTGACTATCGCAATGTATCAACACCTTTAAAATATTTTCTTTAGTCAATGGAACTTTCAACATAAGATCCTTCAACCACTCAACTTCTTCACTAGCGGAAACAAGAGCATCAAACTCTAATTCAACGGTTTAGAGAGTGATCCACATTTATTTCTTGCTTTTCCAATAAATTTCACCCCCAATAGTGTAAATATCCACCCAAATGTAGATTTATGATATTCAACACTCGATATCCAACTCGCGTCAGTATAACCTTCTAATATGACAAAAAACTACCATAATGGAGACCAATATTTTGGTTTTCATAAGATATATGAAAATCCTAATGATGGTCTTCTAGTGCTCACCATTTTGATTGTTAGTAAAATCTACTCATTTTATCGATTGCAAATGCTATGTCGGGTCTAGTACATTGCACGCACTTGCATATTCCAATTGAGCCACAACTCTTCCATCATTATTTTGAAGTTTGGAACTAAGATCAAATGGAGTGGTCATTTTATTAAAGCATAAGTGTTTGAACTTATCAAGAAATTTCTCAAAATAATGTGTTTGACTAAGTTCATAATCCCCACTATTTCGCTTTACTTTGATCTCTAAAAGTGTGTCCACTAGTCCAAGATAATTTATCTTGAATGTGGAAGTTAGAAACCTCTTTGTTTCTAAAATTTCATTCATCTCGTTGCTAATGATCAATCATATAATCAACACGAAGACAAATAAATACCACAATATTCTCACACAACTTTGTATACAAACACTTGTAACAAGAATTAGATGAAGAATATTTTTTAGATAATCATGCATGATGATGCAAGAAGATTTTAGATGAAGTGATACATGGAATTATGAGCAATTTAAATTAGTATAGTACAAATTACAATGAGAATCTTATTCATTTCCACTTGTCAATCTTCACTTTGATTTATATGCTAAACCTTCTTGATAAACTTCATCCTTGATGTGCATGACACTTTTGAACTTTTACTTCTTTAATAATCTTTGTCTTCATCAAAACTGAACTCGATATATGATATATTCTTCAAAATTTCTCCTTTTCAATGATGACAAACTCTTTGACTTTGTTTTTTATAATAATTGAAAAGTTTCGTTTTAAATTGTGTGTCTCCCCTTAATTGACGAATCTTACAATGACAAAGTCAAACTTTTTATGTCATTGTTTCGGCATTTGTTTTAATCCGTACAAGGATTTGACAAGCTTGCATATCTTTTGTTCATTACCAGAAAGAATATAACTTTTTGGTTTCTCCATGTAAATCTGCTCATCGAGATCTCTATTTAGGAATGCTTTTTGATATCCATTTAATGTACTATAAGGTCATGCAAGAAAGACAATGTAAACGAAACTCTAATTTTCGTTGTGCTTGCTACTAGTGCATATGTATCAAATAATAACCACCTTCTTTTTGTTTAAAACACCCTTGGTCATTAATATTGACTTGTAGGTCTTTAATGTACCGTCACACTATGATACTTCCTTCCAAACAAGAGGAGTCCCTTAAAGCAATTGCTTCCTTATAAGTCTTAGAATCATCTTCCACTTGAAGAATAATATGAATCTTACGAACACAATTTTTACTATTTCCTTTCATTAGATAAAAGAAATAAATTGACTATGAATTTTGTTCGGCCTAGGACCTTAGCCTTTCAGACTCTCTTGTTTATTCTAAGCTCGGGTTATTTTTCAACAATCCATAAAGAATCTTCCACACGAGATTCTTCGTTAGTGACGAACTTTTGAGATTGTTAGAAAATTAATGTAAACTGAATGGGTCGAGGCTAGAATCATGAACGAAATCACTTTCCTTAAAAGTATTTCAAGTATTCTCTTGTATGTCTTAGAGTCAGAACGCAGGAATACCCAGGATAATTCAGTCTTATATCGAATTTGCGCAAGATCGACGAAAACTCGATTATGTAGCGAATAGTGTCTGAAATTTTGTATAAAGAGGATATTTGATTTGTGATGTGTTTTTCTGAAGGAATGATGTATTTATAGACCATATATGTGTTGTTTCACAAGGTTGCGACCCTTGATGAAACAACACTTTTTAACCAAAAGTTGCATTGTTTTCAAACATTACATATGTTCTTTCTACATCAACACTACACTACACGAAGTGTTGTGTCTCTTCGAATTCAAAATTAATCTTCACTTGTATATTTTCTTGTTATTTTAGAACACATATAAGATTATTAATTCTTAATAATTTACAACATCTTTATACAAATAAACTGGACCACAATATCTGAGATCTCTAACTAGATGAATAAGCAAGTAAACCATAATATCAATATTTGAAAAATACATCTTCAATTAACACATTTTTATTGTAAGCTTCATATTCTAGTTTATCTAATTTTTGAAATTGAAGACCAATTCAAATTACACCGCAAACAATTCTAATAAAAAAGAATACTAAAAATATTGTTTGGGGTAATCGTGAAGGTTAATATAGGTATTAAACAGTATCAATATTGCGGGACCCATAATCCCCCAACTTAAAATTATTATTATAATAAAATCATCCATTCCGTTCACTTATCCTCTTTTTCTTCGTTTTTCCCTTAAATTAAAAGTACTAATATTAATTTGTTTATGTAACGCTTTCTTTCTCCCATTCCAAAATTCCACCTATTCATCTTCGACGTACTCTGTCATTTTTCTATGTCTCTCTCTTCTACCGGTTTACCGTCTCTCCAAGTCTTCATCCTCACACGTGCTTCCTCCTTCCAAAAACCATCTCACACGTGCCATCTCTCACCCATACAACTCCCTTCCTTTCTGTGGTGCAACAAATAAAAGTTAGAGAGAGAAAGTAAACTCGTGTGGAACCACTCTCTATATAGAGACACAAAGAAAATGAGATAAAACTAAAAGCATAAAACTTTTTCTCTTGGTCTTGCCCATGTAGTAAGTAGAGATTAAATGGGTTCAGAGTTTCAATCTTGTTTTCTTTTTCTTTCTTCAATTCTCAAAACCCAAAGATCGCATCTTTCCTTAAACTATCTCTTTTATTTATTTTAACTCACTCAATCTCGTCACTTTTTTTTTTATTATTATTGTTTTCAATCTTGCACCGATGAGGATCCGTAAAAGACAGGCTATTTTCTCTTCTTCTCAGTCTATTTCGTCTCTGCATCTCTCAGATCTTAACCACTTTAACCGGTCACCGGTGATGGTGCAACTCAGCGACGCTGCTCATGCTCACACACAATCAAAACCTTGTTCTTCTTCAACTTCGTTGCTTGCTTCAGCTGGTTCGACCTTGGATCTTTATCAGCCATCTGATCAAACACTCCCACTGATCGGGAAACTAATCAACGGCTACAATTATCCATCCAGCTTCGAACTAAGTGGGGTACACAAACACCACAACAAGCAACATCCTTTGGTAAGCGAAATATAACCCTTTTTATTTTATCTTTTTAAATTTTCCTTTTGTTTTATTTTCTGTTGTAAAAAATTTCATGATTTGAGCTTTTACAAGTGCATTTTTGTCTAATCTCCTAGTTATTTTCCATTGATGTCAAATTTATTTATTTTATTTTTCTAAAAAGAATTTATTTCACATTTAGAAAGGGCTCTTATATTATATCTATTTATTTTTTGTATGGTTGATTTGATTTTACAAGGATGAGAAGGTTAGAGGGGAAGAGAAAGAGAGTGGAAACTCTGGAGAGAACAAAAGTAATCATATCAGGTGAGAATATATAATCAAACTGAAACTTTTCTCCCTATCTTATTCTTTCATGAAATAGTAAATAAAAGTTCAAGTTTATTAACAAGCTTCCAAAAAGAAAATTGTATTATTATTATTTTTTTAAAATATAGCCATGGAAAATATACTGTTGAAAGTGTTTTAAATAAGATAAATACTGTGTATTATATTTGTATATATAACCAAATAAAGGCCATCCTTCTTTTCTCTAAATTGGGTAGCTACCATTTTGCACTACTGCCTCTAACTGGTCCCCATCCTCAACTATAATATTGCACTCCTATTTATTAGTATCTATATATTTCCTTTTGATGTAAATTTCATGTGTATTTCTGGGTCTGCTTTATTCTTAGGAAAGGAGATTTCTTGGTTGATTCTCAACACTTGCCATCATCAACTACTTTTGTTCAAGGTAACTAACAAACATTACTACTGCTACTACTTTGTTATTCCATGCATATATATTGTTTGCGAGATTGTTTAATTAGAGTTAGAGTTATATATTTGTAGATGGGAGATGGTGTGAGGGAGAGGAAGCTATTCCATTAAAGAAAAGGAAAGGAAGGTTGGAGAATGTTGCTATGGACAGTAATGACAGCAAGAAAACAAAGAGTAAGATCATGAAGACCAAGTTGAATAAGAAATGTTGTATGAGAAAAGATGACGATGGAGAAGATGAAGAAAGTGAGAAAAAAGTGGATAATATCAAGAAGAAGGCGACAAAAAGGGGAAGTGCACTGATGGAAGGTTCGCGGTGCAGTCGTGTTAATGGAAGAGGATGGAGGTGTTGTCAACAAACACTTGTTGGTTATTCTCTTTGTGAGCATCATTTAGGAAAAGGAAGGTTGAGAAGCATGACAAGTGTTCGAAATAGATCTATTGGACTTTCTACCACTGCACCAAACAATGTTGTTGATACAGATAGTGTTTCATCATCTTCTAATTATGATCTTGTAAAGAAAATCACTTCTGGGAATGATATTGTTGATAAGTTGAAGAATGATGATGATGAGAAGAAGACATTGATGATCAATAAGAAGAGAATGAAACTTGGAATGGTTAAAGCACGATCCATGAGCAGCTTATTGGGACAGACAGACAACAAGGTTGTTGTAGTTGACCAAAATAGCAAGTAAGACTCAAGTTTATAACTAAATTATTTATCATTAATTACTTGTATCAATATTTTGGTGCTACAACTATGTTTTATATATTCAACTTAGCGTGTGCTTTAATTTAATTTGGTAAGCTGTTATGCGGTATAATACAAAATATATTATTATTATATGAATGATGGTATTATTTTGTGTTATATTTTCAAATGGATATTTTAGTTTACTGAAGATATCGTGGTCATATGAATATTAAGTGTTCTTTTCCCATAACTTTATCATGTTAGATTTCATGTGCAGTTTTGTAATTTTCAGACAGTAATTTTACATGTAAATTAGATGATTATAACCGTTTCTTGTGGTAAAGTCACCCCATGCATATATAATGTGTTTAGCTGAAAATTTGTTAAGAGTTTGCACATGTGATAGAAGAAGATATTTTATACTATATCTTTGGATATGATATAGCGGTGGAGATTGAAAATTTACTAGTTACAGCTGGGTAGTTTTGGACATGCGCATTGTATTTGTCTTACTGTTTTATAGACATCTACATGCATATAGGTCTGGAAATTATCAGTAAGTTTTAGACATCATTTGTTTTGGTGTTTTATAGAAATCTACAGCTAGCATGCAAGTAAAATTTACTGTTCCATATATAATAAGCACTGCACTGATAAATCGGAGTTTCGTTATCACTTTATTAATATTATTTTTGCTTTAAAATATTCCAAACAATTTTTAATAAATGTTTGATCATTTATTTACTCTTAAAAAAATTAAATAAATTATATATTTTTTAATAAGATGAAAGATTTTATTATTGTTTATACTATGAGTTAAGAATATGTGGCGTGGGTCAATTTTGAAGGTGGAAGAGCGATAATATGATGGGAGAATAAGAGCTAAGTAAGGGCTGAATTGGAGCCAGCTATTTGGTAGGCCAGTGGTATATTAAAATGAATATGGACTGGGGGAAAGGTTTAAACTAAAGTCACCCCATAATGCTTCGAAAAAGCTAATAAAGTTAAACACAATTTCATAAGTCTTGGTTGATGGCATAGGGCATGTAAATGGCTTAAATAAAAAGACCTTGATGAGCTGTTAAAATTGCATTGCTTTTCAAATGTACTATTAATTTTAGGGAATTGTTTAGAGCACCCCAAAAGGTTGTTATTACATTCTCATTGAAAAATTAAAAATATTTGTAGAGCATATCTGAAAGCAATCCAAAAACATTCATTTGTAAGTTAAATTTTAATACTATGCAAAAAATATAATTACGAAAATGCATCTCTATCTAAATTATAGAGATGCATATTTGAACGCATTTAAAAAAACATTTGTTTCTTAGACATACCTTAAAGCTATGCAAAAAAATAATTACAAAAATGCATCTCCGTGTAAATTACGAAGATGCATATCTTAATGCACTCAAAAAATATTTGTTCCTGAGACACGCCCTAAGGCCATGTAAAAAATAACTATGAGAATGCATCTTCGTGTAAATTACAGAGATGCATCTTCGAACATTGTTTTAATAAAAAATCTGTCAGGCCTTTTCTCCTTGCTCACTTCTCAAAATACTCTCAAATTCTCAACATCTCAAAGTCTGATACTCTATCAACTTCCATCAACATCAAATTGTTAGATCTCTTCGTAATCTTATGATTTCTACTCATAAAGAAATTAAGAACAGAACTTTAATCCCTATTAATTGATAATCCATCAACTCATATCCCTAAAATTCATACTAGAATTCAACTAGAGAATGAAAGCGGAAATTTATATGTGTTTGTCATTGGGATTCACTCAGGTTCGCGAGTATGTGATCTTCCAATTTGTAGAGTTCTTTAGAATTCCTTGATTCTCTTCTGATGGGGATGAAGAGAGAATAATGATGAACCGTGTTTTTCTACCTCCTATACAAATGAGGATCATAACTCATATAAATAACCTTAGGATTATTTTTAGTTTTTAATATTTTAATTTGACCCTTCATCTACATTGATTATTCAAAGTATCTAAAAAATAAGTTGTCTCTTATAAATAGGATCGAAAGTAGTATTAATTAGACCCCTTTAAGTCTTGACTAATTAAAAAATGGCTCTAACACCTCAATTTTTCCATTTGTGACCCAAAAATCTAACAATTCCTCACGGTTCACATATGTAACTTTACACAAGTGTTAATTATAAGATTGAAATTTGTCATTATATATACTTCGGTTGTGAGGCTCTTATGCCAACTATTTTCTAAATTCTCCGTTGTTTATGAAATGAGTTACTTTTAATTATGTGGTTCAAGTATGAGACGTTTGTATGTTAAGTAACATTCTACTTGTTGGATTTATATTTTATTCAATTAATTGTCGAGTTCAAGGTTGTCAGAATCGAGTTTTTACCTTGACTCGTTTTGGCTAGGTAAAATTGAAACGTAAAATTGAAACGTAAAATCGTAGAGTTTACCTCATTAAAATAATATTAAATATAAATTTATATAATAAAAATAATCAAATTTAAATAATAAATTTCAACTAAAAGAGTAAGACACTAAAGCAAATTGGTCAAAAATATACACAATAAATCAAATCAACTTCTATTAAGTTGGTATATTAAAATAGTAAAAAAAAAAAAAACTATAACAATCACTTAGATTACAAACCATAATAGCATTCAAAGATACAGAATAGCAAAACTAGAAACATT
Organism: Lathyrus sativus; assembly: GCA_963859935.3. Lineage (NCBI taxonomy): Eukaryota > Viridiplantae > Streptophyta > Magnoliopsida > Fabales > Fabaceae > Lathyrus > Lathyrus sativus. The sequence continues at coordinate 603,270,145 of OZ012737.1, read as the reverse complement.
GTAACATAGTAACAAACTAAGGTTACATACAATTACATAATAACATATTAACATAACATTTCTCTGTTTTTTATTTGTGAATAAGGCACACTTTTTAGATACTTACCAATCAAAGAATAAAACTCACAGAATGTTGTCGTCGAAGTTCCGGTCCACCATCGTACAAGTAAAGTGACGTTAGGGTTTTAAAAATTTTAATTTGCATTTCTCTGCTAAATGAAAAGTCTAATGTCTAATGAAAAAAGAAGTTATTTAAAATGAATAAAATAATAAAGTGGGAGAAGTTTTACTGGGCTGAGTTTTTTAAAATTTCAAGAAAAAAAGGTAACATCAAGTCAAAGAGTAAAATCTAAATATTTTACATGATTTAATAGATTTCAGAGAGATTTAAATCGTGTAAAATCGTTCCAGTATACGATTTTACTTAAAAACGATTTTACCTGCGATTTAACACCAAATCCTGACCTTGAAAACGTAAAATCTAAGAGTTTAGGTTTTAAATCGCGATTTTAACAACCTTGGTCGAGTTGGGAAGTAGGGTATTACATTAGACACTCAAAATCTAAGGGATATGTCCCAACTGGTAGATAGAGTTAGACAGGTCGAACGTTTGAAGACCGAAAAGGCCAGGTCAAGTAAGTACCATAAATAGGAAAAAGTAGCTTATGTTAAGATAGACGAAATAGATAACTTATTCGATACAGACAATGACTTTGTCAAAGAAAATGAGGTCGATGTGGCAGAACTCAAGCCAAATCCTCCTTACCTGTGTAATTTATTGAAACCTTTAAATGGGAAAAATTCCATTAAACCTAAAAATGAGAAATTTGTCACAAAAACTTACACATTTGATGTGATCAAATGTGACAAATTTTTTTATCTTCTAGTTTCTGATGGCTAAATAGTGGTCCCTAAAGGGTTGAAAACAATGTCGTTAGAACAGAGAAAGAAAAAACGGTTTTGTAAATTTCACAATTTTCTTGGGCATAAAACCTCACAATGTGTGCTTTTCAGGGGTCTGGTTCATAATGCGTTGAAGGACGGAAAACTTAAGTTTGCTGAGAAGCAGAAAACTCAACTAGAGAGTGAATCTGATCCTAAATTCGAGGAGACTTTGTTTATCGAGCTTGTAGATGTGTTCATGGTTGATATAACTGAGAGTACATAAGAGGTTGAACCTGACTATGAATAGTTGATGAAAGTAGTTATTCCCAAGGTTTGGGAAGAACTCATAGATTTTCTGAATATATGTAAACTCAAGGATTCTGAGGTTATGTTATGTCCATGTTGCAGCTTCGCCTTCGATAAGGAAGCAACAAAAGAGTTGGAAACGACCAACCATGATCAATCAAAGAAAGTTGGTCGGCAAGACCAATGCTAAGAATTATTTTTCAACAAGAGGGGGGTCCCTCAAAATAATCACATGCCTAGTACTTACGTCCCGCCTGCAGACGTTCCTATCAAGGAGTGGTATGGACCTATCGGGAGGTCAACTGCTGAAATAGGAAAGTGGAAGCGGATCGAAGTATGTGGAAGATCTTCCTACCTAGACAATTCTCAAACTTCCAAGAAATATTATTATGTTTCAAAAAAACTACATGAGGAAAAACCCCATAACTCACACTCAATGGAGAAGGAACCAAAGAAACAAAATGTCTGCCTCCGAAGCAGGGAGCGCGAGCAAGAGCAGTAGTGTCCAGCGATGGCTGATGGACATAAGAACTAAAATCTTGTCAAACAAAGGTTGTTTCCACCATTACCACTAGTGGTTGAAAATGAACCTAAGGTCTTCTTCGGATCAGACAAAGAAATGGTTAGCAATGACTTCGACTCCATGTTGGAGGATGAGTTAGATATGTGCTTCCATTGGAATATGACACAGTTACTAAGGTAACTGATGAGGAAGATGGGTTGGTCGAAGAAATGGATACCCATAAACCTTTATGCTATTATGTTATCCTTGATGGCTTCACCAATGAGGACAAGGTCATATTCGAAAGACCTAACATGTCTATGCAACAACATCTGACGCATTTCGTCGCTACGCGAAAAATGCACAAAGTCGCCATCGAACTTTATTTATTCAGAAGAAAGGGAAAATATCAATAAAACCCCAAAGGTAAAGAATATAGTCTCACAACTAAATTCGGGTTCAGAAGTCGGTTATGCAAGGGGAAGGTATTAGCACCACTTATATTCGTTGTACTCAACGAGAACAATCTAGATCTTTTAAGCGCAAATGGGTGTTGTTTATCTAAAGGTTACTTGCTATTGGAAAAAATGGAGGCTTTTTATTAGTGTGCTAGCCAAGATCTCACAATCTCGTGTCTACGTATCCTCATGGTGCAATAAGGAAATCAGTGCTCCGTAATTCGGATTAGAAAATAAGTGTTTGTGAATTTGATTTTACTTTGAAGAATTAGGGTTCTTTGTATTCTTGAGCAAATTCTCTTTGCTCATAGCCAATCAATGACTCTGATGCAAAGAGACATGAACGATAAGGGATGTTGATGCTGAATCCTTGTTTGATTCTGGCCAAAAACACCTAGTTCATGATGTTGCAGAGATAGAACCAAGGTTGAAGAAGGTGACCTGCGTGCGTTTGAAAAACTAGCCGTTGGTGCCAAAATTCAAACATATTTCTTTTTATTTTTATTTTATTTTCTATTTCATTTTTTTTATTTTTTTTATTGATTTTTTATTCATTTTTTTCTCCAAATTTTTATCCAAAAATCTCTAAAAAAAATTGCATCAGATATATTTTTTGCATAATTTTTTAAATCATTTTTTAAATCATTTTTGCATTTAATTGATTTTTTTTCATTTTCATTTTCAATTTTATTTTTAATCATTTTTAAATATTTTTGCATCCAACCTTTGAGATCCACTTACTTGCATTATTCTTGACTTTCTCATATTTTTTCAACCATTTATTTTACTTTTTGATGCCTCTTTTGAATTTTCCTTTAACTTCCCTTTTTAAATAATTTTATTTTTAATTTTTATTCAAATTTTTGAATGTCTTGATCTTGTCTCTCGATGATTTCTTGGTTGAACATGATTTCAACATTTCAAGTCCTAGATTGATGATCCTTTGGTTGATTCAATCTTCTCTGGTTCAAAGATGTTGATAAATGATCATTTGATCATTTTTGACACTTTGTATTTGAGATAGGTTATCTCTTGTTTGATCATGCTTTGAGTCTTTTGACTTGTTGGTAGATGATCCCTATATAATTGCTTGAGTTTTATTTTCATTCTCTCTATCATCTCATTCTCCATATATATTCTTCTTATGTTTTTGAACCATTGTGTTACATGTTTTAGAAGGTTAACTTTGCGTTAATTCTCTAACATGGTTGACAAATAAATTGTTATTGACCTGCCTCATATAGGTATGACTTCTACATAAGCCTACCTACGATTGCTTAACATAGCGCTAAATTGTCCCGATGCGATAAATTGACTATTAACCCTAATCACTAACCATTGACTTTATTTTTCTTGTCATTTAATTCTTGCAATTTACTTTCTTGCACTTTATATTCTCGCAATTTACTTTTATGCTCATTTATCATTCAATTACCTCATGCATTTTACCTTTATGTCATTTTATTTTCTTTTGGTCTTTTATTCCTTTGTCTTGTTATCTTATAAAGAAAAGAACAAAAACATGATAAAATGAAAAGACTAAAAAGACGTGACTCCTCACTTATGACATAGAAGAAAGACTCTCATGGACTTTGTGATTGACCCAAGCTTGACATGGAGTATTTTGGACATTTTGGACCTTGTATTTTGACCTTAGCTTGACATGGAGCATCCTTAGAGATTTTGGGTTTTAATCTCAAGAGTTTGATTCATGGCACTACCTTAAAGCAGAAGGGAGACATGTAACCTTTGTTTCCTACTCTTTATTTATCTTAGGACACCTTGCACACGTTGCTTTCTCTTGGGCTACCTTACAATGAGACTCCTTTATTTCTATCACACATCCCATGTATTTTTCATGTACTCCTCTCCCTTTTTGATGTACTTTCTTTATATATTGTTTTCCTTTGGTTTAGTTTTGCTTGCTAACTATTCTTAGGGACTAGGATCGACCTTACCACTTATCTCAATAAAACCCTTGATCCAACGTCAAGCATGATTTTCTCAATAAAACCCTTGATCTAACGTCAAGCGGTATTTTCGCAATAAAACCCTTGATCCAACATCAAGTGGCATTTTCTCGAATAAACTAAAAAAAATTTAAAATACGATTAGAATTGCGCGCCAAGAGCCTTAAGTGGTGGAGAATGAGTGAGAATTGAGCTTTCCTACCTTCACTTTGAGTATTTTGGACATAAGACACTTGGCTTGGTTGTTTGAAATATTCAACTCTATCCATAATATTTAGTGCAATTCAAATAAATAAACCTCTTTTCAAAACCCTAAAATCAACATCAACTCATCAAACTTTTTTTCTTTTCGCCTTAAGGCATCATTCTAAAAACCCCTTTTCAAGGTAAAATCAACCAAGAAACACTTATTTTCTACTCTGAACCACGAGGCTCTGATTTTGTTATTGCACTACGAGGATACTGTTGCACCCCAAATTTTGACCCCTAGATTCCATGAAATATGTAGAGCATCATCTTTATTTATCTAACCATTAACCTATTTCAAGTTTGTCTTTGTCAAGATGCAGATGAATTAGGGGTTCCATACAATCGGGAATCGAGGTTTCTATTGTTTGATCAGTCAAGGTTTTGGATTGAATCTCCATGAAGCAACTCTCTACACCATCAAGAATACTATATTGGATCAAGTATGAATCCAATTTGAGGTTGTCACCCAGGGAAGGAGAGCAGTGCAATCTAGGACCCCCGATTAAGGTTTCAGATCAGGAAAGTCAATTGTGGTTTGAATTTTGGTTTAAATAGAATTTAAATGGTGCAATCATGGTCCATGAAGCTTATATAACTTATTGAAGTCCCCTCAAGAAGTTTCAAGGCCTCAGGAAACCCAGAATGTCAACAGTCGATTCAGAGGTTTTCGGTCGTTCGGTTCGTTTGACTGAAAAGTTAATTCATTGACCAACAGGATTTTAACCCAAAATTGAAGATGATTATGTCCCCAATGTTATGTCATATATAATAATGAAGTTTGGTGACCATTAGATCAAGAATTGAGAAGTAATCAAAAAGTCGGGAAATTAGGGTTTTGAAAAGGGTAAGACCATAACTTCTTAGCTACACATCCAAATGGAGTGGTTCAAAGCTTGTTGGAAAGGTCTTGAGAATTCCTACAAAAGTGTAAAAGTGAACTATGTGCAAAAAATGAATATATTTTGAGTTATGATCAAAAACAAGTCAAGAGGGGAAAAATACTTAGAGAAATTTCATGTTTTTGGCACTTTTAAGTCATGTTTTCAGCCAACTTCAAGAGGATTTTTGACCTAGTTCGACTTGGAATTTGAAAAGGTGTAAAACATGAAAGATGTAGAGAATGATGAAGGATTTCCAAAAAAGTACAAGAAATCCTCCATAGCATTTGTGAGCTAGGAGTTTCGAAGGAGGGAAGTTGGGGTCCCAAAGCTTGAAATGTGAAACTTCAACTTGTCATGAACCAATGCAAAAACCAGTCAATTGGTTCTTAACTATTTGGTTAACTCTTGATCTGATGTTTAGGGGTGTGATGATTGAAAATTCAAGAAGAATCCATGAGCAAAACCAAAGTTTTGGCTAAAAGCATTATTAAAATCCAAGAAAGTACAAAAGTACATGATGAAAGAGAATGCTTTAGAGCAAAATCGGTTGCAGCATAGAGATTCTTCTCTTGCCATCTCTCTAGTCACCTCATACAACTTGATTACAGCCTGTTTTAATGCTGAGATGCATTGGAAACAAGCTTGGCCATCAGAAATCATATCAAAGGAGGATTTGTTGTCACTTTCCCTCCAAAAGACAAGATTCAAGCAAAAACTCCAATCTACCCTCACCTTTGGTTTCTTTGCTCTCCCTATAAATAGAGCAACCTTTACGCATTAAAGAGACATCAGAACCATCCTTAATTTAAGAAGAAACAAGCTTCTCATTCTTGCCTTGCATTTTCTTGCTAGTGAAGCAAACCTCACAAAAATGCCAAAATCTGCCTTGAACAGATTCCATCCCAAAATTAATTCCAACCTTTGAAACCCTCCACCAAGACTTCTAACCATTATACCAACCAGAAACCTAGTGAAGCAATCTACAAATGATGTTCTAAAGTTGTTCCAACCATTATACCAACCAGAAACCTTGTATTTCTAAAATTCAACCTTCAAACCTAATAGGTTTGACTTTTTGTATCATTTAGCACCATCATTTGCTCAGACATGTTCTAGCCTCTATAACACCTCAAACACCTTGATTTTAAAGTGTATTCACTATCTAAACCATCAAAGATCAACTACCCCCCATTTTGTAGATCTGTCATAAAAATCCATTTGTTGCTTCAAGTGTAAGCAATCCTGTTTTGGCACAAAGACTTGCTTGAAAGGAATTTGAGTTGCTTGGACTTTGCACTAGAGGTGTGGAGAAGCCATTCAACTCATTATCACTCAACTAGACAGCTTGGCATCAAGAGTTGCTTTAGAGGTCTTCAAGAGGTAAGTCACCTCTATTAAATGTACTCATTATGCACCATGGTCATGCTTGATGCACACTAGCTTGAATATGCCTAGAAACCTCCCTACAAGTCATGTTTGAACTGTGTTTATGATTGTTCTCATAAGTTTGCAATATGTCATAAGAGTAGGTGCTTGTTTTGTCTTGTTGGTTTTTCCATTGTATGAGCCATATTCTGATTCTTCTTAAGTTTGAGGATGTGTCTGTGTTTGAACTCATTTATAAGTCATAATGCACATGTAGGACCAATGTATAATGCAAGATGTATGTGTTTGTGAACCATGATGTTTTGGTGCCCTAGTTTTGTTAGGTCTTTCAAATTCATATGCAGAGTTGGTGATTCTGTTTGAACCAAGTGATTGGAATTATTTAAGAGCCTCATTTGTATGCCATGTGTTTTATTTGAATCATATCTAAATGTTGATTTATTTTTATTTGTAAACTGTCTTGAAGTTTTTCATTGTAACTAATATGTCACAACTTCAGCTCTATAGACCATTTGTTGCTCTAGTTTAAATTTAAGTTCCAAATGATTTTGAATTTCATATATGATGTGTTTAAGACATGTGTGAGCCTTCAACCTGTTTATAGCATGACTGAGTTGATCTCTAGTGTTGGAAATGCATTTTGACACTAAACCTGCATTTGCATTAGAATTTTGAAGTGTGTTTACTTTCAGAGAAAACTAAGAGTGCCATTGAATTCCTCTTTCAATTTCAAGTAGTTTAGACCTAAATTTTGTCAAAATCCATGGAGTTTTGAATGAGTTTGAGTTGTTCACATTTTTGGTCTTTTCTTGCTTGCTTGGCTTGACATTTTGCCCAGAAATAATAATTGTCAAGGTTATGTATTTATGGGGTGGTTTGATACATTGGATGTATCACCACCCCAGTGGTTATGACTTGCGCGCCTTGTGTATTCTTTGCCTTTCTTGCATGAGTTCGATCCTGGCTGAGGACAATTCTTTTGCATTTTTGTGATTTTCTTATGTTTTTAGCACATATTGTTTTTTTCTCCTTGGAATAGCACTTGTGTGCCTTGGCTGGTCTGGTAAGGTTTTGAGCCTGTGGACTAGAGGGCGTTTGTTCAACTCTTGTGGAGGACACTTCCTTTATTTTTATCACTTATTTTTCATGATTTCTTCACAAACTTAAAATCATTATAACTTACTCATTTTTCAACATTTTTGCCCCATTCTTTTTGCAAATTGTTCTTCATCATGTCTATTTTCAAATAGTAAGTGAAGAATTCAAGGATTCATATCCTAGAAATACTTTAACTCACTTGGAAATCATGTTATTTTTAGGGTTTTCACTATACTTCTTTTGAAACTTTTCTCAACTACCATTTGATTCATCTTGTAAGATTGATTGTGTTTGATCCATATATGTTTGTCAACATGCTTGAATGATTAAATTTGATTGATTCAAAGTCTTATAATTTTCAATCCTTGCTTTTGTGAATGCGTTTAATTGAAAACAACACTTTGGACCTTCTTTGTAAACCACACTTTATCTCTTGATGTTGTAACTTCTTGAGTGTGTTATTTATGTCTTCTCTACTTGTTTAGGTGTCTTGTTAGAACCATAACATGCTAGAGCTTATTTTGTTTTAGTTGTTACCATAAACTTGTATGTGTTTCCCCATGAAACCTTGAACTTCTTACTTGATTTATTGTAACACTTCTTGTATGCTTATGTACTTGATTGTCATCAATGCATGATTGTTGGTCTTATACTGTTACATTTGACATCCCTTGATCCCTCTAAAATTATTGCCTCAAGTTGTAACTTGCTTGCATTTAAAATTGTTTAAATTATATGTTTTGTTTGTCTTGATGGTTTTTATCTCATTGCATCTTCATCTTTGTTAAGATGTTTTAAGTTGATCTTGCCTTATATGTTTGGTCTTGTAAGAACCTCTATCATGTTCCTTCTAAGTATTGTAATATCTTTGTAATGGTTGTAACCATTTGGCTTGATTGTAATCTTTGCTTGATGTTGTCACATGTTTGCATCTCTTCCTCGGTTGTTACCATACCCTTTTATATGCTCATCATGTTTGAATGAATGCTTATGTATACTTTTTAACTTTGTTAAGTTATTCCCCAAGTGATGGAACTTGTTAGTTCTCATCCAGTTGTCTTATCTTTTCCCATTCCAAAGGAAAGTCTCTCTATTGACCCTTGGGTCATAGATAGCTCATTACCCTCCCTTTTGACTTTGTTAAGTCATCTTGAACCATAACTTAGTTAAGTTAGAACCCATATCCACTAGACTTTGCTTTGAGTCTAAAAGACATACCCCTTGTTAGGAGTATCTTTTCAATTAGAACTTTAAGATAGAGTTTGTCAACTCTATGTAAGAATCATGGTCATGATTACTTACCCCCCTCTTGGCTTTTGTAAAAGTAAATATCCCTTTAAGTGTACAACTTAGATCTAGAGAGTTTTGTTAAACTCTATATAAGCATTGTTATGTTTGTTCCCCTTTAAACCTTGATCATAATCAAGTGTTCATTCAGCCCTTATGAGGTGAACTACGGTTGCTCTGATTCTATCCTAGTTAGGATACGTAGGCAGATGTTGCGATATCTTTGCGAGCAAATTTAGAAACTATCCTTAGGTATTTACCTAACCTTATACCCTATCCCAAGCCATAGCAAACATTTAGCAGGCATAGCATACAAACATACAAAAGGTTCATGTAGAGTACTACAGATGTTTTGGATGTGAAATACCTACCCTAGGTATAACCAATCCCCAATCCCCGAATCTCTTAGCGTTGTTGTTACATCGCGCAAAAGGTCTTTCTCTCTTTAACCTTTCCTTTGGATAAATCAAAGTCCGGTTGTGAATTTAGTGAATTAAGATTCAAGTTAATAAATAGCTTGACATCACGATTCTCACCGTAACAGATACGTAGGCACACGATTCTGAGATCTTGGCGAGCACGCTAATGAAAATAACCTCAATTTTTCCCAATAGCAAGTGGCCTTTAGATAAACGATGCCCATTTGCGCATAGACAACCAAGATGGTTCTCGTTGAGTACAACGGGTGTGAGGGGTGCAAATACCTTCCTCTTGCATAACTGACTTCCGAGCCCGAATTTGGTTGCAAGACTATTTTCTTCACCTTCTAGGGATTTTTATCGATATATTCCCTTTCTTCGGAATAAATAAAATTCAATGGAGACTATGTGCATTTTTCGCGTAGCGACACCTTTGTACATAAGGGCTAAGGTAGAAGGTGTTGGGGTTAATAAGGTTTTTCTTGATTGTGGGGCTCATATTAATGTCATGCCACGTTCCTTACTCAAAAGGATTGGCAAATATGAAACTGATTTGAAGTCTAACAATATGGTCTTATCCAATTATGAAGAAAAGACCTTCAGGCCCTTAGGGGTTATCCAAGTGGATATGGTTGTAAGAACCATAAACCTACCTACTTTGTTTGTCGTTATCCAACTAAAGTGAATTACAATTTACTGTGGGGTTAAGAATGGGTTCATGGAGTTGGGTGTGTCTCATCCTTCATGCACCAAAGAATTAAAATCTAGAAGCCAGACAGGATCATAAAGCACATAGAAGTTGACCAAAGCTTCTTTTATGTAGAAGTGAGTCATGTTAAGGGAACCAATGTATACTACTTTATAAAGTTGCACCCTTTGCATGGATTTACTTGGGAGTAAGAGACCATTTGGGGATATAACAAATGATCTTGTTCAAATGATACAGATGTCTAAGTCGAACATCTTGGCTTGGATTTTGGCATATGTGGCTGAAAACAAAAATAAAAATGGCCATAGAGGCTAAATCACAAGTTATGATGGCTATTGAGGCCACTGAGTTTGAAGTTAATAAAAAAATTGGCCATAATGGCCAAGAAACAGCTTCAGAAAGTCATAGGTGAATCTAGCAGAATTATACCTGAGTGAATCACACACTCAAAGATATAACAGAGTCGCCACCGAACTTTATTTAGTCCCAAAGGACAGAGAAAATATTGATAAAACCCAAGGGAAGAGAAACGAGAAAGGGGGTCGGTTATGCGAAAGGAAGGTACTAGCACCTTAATCATCCGTCGTACCCGACGAGAACCATTTTGCTTACTTCTAGGCTTGGATGTGTTATCTATCTAAAGGCCTCTAACTAAAAAGAAAGGAGAGAGAGGAAAGGAAAAGGAAAAGAACGTGCTCGTGGAGGATTGAGGCCCTCGTGCCTACGTACCCTCATAGTGCAATGAGGAAATTAGAGCTCCGTTGTTCAAAGAACCAAGGAAAAGAAAAGGATTTGGGCGGACCAGAGAGACATAAGAAGAAGATGGAAGAAGGTGACTCGCCAAGATTTCGCAATCTTGTGCCTACGTACCCTCATAGTGCAATGAGGAAATCAGAGCCTACGTAGTTCGGGGAACCAACACTGAGAAAGAAAACAGACACGGTGTTGAAGCCAAAAGCGAAAGCGGTAGAAAAGACTCCACTGGGAACAGAGAAAAGTAGTGTCAACTAGAAAGTAGTGCGAACTCAACTAGGGAGTGAAAAAGCAAGGGAAAAACTCTGTTGGAGAACAAAGCAGAAATCCGTCGGGGACTACAGAAAAAAGAGATGAATCCACTAGGAAGAAAACAAAAGGATGGCGAAGGGACTGGGGAAAAGAGACACGAATTAATAAAAGATAAGATCTATATAGAATTCAGTGCGTTAAATGACAGGCAGTGATTAACCAAAGAAAAACAAGAGAAAAATTATGTGGGAAAAGCCAAAAGGTTGGTGTCGGTAGATGGACTGCGAGGGACCGAAAGAAAAAGAGTAATAAAAAAAGAAAGGTGTTAACTCTGAGGGGATTGCAGTATATTAACTGATAAATAGTCGTTAACCGAGAAAAAGAGAAAGGAAGTGGCTTTAACTGGTAGACGGTGATCAACCAAGAAAACGGGTGTGGAACCAACAAAGATTGTGACCCAAAGAATGGTACACTGACTGGACAAACAAAACTTGACCGAAGGAAAAGGTATTCGAACTAAACAAAGGTTACTAATATAAAGCTGTCAGTATTTGAACCAAAGAAAGGTTTCTAGCTGCAAGGGATTCGGTATTCAACAGACGGTCTGTGATTGACCGAAAGAATGAGTGATTAACCAAGAGAAGGTGATTAACTCAAAAGCAAATTGGTTTTAATGGACGAAACATGATCAACAAAGGAACGAGTGATTAACCAAAAACGGTGATTAACCCAAAGAAAACTCTGTGTTAACAGACAGACTGTGATTAACCAAAAAAAGGAAAATGGTGTTTAACTAACAGGCAGTGATTAACCAAAGAGGAAAAAAAGAGAACCAAGAAAAGGTTGCAAACTCTGGCGGGGATTAAGTTTCAATAGAAAAACTGTGTTAAACCGAAAAGAAAAAGTCAACTTCGTCGGGGAAGAAGAGAATTAGGTTTTAATCAAACAAGAGTTTTGAATACAAATCTCAGGGGAAGCCATGGATGGTCACGACCATGAGAGAAGAGAGTGTTGAATCCAGAGGAGGAATTCAAGCCAAGAAACAAAAGTTGGGATGCAAGCGATCGAGGATCGACTCTGACAGGGAAACGAGGAAACCACAGTAAGGAGATAGAGGTGACTATTCCAGGCACAGGGTCTTCCCCTACCCAAAGTATTCAGAATGAGTGTAGGAATTCTCCACTCTCATTCCTTCTCTAAAACCAAAGTGCGGTGCAAGAAACAACACGGACAACACAATAGCGCAAAATTTGTACAATGCTCCAATGCATTGCAAATCTTCAACTCAACGGGGGAAAAGAGAGGGCAAAGCTCAAGAAGATCCAAAGGAGGAGAAAAAGGGAAGATCGACTAATCGAAACGAAGTTTCAATTAATTAATCAAAGGGAAAAGATGTGCTAACAATTTTCCAAAGGAATGAAAAATCGTTAAAGCAAAAAGGGAAATTATTGATTAAACAATATTAATTTCATTCCAAGGAGGAACAAGTCTTAATGCAAGCAAGGATAGAAGTGTAAAACAGTACCAAAGTCAATTAGCATGCATCACAAATTAAGTAATCACTTGATTAAAGATTAGGCAAAAATGAACATGTTCATACAATGTCAAAAATGCAAACAAAATGTGAAATCGATAAAATCGGGCACTGGAAAATGCACAAGCATGCTTCAAACAAAAGTAAAAACATCCATAAACATCAAGAATATCAGTCCATGGAAGTTGAAAGAGGGAAAAAAATGTCAAACGTATATGAAAAATGCATGAAAATGGTCTTCTAGAGCAGTGTTAATCGATTAACACTTTGCTAGTGCAAAAGTGTTAATCGACTAACCCTTTTAAAATAGACAATTTTGCTGGAAAAATACACGGTTAATAGATTAACACTTTTCCTATGCAAAAATGTTAATCGATTAACACTGAGACAGAACCTGAAAATTGAGTTTCCAAAAGCACTTTTGTCCAATTTTGATTTGTGCAATCTTTCACATGTTATGGCAAATAATCGTGCACAAAAATCAAGTCCAAAAATAGAAAATAAGCACTTATGGAATCAATTAACATATCAAGATTGAAGATCGAATCGTGGCATTATCAGTTCATAAACGAGAAAAATGTTAAAATTACATCGCAAACGTTACGGTAACGATCAAAACAGTGAAAAGAGTGAGAATTAACCAAACAAGAGTTTTTAATACAAATCTCAGGAGAAACCAGGGACGGTGACGACCATGAGAGAAAAGAATGTTGAATCTAGAGGAGGAATTCAAGCCAAGTGACAAAAGATGGGATGCAAGCGATCGAGGATCGACTCAGACGGGGAAACAAGGAAACCATAGTAAGGAGATAAAGGTGAGTATTTCAGGCACAGGGTCATTCGTCCCCTACCCAAAGTAGTCAGAATAAGTGTAGGAATTCTCCACTCTCATTCCTTTTCTAAAACCAAAGTGCGGTGCAAGAAATGAAACTGACAGCACAACGGTGCAAAATTTGTACAGTGCTCCAATGTGTTGCAAATCTTCAACTTCGTGGGGGAAAAGAGAGGACAAAGCTCAAGAAGATCCAAAGGAGGAGAAAAAGGGAAGATTGACTAATCGAAATGAAGTTTCGATTAATTAATCAAAGGGCAAAGATGTGCTAACAATTTTCCAAAGGAATGAAAAATCGTTAAAGCAAAAAGGGAAATTATTGATTAAACAAGATTAAGTTTATTCCAAGGAGGAACAAATCGTAATGCAAGAAAGGATATAAGTGTAAAATATTACCAAAGTCAATTAGCATGCATCACAAACCAAGTAATCATGTGATTAAAGATTAGGCAAAAATGGACATGTTCATACAATGTCAAAAATGCAAACAAAATGCGAAATCGATAAAATCGGGCATTGGAAAATGCACAAGCATGCTTCAAACAAAAGTTAAAATATCCATAAACATCAAGCATATCAATCCATGGGAGAATAGAAACGGGACAGTGTTAATCCTTTCGGTGGTCGTTAAGATGGTAAAAAGATAGAAAAAATCAGCTTCATTCACCTTGTTAGAGTTGGACCTACCATAAATAGTACAGGCCAATAATTGGCGCAAATAGCGTACAGACGGGTTTCGGATCAGGGAGGCTCTATTGCCTTCAAATATATGTGTCAATTTTCCTGTTATTTCCCTCCAAAAATATTTAAAAGCGTCTAGCCAACCGACTCCATCCGACACATCATATTTCACTCCATCTCCGTAAGGAAATTTTATTAAGACAGTTAATCCATCAAAAGTGAAGATGTATTCTACGTTAAACAATCGAAAATAAAGGTTTCCATTAGGATCATAAAATCTACATTATCTTTAATTTCTAAGGCTTCTAAACAAGGTACATCAGCATACCTCGTGGATTCGACTTCTCTCTCTAGCAGTGTTACGTAGAGTTCAGCCTGTTTTTCACCTGGTTCACCTTCCCTAAAGAGTATTTGATAGCTTGCGATAAAAATTATTTTTTTCTTTCTGTTTACAAAACGAGTTGTGTGTTTATGTGTTGTGAAGAGTTGGTGATGGAGATATAAATAATGGCAGTGTGAGTTAATACGAATTAAATGTAGCTGGTGTGGTTGGTTTGTGTTAAAGATGGTCAACAAGATCAGAAGAAAGAAAGTAGGTGGAAAGCATGCATGTTTGTAAGAGGCACTATGTGGCAGACATGCATCCATTGCATGAAAGTGGCGGGTGTCACTTTGCTCATATACAACTTAATGTGGTGAGTGCCACAATCAAGCGGGTGGCGAGTGTTATAAGTATAAAGTTGACCATCATAAAGGTAGCGTCATTAACGGGTCGGCCTTGGGAAGCACTGTAAAGCATAAAAAGCTCATCTCTTGACACATAGTAAATGCTTTTGTCTTTTCCAAATAGGGTGTGAGCAAGAATCTTATGAAGGTAGTCAATGGCAGGGTTATGAATGCTTTCAGAGTACATAGCATTGGGTTCAGGATGATTATTTTCGGTGATGCTTCCCCAAAAATAATCCAGCTCAAGGTTAATGACTAGTTCCTCCTAGGAAATGGTAAAGTATTCAGGGTCGTTTGGAAATCTTAGGAGTTCAGCGATTTCTCTGTGGTTAAAATGGTAGTCCATGTCAAACATCCTAAAACTGATGAGGCCTCTACTAAACCCATACTCGTGGTCAGGCTGGTAAACTAGTGAGCTTAGGAACTCTAGGGTGAGCCTACGGTAGGAACTAAATCTTCTATTGATAGCAGAATGTTCCCAACCAATTTGGTTGAGGAGATACATAACATTGTCTCGGATACCTAGTCTTGTCATGGTAGGTTCATCAGGGTAAATAGTAAGTGACATCTCTCTCTGAGCAAGGGCTTCAAAGCGCCTCCTCTGAGCTCTGCCTCTGAAAATAATGCCCATGCAGTTAACTTGATTCATCGTTAAAATTAGTGACTAACTAAAGTTAAGTTAGCCTGTATGTAAGCGGACGATGAGTAACAAGTTAGTAATGGCTAAAGAAAATGGACAAGGTTGCATGACATTTTTTGGAAAAGAAAAATAAAAGCACATAAAAGAAATTAAAATTAGAAAATTAAAATTAAAAAGCGGGTTGTCTCCAGCCAAGCGCTTTGTTTTATGTCGTAAGCTCGACATAATTTTTAAATTTCACTAATTTTGGGGATGAGTGTGCAACTCAGCAAGCTTTATACTGGAAGAGTAGTCTCTGTTTTCAAAGTTATGGTAATGTTTCAGGCGCTGCCCGTTTACGATGAACGGTTCACTAGATTTTCCTTTTATTTCTAGTGCACCATTTGGAAAAACTTTGGTTATCTCAAAGGGACCATACCACCTAGAACAAAGTTTTCCTGGGAATAGTTTAAGTCGAGAGTTAAATAGGAGTACTACGTCACCCTCAGTAAACTTTTTCCTCGATATACGCTTATCATTCCACTTTTTAGTTAGTTCTTTATAGATGCGGACGTTCTCGTAAGCGTCTAACCTAAGTTCTTCTAGTTCATGGATGTCTGAAATTCTCTTTTCGCCTGCGGCGATAAAATCTAAATTAAGGGCCTTAATGGCCCAATAAGCCTTATGCTCTAATTCTATAGGCAGGTGACACGATTTTCCATAAACTAGCTTAAACGGTGTGGTTCCTACTGGGGTCTTATAGGCTGTCCTATATGCCCATAGAGCTTCGTGTAATTTGGAAGACCAATCTTTTCTAGAGGTCGCAACTATTTTTTCTAAGATTTGTTTAATTTCTCTATTCGAAACCTCTACTTACCCGATTGTTTACGTGTGATAGGGTGTTGCTACACGGTGTCAGACTCCATATTTCGTTAATAGTTTTTAGAAATCTTTGAAATAAAATGAGAGCGACCATCGCTGATGACCAGTCTCAGCACACCAAATATAGGAAAAACTATGTTCTTGAAAAGCCTAATCACTACCCGTGCATCATTTGTTGGAGAGGCTATAGCCTCGATCCATTTCGATACATAGTCTACAACAACGAGTATGTACTTGTTACCAAAAGAAGATGGGAATGGTCTCATGAGATCAATTCCCCGGACGTCAAAGACTTATACTTCCAAAATGCCTTTTAGTGGCATCTCGTCACGTCTAGAGATGTTGCCAGTGCGTTGGCACCGGTCGCAGTTTATGATCGCAATATGAACATATTTCTATAGAGTGGGCCAAAAGAGCCCGAATTGTAAGATCTTAGCGCAAGTCTTTGAAGTGCTTGCATGTTCTCCATAGAGAGCAGAATGGCAGTGACAGATTATATTTTCAACTTCGTCTTCGGGAATACATCGACGGAAAATACCGTCGGCACCTCTCTTGAAAAGCAGAGGTCCATCCCAATAATAGTGTTTAAGATCGTGGAAGAATTTTTCCTTTTGTTGGTAAGTTAAATCTGGTGGCAGAACTCCAGCTGCTAAGTAGTTGACAAAGTCAGCATAGCATGGCAGTGTGGTTTCCGTATAGATCACTTCCACGACTTCTTTTGTTTTGGTATCATCGTATGTTAAAGATTGTCCAACTGTGTTTTCTAACTGAGCTATGAGTCTTTTGTAAGGAAAATCATCATTGATAGACACTTGCTCAGGCTTAATATCCTCCATTCTCAATAAATGATCAGCTACTACGTTTTCAGTACCTTTCTTGTCTTTGATTTCTAAATTAAATTCTTGAAATAGTAGTATCCATCTTAGGAGTCTTGGTTTGGCGTCCTTTTTACTCAATAGACATGATTGCAGCATGATCGGTATAGATGATTATCTTTGCTCCTACTAAGTAAGAACATAATTTATCCAAAGCGAACACGACAGCTAGAAGTTCCTTTTCTGTGGTGGCGTAGTTCATTTGCGTAGGGTCCAGGGTTGTACTAGCATAATAAATCGCATGAAACTTTTTATCTTTTCTCTTTCCTAGAACTGCACCTACGACATAATCACTAGCACCACACATGATTTCAAATGGTAACCTCCAATCAAGTGGTTGCATGATGGGTGCGGTAATGAGAGCTGTTTTTAACTGCTCAAATGCTTTTTGGCATTTGTCATTGAAAATGAATTCAGCATCTTTCATTAATAAGCCAGTCAGTGGTTTAGTGATTTTATAGAAATCCTTAATGAATCGTCGGTAAAAACCGGTGTGTCCTAAGAAACTTTGTATCTCTCTTACGGTTTAGTAGGTTGAAGGTTTTCTATGACTTCTATTTTGGCTTTATCAACTTTAATCCCCTTATCAGACAATATGTGTCAAAGTATTATTCCTTGTCGGACCATGAAAAGACATTTTTCCCAATTTAACACGAGATTGACTTTTACGCATCTTTCAAGTACCATTTCTAGGTTCGATAAGTGTTAGATGCCACACTTTGCTTATTTGAGCTATCAAATGTGGGCATCTTTCACTCCTTTTTGTCAAGAAAGTGTTAAAAATCACTCTTGCTTTGGTTGGTTTGCAACATTATGTAAAAATGTCTTGGTACCTTTGATTTGTATGTTATTGTGCAGGAATTAGGCATGAAAGAGTGGAAATTTAGACACAGAGAAAGATGGCAAAGAAACCAAGACAGAATGAAAACAACAGCAAGTTCTCTAGGCGAACTTGTTAGCGAAGCTGCCACCAAAACTTCACAAAGTTCGCTAGGCGAACTATGTAGCGAAGGCCAGGAATCCAAAACAGTAAGGAAAGGGCCATAAACTTGCTAAGCGAATGAGGCAACGAAGAACTCTCTAGGCGAAGAGATAGCAAGTAGCCAGCGAATACCCCCAGACTTAAAACAGCAAGGAAAGGGCCACAAATTCGCTAGGCGAAGTTCACAACGAAGGTTTCACTAAGTGAAGGATTGTTCGCACAACGAAATTTTGGAAGCTTGTCTGGGGAGAGTTCACAGGACATATGCACTTTAAATGGCATTTTTGGTGTTCGCTTAGAGAACGTGACAGCTCAGCAGACCCTTCTATAAGTAGCATGAGCTACTTTTTGTAAACATATCTAATTTCTTGTAATTGCTTTTGAGAGGATTTTTCTGACCTAGAAACCCATTCCTTCATTTTCTCATCATCTCTTAGCAATATTTCACCCAAAAAAAAGGTGGATTCCCATCCAATCTCGATTACTCGACTCAGATGTTGATCAACCTTCTTCTGAAACTTGTTGCTCAAGCTATCATGGAAATGAGTGGCTAAATACCTCTCTTGTCAAGGTTAGGAGTAGTTAGTTCAGAATTTATGTATTTTTCTTGATCTTTTGTATGTGAACAAATGTTGTGATCAATATAGATGAAGTTATTTGCTACTCTTTGTACATTTATGGTTTGGATTGCTTTAGACATGAACTTTCCAAGTCTTGACCTAATTTCTTCATCTATCAACTATACAAATGCTAGAGATAGATTTGAAAGTTGATATCTGCTTTGTATCGATCATAATGACTATTGTTTCGAGTGTTATTTAGAGAGATCATTTAACGGTCGAAACAATAGCATTCACGAAATCGCTTTAGAGATGAACGTTTTTGCGAGGATACGCGGTTATGTTGGTTAAAACTTCGTTCACGTATTTGATCGATTAGATACGTTTACGACGGACTAGCAAACCCTAATCTTGACATGTTTTTATCAAACTTAGACCGACTTTTATTCCTCTTTAATTCTTGCAAAATTTTGTTACGAAAATTGAAACCATTATAAAAAACCCCTTTCTTAAATCATTAAACTGTTGAACGGCAAGCATCTTTATTCTCATCAATCCTTGTGGATATGATAAAACACTACCACAAAATACTTTCTAAAAAATTGGCGTCGTTGCCGGGGATTGTTAGTAGAATATTGCAAGCATTGCAATAGTTTAGTGATTTTAAGATTTATGTATTGTGAATCTCTTATCTTTGTAATTCTTTGTGCTTTTTAATTTGTTTAGTTCGTGTGCAGAATTCGTTTGTGCGTGGACAGGTTCATCCAGAAAACCTTCTTTTTAATCCCGAGATTGAGAGAACCGTTCGACGTACCAATAGTCGCACAAGGCAAAGACGGAAACAAGCTATTGAAATACAAGAGCACGGAGAATCTTCTTCATCCACTCCACCTAATTCACCAATTATGGCAGCACCACCACCACCTCCATCTCCAGTTTTCGTTCCATGTATGAACAGTTTGCACGTAATCTTCAAAATGGAAGACATGCCGAGATGAAGACGGAAATCCTTGCACTTATGTATCAAAATCTTTCACGGGTTTAGATCATGAGGATCCGTTCACACATCTTACAAAATTCTATGAGATTGCGGGTGCAACGGGAGGAAACGAAGCTGACGAAGAGTCATTGTTCAGAAGGCTATTTCCTCATTCCTTGATTGGGAAAGCGAAAGAGTGGTATCTTAATCAATCTACAACCATCATGACATATTGGAATCTATTGGAAGAGAAGTTTCTTGAACGGTTCTTTCCATATTTCATGGAAGCAAAAACTGCGATAGCTGTGTTTTCACAAGGAGCAAGTGAATCCCTCAATGAAGCTTGGGAGAGATTCAAGTCTATGTTGAGAAAATGCAAAGGACACGGTTTTGACGAACTCACTCAAGTTCATATTTTCCGCAATGGTCTCCTTTCGGTTCACAAGACCTTATTGGATGCTATGGCGGGGTTCTTTGATGTCTAAAAGCGCTGAAGATGCAATAGCAATTATTGACAAGATGGCACTTAATGATGACCAAGGGAATCATAATTGCGGAGTAACTTAACGAAAACCAGGCATGCTCGAGTTAGGTACAAATGATGTTATTCTTGCTCAAAAAAAACTTCTTACGCAACAAGTGGAGCTTTTGACCCAACAAATGTCGAAGCTTCCACAACAAATCAAAGAGATGCAAGAAGTTCCTACTCAAGTTCAAGTGGCGAGTTGCGAATTGTGTAAATGTGACCATCCTACCGGATATTGTCCTCCCATTTTGGAAGAAGCCAATTATGCCGGAAATCAAAATCAAGGATACCAACAAAGAGCACCTTATCAACAAGCAAATCAAGGTTATCAAATACCTAACTAAGGGTACCAACAACCTTGAAGACTGCAAGAAGCCGTAACTTCAAACCGTCAACAATATCAAAATTACACTCAACCTCCACAAACTCAAAGTGCACCGTCAAAGATGGAGGAAGCTCTTACTCAATTAATGCAAATGTCAATTGTAAGAGCACAGATTGTGTCTTAGTTATATCTCTATGTTTTGATGATAACACTTATAAATTTTGTATTCAAGAATTATATACTCTAAACGTGTTCTAAATTGTTTGCTACAGGCACTAAAGAAAATTATCTTAAGAAAGCAAAATTGCATCTGAACATTGTTCGTATGAAAGACTTCATAAGTTCAAGAGCATCTTAAGTGAAGATCTGAACATTGCTCCCAGAAGAATCTGACTACTGTCTCTTGAAGATTCTGAAGAAGGAGCCTCTAAAGCATAGAAGACTCTGCTCTGAAGGATTTACACGCTCAAGCACACAAGCTGCACATACTCTGATTCAGCTCAATCTGAAGAACTTTCAAGACTCTGAAGATCCAGATGATCTGTGATCAGAAGACTCTGAAGATTCAGATTCTTATGTTGAAAGCTGAACTTACTTTGAAGAAGATTTAAATATGTACGTTGGTTTTTCTCAACAGCTCTTTCCTATTTTGTGCTAGACACAAGGACACAGACAAAAAGGTTTTATCTGTGCATTCCATTCTGAGGAAAGTATTCTGCAAGTGAAGACAAAAAGCATCAGGCCTGTTTCAGCACAGCCTCCAATGTGAAGACAAAAGGCTCTAGGCTTTTCTGCACAGCCTTCAACGTAACAAGACTTCTTGGATCTTAGTGCCTATATAAAGAAGTCCACTCCATCTTCTTCAGCATCGAATCTCTAGAAAAATCACTCCTCAAAGCAAATCTCAAAAAGCTCTTAATCATATTACTTTGCTTTATCTTTATTCTCAACTTAAGAGAAATATCACTGTTGTGATAACAGCTTAATAGAAGCATTCTTACTCTTGTAAAAGTTTTACTTTGTTTGTAAAAGGTTTTCCTTAAGAGGATCCAGTTGGGATCAGCTGCTCTTAAGAAGACTAAGAACGGTTGTTCTTAGGTGTTGCTATTTGTAATCTGTTTGATTAAAATAGTGGATTAAGTCCTTGACAGAGAAAGGCAAATCACTCTTGAGAGGGTGGACTGGACTAGTTGTTTTCAACGAACCAGGATAAAAATATCTGTGTTCTAATCTTTGATTTTTAGTCTTACTTATTCAACCCCCCCCCCCTTCTAAGTAATTTTCTCACCTTCATCAATGTCAAATCAAAAGAACACCGATGTGGCTATTAAGAATTTGGAGACACAAGTGGGCCAATTATCAAAACAATTGGCCGATCAACAAAAAGGGCCTTTCACGGCTACCGCTGCTCCAAATCCTAAGGAGAATTGCAAGGCGATTCTCACAAGAAGTGGTAGAGAAATTGACATGGGCGTAGGTGAGGAGATAGTGGCGGAGGAAGTTGTAGTTGAAAAAGAAATTGAAAATGTTGAGAAAGAAGTAGAAAAAAATGTTGAGGGAGATTTAGTTGAAAATGAGAAAGTAAAGAAAAAGTGAGGAAGGAGAGAGAAGTAAGAGAGAAGAAAGAGTAAAAAAGTCGAGATAAGAAAAAGAGCAAGTGAACACTATACCGATTCAAAATTTGCCTTATCTGTATGCTCCGGCAAGGAAAGATAATGCTAGACACTATGCTCTATGGATATATTCAAACAATTGCAAATTAATATTCCATTTTCCGAAGCATTGGAGCAAATGCCGAAGTATGCTAAATTCATGAAGGACATTCTCACGAAGAAGAAGCGGTATACAGATCAAGAAACGATCATGGTGGATGTTATTTATAGCGCAATCATTCAACATACTCTCTCAAGGAAAGAAAGTGATCCGGGACGAGTCACTTTGTCCATCACAATTAGAAATACTTACGTTGGAAAGGGGTTGATTGATTTGGGCTCTAGCATTAATTTGATACCCTTATCTATTGTAAAGCGGTTGGGATACATGGAGTTGAAATCTACTAAAATGACGTTGCAATTTGCCGACAAATCTACCACTCGCCCTCATGGTGTAGCCGAAGATGTGTTGGTGAAGGTTGATAAATTTTTGTTCCCAATTGACTTTGTGGTAATTGATATGGAAGAATATAAAGACTCTCCCTTGATTCTTGGTCGACCTTTTATGAAGACCGCGCGCATGGCGATTGATATGGATGATGGTTTAATGAAAGTTAGAGTTCTTGATGAGGAGATTTGCTTCAATCTTTTTGAAACCATGAAGCTTTCTAAGGAAAAAACCGATTGTTTTAGAATTGATGCAACGGAAGTGGAAATTGAAGAAGTCAAAGAGTTATTGCAAGTTCCCACACCACTACAACAAGTTCTTACCAATGCTCTTTCAAAAGTCAACGAAGAAGAAGAACGGAAAATTGAAAAGTGTTTGCGGGAACTTGAAGAACTAGAGGAAATTCCAACTTTGAAAGAAAAGGTGGAAATTTTGAAAAAAGATAACAATGAGGAAGGCTAGCTTGAGTTGAAGTTGTTACCATCTCATCTTAAGTATGTTTTCCTTGATGAAGAGAAGAACAAGTCGGTGATCATAAGTTCGAAGTTAACCATGGATGAAGAAAGGAAATTAATTGTTGTGTTGAAGAAAAATCAAGAGGCAATGGGTTGGACTCTTTCCGAATTGAAAGGTAAGTCCTTCCTATTGTATACATCGAATATTCATGAAGATTTCAAGCCGGTAGCTCAACCACAAAGAAGATTGAATCCTACTATGAAAGAAGTGGTGAGGAAACAAGTTGTCAAAATATTAGATGCCGACATGATTTATCCTATTTCCGATAGTCCTTGGGTTAATCCAGTTCAAGTGGTGCCGAAGAAAGGTGGAATGACGGTTGTCCGCAATGAGAAGAATGAGTTGATTCCAACAAAAACTGCAACGGGATGGAGAATGTGTATCGACTACCGTAGGCTCAATCAAGCTACAAGAAAAGATCACTTTCCTCTTCCTTTCATGGATCAAATGCTCGAGAGACTTTCCGATCAAGAATATTATTGCTTTTTGGATGGATACTCCGGGTATAATCAAATCATTGTCAACTCGGAGGATCATGAAAAAACAGCTTTCACTTGTCCTTTCGGAATCTTTGCTAATAAGAGGATGTCGTTTGGTTTGTATAATGCACCGACGACTTTTTAAAGGTGTATGCAAGCTATATTCTCGGACTTCATTGAGAAGACGATCGAGGTGTTTATGGATGATTTCTCAGTTTTTGGACCGTCATTTAAACTTTGTTTGAAAAATCTTGATGTTGTCTTGGAAAGGTGTGTGGATACTAATCTGGTGCTTAACTAGGAGAAATGCAACTTCATGGTTACGGAAGGCATTGTGCTCGGGCACAAAGTTTCTTCAAAGGGACTTGAAGTTGACAAGGCTAAGGTGGAAGTGATTGAAAAGTTTTCGCCACCTCTGAATGTGAAGGGAATTCGAAGTTTTCTGGGTCATGCAGGATTCTACCGAAGATTCATCAAAGACTTCGCGAAGATAGCAAAACCATTGAGAAACTTGCTCAATAAAGATAAGTCTTTTCTTTTTTATGATTCTTGTATGACAGCTTTTAATTCTTTGAAACAAAATCTAATAACTGCACCCATAATCGTCGCACCAAACTGGAAAAATGATTTTGAACTTATGTGTGACGCAAGCGATTATGCGGTTGGTGCAATGTTAGGCCAAAGAAAGACCAAAATTTTCCATGCGATACATTATGCAAGCAAGGTTCTTAATGAGGCTCAAATTAATTATGCAACAACTGAAAAGGAATTGCTTGCTATAGTGTATGCATTAGAAAAAATTAGGTCTTATTTGATTGGATCTAAAGTTGTAGTATACACCGATCATGCGGCGATCAAGTATCTGCTTACCAAATCGGATTCTAAACAACGGTTAATTCGTTGTATTCTTTTACTTCAAGAATTTGATCTTAAATTCATGATAAAAAAAAAGGTCCAAGAATTTGGTAGCAGATCACTTGTCCCGACTTGTGAATGATGAAGTCACAAAGCATGAGAAAGAGGTGAGGGAAGAGTTCCCTGATGAAAAATTGTATATGGTGAAGGTTAGACCTTGGTTCGCCGATATGGCTAACCACAAAGCCACCGGATTGATGCCGGAAGGTCTAACTAGTCACCAGAGAAAAAAAAATTTGTCTAACGCCAAGTACTTTGTGTGGGATGAGCCACATCTTTTCAAACTTGGTGTCGATAATATTTTGCGGAGATGTGTTTCTGAGGAGGAAGCCAAAGATATCCTATGGCATTGTCACAACTCTCCGTATGGAGGTCATTTTAACAATACAAGAACAACTGCTAAAGTCCTCCAATCGGGATTTTATTGGTTGTCCTTGTTCAAAGATGTGTACGCGCACACAAAAAATTGTGACAAATGTCAGAGGATTGGTGGAATAACGCAACAAAATGAAATGTCACTGCAAAGCATGATTGAAGTCGAGGTTTTCGATTATTGGGGCATTGATTTTGTTGGTCCATTTCCATATTCGTTTGGAAGTGAGTACAATCTTGGTGCGGTGGACTACGTCTCCAAATGGGTGGAAGCCATAGCTAGCACTAAGGCAGACGGGAAAACCGTAATAAATTTTTTGAAAAAGAACATATTTTCTTGTTTCGGTGCTCCGAGAGTGTTAATAAGTGACACTGGTTCGCACTTTTGTAACACTCAGTTAGCCAAAGCCTTGGAGCAGTATGGTGTGCGGCACAAAGTTGCAACACCATACCATCTGCAAGTTAACGGACAAGCGGAGGTATCGAACCGAGAGATTAAATTTTTTTTTGGAAAAAACCGTGTCTACCTCACGGAAGGATTGGTCAAGCAAGCTTGACGATGACTTGTGGGCCTATCGGATCGCTTTCAAAGCTCTGATTTGTCTCACATCGCTTAAAATGGTCTATGGAAAAAACTATTACCTTCCGGTTGAATTGGAGAACAAAACCTTTTGGGCATTGAAGTTGCTAAATTTTGATCATAACTTGAGTGGCGAAAAAAGAAAAAGCCAACTTCATAAGTTGGAAGAAATTTTCCTTCAAGCTTATGAGTCAAACAAAATTTACAAGGACCGAGTGAAGGGGTATCATGATAAAAAAATTGTAACCAAGAGATTTGAGGTAGGACAATTGGTGTTGTTATTCAATTCGAGGTTGAGATTGTTTCCCAGAAAGTTGAAGTCTAAGTGGTCGAGACCCTTTCGGATTCGCGACATTCTGAGTTACGGGGCAATTATTATTGAAGACATCAAAACCAACGAGAATTGGACGGTCAATGGCCAGCGGTTGAAGATTTATCTAGGTGGTGATTTCGAGCGAGACACCACCTTTGTGCCTTTCTGCGATCCGTGATCGCAACGGACCGTCGAGCTCCAACGATGTTAAACAAAGCGCTTGTTGGGAGGCACCCCAACATTGTAAATATTTATTGTTTTTGTTGTGTAAATATTGTGCTTGATGTGGTGGACCTTGGCTGAAATATGTTGTGCATTGCTATATTTAAAAACCAAAACCTATCATGTTCGCTAGCACCTTCGCTAGGCGAAGACAGTAGCGAACATGTTCGCTAGGATATTCGCTAGGCGAACAAAGCGAAGCAGGCTGTGTTATTTTGTTTCAGTGGGCCACCTATTTGGGCCCAAAACCGTTTTCTTGTTAGTCTGAGGATTGTTTAGGGTTTCCACTGCACTCTCACACTCACCACACTTCACTCTCACTCACTTAGCATTTGTGCCTAATTGCAAACCCTATCTCTCTTCTCACTGCCTCAGAAAACCCAATCACCCTCTTCAATCAGGTATGTCTCTGTTCTATTCTTTTTTTCTGTGTTTAGAATGCTTTAGTGCATGAGAACAGACCATTTGGGTTGGTATGGGTGAGTAACAGATCTGTAATTTAAGGTTGCATGTTGGTGTAGAATTGTTCTTAAGATGACAATTATTGTGGTTCGTGAATTGGGATAGAAAGAACTTGGTTTGTCCAGATTTTGATTGAAAACAGTGGGAGAATTCAAAAACCCGCAGCCTTCTTTAGCACCTTCGCTAGGCGAACCTGTAGTGAGTATTCCTTGGGTCTTCGCTAAGCGAAGTTTGCAGCGAACGTGACAAAATTTTGTTTTTCTGTTCTAACTGCTAATCTATTTTGTGGATGGTTTTATTTCTCTTCTTTGTTGTGTTTGCAGATGGCATCCAGGTCTATTGCGTCTAAAAAGAGGAAAGTAGGAAGCATCTCTTGTCCTCAGCCGATACAGTACGACACCGAAAGATTTGTAGGCCTGAAGCAATTCGCTCGCTTTGTGGCTTTGGAGAAGCGCAAAATTATGCCTGAAAAGAGGTTTCTTATTCATCCAGAGGGAGAGTACAGAACCTTTGTCGGGCTCACCCATAGAAAACATTGGGACGTATTGGTGACTCCTACTGATAGTTACAACATCGAGGTTGTGCGGGAGTTTTACGCTAACTGTAACCCGGTGAACTGACTTTAAACAATGTTGCGGATAGCAAGAGTCGCCACCGACTTTTATTTTATCCATAAGGAAAGGTTATAAAAGAACAGGAAAGACCTTAGAGAATATTTTGGGTCCGGGGGGTAGGTTATGAAAAGGGAAGGTATTAGCATCCTTTTCATCCATGGTTATCCATGGGCTCTTAGGTACTTAAGCTCACTTTTGAATTGTTTTGAAATTGTAGTGTGTGAATAGAAAATTTTCAGAATAGTTAATAAATAATCCATGTAAGGATGTGTTAAGAACTTGTTTGAAAACTTGTTGAAAATTTGTTTAAGTGCGAAACAATTTTGAAGTGAGCAAGCACCTAGGAGTAACCTACCCTAATGTTTAAAGGTCTTTCTTATTCTTCATTCTTTCCTTTAGTAAGACTATCCCTACTATAATGGAGTAGGTAGTCCTTACTTTGGATGTTAAGGGGTATGTGAGGGACAATTTGACTTTGAAGGCCATTGTGGGATGTAATAAGCACATATAAGGGACCATCATCATTTTTCGAAAGGGACTTGATTCGTAAAGGCAACCATAAGGGACTTTGATGATTTTTTTATTTGAGGGACTTGCTTTATACACCCCACTTAACCATTATTCGTAGGCAACTTGAGGGATATCCTTAGGAAGTGAGACGGCGATTAAAATCGACTTACGTGTGTGACGTGTTTATTTTAATTATCTTTATTTAAAAGTGATCTAAATTTATTTTAATATTACATACATGTTGTTACACTCACTAATTACTAACCATAATAATAATTAAATAATTAAACAACTTTACATCCAAGAAACAATTACAAAATAATAAGCAAAATAATTAAATAGCAAAGATAAATAAAATATAAATAAGCAATAATAAATAATAAAGGGGGTTAATTCTAAGTTTACTCGGCAAGACATCGCATCTTGTGCCTACGTATCCTTACGGGAGTGGAATCAGAGTAATCGTAGTTCCCCTCAATAGGGAGGTTAGAAACTTCTTGACTGTGGTCAAGGTCTCAAGGGGAATAAACGCATCTTAAGGACACGCTTACGTGGAGTGTAGAAACTCCAAATCTCTACGTTGAAATGTTAAGTTGTAATTAGGGTTAAATTAGGGATTCCACGGCGGGAAACCCTAAAATGAGCGCGGCGGCTCTTTGACCTAATGCTAAGGGTAAAATTGTAATTTTGCCTGCGGCGAGGCATTTGTGAAAATTAGGGTTTGTAGTTTGTAGTTTTGAGGATTTGAAATTGAATGTGTGAAGTTTTACGGACTATTGGCGCGGCGGCCAAACAGTTAGACCTAACCTTCGGATATGTGCAATGTGACAGAAATAATAGTAAACGCGTGAGATAATTGAATCATGCAAACAGAGAGATAATGTCATAATTTAAACCATGCAAGCAGAAATTTAAAGGCAGAATTTAAAGAGCGATTGTTAAGTTCGCGAGGTTACATGAGAGGAGCAGATACAATATGATAATGAAATTTGAATTGAACAATAATAAAATAAAATAAATAACGGTTCTAGTTATTATTTTAAAAAAAAAGATTTTAGTTATTATTTTAAATTTATCTAAAAAAAAGTTTTTCTTAAAAATAATAGGTTTTCATATTAATTTGGAAAAGATGTTAATGTTATTTATTTTAAAAAACAGATTTTTATGTTATAACAAATTTTAATAAATTAATGATAACAATAATAATAATAATGGTAATAATAATGATAATAATGATAATAATAATAAATAATGATAATAATAATAATAATAATAATAATAATAATAATAATAATAATAATAATAATAATAAAGCAATAATGAATTTTAAATGTGCCAAATAACCCAACAATGTTGCTAACGCAGAAATGCGCTCATCGCAACCAGATCTAAATCGGACGAAACAAAATTTATCGCAAAGAAAAAGAAATTAAGCAAAAAATAGTATTATTGCTCACACAAAAATGTGATCATCGCAACCAGATCGAACTAACACAAATGTCACGCGTCATGCACACAAATGTGCAAACATCGTATCGACATAATTCGATCAAAAATCTTATATATATACACTCTAACAATTTAAAAATTATATATATATAAACGTAACAGTAATAGATAAAGAAAAAAAATAACGGTAATAGATGAAAAAAAAGAAATAACGGTAAAAGATGAAGAAAAAGAAACAACAGTAATAGATGAAGGAAAAGAAATAACGGTAAACGACGAAGAAAAAGAAACAATAGTAATGGATGAAGAAGAAAACTAAATAACGGCAAACGGCACTCACTCCTCTTAGGTTTTTTTTCCTTCTCCCCTTTTTTTCCAACAAGACAACACATGTATATATAGGGAACAAATTAGGGTTAACACCAAATTGTCAATAATGTCCCTAAAGCCCATTTTAAAGCCCAAACTAAATAATTAGTTAAGAAAAAATAAAATTTAAATAATTTAAAATAATTAAAATAAACTTAAAATAAAAACTAATAATCCTATTGATTCCTAAAATAAAAAATATTATAAAAAGAACAAAATTTTTTTCAATATTTTTTATTTTATGATTTTTTGGATATTTTTATGAATAATTTAGAAAAAAGTGAAAAAAAATAATATTTTAAAAAATGATTTAATTAAAATACGAAAATAATAATTAAATAATAATAAAAAACTATTTTTGTTATTTTTTTAATGAAAGATAGAAAAATTTAGAGTAAAAATAATAAAAAACAAAAAAAATGACAAAGGTGAGATTCGAACTCTCAACCTCTCACACTCATAACTCCTTACACATGTCTTCCTGCCAATTGTGCCATTTTTACTTTTTTAGAAAAAAAATGCATGCCATATGATATTTACCTGCAAAAAGTCAAACGACTACACAAATTTGTTAGTAATTGATTAAATGCAATGAAATGCGACGACAAATCTTAGGGCAAAATTTGGGGTATTACAGTTATTATGATAATATTTCTCACCCAACCTCTCTTTGATGTTGGCAAAAAAAAATCATGAAGTTTGACTTTGGTTTGACCACAGTTGACCTCAGTTTGACCTTTGTTTGACTTTTTAACTGCATTGACTGCTTTTGACTTATCTGATCATCTGACTGAGCAAACTTTTGAGAAAAGTCTTGAAACTTGACATGGGGTTCTTATACACATATAAGATGTTATGAAGCTCACTTGAAGTCTTGGAAGTCCATTTAGCCTGATTAAAGTCAAAACCCTAGTTTTGGATGCACTGCTTAGGAGGTGCATTGTCTGAGGGAATTGTCAACTTCTTTGACCAATTGTGAACTATGTGAACCTTGTGAATCTTCATAAAATGTCTTGTGACACCCATGGGAAGTATTGTGAAGCTTGTGAACCTTATGAACCTTCAAGAAGCAACCTATGGACTTCATGAACCTCATGAAAGGTATTGAAAGCACTGTGGGCCTTGTGAACCTTGTGAACCTTCATAAAGTAGCTTGTGGACTTTATGAACTTCATGAAAGGTTATGCAAGTTGTTGGAGAACTTGTGAACCTTGTGAATCTTCTTAGAACACAAAGTCTTGTATTGTGAGGGCAAATTTTGGGGTGCAACAGCTGCCCCTGTTCAATTTTCTGAAACCTGAGGGGTTAGATTGGTATATTTGCCAGTCGTAACCTGGAAGGTTGAAGGGGATTGAACACAAAAGCCCAAAAATTTGCACTCACCAGCGCATGGAGTGATATTGATGGTTGGTTGAACATGATTGAGTGGGCTTAAAGATGCCACTAGGGGAAAGTTCTTCAGTAGTATAATGAGAACTGTCAGGAGTCTGGAGTAATACTGATGTAACAGCATGTCTTCATGAGGATAGAGCAATCAATAATGATAACCCTAAAGCAGTCTTGAAGTGATAAATCTGACCTCAGGAGGATAGAGCAATCAATAGCTCTAAAGCAGTCTTGAAGTAATAATGGCTTCAGGAGGATAGAGCAATCAATAGCTCTAAAGCAGTCTTGAAGTAATAGAATGGCTTCAGTAGGATAGAGCAATCAACAGCTCTAAAGCAGTCTTGAAATAATAATGTGATATGTCTTCAGGAGGATAGAGCAATCAATAGCTCTAAAGCAGTCTTGAAGTAATGATTTCAGGAGGATAGAGCAATGGATAGCTCTAAAGCAGTCTTGAAATAATAATGTAATTTCAGGAGGATAGAGCAATGGATAACTCTAAAGCAGTCTTGAAATAATTAGATGGCTTCAGGAGGATAGAGCAATGAATAGCTCTAAAGCAGTCTTGAAGTAGTAATATGACCTCATGAGGATAGAGCAATGAATAGCTCTAAAGCAGTCTTGAAGTAATAGGATGATTTCAGGAGGATAGAGCAATCAGTAGCTCTAAAGCAGTCTTGAAGTCATGAGAGGCTATCAGGAGGATAAAATAACCCTGAGGTTACAATAAAGCAGTCCCAAAGTAATAAGAAGCTCATCAGGAGGATAAAGTAACCCTGAGGTTACAATAAAGCAGTCCCAAAGATCATAAGATTGTTTGTTGGATAATTAACCTGAAAACAAGGTAGCATTTTGTATAACAACATTAGTTTATGCTTTATGTATGCATGTATGACATGATGCACTTAGGTAATGTACTATAGACATATATGTTATGGTATGATGTAAATGATGTATGTATGCTATGACACTGCTGGAAGTGTCTGGATATCCTTGTATAACAACTGCTGGCCAAGGAAAATAAATCCCGATTCGTTGTTGAAGAATATATAACCCTCCGTCTGCTGGGGATAACAAGGTATAGATAACCTCCCGTTGTTGGGGATAACAAGGTATAGATAACCTCCCGTTGTTGGGGATAGTAGGGTATAGATAACCTTCGTTTTCGTTTGATAGTAGGATAAGTATAACATCCCGTCTTCGTTCATCGTGCCCTTATTGGAAAGTAATTTCCCGTATATCCGTATGAGGATAAAAGAGATGGATATAAATTCCAGGGGAGATTAGACTTTGTGAAAATGGATTAGTCCTACTGATGGTTTGTAACTGTCTTGTAAAGATGAACCGGCGAAGCTTCGTTGAAATCCTTCCCTCGTTCGTCCTTAGTAAATACTATTACTGCATTTTCATGCATTTCTGGTAAACATCAATCATATTAAAAGCATACATGCGTTTCTGGTAAACATCAATCATATTCAAAGGCATACATACATTCAAACACAACCAATGGACGTTTCGCTTATGTAAATAGGGTAAAAGTGAATCTGGATTCAAAAGATGGAATTTATTTATATCAAAAGTGACCCATACACGGGTAAGTTTGTACAAGGAGACATAAACCCTAGTAAGAGAATTTTGTCATGAAGTTTTAAAAAAAGAATCAGCTATGTGGGAAATAATCCTATTGAGTTTCAATTCTACTATTGCCACTCAAGTATCTCATCTTCTTGCTGTTGAGACGGAAACGATTGGATTGAGCTTTATCTGTTTGAGCTTGAGTAAGTAGTACATCTGGTTGCAGTTTCATGAGTGATCCAAACGAGACATAGTCATACGCTTTAATCCCTAACTTTTGCCTGGATTGCCCTTTCAGGTTTTCAATCCACCGGGATACCCTTTTTTGCCCAAGCCGCCTTTTCAGGTTTTCGACTTGCCGGGTGTACATCTTTTTATATATATATCCCTAATTTTTGCCCAAACCCTTTTGGTTTGCCGGGATGCCCTTATTTTTGCCTAGGCCTGTCAACCTAGCGGGTCTCTTTTTATGCGTAGTATTTTTTAACTATGTCTGCGTTTACAGGTTGTGGGAAGTCTTCACCATCCATTGTAGTCAGTATCATGGCACCTCCTGAGAACACTGTCTTGACTACAAATGGTCCCTCATATGTTGGAGTCCACTTGCCCCTTCAGTGTCAATCTCATTGCAGTATGCAGGCTTCTCAAATCTATCAATGGTAATCTTGGGAGCTTCATCATCCCAGCTTATCTCAAACATAGATGCCATGGTGGCCAATGCGTCTGCCAACTGATTCTCTCTTCGTGGAATATGTCCAAAAGTAATCTCTTTGAAATGTGGGATCAAAGACAACACATGTTCTCTGTAAGGAATGAGATTATCATGCTTTGTATCCCAATCTCCTTTAATCTGACTTACTACCAGAGCTGAATCTCCATACACCTCAAGGAACTGAATCTTCATATCAATAGCAACTTGCATACCCATGATACATGCCTCATACTCAGCCATGTTATTGGTACAATAGAAACAAAGTCTGGCAGTAATCGGGGTATGACAACCTTCAGGGGAACTAATCACAACACCAACACCATTACCATGTGCATTGGAGGCACCATCAAAAACCATAGTCCATCGAGATCCTTGTTCAGGTCCGTCATATTGTCCAGGTTCTTTGGTAACAGACATAATGTCTTCATCAGGGAACTCAAAATTCATTGACTGGTAATCACCTACTGCTTGATGAGCCAAATGATCAGCAACAACACTCCCCTTAATGGCCTTCTGAGTAGTATACTGTATATCATATTCCGTCAAGATCATTTGCCATCTTGCAATTCTTCCGGAGAGAGCAGGTTTCTCAAATATGTACTTGATTGGATCCATCTTCGAAATCAACAAGGTAGTATGGGTCAACATATACTGTCTTAGTCGGCGAGCAGCCCATGCCAAAGCGCAGCAAGTTTTCTCGAGCAGTGAGTATCTTGTTTCACAGTCGGTAAACTTTTTGCTAAGGTAGTATATTGCCTGCTCTTTTCGACCAGACTCGTCATGTTGCCCCAATACACACCCCATTGAGTTGTCTAATACTGTTAAATACATAATCAAGGGTCTTCCATCAACTGGTGGCATTAAAATTGGAGGTTCTAGCAAATATCTCTTGATTTCATCAAAGGCAGTCTGGCACTCATCATTCCATTCCATCACCTGATCTTTCTTCAACAACTTGAAGATTGGCTCACAGATGGTAGTTAATTGGGAAATAAATCTTGCAATGTAGTTCAATCGTCCCAAGAAACCTCTAACCTCCTTCTCAGTACGGGGAGCTGGCATCTCTCGTATAGCTTTCACTTTTTGTTGTAACAACCTAGCAAGCTCTACAGGTATTTCACAATCGTCCTCGTCTCCGTCTTCAGTTTGATAGATCGGATTCTCGAAATTGTAATTGGCAATAGTAGAACTGTTATCAACTGGATCCAGAGTGGATGAGGATCTGCATTTTAGTGACGTGGGTGTGTGTAAGAACACATAGCTGATAAAGCAAAAATAAAAGAAAAAGAAAGACAAGGAACACAATATTTACGAAAACGAAACGTCCATTGATTTTATTGAATGAAGTATGCAAATGAAATGACAACCCGTAACAAGCACACCATTGTGCCCCGGGTAAGGCACATGGCTTGAAAGTTTTAATTGTTCCAGAAATTACAAATTTAAAAACATAACACAGTAATAGTATTTACTCCTGACTAAAGGAGATAGGGATAACATCTTCAGCTTTCCAATTATTGAGTCCAGCACCCACAGTAGGAAAAATCCATGCCTCCAAGTTGTGGTCTTCATCTTGATCTCCCACAGCATTGATAACCCCTTGATTAGTGATACGAACAGCACGAGCACGACGAACAGCCTTCTGGGACTCTTCTTCCACCATAGCTTTTGCATCATTGAGGGAGGCCATTGCCATTGTTGGAGGGTTTCTGATGACCACAGGAACCTTCTTCACAGCAGGAGGAGTCACACAATCCTTAACAGCCCAGGGAACCACTTCAAATGACTGACATGGAGTTTCAATGTATTCACCTTCTACTTCCAGATACTTGAAAGTGTTTACATGGCTGACAAAGTATTCTTCCTCTCCAAAGACAGTAACAACTTTTCCATTCACCGGATATCTCAACTTTTGATGTAATGTGGAGGTCACCGCACCTGCCCCATGGATCCAGGGACGACCAAGCAGACATGAGTACGAAGGACGAATATCCATCACATAGAATGTAGCAGTAAACACCTGAGAGCCAACCTTGATTGGAAGATCAATTTCCCCATGCACTACTCTTCTAGAACCATCAAAAGCCTTTACCACAATATTACTGGGCTTCAATACCGTATCTTTAGGACTCAGCTTGTTCAGGACTTCCTTAGGCAACACATTCAGAGAGGAACCATTGTCTATCAGCACATGAGACAGGGTAGTGCCCCTGCATTCAATTGAAATATGCAAGGCCCTGTTATGATCCCTCTTGGCAGGGGTCAAGTCAGCATCAGAAAATCCTAACCCGTTGTCATAGGTCAGGTGCGCAACACAATTCTCAAACTGGTCCACAGAAATTGCACTGGGTACATGAGCCATCTTTAGAAACTTGATCAATGACTTGGCATGAGCCTCAGAACATAATAACAGGGAGAGCATAGAAATCTTTGGGGGAGTATGCCCCAGCTGATCAACAATATCATAATCACTCTTGCGAATGATTTTCAATACTTCTTCCATCTGCTTAGAGAGGTCATCAGCAGCTGGCACATCAGTAGATACAGGCTCAATAACAGGACCCTTGCCCCGAGCATCAGTGGTGGAAGTAACAGCAGGAGTAACTGCACTCTTAGAAGCAACTGGAGGAGAGAAGACTCTTCCACTACGAGTGATCTTGCTAGATCCGGCAATATTATCAATGTCAACAGGCATATCAGGTAAAGGCTCCTGTTTGACACCATGGATGTAAACATCAGACCCATAGTGCCAAGGCACAGCTTTGTCAGATGTATAAGGAATAGGACCAGGAGTGGTAATGATCAGAGGAGCTACTCTGGCTTCAGCAACAACTTTCACAGGACCTTCAGCAGTAATCTTGATTGGGCCCTGATGAGTGATTTTAATGGGACCCTTTGAAGTGATTCTTAGTGGTACTTTGTCAACCATGTCAACCTCTTCAATCTTCTTACCCTGAGTCAGATGATCCACCATACTTTCTACAGATGCTGGTCTTCTTTCAAACACTATAGTATATTTATCCATGAGACGTTGAATCCCATCTCTCAAAATGAAGCAACTATCCGGCTTATAGGTACAATACAAACAATCTTCACGACAACCTGGAAAGATCCCAGCTTGTACTAACCTCTTTTTGATAACAGACAATGGTGTGCTCAACTCCATAACCGAATAGACATGCAGATCTTCATCAATATCTTCATCAATGGCGTTGACAGTCTTCTCGTGATTTGGCATTGGAGCTGTAATCACATTTGGAGTACCTGGTGGATCAAACTCAATTTCTCCAGCATCAATCATATCTTGAATTTTGTTCTTCAAGACCCAGCAGTTATTAGTATCATGTCCTGGACAGTTTGAATGATATGCACATCGTGCATTGGGATTGTACTTGGGAGAGGTAACATTGGGATTCTGAGGGGCCTCCCTCAGGGTAATAAGTTCAGCTTTCAACAAGTGTTGCAATGCCTGAGCCATTGACATGTTGATCTTCGTGAACTGTCTTCTAGCCCTCTGTTGGTTGCCTTGAGGCTGCTCTGTTGTTGCAGGAGTTGGATTTGAAATATGAACTGCACTAACAGACTGATGCCTTCTGTTACGATCAGGCTGACCATACACAGCATTAGATTCTCTCTTCCCAGTGGGAGGCTTCTTTGCAACACCTGATGAAGAAGTGCCCACTTGGATCTTACCACTCTTGATACCATTCTCTACTCGCTCTCCTGTCATGATCAACTCAGTGAAGCCAGATGATGAGCTTCCAATGAGATGACTGTAAAACGGACCATTCAACGTACACATGAACATATCAACCAACTCCCTATCAGTCAAAGGGGGTTGAACTCTTCCAGCTAAGTCTCTCCACTTCTGAGCATACTCCTTAAAGCTTTCTTTGGCACCCATAGACATGCTCTGAAGCTGCATGCGAGTGGGGGCTAAGTCAGCATTGTATTGATACTGCTTGTAGAAAGCTTCAGCAAGGTCATTCCAATCTCTGATGTTGACACTCTCCAACTGATAATACCACTCTAGCTGAGCTCCAGATAAACTCTCTTGAAAGAAATGGATCCACAACTTTTTATCAGCAGTGTGGGGTTGAATTCTTCTGACATAAGACCTCAGATGCAATTTGGGACAAGAGACCCCATCATAGACAACAAATGTAGGAACTTTGAACCCAATGGGTATGACCACCCCAGATATCAAGCTCAAATCCTCAAAATCCAGCCCAGATGATTTCTGTAATTCCATAGCATCCATTCTATCCACCAGCATCTTGAATTTGTCTTTGTTAGGCTCATGGTAGTAGTTAGCCTCAGAATCAGAGTCCCCCATAGTGTTGTGGAGACTGCCTCTCTCCTGCTCAGATTCTTCAGATTCATAGTCTTCAACCTGTTCCTTGGTCTTGGCAGGACCTTTGAACCTTCTTCCCATGTTGAGCAACCCAGCAGACCTTCTAGCCTTCTTAGTCTTCTTGGCCAGCAGTGTCTTCAATTCATCCTGCCCCTTAGATAGGTTCAGGATCAGCTCTTGGAACTGTGCATTCTGTGCCTGGAGATCCTTAACTGATTGTTCAAGAGCCATTGCTGAAATAAACAGCGAGAAGATGAGAAACCTGTACACAATTATAAACCTGTGATGCAATGATATGGGAATGCATATGCAATGTTTTCAAGGACCGCAGGATTTAAATTTGCTTAAACAAACAAGAAAGTAACTTTTTATTAGTAATAACTTGTTTTGCCTTTTAGGCTTACAAAAAAATGAAAACGAAATAAGTACAAAAGATGGGGTTTTAAGTCTCCCATGGACGTTTCCTCTTTGTGTTGAGGTATGAGTTGAGGTTTCGTTCCTCATGAAGTAGCTTTGTTAGCTCTAGGATCCTTGCTTGGCTTGCTTTGTAATGAGCCTCGAAAGTATCCCTTTGCTCTTTCAGTTGGATCCATGATCTCTGCAAGTCTTCCATATCAGTAGGCATGTCTGGGTGAAGGATGGTATAAGCTGTGTCTCCTTCAGCAACAGGTTCCATGGTAACTGGTAGGACGGCAGGATATGGCATCATGAGTGTCTGAGCACGAGATCGTACCCATCTGAGATAAGCCTCCATAGGAATAGTGTACTTAGGCTCCAGTGTCTTGCTGTCAATCCTGTTTACCTTTCCCCAAGCTCGTATGAATCTCTGACGGTAACCCTGAAGATTGTTGTCGTAGTCAAACACAATGCCCTGAATCAACATGTCATGTGGACCATCGCTCCGGGCGTAACCAAACTGTCGTAAAGCTAGAGATGGGTTGTAGGTGATGCCTCCTCTTATGCCTAGAAGTGGCGCATTAGGAAACTCCCCACAACGGTCAATGATGGTGACATTCTCCATAGATCTGGAGCACCAATGGATGTCTGAGTGAGAAAGTGACATGATCCTCTTGGACCATCTGAACCCTTGCTCATTCTTCATTACTGAGCGAGGAAGGTGAGAAATAAACCACCTAGAAAGTAAAGGTATGCAGCACATCAAAGTTCCTCTTGCCCTTGTAGTACGGGTGTGAAGAGAATGTAGGATGTCTCCAAGTAAGGTAGGCACTGGATTGTGACTCAGGAATATGTTGATGGCATGAACGTCTATGAACTGATCAGGATTGGGGAACAACACTAAGCCATAAATCAATAAGGCTAAGATCTCCTCAAAAGCATCGTAGCTCATAGCCTTCAAGAACATTTGAGCTTTATCCACTAATACCTTGGCAAGAATACCTTTAACTCCACTTCTCGTCTCTAGAACAATGTCAGACTTCTTCAGATGTAGAGTTGCAGCAATAACTTCTGGTTTAAGCTCCTTCTCTAAGCCTGTGAATGGCTTCTGATCAAGAACAGGTATACCCAGAAGTTTAGAGAACTCCTCCATGGTTGGAACCAGCTGATAATCGGGAAATGTAAAGCAATGGTGCTTAGGGTCAAAGAACTGAAACAGCACACTCATCATATCTTCACTGAACCCTGAAGTAACTAGATCCAATAAGTGACCATGTCTCTTGTTGAACTGGGAATGATCAGGCACTAGAGAAACCAACTCCTTGAGCTTAGCAGGTATCCCTACAAAGTTGATCCTGATGGTGTTTCTACGAGCAGAAGCCATGACCTGCAACGAAGAACAAAGATAAATCCTTTGGTCCTTGAAATGGTTAGGGAAAATGATATGCTTATGATGCATGATGATGTCATGATGTCATGCTCAATCACAAACATGTGGCACACACAAACAAGTCACACCATAGCCCTAGGTTTAAAGGCTTGCATGAGGTTCAAAGGCAAGTACCCTCCCCTGAAGTTAGATGGTTCATCCTGTCCTACAAAAGTAACCAGGTTCTAAGGGATCTCAATATCATTGATCCTTCACAAGGGTGGTTGTTCAGAAGGCAACTTACTTGCCAACCAAAACCCTCCAAGTTTAAGATCTCAATGAGCGTAGTATCGAGTGTCGACCAACTTCAGTCTGCACCAAAGCCAGTTACCTCACTACTTTCTAAAGGCCAAGATGAGTTAACTAGGGTTCTAAAAGTCAGTTAGTGCATTGACAACATATGGCAGCCTCAATATTATCCTCAACTTGACTTAAGGAATATAAGCACCAACCAAGAAGTCGCACTAACTATGGCCACCAGATCAACCGTATCGATATACGTCGTACAGTTTCCTTGGTCTATTGCCATTTACCTAAGGTACACTAGATCCGGGTTAGGACCTTTCACACATAAGAGCACCCCAACAATATAATAATAAAGCAAACAAGGCAAACAATTTAAAGTGATCTTAATTCCTAAGGGTACCCCTCTTAAATAAATCCCCAGCAGAGTCGCCAGTTCTGTAACCCGGTGAACTGACTTTAAACAATGTTGCGGATAGCAAGAGTCGCCACCGACTTTTATTTTATCCATAAGGAAAGGTTATAAAAGAACAGGAAAGACCTTAGAGAATATTTTGGGTCCGGGGGGTAGGTTATGAAAAGGGAAGGTATTAGCATCCTTTTCATCCATGGTTATCCATGGGCTCTTAGGTACTTAAGCTCACTTTTGAATTGTTTTGAAATTGTAGTGTGTGAATAGAAAATTTTCAGAATAGTTAATAAATAATCCATGTAAGGATGTGTTAAGAACTTGTTTGAAAACTTGTTGAAAATTTGTTTAAGTGCGAAACAATTTTGAAGTGAGCAAGCACCTAGGAGTAACCTACCCTAATGTTTAAAGGTCTTTCTTATTCTTCATTCTTTCCTTTAGTAAGACTATCCCTACTATAATGGAGTAGGTAGTCCTTACTTTGGATGTTAAGGGGTATGTGAGGGACAATTTGACTTTGAAGGCCATTGTGGGATGTAATAAGCACATATAAGGGACCATCATCATTTTTCGAAAGGGACTTGATTCGTAAAGGCAACCATAAGGGACTTTGATGATTTTTTTATTTGAGGGACTTGCTTTATACACCCCACTTAACCATTATTCGTAGGCAACTTGAGGGATATCCTTAGGAAGTGAGACGGCGATTAAAATCGACTTACGTGTGTGACGTGTTTATTTTAATTATCTTTATTTAAAAGTGATCTAAATTTATTTTAATATTACATACATGTTGTTACACTCACTAATTACTAACCATAATAATAATTAAATAATTAAACAACTTTACATCCAAGAAACAATTACAAAATAATAAGCAAAATAATTAAATAGCAAAGATAAATAAAATATAAATAAGCAATAATAAATAATAAAGGGGGTTAATTCTAAGTTTACTCGGCAAGACATCGCATCTTGTGCCTACGTATCCTTACGGGAGTGGAATCAGAGTAATCGTAGTTCCCCTCAATAGGGAGGTTAGAAACTTCTTGACTGTGGTCAAGGTCTCAAGGGGAATAAACGCATCTTAAGGACACGCTTACGTGGAGTGTAGAAACTCCAAATCTCTACGTTGAAATGTTAAGTTGTAATTAGGGTTAAATTAGGGATTCCACGGCGGGAAACCCTAAAATGAGCGCGGCGGCTCTTTGACCTAATGCTAAGGGTAAAATTGTAATTTTGCCTGCGGCGAGGCATTTGTGAAAATTAGGGTTTGTAGTTTGTAGTTTTGAGGATTTGAAATTGAATGTGTGAAGTTTTACGGACTATTGGCGCGGCGGCCAAACAGTTAGACCTAACCTTCGGATATGTGCAATGTGACAGAAATAATAGTAAACGCGTGAGATAATTGAATCATGCAAACAGAGAGATAATGTCATAATTTAAACCATGCAAGCAGAAATTTAAAGGCAGAATTTAAAGAGCGATTGTTAAGTTCGCGAGGTTACATGAGAGGAGCAGATACAATATGATAATGAAATTTGAATTGAACAATAATAAAATAAAATAAATAACGGTTCTAGTTATTATTTTAAAAAAAAGATTTTAGTTATTATTTTAAATTTATCTAAAAAAAAGTTTTTCTTAAAAATAATAGGTTTTCATATTAATTTGGAAAAGATGTTAATGTTATTTATTTTAAAAAACAGATTTTTATGTTATAACAAATTTTAATAAATTAATGATAACAATAATAATAATAATGGTAATAATAATGATAATAATGATAATAATAATAAATAATGATAATAATAATAATAATAATAATAATAATAATAATAATAATAATAATAAAGCAATAATGAATTTTAAATGTGCCAAATAACCCAACAATGTTGCTAACGCAGAAATGCGCTCATCGCAACCAGATCTAAATCGGACGAAACAAAATTTATCGCAAAGAAAAAGAAAT
This sequence comes from Lathyrus sativus, assembly GCA_963859935.3. NCBI lineage: Eukaryota > Viridiplantae > Streptophyta > Magnoliopsida > Fabales > Fabaceae > Lathyrus > Lathyrus sativus. Next base: position 603,228,092 of record OZ012737.1, on the reverse strand, counting down.
TAAGCAAAAAATAGTATTATTGCTCACACAAAAATGCGATCATCGCAACCAGATCGAACTAACACAAATGTCACGCGTCATGCACACAAATGTGCAAACATCGTATCGACATAATTCGATCAAAAATCTTATATATATACACTCTAACAATTTAAAAATTATATATATATATAAACGTAACAGTAATAGATAAAGAAAAAAAAATAACGGTAATAGATGGAAAAAAAGAAATAACGGTAAAAGATGAAGAAAAAGAAACAACAGTAATAGATGAAGGAAAAGAAATAACGGTAAACGATGAAGAAAAAGAAACAATAGTAATGGATGAAGAAGAAAACTAAATAACGGCAAACGGCACTCACTCCTCTTAGGTTTTTTTCCCTCTCCCCTTTTTTTCCAACAAGGCAACACATGTATATATAGGGAACAAATTAGGGTTAACACCAAATTGTCAATAATGTCCCTAAAGCCCATTTTAAAGCCCAAACTAAATAATTAGTTAAGAAAAAATAAAATTTAAATAATTTAAAATAATTAAAATAAACTTAAAATAAAAACTAATAATCCTATTGATTCCTAAAATAAAAAATATTATAAAAAGAACAAAATTTTTTTCAATATTTTTTATTTTATGATTTTTTGGATATTTTTATGAATAATTTAGAAAAAAGTGAAAAAAATAATATTTTAAAAAATGATTTAATTAAAATACGAAAATAATAATTAAATAATAATAAAAAACTATTTTTGTTATTTTTTTAATGAAAGATAGAAAAATTTAGAGTAAAAATAATAAAAAACAAAAAAAATGACAAAGGTGAGATTCGAACTCTCAACCTCTCACACTCATAACTCCTTACACATGTCCTCCTGCCAATTGTGCCATTTTTACTTTTTTAGAAAAAAAATGCATGCCATATGATATTTACCTGCAAAAAGTCAAACGACTACACAAATTTGTTAGTAATTGATTAAATGCAATGAAATGCGACGACAAATCTTAGGGCAAAATTTGGGGTATTACAGTTATTATGATAATATTTCTCACCCAACCTCTCTTTGATGTTGGCAAAAAAAAATCATGAAGTTTGACTTTGGTTTGACCACAGTTGACCTCAGTTTGACCTTTGTTTGACTTTTTAACTGCATTGACTGCTTTTGACTTATCTGATCATCTGACTGAGCAAACTTTTGAGAAAAGTCTTGAAACTTGACATGGGGGTTCTTATACACATATAAGATGTTATGAAGCTCACTTGAAGTCTTGGAAGTCCATTTAGCCTGATTAAAGTCAAAACCCTAGTTTTGGATGCACTGCTTAGGAGGTGCATTGTCTGAGGGAATTGTCAACTTCTTTGACCAATTGTGAACTATGTGAACCTTGTGAATCTTCATAAAATGTCTTGTGACACCCATGGGAAGTATTGTGAAGCTTGTGAACCTTATGAACCTTCAAGAAGCAACCTATGGACTTCATGAACCTCATGAAAGGTATTGAAAGCACTGTGGGCCTTGTGAACCTTGTGAACCTTCATAAAGTAGCTTGTGGACTTTATGAACTTCATGAAAGGTTATGCAAGTTGTTGGAGAACTTGTGAACCTTGTGAATCTTCTTAGAACACAAAGTCTTGTATTGTGAGGGCAAATTTTGGGGTGCAACACTAACGCACTTCCAAATGATGATGAGTCTTTTTCTTGGACCACATAGGTAGCAGGACGACCAGTGAGTTTTGATAGGGATGCCATCAATAAGGTGCTTGGAGGACCTTTCATCTTGGGTGAGGATGAAATCGATGAGTACCACTGTGATTTAAGACTTCATAGGAACACTGATGTCATTTCCGAGGCTATATAGATGGAGGGCAAAACGGTAGAGCTGAACCCATATGGGGTTCCAAGGAGGTATCACCGAGAGGACATGAAACCTCTTCCTCGGTTGGTGTTGATGCTGATTCTGACAAATATCAAACCGAAATCTCACACGTCAACAGTGTTGATCCCAGTGGAACACTTGGTCCACTCCATTCTAACTAATGTACAGATCGATGTGGCTAGGATCATTGCTGATGAGCTGAAGTCTGTAGTGGAGAGTGGCCTGAAAGCGGGGGCGCGAGTTAATTGCCCCCTTGCTTTCCCCTGTCTCATTATGGTCTTATGTGTTCAGGCGAGGGTTTTCAATTCAAGAAAAGCAAGTCCTAAGGATTCTTAAATAGAACCCAAAATTAGTTTGTAAAGGCAGACATTGCGCCACTCATGAATCTGGGTTGCTAAAGATATGAACTTCTTAGCTATTTGCAGAGGACTGGAACAAAGGAATGAAATGGGGTAACTAGAGAGTGAGAAAAGCAATGTTCTTGTAGTTAAGGACCTTCTTAGTCTGGTCATGGGGGTCTTGAATATAAGCATCAAAGCTAGCATGGGTGAAAGAAAAATTAGGTTTAGTCTCATTTTTTAGAATAGAGTCAAAAGTATCCACAGTTGATCGATGCCCATAAATGGCAGCAACGTCGAAAATAGTAGGGGTTATCATTATGCAGCGAAGGTGAAAGGTATTTGTCGAACCCTCCCAAAAATAATGGGTTGAGATGAGCATGTTGGCGTTGTACTTAGGACCAATTCTTGACAATTGAATCAAATCAAAAATGCCTTGATCTTTCCAAAGTTTTCCTTTCTTCTTTTCCATTTTGTTCAACCAATTGAGATAAGTTTCATTGTTGGTAGAAGGGGAAGAACGCAATACACGGTAGGGGTGAATATATAAACCCTAACTCAAATATTTTGTCCTCAAATGCACGAGGTTTACAGTAGGGAAAACAAGGGAAAATTTTGCTCAACTAAACAGGTTTTGTAGAAGATTTAGGTAAAGGATTTAAATGTATGAACATTATTTGAGATAGAAAATGGAATTAGTACCTACCTGGGAAGCCCAAATGATGATTTTTAATTTCTCCATTAGTGGTCCAGGGATATAGGTGTGGTTGCCACAGTAGGAAGAAGCAGCGATATTAGCAGTATAAGAAATTGGGAGTAGTTGTTTTGAGTCAGAAGTAGAAGTCATTTTTCTAGAATTGGAGTTAGAATAAGATGTGAAAATGGAAGATTTCAGGGTACAAGAGTTCTTAGGGTATAGAAGAATAAAAGTGAAGCAGAAAAAAGATGAGGAGATGAGGTTATATAGTTGTTGAAATAAGACTTTTTATTTTCCCTCTAAGACTAAAACATTGGCATTTTGATTTTTTTTTTGTGTTAAAACATTAAGTATTTATGAATTATCTTTTATTTAATGTGGTTAATTCTTGTGGTCCACGGTAACTTAGAAATGTGAGTCATGATGGTAGATGCACGTATGTTAGTGACGTGATTGCTAGGTAGTAGTAGTAATGATAATGGTAACATATGCATAACAATTTTAATAGTGTTGGTAGTTACTAAAAATGTCATTTGTCTTCTATATTGAAAATACGATCGAGAATGACATTTTTGGGGGCATCTGTTAGCCTATGATTTTCAACTCAGGTTGTTCGACAACTAATGTGAATATGAGATAGATATAAGTGTTAAATGTCGGTAGCTAAAGTATGTCTTTCGAAACCAAACCACAAGATTCAACAAGATAATTTTTCGACATAGGTAGTTAGAGAACTTGAAGACAGTTTCGAGTATGATAGCAGTTTGAGGCATTTAAGAGTCAAAGACACGTGGAAACACACCAGAAGACAGAAGCTCACGTAACAAGATATAGATCGAATCCTGGAGAAGTGAAAAAATTTCGACAGTTATTGATCTACATAGTATATAAGTAGATTCGGTCTCTGGGACAAGGGTTCGCATTTCATTTTATTTTATATAGAATTCACACATCCGAGTAATAGAGATATAAACATTTTAAGAAATGTATGAACTTGCGTCCCACTTTTAAATTCAAGCATTTTCATCCAGTTACATTTGTTCTTCATGTTCTTCATGTATGCAGTTATTTCTTTCAGCTTGAATCCAATACTTTTAAATTCGAATATAAAACATCATAGTACTATTACACTTTCTCAAACATTTCACCCAAAATGTCATTAGAACTTTTTCGAATTTAATCTTTTCAGTGAATTAAAACTCGTGTTGTATTTACTAAAAACATCAATAAACACTCATTTAATATTAATTAGACCATTTAAATCTTGACTAATTAAACAATTACCCTAACACCTTAATTATTACATTTGTGACTCAAAAATCTAACTTGTACTACAGTGACATTTGTCCTTCTGTGGTTCTCACATCTCCTAAATAAATTTCTTAAGTCATAAAAGAAGTTGAACAAGGTGTTCATGTTCACATCCACCATAGGCCAGATAACACATAATAGATTAGCATGCCTAGCCGGATTTTAGAAAAAAAATAGGAAGTCCCTCAAATAATTCATGGATTATTTCAATGAAGAGATATGCCATATCTAGAACAAAATTGTGTTATAAGCTTATATGCGATAGTGGCTAGTCTCGAATCAAGACCATTTTCTAACTCACAAGTGTGTAGATCATTGAAACACTAGATAAGCTTTACAAAGAGGGTTGAATAACACATAACTCAAAGAGATAACCACAACAAAGATATGGAATTACAATATATTTACTCACGTACAATGAAAGTGATCAAGATGGAGGAAAGAATGATTGAGGAAGTAGTAGGTGGATAAACCCATAAAGGATATTCTAATAAGCTTATGAATTCAGTTTGATCAACCTGGCATGGAAAAAAGAATGCAAGTCTAATGCAGAATTGCAGATAGGAGGACATACTTCAAATAACATAAGATACATGGACATTCCACTAAAGATACAAACCGGGAGGATAATCTGAGAATATCATTCGTATAAGTATATGGATAAAAGAAAGAATGAACACTAATTAATAAATTGATATTACAAAGAAAAATGCTATTTCTACACCCTTTTTTACACCCAATACTTACACCGTATGCACTATTCACCGTATTTATACGGTGAACAGTGTTTTTTTTATTAAAATAATATATATTTTTAAAATATTATTTTTTTTTTTAAAAAAATATTTATTTTTAAAATTTATTTTATAACACAAATATAAGATTGCGCATTAACCAACTTCACAGTTGCATTAACCACAAAAATCTACATTATTAACCAATTATTTTACCTATAATTTATTAACCACTTTCACTACTTCATTAACCAATAAAATACACACTATTAACCATGTTCTGGGAAATTTGTTCAAGTATTTGTGAACAGTAATTGAGGTGTAAGGTGTAGAAATGGGTGTCAACATAGCAATGCTGTATTACAAAAGCAATCACCTAACTAATAATTATCTTATTTTCGGTTATAAAACATGTTCTCAGTTGACTTTGTGGCCAAGTTGACACATTTTATAGTCATAGATACTGAATTATGGACCATTTCTATTTATGGTTCATCAAATGTCAATGGAAGCATAGTAAGCAGCATCCTTGAAAGGCTAAAAGTCCTCAAGGTATACATGGATCTATGAATCAACTTCAAGAGTAGAAATAATCACCTAGAGTATAAAGACTTGATAGTAGGTTTGAATTTGTCTTGGGAAATAAGAGTGACACATCTTCAAATCAACAGTGAATTTCAACTCATTGTGAATCAATTCAAAGTATAATACCAAGAAAAAAAGAAAAGACCTTAATCAACTATGTAAATAAAGTTATATCACTCATGAGGAAATTAAATGAGATATACATCAACATCATTCCTAAAGAAAAAATCAGTTATTCTAAAGGCATTTAGTTGTTGGGTCATAAGGAGCAGTATTAACATTGGAGCAAGAACAACACAAGTGAGAGAGACACCACATATTCATTCAAAATATTAATATGATAGATGTGTGGGTTCTCTCACTTATAAATGTTCAAGTCTCCACATTTATAACAAATGTGGGACTCTAACTCACATTTGACGTTATTATTCTCAACACTCCCCCTCAAGTGTGAGTCCACAATGCTCTCCCTCAAGTGGAAACTTTTGTCCACATACACTTATACCGCCGTTGACACCGCTTTCTTGAATATTTTGATTTTCAACAGGACACCTCTTCTTAGGCATTTTGATTCAAATCAACATTGGGTCAAGAGTAATACAAGTGATAGAGACACCACATATTCACCAAAAACTCTAAAGTGATAGGTATGTGGGTTCTCCCACTTATAAATGCTCAAGTCTCCACGTTTATAACCAATGTGAAAATCCAACTCACACTTAATTATATTATTCTCAACGCTAGTCAACATAACTCCATAATTTTTCCTTAACTCATCATTGCATTGTCTTAAAGGAATTACTTGTGGACTAAGGAGTGTCAACTAGAAATCAAGGAATAATCATCTATATCTTCTTCAAGGTAATTCAGGATATTTATCACATTAAACAGCACATATTGACCATTGAATCTCATAGTTAATTCTCCTATTTTCACATTAATAAGGGTTCTTCTCGTAGCAAGGAAATGTTTCTCCTAACATAATGGGAGTGTTGTGATCATCATTAAAATGCATAATGATAAAATCAACAAGAAATACAAACTTATCAATCCTCACCAACACATCTTCAAAAATTCCTTTGAGGATAACAAATGCTCCAACCAGCTAGCTGGAGAGTTATGGTAGTAGGCCTTGCAGATATAATTTTAATCTTATTAAGTTTGGACAAGGGATTTTAAATAATGTTTGCTCCCAAGTCACACAAAGCTCTCCCATAAAATTTATCTCCAATATTACTTATTTCTCTCTACAATAATTCCTTCTTCAGAGTTTCCACTGTGATATAATCTTTTTATAGGCTTTGCTCACATGCCTCCTTTTACAAGGATTAAAGTTTTCAATAGCTACCTTCCCAACCAAGACGGAGTTTTTGATAGAATAGAATATTTTTTTCATAATTGGCTATAATTAGTTTCTTGTAATTATGTTGTATCATTAATAGATAGCTAATCAAACATTACACAATAGTTGTATATATTCTATTCAGATGAACGAGAAACCTAAGAATTCCATTATCTTACATGGTATCAACCCTAATCGATCCCTCTCTCTAGAAGGAAAAAAGCGCGTATTTTATTTCTTCTCCTTCGCTAAAGCAGTCATCACCAAAACAGGACCTTCGTCCTCTATGTACCGTCGCCGCCGAACACGAGAACCACCGTGTTTCTCGCCCTCTTCTCTATCCGCGTTGTCGTCGACACGCACCACACCACCGTGCACAAGAACCCACGCGTTTCTTCTTCACTCTGTTCGCGATTCAGCGATTCAGATATGTGTTCGCAATTTCGATCTCTGTTATGATGCTTCCGACAAACACAACACCACTGGGATGTGCCTTTTCTTCTCCACGTCGTGCTTGCTGTTCGTAATTATTTTCTTTTCCACTGCAAATCATGTCTAATTCAGAACACAACGACTCCAATACTCGTCCAACCGCCTCTACCACAGGTGATTCCGGCCAGCCCAAGCTCACTATGCTCAAAGGTTCAAAAATGGAGTTTCATCCCGCCCTTGTCGTCTCCAATATTAGGAACCACAATCCTATTATTCTTGAGATGGAAAAGGATCAATATGGAACTTGGGCCGAGCTTTTCCTCATTCATGCTCGCTCACATCGAGTCCTACATCACATCGTTCCATCTACAGGAACAGCACCACCAGCCTTTACCGACGTCGAGCATGAACAACGGACCACTTTAGATGCCACCGTTCTTCAGTGGATTTATTCCACTATTTCTACTGATTTATTTACCACTATTTTGGAACCCGACTCCACTGCAATGGAAGCATGGAATCATTTGGCCGATATTTCTCAAGATAATCAAAACGCTCGTGCTGTCATTCGTGAGCAAGATTTCTCCAACACTCGCATGGAGAATTTTCCCAATGTCTCAGCTTACTGTCAGCGTCTTAAGATGCTCTCTAGCCAGTTAGAGATAATGTACATGAAGCTACTACATTATCTCTAACACCGACGGATATTGAGGCAGCTATGCACACCATGTCTCTTCACACTTCTGGCAATTAGTGGTACATGGATACTAGCGCAACATCTCACACGGCAACATCTCAAGGTAATCTCTCGTCTTATTTTCCTTTAAGTAATTCAAATCATAAAGTTATTGTTGATTGTGGCCACGGAATTCCAATTCACGGCACCGGACACACACAAATTGCCACCTCTTACTAACCTATTCACTTAAACCATGTCCTGCATGCCTCAAAATTATTAAAAAATAATTTTTGTGAGACGACTCACCACTGACAACAATGTCTCTGCTTCATTTGACCCTTTTGGCTTTACTGTTTCTGATTTTCAGACGGGGATCCCTCTCATGAGGTGTGACAGCCATGGCGATCTATAGCCAGTCACCATTCCCTCCAATTTTGTCGATCTTACATCCAGTTTTTGGCACGATAATCTTGGTTACCCTGGTGTGTCTGTTTTAAATTCACTTTGCAATAATAAGTTCATATGTTGTGAAGCTTTTAATTCGTCTGTTATTTGTGACTCTTGTGTTTTAGGCAAACAAGTGAAATTGCCATTTTTTAATTTTCAAATTACAACTTTGATGCCCTTTGATATTTTACATAGTGATTTGTGGACGTCTCCTATTTTAAGTTATGTTGGCCATAAATATTATGTCTTATTTTTAGATGATTTTACAAATTTCTTGTGGACATTTCCTATTAGCAGAAAATCTCAAGTCTTTGAAATGTTTCAGTCAATTACAAAACTTATTCAAACACAATTTCTACAAAAAGTCAAATCTTTTTCAATGCGACAATGGCGGTGAATATAATAATGAGCTATTTCGAAAATATTACACTGATAATGGTCTTGTTTTTCGTTTCTCTTATCCTCACACATCCTCATAAAATGGAAAAGCCGAACGCAAAATAAGAACCATTAATAATATGATAAACACTATGCTAGTTCATTCCTCTGTTCCTCCATCATTTTTGCATCATGTTCTTCACATGGCAACTTATCTTTTAAACATTCTTCCTTGTCAAACACTTCAAAATTAGTCACCGAGATCCCATCTATACACATTTAAGAGTATTTGGTTGTCTATGTTATTCGTTATTCCTGTCACCTACCATTCATAAGTTACAACCTCGCTCTACTCCGTGTGTTTTCTTGGGTTATCCACCAAATCATAGAGGTTATAATTGTTTTGATTTGTCAAACAGAAAATTAATAATTTCGAGGCATGTTATCTTTGATGAAACTCAATTTCCCTTCACCAAGATACACCACCATCACCTCAATCTTATCACTTCCTAGACAATAACATACACCCATACTTTATACAACAGTGGCAAAATCAAATATCACCGCCTATTGCACATAACCAACCAACACGAACAACTAGAATTGACCAACCACTCTCCTTAATAAACCAACAATCCCCGTCTCTTACCTCTCCGATTAACTCACCCACCACAATTTCCTCTACCTCACCCCCGCCAATCCAGTTGTATCCCCCTCCACCTACACAAACTATCACCACATGTAGCATGAAAGGCATTATCAAACTCTGAAAAATATTTAACTTATCAATCTCTCACTCCAACCACATCATCTTTCCCATACCTAAAAACCCTAATTTGGCCTTATCAAACCCGAATTGGAAATCCACAATGCAATCTGAATTTGATGCTCTTACTAGAAATAAGACGTGGGATTTATTTCCTTGTCCTTGTGATGCTAATCTTATTCGATGTATGTGGACTTTTAAGCATAAGAAAAATTTTGATGGCTCCTTTGAGTGTTATAAGTGTTATAAGCCTCGTCTTGTAAGTGATGGCAGGTCACAGGTTGCAAGTGTGGATTGTGATGAGACTTTCAGTCACGTGGTGAAATCAGCTACCATTCGCACAGTACTCACCATTGCTTTATCAAAATCTTGGCCTATACAGCAACTGGATGTACAAAATACTTTTTTACATGGTGATCTACATGAAACTGTCTACATACATCCGCCATTGGGTTTCCGCGACCCTCACTATCTAGATTATGTTTTCAGTTTGAAGAAATCACTTTATGGTCTCAAACAAGAGTCGAGAGCATGGTACCAACGTTTTGCTTATTATGTCGCAACCATTGGTTTTCAACATAGCACATCAGACCACTCCCTCTTCATATATTGACAAAGTTCAAAAATGGCCTACATTCTGCTCTATGTAGACGACATCATCCTTATCACCTCTACTCATGCACTTTGCAAATTCATTATGTCACTCTTAGCATCTGAGTTTGCAATGAAAGGTTTGGGTTCATTGAGTTATTTTTTGTGAATTATTGTATCTCGTCATCCTAGTGGCATCTTTCTTAGTCAAAGCATTTATGCCTCAGAGATCATCGAACGTGCAGGTATGGCGCCCTGCAAACCGTCCGCCATTCCTGTTAACACGAAGCAGAAACTTAGCACCTCTTTCGGCACACCATATGAGGATCCATCACTATATCAGAGTCTTGCAGGGACTTTACAGTATCTCGCCTTCACTCGACCTGACATATCATATGCGGATCAACAAGTTTGTCTTCACATGCATGCAGCTAGTACATAACACATGTTTGCTCTCAAGCGCATTCTGCGCTATGTTCAGGGTACCATACATTTTGAGTTACATTTATCACCATCCCCTATTGCGCATCTTATCTCATACACTGACGCTGATTGGGGTGGATGTTCGAACACCAGACGCTCCACATTTGCCTACTATGTGTTTCTTGGTGACAACCTTATTTCCTGTTCTTCCAAAAGCCAACCCACTTTTTCTCACTAAGCCGAATATAGAGGTGTTGCTAATGTTGTATCTAAGTCATGTTGGCTTCGTAATCTTTTACTGGAGCTTCATTTTCCTATTCCTCGGGCCACTTTGATGTATTGTGACAACGTTAGTGTCATTTATCGCTCTGGTAATCCTATGCAACATCAGCGTACCAAACATATCGAGATGGACATTCATTTTGCTCGGAAAAAAGTAGCTCGTGGTCAAGCACGCGTATTCCATGTTCCCTCCCGACATCAGATTGCAGATATCTTCACCAAAGGGTTTCCTCGCATTCTCTTCGATGATTTTCGGACCAATCTAAACGTTCGTGAACCCCGCTTCGACTGCGGGGGTGTGATAAAATAGAATATTTTGTCATAATTGACTATAATTAGTTTCTGCTAATTATGTTGTATCATAAATAGATAGTTAATCAAACGTTACGCAATAGTTGTATATATTCTATTCACATGAATGAGAAACCTGGGAATTCCATTATCTTACTGTTTTAACTACGGAGACTTCCAAAAACAATCTAGAGCTTTTTAACAGTAGGCTAAACTCACAAACTATCTAAGAGTTTTAACTACTGAGACATCTCCAACCAATACGAGGTTTTAACAACTCCAGATTAAACAAAATGCAAGGTGTATGAAATTAATATTAGTATGTATTTGATATTGCAATATGTTCATAATGTAAACTCAACACAGTCGATTACCTCGATGATCCTAAAGTAGCTACATAGTACTTGTATATCTTCTGTAACTGCTATGGCAGTGGGCAATTTAACTTAATACATTTAAAAAGGTTCTCTCTTTTTTATTTGTTGCAATATAGTATATATGACTAGAATTTACATGTACAGAAGTACTTTGTAGGAACAAACTTGACATTAAACTACATGTATCTTTCAATTCTGGTGAAATTTATTAACCAATTTGTTTACAACTCTCATATAACTATGCAATTGCTAAAGGCAACAAGTTAGCAACTTCTTCCAACCTGAATGGCTCTTCTTTTCCTGCAAGCATTAAGAATATGACATAAGTATATTCATCTGTGTACCAAAAACTATGTAATGTCTTGAAATTAAGAACTTTATGTAGTTGAACTTACTGCCTCATCTCTACTTGTTGTTTGATCTTTAACAGACCATTTAGCCAATCTTTCTTTAGGATTTTTCACTAAAACTTTTTGACTTGAATCTTCAAATGCTGCATTCACCTTATCCTTCTGTGAATGATTTTTTAGCCAATAATTAACTACATTGTTTGTTTCTTCATCACCTTGCCCTGAATTGCTCGATACAACACTTTGGCTAATATAATCATTATTAACTTCTTTTCGTACCTGACCTCTACGGTCATGATTTGTCGAATAAGACTTATTCAAATCTATTGAAAAATACGAGTCGCTAAATTGGTTACTTGATAATGGTGGACTTGTATCATCAGAAAGAGGAGTCATTTTATCGCGAAGTGGAGTTTTTCCTTCCAAAATTTCTAAGGAAATAGAATGAGTAGTTGTAATTTCTTCTGTTTCTTGCAATCCAAGTTCAACAATCATAGCTTTTTTTCCATTGCTTGTACTATGTTTTTTCAATGGACTAAACAATTTCTTATTCCATCCAGAAACCGCACCATCAATTCTAACTCCACCACCAATATTCTTGACTGCACAAGCTATATGTATGTCAAATTCACACATGTTGCACCTATAGAGCCACCCTTTGTAACTTGGTTTATCGCATAGATCACAGAAGAAATCATAAGGTGGAGCAAACTCAAGCTTAATTTTGTGTGGATGTTGCGCGATAGAAACTGAGAGAGGAAGTGTGATACATATAGAATGAAAGAAGATGTTGCATTCAGCGCAGTGGTAGCAGAAGCCAGTGGCGTGTTGCTTACACGCCATACAGTGGAAGGTGGATTTCGTAGCGGCCGATGAAGGTATTACGAGGAGGAAGAGGTCGTGATTTGGATGCGAAGGATGGTTTGTGATTAAGGGTGTTTTGTAACAAACGCTGTGGAGATAGAATGGACATGTTTTGCAGGTGTAGTAATGTTGCTCATGTGTGATTGTTTGGTTGCAACCTGAACAGGTTATGTTTTTTGTAGAGGGTGTGGTTGTGTGTTGCAGAAGATGTGGATGGCTAAAGTGAGAAACTAGTGAGTTTTTTTGTGTTGATGATTCCATTTCTGTTTTTGTGGAAGTGCTTCTAACAATAGAGTTAGTACTCTTTTTCTACTGTTGAACATTCCAAAGTTTTTTTATAACCCAATTTTTGTTGAAAAAGAAACTATTTTTTGATTATTGAAAACAAGCTGCTATGAGATTATTATTATTTTAATAGTTTAGTGGTTGAAATTTTACTTTTTTTTTTTTTTAAAGAGAAATAAGTGAAGTTTTACGAATTCGAATCTACATTTCTGCAGTAATATATCTTTGCACAACTATCACTGAGTTTATTAGACATACGTATTAGTATTAATATTTTTCTTTTATCATAAGGATTAATATTATTATTAGTTGTTTGTTGTTTGTGATTTTTCTTTTATCAAAAGGATTAATATTATTATTAGTTGTTTGTTGTTTGTGATTGATGCTTTTCGGAGCAATCTAATGTTGGGGACATGTGGATGATTATTGGGAAGTCCGGAATTATGATGTTAAAATTTGTCATTTGTCAAATAGAGGTTAAAAGAAATAAGATTCCTCACATTTTAGCCGGTGGAGTTGGATGCTATTTTAATTAATCTACTTTCATTTGTGTAATATAGTTCAGACTTTAAATTTATGTTGGCCTTGTTTGTTCAGAGTCACGGAAGGTAAGTCAACTAGTAATAACTAGCATAAGATAAAACACTTTGAGAGAAAGCTTGAAGCTAAAAACAATTAAATCAAACTACAAGTCTACAATTAACAATGAGCGTTTGTCCACACAATAAAAATGAATATCAATTGTATTAAGTTGAAAATTCTACATTCATTTATATTTTAAATTTGATTTATATATTGATAATATAAAACTATTTTACACCTATATCTAATTGTATAAATATTTTCTTGAGGTATTTAAAAACTAGCATAAAAACTGTCACTACATAAATATCTCAACATTGTGAAACAGTTGAAGCAGTTATTACTTATTTGAAGATCTGAATCATTTTGAAAGAAAGATTGTTCCCAGTAAACCAGTTGTTGATAACTTAGTCATATATGTTTTATCTTTAGTTAATCTTATTAGTGTTTAATTTGAAACATGACTTTATCCCTGAATGAAGATTTTGTTTGTAATTCTGGCATTAACGTGGTAGTAGTTTAGTTTCTTGTTAAATAATAAATAAAAGGTACTACAAGAAATCGATGAATGTTGATCATATCTCAGTTCAATGTGCTAGCTTCTACTTACAATCAAATTTTACACCTTTTTTTTAGTTTTCAAATTTTACACTCTTTTAGTTTTCAAATTTTATTACAATTGATTGAAATATTATTAAAACCTGTCTATTTATCCGTTAAAAAAATATGTTGAGTGCAACTATTTCTTAAATAAGAAGTTATGCTACTATCATTTCAGCAGAAACAAAGAATGACATTAATGTGCATACAACTCTTGATACTAATCATAAAAAGATGAAACTGTGTCGAGACAACCTATTCATCATGCATGATCTATCTGCACTGTGAGGTCTAGCACACCAAAATCATGGTACAGACGATGCACAAATTCTAGAATTGGCCGATCATCCACTCCTTTCTTTACCTGTCAGTATTATACACTACAAATCAGCATCTACAGTGCAGCTACTTAATACAAAAAGAAAAGGAAACATGACATGCTACTAACAATAATACAAATAATAGAAAACCATATTCAGGTCTTTATTTAATATTTTACATTTGAGCGCACTCTTACAATGTGAAGGGTGTAACATATTTGCTTCGTTCAGGGTGTGGAAAAAACTTATTCACAAGAACCAAATTTTAAAATATGGTGCACGGACTTCAAAAGTTTATATTATTTGGTTTAAAAACTAGTTCAAATTCATTTTACTAAAACCATTAAAAATCGGTGTCCACTTTTTAAAACAATGGTTAATCCACTTTTCAAACTCATTGTCTTATTTTTGTTTTATGGTCATAAATGACAATTAAAATAATGTATATGTAATAAATAAAACTTTATATATATATATATATATATATATATATATATATATATATATATATATATATATATATATATATATATATATATATATATATATATATATATATATATATATATATATATATATATTACCTTTTTTTTAAGAAAACTTTTTGTTTTCGTAGTCTCATAATGATGCATTTAATCTTTCATCTTACATTTTAAATGTTTATTATTAGATTGGAATAATAGGATTACTAGGTTGTTTTTGTATGCTTCTTACCTTGTATTAATTCAATTATTAAACTAATATGTTTTTTCTTATAAATCTTTTCCACCAAAGTGATGACACATGAAGTCAGAAAAATGATAAGTGTAAAATAGTATATTGAGAGCACTTTCTTGAAAATGTGGGGAAAAAAATTTATATAAATGAGAGAAAATTACATGCATGAGAGAGAGATTGACTATTTTGTAATTACACAATTTTGATTTTTCTAATTGAAAATTATTTTTATTTTTTTTACGGTTCCTTAGCATTTTTTTTCATAATTATTACTAATTATTTCAATTCAATTTAATTTATTGTCAATAAATGGTTATTAATTTCAAAAATGGTTGGATGAAGTTAAGAATAAGTTGTTGGATTAAGAATTAAATTTTAATCGAAATAAGTTTGAGAAAAAATTGGTTTTAAAACTGGTCCAAACAAAAACTAGTTTTTTAGTACAAACCAAATTGAATCAATTTTCTTCAACCCCTCACAATCTTCGATTTTTTCTAGAACCAAACCCTACATCGAGATAATTTGTGCAAGAAATTCAACACTCCCGTTGAAAAAGAAAACAGTCAGCAGATGAACGTTATCATCTATTCCACAAGAAAGGCCTTTTTTGCATGGCTTTCAATGGTCAGAGTCAGCAATTTGCACGGCTTCAAAAACACTAGGTTTTTAAGTATTATTATTTTTAAATCATTTATTTTATTTTTCAAAATAGAAAAATTTAGAGGCTTATTAGAGAGGAAAACAACAGGGGATGAGGCTTCACAGTGGAGTGGAATGGGGAGAAGTAGACAGCAGCAGAACCTTGACGGGTTGGTTTTTCTCTCATGCCTTTTTGTCCTCTCTCTTTTATAAGTTGTTTTCAAGATTATAGTTCATATGAGATTGAGATATACGAAAAATCATAGATCAAAATGAATTCGTGAAGTAAATTTGGGGGCCACGATTAGGGCTGGAGTAAAGGATGGCATTAGAGGTGCTGGGAAAGTGAGATTTCAAATTTTAGTAAAACTTGTGGGTATTTTTATCAATTAATTACGAAGTAATGCGTTGTCCATCGCCTATTATAGGGATGCACCGCAGACAAAGTCATATTTTCAAGGGTTGTCTACAAACATACTCTATGCTAATAACAAATTACCTGCATCGACAGTGAACCAACCACACGACCGGGCACCAATTCCCAAAACCGGGCCTGAGATACTTCCAGTACATCTTCCCGAGCGGAAATCTGAACAACATATAACATACAATACTTAGAAAAGTAAACACATCAATGCAGTGCAGGGACCACAATTACCGAGCCGCATTGGGGTATAAAGCACATTTTTCCCAAGAAAAAAGTTATAACCTGTCTCAAGCATTTGCTAAAAGCAGTAGTTGGGATGCTGGGAGGTACCATTTGGAGCAAGATACCACCAGTGGCCCTAAAGAGAGGCAAAACTAGAGTAAATCCTGCAACAGAAACAAGCCCCAAACACAATACTTCTGCATTCTCAACCCTATAAAAAAGGAAAAATATACAAGTCAAATTACAACTGAAGAAATCGGGTTAGGAGGCAGACAAATTCATTTCTCTTCGAATGCATTTTTAATTTTCATCTCTCAATGCCAAATGGTCGTAATATGAAAAGGTATTTACCCGATGGACAATAGCCAGGACGCCAAAATCAAACCTGCACTGAGAAACCATTGAAGTATATCAGTTTGATACGAACTTGTAGAGGAAAAGAAATGCATTAAAATTGAAGGGGTGTTAGAATGTTATTGTCACACAGTACAATGACAAATAAATTCAAGTATATCTACCTGCGAATAGAATCTGTAAGAACATGCAGGAAAACAGAGTGGCAATTCATATCTTCTGCATTTCTGTAAGCTGCAATATAAATCCCAGAATAGACAGATAAAAGTTATCAGACTCAAGGCTCAAACGGAAATATCAAAACACGAGCATCCCTTTTGAAAAAGGCAAAACATTAAATCCTTAATCAGGTGAGTCTTAAACATGAGACAAATGCTAACCAAGATTTATCCGAGCATAGTTTCTAAAGAACAACACGCCAATGAGATTCACAAATAAATTGGTCACTGCAGAAACATTCAAATAATGCCTGCACACAGAAAACAGTCATAAGAAATACTAACTTAAATAAAAACTCAAGAACCATATTTTTAGAATGAAAGGCAAATAATTTAGATAAAAGAATCCCTTTCCTTAAAATTTGGATTGGACCTAACTCAACTTTACAAAACCGGCTTGTAAGGTGAAAACTCCCCCACTTATAATCATAGGTTGAGGTCATCTCTCATCCAATGTGAGACTCTTAACACATCCCTTCGCGCCCAGGACTGAACATTTGAAACCTAACTCAGGTGAACAGATACTAGAAACATGATAGTAAGTGGTTCAACGGATCTTTGATAGGTTCTGATACCATCTTAAAATTTGGGTTGATCCTAACTCAACCTTACAAACTTCTTGCTTGTAAGATGGGGATTGTCCCCACTTAGAAGCATATATTCAGGAAATCCCTCATCTAACGTGGCACTCTTAACAGAAAGAAACAAAATTTAGTTGCATGTGATGAAGACGGCAGGAAAATCTAGTTGTTGTATTTGTAATTTCAAAAATCCATTGATCTAGAAGCCACTCTTTCAAAATCCTAGACATTTATAACATGCATCCTAAAGCAAGGTATTTAGTAGCATTGTCTTTTGTGGGCTATATTTTGTGTCCTTTTCCAGAAATTAATGTTGTTACTTAATCGTTTTGTAAGTGTTAGGATCCTTTGAAGATTCAGATAGCAGAAGGAGAATTATTTGTCTGTTAGTTTCTTGAATGGAAACAAAAGAAGGTACACGAGAGATTCTAATCTCCTTTTGCTGGCATAACCCAAACCCAGTTAAGCAAGTTCAAAAAGCCAAGATCAATTAAAATGCTTTATGGAAGATTATTTATAGCCTCCCCAAAACACATATACAAACTAACAGCTTGACTAAAAACTATCTACCTAACTGGGTTTATTCTAACTAACTAACAACTCTAGCCTAACTAAAAAACATGAGGCTCAATGATTATTTCTAATCTTCTTCCTGTAGTAAACCCTTACCACATTTTCAGTAGAGGCTGTGACCTTAGTTCTTACAATTAGACAATAGTTATTTAACTGACATTAGGTAGGGAACTATTTGGCCTCTTTCTCTTGGGTGTGATGCCTAGGCTAATAATTTTAGGTGTTTATAGGTTTATATGTTTTGCCACTTCTCATCTTTTATTATTTGCTTATTATTTTTATCAACAATCATTTGAGCTATTAGACAGAAAGCTTTAAACCTTTGCTTAGTCAAGTCTTCAACTATCCGTTGCTTGAATTTCCCCAAATCCAAGCCCTCGTCATAATGCATGAAAACCAGACATGTCCACTATCCCATGAGTCATTAATTCCCTTAAATCATAATCTTGCTTCTCTTGAGAAAACCCTAAATTTGATATTTTCAACCCTATCTATGCCTTTACTGCAACACATGTGCATAAATAGACTGTTGGTGTAAGCCCTAGAGGCCAATATTTTTTGGTACTTGTATCAGATTATTCGTTTAATAATAAAAGGCATTTCTTTATTATGTTTGTCTTTCAGAATAATAAAGTCCCTAGAATAGTTAGTCTGTTTAATGAAATGTTAAGTGTGACTTAATCATGAGATCCCATTAAACATAAAGACATTATTCTTAAAATATCCGTAGTCAAGCTTTATTGCAAAGTGGGATAACATTAAAAGCATTGAGACTATTATGAAGATAGACTGATGATCACATCTCATGGATCATGGATAAAGAGTTATCAAGTCTTGATATAGGTATAAATATTAGGAGTAATATTTATACCGGATTGACCCGCTATGAGAATACTACATAGTATGTTATGCAAAGTGTCATAAGTTATTCTCATGGTGATAATGGTGTATTACCACCCTTCGACCTGAAACCACTATGGACCCTAGATGTAGAGTCGGGTGCTTTATTGCTGATCAAACATTATCCGTAACTGGATGATCATAAAGACAGTTGATGGGCACTCCACGAAGCATGCTGAGGGACATGAGTGTCCTAGATGGAATTTGCCAATCCTGCATAACAGGAGAAATGTCTAAGGGCCCAATATTGAACTGGACAAGGATGACACAGTGTATGCCTTGTGTTCAATATAGACATAGGGGCAAAAGGGTAATTGTACAAACATATATTATCACGAAAAAGGTTTTGTCAGATCACATGACATTTTCGTGACTTGGGTAGCAGTGATGTGT
Organism: Lathyrus sativus; assembly: GCA_963859935.3. NCBI lineage: Eukaryota > Viridiplantae > Streptophyta > Magnoliopsida > Fabales > Fabaceae > Lathyrus > Lathyrus sativus. The sequence continues at coordinate 603,208,521 of OZ012737.1, read as the reverse complement.
TGCTAGATACCGCTTACTGTTTATTATGTTAAATATATATAATTTAATATAATTACCAACGTTACGAAATCCTACAGGGTCACACACATAAGGACAGTTTGATGAGAGATAGAGAAATCAAAGGAACACCGTAAGGTACGGTGCACTTAAGTGAAAAATAGAAATTCGGATAATATAATAATAATTATTGTTATTTTATAATGGTTATAAAATAATAATAAAATAAATATATTTATTATAATAATAGTTATTATAATAATATATAATATTATTATGGATCATGTGAATTAGGGTTTTAACCCGCAGCCCACAAGAGAGTCTATAAAAGGAACCCTTGTGATGAAGCTTTCACTTGATGCAATTTCGTTTTTGATTCTCTTTTCTCACTCAAATAATTCCGTTCGTAAGCAGCTAGCACTGTGACCGGAAGCTGTTCGTGTGGACTGAGTAGAGGCGTTGCACTTCATCAACGCTTGTGATCGCTGCATCAAAGATCTGAATCGCCACAAAGAGGTAACGATTCTATCACTGACCATGCTCATTCGTGAGGATCACTAAAGGAAAATTTTTGTTTTCCGCTGCGTTTAGATCGCAATTTTCCTTCAGTGGTATCAGAGCCACTTACGAAACCATGGATCTGATAGCTGTTAAATTTCCGTCTTTTCTGTATTTGATTCGATTAAAACACAGAATGAATTTAACAATAAACGATTAATTAAATTTGGCATCTGTTGTGTACGATTTGGATGATTGATGTTGATTATGCTTCGGAATCCGACATTAGTATGGTGAAGTTGTGCGATACATTGATCATCCATAGGTTACACAATTAGATCGATCACTTTTATATAAGATATAAGAAATTCTGATGCAAAGATGGTATATGGGATATACTGTTTTGATTTCATCCATTCAATCACATAAGGATTGTAATTCTTTTGAAAGATCATCACTTTCATTCGCTTCGGAATCCGACGTTAGTATGGTGAAGCAATGATATGTTGATCTATCATATTGAGTTATCAATCGAGTTGTGTTTGACGGCATGAAATTGTTGCATTAGGATTAATGGCAGTACAAGTGTTGTATTGCCGCAGACTTTTCCGGTTGGGATTGTAAATGCACAAAAGTTGTGCAGGAAACGACGTGAAATACAATGAAGTGTTCATAAAAAATTTTCGCTGGGGCGCTGCCCCTAACAACCCCGCAAGGGGGCGCTGCCCCCTTGACCCCCGTCCGCTGAACGGTCAGCGGAACCACCGTCCGCTGACCGGGCAGCGGAACCCCCGGCTAAGTCTGCAAAGTGTGATCAATCAGTCGAAATTTAATTTAGTTTATTTAATTATCGGAATTTTAAACTAATAATAAAAGTGTGTTTATTATTATTTATTTGTGGTGATCAGTTATGGCCTTAGTTTTGTTTTGGGATTTTTGAATACGGCCTGCGTGTCGTGCCTCTCTCTCAATCTCTTTATGTAACTTCTTTTCTCATCTCACTCCCTCGTATGTAAAACGAGTTTTCTTATATGTAATGTAATATTATGTTATGAAAAGAAAAAAAAGGAAGTATTCAATATTAAAGGAGGATAACCTTGGAGATCATGCTTGGAGAAGCTTAGATCGTTATTAGGTTAGCTTAGGTTCTCTCATTGGCTTGAGAGAACAATTGCGTTAGGGGCCATAATTGTATCTTTTTATATGTATGTTGATGCATGTAATTGTATGTTGATGCATGTGAAAGACGTTTTGCATGTGAAGCCGGTGAGATCAAACTAATAACAAATTCCCTCAAAATTAAATATTAAGTTTATGCTTTCCAATTTTTAGCACTCATCAAGACTAGTATCGAGCATTGTAGGTTTCGCCTACGCGAGGTGCATGTTCTATATTAGTAAGGTGTGATGGGATAATTGTAATATCCAATTGCTAAAACAATGGGTCAAACTTAACTAAACAAATTATAATAAGATTATATATGTTTAGAAGCAAGAATTGGGAATGATTCATGTGATGGATCAGAATAAGGAGTTATTCACCCAATTGAAAATATTCGAGAGTTGTATGAGATACAATTGGAAGGAGTTCCTACCTAAATAACTTAGTTTTGTGTAATCAGCCTAACGCTGACTTAAAACAAAGTGAAACATGGATCTCGACCCACTAGAAAGTCTTCCAACGGGATTTTCCGAATCAAATGATGAGGGTCATTTGTTTTGAATAAAATAGTGGGAGCATATTTGATTAAAGGCCTAATTAAATATGTTGTTTTAATGATACTTATATTTTCATATTTCTCTTGTAGATTACCATGACAACAAACACATCGAACAATATTTTGCGATCCATCCTAGATAAGGAAAAATTGTCTGGGACAAATTTCCTGGATTGGCACCGTAATCTGAGGATTGTCCTCAAGCACGATAAGAAGCTGTATGTCTTGGAGACACCAGTTCCTGAGGAGGAACCTCCTAGTTCTGCACCAAAGGCAGAAAGAGATGCTTATAAGAAGCATTTCGATGATGCCAATGAAACCGCTTGCCTCATGCTTGCTACCATGAACTCTGAGTTGCAAAAGCAACACGAGAACATGTCTGCGTTCGATATGATCGGACATCTGAAAACGCTTTATCAAGAGCAAGCAAGAAATGAGAGGTTTCAGGTTTCAAAGTCCCTTTTTAACAGCAAGTTAGCTGAGGGAGCCCCTGTAAGTCCCCATGTACTCAAGATGATTGGGTATGTGGAGAACCTTGACAGATTAGGGTTTCCCCTTGGAAAGGAACTTGCGATTGATCTGATCTTGCAATCGTTGCCAGAGAGCTTCAGTCAGTTTGTCCTGAATTTCAATATGAATGACTTGGACAAAAGTCTTCCAGAACTGCTAGGCATGTTGAGAACTGCTGAGCAGAATATGAAGACAAAAGGGAAATCCATTCTGATGGTCAGTAATGGAAAGAAACAGAACAAGAGGCCCATCAAACAGGGTGGTAGAGGGAAAGGCAAGGAAGTTGCCAAACCCAAACCCACTCCTCCTGTTTTGAAGCCTAGTGGAGGAATAGCAAAGGAGGGCACTTGCTTCCATTGCGGTAAGACCGGACATTGGAAGAGAAATTGCCCAAAGTACCTGGAAGATAAGAATAATGGAGTAGAGACTTCAAATTCAGGGACTAAAAAGGAGTAGAAATTTGGCAAAAGGTGAAGTTGACCTACGAGTTGGCAATGGAGCAAAGGTTGCTGCTTTAGCTGTAGGAACTTATGTTTTAACTTTACCTAGTGGTTTAATAATTCAGTTAGAGAACTGTTATTATGTACCTGCAATTAGCAGGAATATTATTTCCGTTTCTTGTTTGGACAAGTTTGGTTTTTCATTCATAATAAGGAACAATTGTTGCTCCATTTATTTGAATGATATATTCTATGCTACTGCAAAAATGAATAATGGACTATATGTCCTTGATCTTGAAATGCCAATTTATAACATTAATACTAAAAGGTTGAAACCTAATGAGTTGAATCCAACTTACCTTTGGCACTGTCGATTAGGCCACATAAATGAGAAACGCATTTCCAAACTCCATAAAGATGGACTCTTGGACTCTTTTGATTATGAATCATACGAGACATGCAGATCTTGTTTAATTGGAAAGATGACAAAATCCCCATTCACAGGAAAAGGTGAAAGGGCTAATGATCTTTTGGCACTCATACATACTGATGTATGTGGACCACTGAACATACCAGCCAGAGGAGGTTTTCAGTACTTCATCACTTTTACTGATGACTTCAGTAGATACGGATATGTGTATTTAATGAAACACAAATCTGAGTCCTTTGAAAAGTTCAAGGAATTCAAGAATGAAGTACAAAACCAACTAGGTAAGAATATTAAAGTTCTTCGATCAGATCGAGGCGGTGAATATTTAAGCCTAGAATTTGATGACCATCTAAAAGAGTATGGGATTCTATCCCAACTTACTCCTCCTGGAACACCACAATGGAATGGTGTATCTGAGAGAAGAAATCGAACCTTGTTAGACATGGTCCGATCCATGATGAGTCACGTCGATCTTCCAAACTCCTTTTGGGGACATGCATTATTAACAGCAGCTTACACACTTAACCGTGTTCCATCCAAAAAGGTTGATAAGACACCATATGAGATATGGAGTGGTAAGAAACCACATATGTCTTACATGAAGATTTGGGGTTGCGAGGTTTACGTCAAACGACAAATTTCAACCAAGCTTGAGCCCAAATCTGACAAATGCTTATTTGTGGGGTATCCTAAAGAAACAAGAGGATATTACTTCTACAATCCTTCTGAGGGCAAAGTGTTTGTCGCTCGAACTGGAGTCTTTCTGGAAAGGGATTTTATTTCCAAAGGAAACAGTGGGAGGAAAATAGAGCTTGAAGAAATTCAAGAATCACAAAACATTGAAACACCTATGGAGGAACTAGAGCGGGAAACACAAGTAGTTGTGGAAGAGCAACCTGCTCAAGAAGAACAAGACCAGCGTAGGTCAAGCAGGATACGTCACCAACCTGAGAGATATGGATATCTCATAAGTGATCAGGGTGATGTATTACTCATGGATCAAGATGAGCCTGTGACCTACAAAGAGGCCATAACTGGTCCTGAGTCTGAGAAGTGGCTAGAAGCCATGAAATCTGAAATGGATTCCATGTACACAAACCAGGTTTGGACCTTGGTAGAACCTCCTATAGGAGTTAACCCTATAGGATGCAAGTGGGTCTTCAAGAAGAAGACTGACATGGATGGTAAGGTACATACCTATAAAGCAAGACTGGTTGCAAAAGGCTATAAACAAATTCATGGGGTTGACTATGATGAAACCTTTTCACCAGTTGCAATGCTTAAATCTGTTCGGATTTTACTTGCCATCGCTGCATATCATGATTATGAAATATGGCAGATGGATGTCAAAACTGCTTTCCTTAATGGGAATCTTCTTGAGGATGTGTACATGACACAACCTGAAGGATTTGACATACCACAAGATGCCCAAAAGATATGCAAGTTACAGCGATCAATCTATGGATTGAAGCAAGCTTCCAGAAGCTGGAATCTTCGTTTTGATGAAACCGTAAAACAATATGGATTCATCAAAAATGAAGATGAACCTTGTGTCTACAAGAAGGTTAGTGGGAGCATGATCGTGTTTCTGGTATTATATGTAGATGACATATTACTCATTGGAAACGATGTCCCTACCTTGCAACAAGTGAAAACTTGGTTAGGGAATTGTTTTTCTATGAAAGACCTAGGTGAAGCAGCCTATATATTAGGAATTAGGATCTATAGAGATAGATCACAAAAACTGCTTGGCCTAAGTCAGAGTACATACATAGATAAAGTGTTGAGACGCTTTAATATGCATGATTCCAAGAAAGGATTCATACCTATGCAACATGGTCTGTGTTTATCAAAAACACAATCCCCTTCAACTAAGGAAGAAAGGGATCGCATGAATAAGATTCCATATGCATCTGCAATAGGATCTATCATGTATGCCATGTTATGTACTCGACCAGATGTCTCGTATGCATTAAGTGCAACGAGTAGGTACCAATCTGATCCCGGTGATGCTCACTGGGTAGCTGTCAAGAATATCCTTAAGTACTTGAGAAGGACTAAGGATTCATTCTTGATATATGGAGGTCAGGAAGAGCTTGATGTAATTGGTTACACTGATGCTAGCTTCCAGACAGATAAGGATGATTTTAGATCACAATCTGGTTATGTGTTCTGTCTCAATGGTGGTGCTGTGAGCTGGAAAAGTTCAAAGCAAGAAACAGTTGCTGATTCTACAACTGAGGCCGAGTATATTGCTGCCTCAAATGCAGCAAAGGAAGCTGTTTGGATCAAGAAGTTCATTAGTGAACTTGGCATAGTCCCTAGCATTGTGGATCCCATTGGTTTATATTGTGATAACAATGGTGCTATCGCACAAGCTAAGGAGCCTAGATCTCACCAACGATCCAAACACATACTTAGGCGTTATCACCTCATTCGAGAGATAATCGATCGGGGAGATGTGAAGATATGCAGAGTACCTACACTTGACAATATCGCTGACCCATTAACAAAGCCTCTTGCGCAACAGAAGCATGATGGTCATACTAGATCTATGGGTATTAAGGGTATGCCTAATTGGCTCTAGTGCTAGTGGGAGATTGTTGGTGTAAGCCCTAGAGGCCAATATTTTTTGGTACTTGTATCAGATTATTCGTTTAATAATAAAAGGCATTTCTTTATTATGTTTGTCTTTCAGAATAATAAAGTCCCTAGAATAGTTAGTCTGTTTAATGAAATGTTAAGTGTGACTTAATCATGAGATCCCATTAAACATAAAGACATTATTCTTAAAATATCCGTAGTCAAGCTTTATTGCAAAGTGGGATAACATTAAAAGCATTGAGACTATTATGAAGATAGACTGATGATCACATCTCATGGATCATGGATAAAGAGTTATCAAGTCTTGATATAGGTATAAATATTAGGAGTAATATTTATACCGGATTGACCCGCTATGAGAATACTACATAGTATGTTATGCAAAGTGTCATAAGTTATTCTCATGGTGATAATGGTGTATTACCACCCTTCGACCTGAAACCACTATGGACCCTAGATGTAGAGTCGGGTGCTTTATTGCTGATCAAACATTATCCGTAACTGGATGATCATAAAGACAGTTGATGGGCACTCCACGAAGCATGCTGAGGGACATGAGTGTCCTAGATGGAATTTGCCAATCCTGCATAACAGGAGAAATGTCTAAGGGCCCAATATTGAACTGGACAAGGATGACACAGTGTATGCCTTGTGTTCAATATAGACATAGGGGCAAAAGGGTAATTGTACAAACATATATTATCACGAAAAAGGTTTTGTCAGATCACATGACATTTTCGTGACTTGGGTAGCAGTGATGTGTTGCTAGATACCGCTTACTGTTTATTATGTTAAATATATATAATTTAATATAATTACCAACGTTACGAAATCCTACAAGGTCACACACATAAGGACAGTTTGATGAGAGATAGAGAAATCAAAGGAACACCGTAAGGTACGGTGCACTTAAGTGAAAAATAGAAATTCGGATAATATAATAATAATTATTGTTATTTTATAATGGTTATAAAATAATAATAAAATAAATATATTTATTATAATAATAGTTATTATAATAATATATAATATTATTATGGATCATGTGAATTAGGGTTTTAGCCCGCAGCCCACAAGAGAGTCTATAAAAGGAACCCTTGTGATGAAGCTTTCACTTGATGCAATTTCGTTTTTGATTCTCTTTTCTCACTCAAATAATTCCGTTCGTAAGCAGCTAGCACTGTGACCGGAAGCTGTTCGTGTGGACTGAGTAGAGGCGTTGCACTTCATCAACGCTTGTGATCGCTGCATCAAAGATCTGAATCGCCACAAAGAGGTAACGATTCTATCACTGACCATGCTCATTCGTGAGGATCACTAAAGGAAAATTTTTGTTTTCCGCTGCGTTTAGATCGCAATTTTCCTTCATAGACAACTACTTGAAAATATAAAATATCACAGTTGGTCTAGTATACATGGAACTTATGCCAATGATTCATTAATAATATCACTTATTTTGAATCATAGACACACTGAAATCGAAGAGGTCAGAAAACATGCATGCGGATAAACAGACAATCCAATATTAAGCACTTCTAATGTTAACTACTATAATCATAGCAAACCAGTCTTTTTAAATGGGAGTGAAGAATAAGAATGGAACGAAATATCACATCAACAATGATAGCCAAACAGGCAATGAAAAAAAAAACAAGAGGAAAATGTGGCTGATCAACATTGTTGCACATAATTTTAGAACAAAATAACAATTAAGCTCCCCTCCATTCCTATATGTAAGGCCTCTAAACTAATTCACGGGAGTTAAGAAAATTTGTTAATTTCTTTGTTTGCATTAAATTTGTTAATAATTTGAGTTATTTTTCCAAATTTTCCCTTTAAAGGTATTGAGCCCACCAACTAACTTTTTGTACCTAATTAGCTTGTATTAGGAGTTATCAACCCCCTTCTTCCCCAATCTTATAAAAGAGGGATGATGAAGTAATTACGGGTATTTTGGTAAGAAAAATACTTAATGTGACATAACTTAGAAGGAATCTTATAAAAAGGAACAAACAAATTATCAAATGAGTCTTATAAGAGGGATCGGAAGAAGTATAACTTAACTTTATAATGGTAAAATATCAGATAGAAGAAGAAAATTTATGAAAAAGATGGAGTGAACTCCAACCAAAAAAAAAGACATAAGAAATATGCACTATTGGACTCAGGGGTTACATTACAGGGCCTGGGATATTAAAAATTTATACTAGAAAAGAAATAGAGGACAAGTAGTAGCAAGGTGATAGGAGGTATACACACGAGGAGGTATCATTGTATCTAATTCTATTCTGTATTGCTGTTTAATACAACTCCTTGTGTCCTTTCCGTCTATTTTCTAAGAAATACTTCTTAGCTTTTTATTTTAGCTGTCAATTTCCCTAATACAATTGTTAATATCTAAAACAATAGGTCAGATCTTTTGCTGCTGGATATGTAAAATACTTGATAGCAGTAATATAACATAAACAATCATTGCTAACACAAACTTACTTGTGTTCTGATTCATCTTGTACAAATGCATGAAGTGCTTCAACTGCTAGGGAGAACGACATAAACAAAAGAAACAGCTGTCTACACATGCAACCGAAGAAAAAAACTCAATATGTTAGTGCACATGATGTAATGTAGAGAGTAATGATGTCATGCACCAAACACGAGATAAAACTAGAAGTTCACTACAGTTTACTTGAATCAGTCACATCAAATTCTGTTAAAACCACGCAAGAGGTCCCTTAAGGACACAATAAACATTGTAACATCCAATCATTGATATACAGTATAAATAAAAAGTTGTATGAGAGCTTGAGTATAAGTTCTCTCTATAATCAACATGGGAATGATGGTAAACTCTGCATAAGCTGCTTCTATAACTATCTTGGAGAGCTTATGAACATAAGCTAAAAATAACTTATTGGCATGTCAAATTATTGAGTTTAAATTATTTTCAGAATAAATCGGTTTTGCATTGGCGTCTAATGAGAGCTCACTATTTTTCCATTTCATATCATTAAATCCTATATGCAGTTACAAAAGTAGACTGACGTGACAGACCAATTGATTTTCATTGGACATTGGTTGAAAATTAGCTTACATTGTATGTCCATTACACTATATTACATTGCAAGTGCAGCAGAAAAGGAATGCGGAATACTTACAGCATTTGTAAATGCAGACAGGACTTCTAGTCTTTTATACCTGAAATTAAAGTACATCAATAAAACCATTAACAGGATTGAAATGATTAATCAAACAGTAAATAATAGTTTCAATAATATCTTTAGTAACAAACATACAGCAATACACATTCATATTCTTGCATGCAAAACATAAGCACTGACAATTTGACATACAGACAATGGGGAAAAATTATCTTATAGTAAATGACATGCACATGTAGACTCGTAAATATGTGTGCTGGGAAAGTTTGAAAAAAGTAATTACAATATTGATGATAACTATTTCCAGAAGAAGTACTCTATCCCACTTCCTAATACTTTACACATCATAATTCAGTTACAAAGTAAGTATGTGATGTTACTGTACCTACAAATGGTCCTGCATTGCACAATACAATACATGAAACAAAAATCTCACCCATAAGTATAAACTCCATCAGGTTTTTTTCTAGACGCCCCCATAACAAACAATGAAAACGTGAGAAGACCGCACCCAAATGTCAAGTGAACTGCATCAGACACCAAACCTAAAACAGCATAGTAATAAATTTAAAAAGTCAACAAGAGATTCAATTTCTCATGAAATAAATAAAACCATAAGCAATAAGTAAATGTTTGAGAAAAAAAAACTTATAAGTTGTTCTTAGCTTATTTTCATTGCTTATTTTGATAAAGCCACGCATAGAAACAGCTTATTCGAAGTTTATATGGAATTTACTCTTGTTTGTCTCCATGATAGAAAAATCCTATGCAAGATAAGCTTGGGCTTTGTTTAGATAAACAGTTTAATTACGTGCTTATGATACAAGTGTTAATCATATAAGTGCATATGTATGTATATGTCCGTATGTATAAGTTATCTCTATGATAAAAGACAAAATGATCAAATTATTTTCATATAAGCTATAAGTTGTTCAGTATTATGGAAATAAGGTGAAAACAGCTTATAGCTTATATCACTACATAAGCTCAAATAAGCAAATCGAAATATACCCTAAGCAAACAATTGTTAAAACTAAAATTGAAATTTGAAATTGAGTTCAATATAGAATCTTACCAACACGGCCAGTGAAGAGGCCGATGAGCAACTCAACAGTAGAGTAAGCAACATTAAGCGAGATCATAAAGAACAATCTCTTCATATACCTATGACCAGCCTTAACATTTCGAAAAAAGGAGAAAACAAATGACAAAAACGACTGTTTTCGCGGTGAGCCGGAAGGTTTATCGTCATGGCCGGACCAGTAGTGATGGTACGGTCCAGAAGAGGGGATGTCTATGCTGGAATCAGTTCGTGAAAGAAAGGGTTTTCTGAAACTCAAGTCGGTTGAATCAGTGGAAATCGGTGTGCGGGATTGTTGGAAAGAAGGTTGGCGTGAAAAGGCGAATCGTCGATCGCTGGAGCCGGTGAAGCCGAAATCGCCGTTGAGAGAACCGAGAGTTTCTATCCCCTCCGTCATGGAAATTGGAAATGATGATTGTTGTGTCGCTGAAACCTTCACAGTCAGAAAAAGTACCAAGTCAAAGTAAACTTTTATTAAAGCTATAAGCGTCCATTTTATGATATTTTTATATTTTTATTTATTTATCAATCTTTTAATTTAAAACTAGTAATAGTTTTTGGTGGGTTATGGTTTTTGACCCCATTTTATTTACAATTTATTTACAGAAGCTTATAAAAATAAAAAGTTTAAAATAGAAAAAATTTAAAAATAATATTAGTAAATTTAAATTAAATTTGAAATACAAAATGAAATATAAACAATAATATTATAAATAATATCATTAATAATAAAAACTATAAAAGTTTGTATAAATAAATCAATAGTTTTAATTTTTTTATAAATAAGACAATTAATTTATAAGAATAATACAATTTTAAAATATTTAATCATTTTTTAATAATTTCTCTTAATTTTTTTACACATTTAAAAAAAATATGTATACATTTTTATAATTCAATATTCTCGTTTATAACAATAATATATTTTTCTTGTGTATATAAATATTTTAATCAATAATTTATTTTTTTGTATATATTTGCTTTGATAGTATTTAAAAAATTATTTAAATTAATAATCAAGTTATTTTCATAAATATATTTATGCAACTATTGTTTTAATTTTATATTAGTAATATGCATTTTTAATGTTTGTTTTATATTTAATAACATACAATTTTTAGCAACTTATTGTTTTAGTTTTATATCGGTAGTTTATTTATTTTACCATGTAATATCATATATTTGTATTAATAACACAAAAATATTTCTTCCACTAACTACTTTATTTAGTAACTTAGTAATTTTATATTTAAATCAAAGATAATTAGTAATTTTAAAATGTTCTTACTATTTTAAAAAATATGAATAATTTATAATTTTTTAATATTTAAATCAATAGTTTTATTTGTCACATATCATATTAATAAATTTTGAAAAAATTGTCGATAATTTTTCACAAATGTCCATTAAAATGGTTGATAATATTTCAAAAATTGAATTTCAATAGAATTTATTATATCTTCAATTTTAAATAAATGATATTTAAAATTTTTACTTGCAAATTAAAATATAGAAGAATGTTGTCAAAATTCATTAACTATTGATATGCTTTCCATCATCATAAATTTAATTTAAAATATAATATTTAAAAATATTTGAATCAATAGTAAAATTATTTTTATATATAAATAATATTTTTGTTTTGATATTATTCAAAAATATTTGAATCAATAGTAAAATTATTCTTGTTTATAACAATAAAACTGTTTTTAAAAAATTGGATCAAGACTATATATATATATATATATATATATATATATATATATATATATATATATATATATATATATATATATATATATATATATATATATATATATATATATATATATGTGTGTGTGTGTATGTGCGTGTTTTTTTTTCGTAATTACAATAATGAAACACGTTTATGAAAAACAAAAAATTAAAAAGGCATTGACAATGTAAAAGAATTTTATATTGTCAACTAGTTATAGACGTCGGATATAAAAAAGAAGTTTGACTTTTGTTCTAGTAATTTATAAAATAATACAAATAAATGATAGTGATGAATTGACATTGTAAAACTTTTTACCCTGTCAATGCATTGTAATTAATCTTATAAATAAATTTATCTATTTATTCTATAAATTTATTATTTTTTAAATTTGTAATATTTTATTCAATTTGATAAATAAATTATGTATTTAGTAGCTTTAGTATGATGTATGAGCTGACATAATGGAAATTTTAATTTTGGCCAATATCTCAAAAAATCTAATTGTTGGAAAAAAAAAAAAGTAAATGTTGCAAAACATTCAAATATACATTATTTTGATGTGTTTAAAATTATTATTGTTATCCTGCTATACATATATATTATTATTTTGCATGAAAAAATAAGTTTTGAAGTAGATTCAAATTTTGCAAGAGATTCAAAATTAGCCCTACTATACATTATATTGTTTTTATTATGGTATATTTACGATGATTAAAATATATTGTTTTGGACTGGGTTAGAGACTGGCCTACTGTCGGCTACAGTCCAGCCCAACTCTTCGTTGAGGAGGATTAAATTCATCAACTTTAACAGGAAACGCTCTCGCGTCTTCCTCCACGGTCTCCACGTGCTCCCCACGCTAGGACACGTCATTAGACAACTGCCTCATACGAAAGAACAGGTCACTCACCTTCCGAAGATCACGAGGCAGTTGGACCAGGATGAAGACCATGTGCTGGTCTTCCCTACGCCACGTAGATCCTGGCAGTTATTCGTATTGGGCCTACTGATTCAACCCAACACAAAATAAATTTTGTCTCGGCGTTAGGGGCACATTATAAATATCCTATTTCACTATAGGGTCGGGTATTCTAATTCTCTACACTCTGTATTTGCTCTCTCTTTACTCTGTTTCTTACTTTGGCATCGGAGTACCTTGCAGGTACACCCCCTCCTCTTCACCACCACCGACGAACTAGAAGCTCACGACGCGTTGCTGGCTGCTGATTTCATTCTGGTCCGGTAAGATCAGTGGTGTCGTTTGTGGGAAACTCTTGCTTCCTCATTCTTTCTTTCTCAGAAACCAAAGAACTAAAGCACATCTCAACTTCCACCGATCATGGTCAGCCCACACGTTGACGATAACCTCCACGAAGCCGTTTCCACCACCTTCACCATCGGCGACGCTCATGATCCTGACATTGTTGTCCCATTCGGGGAAGGTGGCCCCAGGGACGGGCGCACTGCCTTTCCTTCCTCCAACGATGTGGTTGACAACGTCGCTGAACGGTTTAACAGTGTTGTTGTTTCTAGCCAATTCACAGGTTGCCCAACGCCGATTCGACTATGGTGGCCTTGTTCGCGGCGATCAACCAGACGAACTTGATGATGTTCCAACAAAAGAAACGGATCAGGATGCTGGAAATGAGTTGTCATCACGCTCTCCCCTAAGGAAGCATAGGCGCCCCGTTTCTCGCAGCCCCATCCCCGAGACGGCGAGAAACACATCTCATTTCTCCCCCGCGGAGACATCAACAGAACGAATTTCGAAGCCCCACACCGCGACAACATGGACGTCACCCACGGCTAGAGAGGCCTCAGCCCGCAGCGACCCATAAGCGAGACTGCAGTCTGTAACAGTCCAATTTTTATTAATTAATTACTTAAATTAATTAAATGAATTATGGGGTTTGTTTAATTAGTGGGTGATTGAATAAATGAAATTGGTAGTTTTTGGAAGGAATTAGAAGGGAAAGATATATAAAGGAAAAGTGGAAAGAAAAGAAAAGATATAAACATAAGAGAAAGGAAGAAAAAGAAAGTGAAAAAGGAGAAAAAGGAAGAAAAGAGGAAAAGCTTGGATTTCATCAAGAACAACTCTCAAGCATCGATTTAATCAAGGTAAGGTGTGAAATATCATTATCTTAACAATGTATATGATTATGTATGCTTGGGGTAGATTGTTGGATGTTATTCTCATTTTTCCATTTTAGGGCATAATGAGTTTAATCAGTAGAATCCGAGTTTTTAATGTTGAAAATGAGAATAAGTGATATAATTTATGTCGAGGAACGTTGTACTGGAGTTATGGGAACTGATTTGGTGAGAATCGGTCGGTTTTGGAGAGGATTGGAAGTTCTGAACAGTGAGGATTTCAAGTTCGCAGACGTTCGCTAGCTGTTCGCTAGGCGAGCTGGTCACGAACGCTCGCTAGGTCCTCGCTTAGCGAGTCAGTGGCGAGTGAACACAGAATGGGAAAGGTCCCCTTCGCTGGTAGCGAACGAGGTAGTGAGTTGCTCACTGGAGCTTCGCTGTGGCGAATGAGGTAGCGAGTGAAGTCTGTAGCTTCTGTTTTGGTTCGCTAGCAGTTCGCTAGGCGAACATGTAGCGAAGGTTCGCTAGCTGCTCGCTAGGCGAGTCATTAGCGAACATGACAGCATTTTGTTTTGTTGTGATTTTATTCCATGTTGATTTGTGGTTTCGATTGTGTTTGATTCTTATCGGAATGGAGGGTTATATGATGTTATATATGTGTTGTGGGTAGTTGTATGGTGTGAATCCTATATGGTTGGATTGATTATATGTGGCATTTCGGCATATATGTGTGTGTTGTTTAATTTGAATAAAAATGCATAATAAGTTGTGATTGAATATGTTGTCGTTGGCACGAGGTTGTGAATGATGCATGGGAACATATTGTTAGATATGTGTGCATTGATTGAAAATGTGATGATATTAAATTGTGAATACATATCGGTTGCATACGATTATATGCGAATAATGCATGGGAACATATTGATGAATATGTGTGCATTGTTTGATGAATATAATGATGTAAAGTATGAATACATTGATTATATGAATATGTTGTGTGTGCAATCTTGTTTTAATTCTTGAAGGGAGGAATTGTTTGAATGCATGGGATTAAGACGCGAGAACGGTATTAAGTGTATTTGGTTGTTGATTGCATATGTATCATTTAGTCAAGAGGCAATGTTTGCTAGTTTCGTGTAGACTAGTGGCTTGTCCCAAACCTAGAAGGGTGGGTTTGAAAGCTTAGGGAATGAGCTTTGTTGTTATCGGTCTAGAAGGGCGGACCCGGTTTAAGTGTAAAAACCGAAAAATGATAACAAGTGTTGGTACCACATGACATTGAGTTGCATTGAGTTGTGTTGAGTCACATAGCATTAATGTCATTGTTATATGATTTATGCTTGTGTGTAATTGATTAATTATGAATAATGGATTGGTGTATGATGAAATATGTTGAAATGACTATCCATATGTGTTTATACATGTTGTGAAATGTATGATGAGCTATGAATGAATCGTGGTGAGAAATGTGGAATATTTATATTTCTTTATTTTCGTATATGTATATATAATTATATGCATTGATTATTATGATAATATTTCTCACCCTTCTGATGTTTTATAATGCTATATGAGACATTGCAGATTAGGTTGCTAGAGGTCCCTTTTTGTGAAGTATACCTTCATTCTTTTGGTCGGGTCGCTCTGATATGTAGCACCGGGTAGATAGGCTGTATAGCATTCTTTTAAGATACATTGTATATGTATCTGATGACAAATGTGTTTTGTAGAATCATGAATGATGTGATGAACAAACTGATTTGATATGTATATTTATGATAACATGTCTCAATTGATTTAATGTTTTAATCTTCCGCTTAATTTCAAAAGTTGATATGTGGGTGTAAGGACTAAGTTCCTCTATTTTCAAAACTACCCCACTGTTACATGTCTTTTATTGAGCAGGTGTTGTATGTTTTATTTTGGTGATGATGTAGCATACCTTTTTATACCATGTTTTCTTAAACTCTGATGAAAATTTGTATGTGTGCGTAATTGTTTATATTGATTATTTGGGGGTATAGAAGGGGGTGTTACATTAGTGGTATCAGAGCAAGTCGGTCATGTTGACCAAGTTGTTTATGTGTGTTCATTCCCTTGTGGATTTGGTAGGTGTGTGTAGCACTATCAATGTGGTTGTTCTAACGAGGATTTGTTGTGGAAATCAAGAACAACGGTTGCAGGAAGGAATGACAAAGCGATTGTTGAGGCTTTGGCGATGTTGGCTGGAGTGATTGGGCAGAATCCTCAAGCCAATGTGAATGTTGGAAATAACGCTGAAGATGAGTTTCGTGCTTTGGGGAGGTTCCAAAGGAACAATCCGCCGACTTTGCGGGGAACCCATGGATCTGATAAAGCACAAGTTTGGTTGAAAGCAATTGAGAAGATCTTTCGAGTTATGAATTGTTCAGATGCACAAAAGGTGCAATTTGGCACTCATATGCTTGAAGAGGAAGCTGAGGACTGATGGGGTAATACTCGCCAAAGATTTGAAGAGAGTGGTCTTGTGGTTACTTGGGATCTTTTTAGAGAGACATTTCTGGAGAAGTATTTTCCAAAAGATGTGCGTGATAAGAAGGAAATTGAGTTCCTCGAGTTGAAGCAGGGTAACTCAACTGTGGTCGAGTATGCGGCAAGATTTGAGGAATTGATTAAGTTTTGCCCTCATTACAACACTGTTGATGCTGAGAGATCTAAGTGTCTCAAGTTTGTGAACGGTTTGAGGCCTGAGATCAAACAAGTCATTGGTTATCAGGAAATTAGGAGATTTTCTGAGTTGGTGAACAAGAGTAGGATTTATGATGAAGATAGTAGGGCTCGGTCTAGCCACTACAAAAGTTTGAATGATAAGAAAGGAAAAGGTCAATTCAGGGGGAAGTCGTATGTGACTCCTGCTGATAAGGGGAAACAGAAAGCTGGTTTTGGCAAGAAGTCAAGTGGGGGAGGAGTTTCTACTCCGGTGAGATGTTTTAGATGCGGTGAAGTGGGACATCATGCTCCCGAGTGCAAATGTGTGGAGCAGAAGTGTTCCAAGTGTGGCAATCCAGGCCACAAAGCTCTTGAGTGCAGAAGCGGTGCGAATGTGACTTGCTACAACTGTGGTGAGCAAGGGCACATTAGTACCAAGTGTGACAAGCCAAAGAAGAACCAAGAGATCGGGAAAGTGTTTGCTCTATCGGGATCGGAGACTGTCAGTGATGATCGATTGATCCGAGGTACGTGTTTCATTAATGGCATACCTTTGATCGCTATAATTGATACTGGAGCTACGCATTCTTTTATTTCGTTAGATTGTATTAAGAGGTTGAACCTTGAGTTGTCGGTTATGGGTGGTGGCATGGTTATCGATACTTCTGCCATGGGTTCGGTAACTACTCTGTATGTATGTTTGAATTGTCCGTTGAGTATTTTTATTAAAGACTTTGGAGTTTATTTAGTGTGTCTTCACTTAGATCAACTTGATGTTATCCTTGGGATGAATTGGTTAGAATTCAACCGTGTGTATATTAATTGTTTTGATAAAACGATTATTTTTCCTGAATCTGGTGATGAAGGAGATTTGTTTATGACTGCTAAGCAAGTGAAGGAATCGGTGCGAGATGGTGCTAAGGTATTTATATTGTTGGCAACTTTGAAAATTGGTGAAAGTGGAGCAATTGATGCTTTACCATATGTTTGTGATTTTCTGGAAGTTTTTCCTGAGGAGATAAGAGATTTACCGCCGGAACGAGAAGTGGAGTTTACGATAGACTTAGTTCTTGGAACTAGTCCGATATCGATGGCTTCATATCATATGTCCGCATCGGAATTGAAAGAGTTGAAGAGTCAACTTGAAGATCTGCTTGAGAAGAGGTTTATTCATCCGAGTGTGTCACCGTGGGGTGCACCAGTGTTGTTGGTTAGGAAGAAAGAAGGTTCTATGAGACTCTGTGTGGACTACAGACAATTGAACAAGGTAACTATCAATAATAAGTATCCACTTCCGAGGATTGATGATCTGATGGATCAGTTGGTTGGTGCGAGTGTGTTCAGCAAGATAGATCTAAGGTCTGGATATCATCAGATTCGTGTGAAGGCTGGGGATATTCAGAAGACTGCTTTTAGGACGAGGTATGGACACTATGAGTATTCTGTGATGCCATTTGGTATGACTAATGCACCAAGTGTATTTATGGAGTACATGAATAGGATTTTTCATCCTTATTTGGACAAGTTTGTGGTTGTTTTCATTGACGACATTTTGGTTTATTTGAAGAGCGAAGAAGAGCATGTCGAGCATCTGAGAATTGTGTTGTCTGTGTTGAGAGAGAAACAGTTGTATGTGAAACTTTCTAAGTGTGAATTTTGATTGAAGGAGGTGAGTTTCCTTGGGCATGTGATTTCGAGTAAAGGTATTGCAGTTGATTCGTCGAAGGTTGAAGCGGTATCGCAATGGGAGACTCCGAAATCAGTTTTTGAGATTAGAAGTTTTCTTGGATTGGCCGGTTATTATCGAAAATTTATTGAAGGATTTGCTAAGTTATCCTTGCAGTTGACGCAATTGACTAGGAAAGGTCAAGCCTTTTTTTGGGATGCTAAGTGTGAGGAAAGTTTTCAAGAACTTAAGAGAAGGTTGACGACGGCTCCTGTTTTGATTTTGCTGAATCCGGCAAAACCGTTTGTTGTGTATTGTGATGCTTCTTTGATGGGTTTGGGAGGTGTGTTAATGCAAGATAAACAAGTTGTAGCTAATGCTTCGAGGCAACTCAAAGTGCATGAAAAGAATTGTCCGACGCATGACTTAGAGTTGGCCGTCATGGTATTTGTGTTGAAACTTTGGAGGCATTATTTGTTTGGTTCGAGATTTAAGGTATTTAGCGATCATAAGAGTTTGAAGTATCTTTTTGATCAGAAAGAATTGAATGCAAGGCAAAGAAGATGGTTAGAACTTCTGAAGGATTATGATTTTGGTTTGAATTACCATCCGGGTAAAGCAAACGTGGTAGCTGATACATTGAGTAGGAAATCGTTGCATATATCAATGATGATGGTAAAAGAGTTGGAATTGGTTGAGAAATTTCGTGATTTGAGTTTGGTGTGTGAGAAGACTTCTAGTGGAGTTAATCTTGGTGTGTTAAAACTTACGAGTGGTATTTTGGATGAGATTCGAGAATGACAGAAATCTGATTTGAGTTTAGTTGATTGGTTGACTTTGATCAATCAAGGCCAAGGTGGTGATTTTCGGATTGATGGGAATGGTATTATGAGATGTCGTGATAGAGTTTGTGTTCCAGATATTGTTGAACTGAAGAAGAGTATTCTTGAGGAAGGACATCATAGTGGATTGAGTATTCATCCGGGTGCTACTAAGATGTACCAAGATTTGAGGAAAGTATTTTGGTGGCCTCGTATGAAGAAGGATTTTGCCGAGTTTGTATATTCTTGTTTGACTTGTCAGAAGTCAAAGATTGAGCATTAGAAACCGTCGGGCTTGATGAAGTCGTTGTTTATTCCCGAGTGGAAATGGGATAGCATTTCTATGGATTTTGTATCTGGTTTACCGAGGACGCCGGGTAATTTTGAAGCTTTTTGGGTTATTGTGGATAGATTGACTAAATCTACTCACTTTATTCCTATGCGAATGGATTACCCGTTGGAGATATTGGCGAAGCTGTACATCGAGAGGATTGTCAGTTTGCATGGTATTCCGTCTAGTATTGTGTCGGATAGAGATATGAGGTTTACGTCGAGATTTTGGGAAAGCTTGCAAAGTGCTTTGGGTACGAAGTTGCGGTTGAGCTCAGCTTATCATCCGCAGACCGATGGTCAGACTGAGAGGATGATTCAGTCACTTGAGGATCTTTTGAGAGCTTGTGTGTTGGAGAAAGGAGGAGCTTGGGATAGCTACTTGCATTTGATTGAGTTCACTTACAAAAAAAGTTTTCATTCGAGTATTGGTATGGCACCGTTCGAGGCTTTGTATGGTAGACGGTGTAGGACACCATTGTGTTGGTATGAGTCCGGGGAGAGTCTTGTGGTCGGACCGAAGATAGTTCAGCAGACTACTGATAAGATTAAGATGATTCAAGAGAAGATGAGGATTTCTCAGAGTCTTCAAAAGAGTTATCATGACAATAGGAGGAAAGCACTTGAATTTCAAGAGGGAGATCATGTGTTTCTTCGAGTCACTCTGATGACTGGTGTTGGTAGGGCATTGAAGTCGCGTAAGTTGACGTCGCGTTTCATTGGTCCTTATCATATTTTGCAGAGGATAGGAGAGGTGGCCTATCGTGTTGCTTTGTCGCCGTCGCTTGCTAATCTCCATGATGTGTTCCATGTATCTCAGTTGAGGAAATACATTGCGGATCCGTCTCATGTAATCCAAATAGATGATGTGCAGGTGAGAGATAACTTGACTGTGGAGACATCTCCTATGCGGATAGAGGATCGGGAGTTGAAGCAACTTCGGGGTAAAGAGATTGCTTTGGTGAAGGTCGCTTGGGGAGGACCGGCTGGTGTAAATGTTACTTGGGAGCTTGAGAGTAAGATGAGGGAGTCTTATCCGGAGCTGTTTGAATCAGGTAACATTTTCGAGGACGAAAATTCCTAAAGTGGGGGAGGATTGTAACAGTCCAATTTTTATTAATTAATTACTTAAATAAATTAAATGAATTATGGGGTTTATTTAATTAGTGGGTGATTGATTAAATGAAATTGGTAGTTTTTGGAAGGAATTAGAAGGGAAAGATATATAAAGGAAAAGTGGAAAGAAAAGAAAAGATAGAAACATAGGAGAAAGGAAGAGAAAGAAAGTGGAAGAGGAGAAAAAGGAAGAAAAGAGGAAAAGCTTGGATTTCATCAAGAACAACTCTCAAGCATCGATTTGATCAAGTTAAGGGTGTGAAATATCATTATCTTAACAATGTATATAATTATGTATGCTTGGGGTAGATTGTTGGATGTTATTCTTATTTTTCCATTTTAGGGCATAATGAGTTTAATCGGTAAAATCCGAGTTTTTAATGTTGAAAATGAGAATAAGTGGTATAATTTATGTCGAGGAACATTGGACTGGAGTTATAGGAACTGATTTGGTGAGAATCGGTTGGTTTTGGAGAGGTTTGGAAGTTCTGAACAGTGAGGATTTCAAGTTCGCAGACGTTCGCTAGTTGTTCGCTAGGCGAGCTGGTCGCGAACGCTCGCTAGGTCCTCGCTTAGTGAGTCAGTGGCGAGTGAAAACAGAATGGGAAAGGTCCCCTTTGCTGGTAGCGAACGAGGTAGCGAGTTGCTCGCTGGAGCTTCGATTTGGCGAATGAGGTAGCGACTGAAGTCTGTAGCTTCTGTTTTGGTTCGCTAGCAGTTCGCTAGGCGAGTCAGTAGCGAACATGACAACATTTTGTTTTGTTGTGATTTCATTCCATGTTGATTTGTGGTTTCGATTGTGTTCGATTCTTATCGGAATAGAGGGTTATATGTTGTTATATATGTGTTGTGGGTAGCCGTATGGTGTGAATCCTAGATGGTTGGATTGATTATATGTGGCCTTTCGGCATATATGTGTGCATTGTTTAATTTGAATAAAAATGCATAATGAGTTGTGATTGAATATGTTGTCGTTGGCACAAGGTTGTGAATGATGCATGGGAACATATTGTTAGATATGTGTGCATTGATTGAAAATGTGATGATATTGAATTGTGAATGCATATCGGTTGTATACGATTATATGCGAATAATGCATGGGAACATATTGATGAATATGTGTGCATTGTTTGATGAATATGATGATGTAAAGTATGAATACATTGATTATATGAATATGTTGTGTGTGCAATATTGTTTTAATTCTTGAAGGGAGGAATTATTTGAATGCATGGGATTAAGACGCGAGAACGGTCTTAAGTGCATTTGGTTGTTGATTGCATATGTATCATTTAGTTAAGAGGCAATGTTTTCTAGTTTCGTGGAGACTAGTGGCTTGTCCCAAACCTAGAAGGGTGGGTTTGAAAGCTTAGGGAATGAGCTTTGTTGTTATCGGTCTAGAAGGGCGGACCCGGTTTAAGTGTAAAAACCGAAAAATGATAACAAGTGTTGGTACCACATGACATTGAGTTGCATTGAGTTGTGTTGAGTCACATAGCATTAATGTCATTGTTATATGATTTATGCTTGTGTGTAATTGATTAATTATGAATAATGGATTGGTGTATGATGAAATATGTTGAAATGACTATCCATATGTGTTTATACATGTTGTGAAATGTATGATGAGCTATGAATGAATCGTGGTGAGAAATGTGGAATATTTATATTTCTTTATTTTCGTATATGTATATATAATTATATGCATTGATTATTATGATAATATTTCTCACCCTTCTGATGTTTTATAATGCTATATGAGACATTGCAGATTAGGTTGTTAGAGGTCCCTTTTTGTGAAGTATACCTTCATTCTTTTGGTCGGGTCGCTCTGATATGTAGCACCGGGTAGATAGGCTGTATAGCATTCTTTTAAGATACATTGTATATGTATCTGATGACAAATGTGTTTTGTAGAATCATGAATGATGTGATGAACAAACTGATTTGATATGTATATTTATGATAACATATATCAATTGATTTAATGTTTTAATATTCTGCTTAATTTCAAAAGTTGATATGTGGGTGTAAGGACTAAGTTCCTATATTTTCAAAACTATCACACTGTTACATGTCTTTTATTAAGCAGGTGTTGTATGTTTTATTTTGGTGATGATGTAGCATACCTCTTTATACCATGTTTTCTGAAACTCTGATGAAAATTTTTATGTGTGCATAATTGTTTATATTGATTATTTAGGGGTATAGAAGGGGGTGTTACACAGTCTTCCCCAAAAGAAGCTACGCTCCCCGGCTCCCAAGAGAAACAAAGTCGATGGGCAAATGGGGAAGCTGAAAACTTGACCAAGGAGCCCTCCATGTTGTGGCAGGAGCCCTCAATATGACCATTCCCCCTCACAATCACCCATCAGAAGCGACGAGGACGGCCCTCATACTCCATTGTCTAGAGTCACCATGGAGACTCGTCTCCCCGTCGGAATGGAGAAATTGTTAAGTCTGACGATCTACGATGGTATGACCAACCCGGACGACCACATTGAGAGCATCGACGCAATTCTCGACTACTGCAACGTCCAGGGAGCAATAAAATGCATGTCGCTTTCGGATCCAAAGAGAATGTGAGGCAGGTCAAGATCCGTTTCTTGGTGATAGAGTGTGCTTCTCTGTATCAATGCATTCTGGGAAGGTCGACCCTGGCCGAGCTAACCGTGGTGCCTTATATCGTGCACATAAAGATGAAGTACTATACGACTAAGGGTCGAGTCGTTACCCTTCATGGAGACATCGAAATGGTCAGAAGTTGTTTCGAAGCAGCCACCAAAGGGCTCAACTGAATCGACA
Organism: Lathyrus sativus; assembly: GCA_963859935.3. NCBI lineage: Eukaryota > Viridiplantae > Streptophyta > Magnoliopsida > Fabales > Fabaceae > Lathyrus > Lathyrus sativus. Next base: position 603,184,828 of record OZ012737.1, on the reverse strand, counting down.
TTCCGCCCAAGAACACCAGCAAGCCACCTCGGTCCGAGGAGCAGAAGCCGCTGCCCCGTGTCAACTCCTTGGACCTCGATAACCACTTCCCCAGCAAGCAAGAGCATAACGAAGTACCAGAAGATGCGCCTCCAGTAAATGGTGGTAACGGGAAGCCACCCTATCCAGTGCGCCCCCATTCTAGATGGAGACTTCGAGCCCATCACTCTCGGTGATGACCCCGAGAGGAACGTGAAGATCGGCACAAGGCTCCCCGACCTGGAGTGAAAACAACTGAAGGCATGCCTCAGGGAGAATGTTGACCTATTTGTGTGTAACACTGCAGAGATGTCTGGGCTTGACCCTGATATGGCCTTCCACCAACTCACCATAGATCCGCCCACTAGGGTCATAGTACAACATAAGCGTAGGCTGCTAAAAAAACTATAAAAGACCTCTTAGATGCAAATTTTATTTCTAAAGCCCATTACACAACCTGGCTATCTAACGTTGTATTAGTGAAAAGTCTAATGGAAAATGACGAATGTGTGTTGACTATAATCTTAATCAGGCATGCCCTAGAGATGAATATTGTAACACCCACTTCCCAAAATAAATAAAAATATAAACATTTTAAATAAACATCAGAGTTTTCACCAAAATACAGTGGGATATCACATCGCCAAAATTCATCAAAAATACTTTATTGATTATTTTTAAAATAATACAGCGGAAATTATTATCTCTACATTCTTAGCCATATGCCTGTTTACATAAAAATCTTTAATATTATAATCCACTAAAATATGATACATCACAGGATTTTAACATGTTTGACATAAAATAATTAAAACACTCATATCCCGTGTTACGTATCAGAGCGTCCTAAGACTCGACTCGCACATCGCTATCCAAGTTAGCTATGTACCTGGAATATCTGTACTTCCGAAGAAGCACAGACCACAACAACAACAAAGGAGTGAGAAAACATGATCAAAATATATCGGTAATTACATACATGAAATAAGAGTAGTAAATGCACCAATCACATAGTTTATCACCCATCATTCAACAAACACGACATATAGTCCACCCACGACACAACACACCATAATGCAAATATGCAACGCAACACCATGCATGCGGTACCGACTCATTGGTTCATTCTATGGAACCCGGACATATCATCTACACCATGATCCATCCTCACCATTCCCCACTCAAAGGAATACGATGAGTCACTTACACTCCCTCGAGCAATGACTCATTCCACCACACCACACCATAATATGCATGACACCAAATGCATACAAATGAACACAAGCATACAATATGCACACAATCCACATATTACCTCACCATACATCACACATACATATTATTCATTAATTAATTTAATTTAATTAACGTCACACAATCTCCCTGATCCCATCGCCATACTCCACACATCTCCCATACCAACATACCTATTAATCAAATTGAACAATAAGGGAACTCATATTGAACATCGAGTACACCCAAGCCTCCCGATCACCTTACTATACCAACTATATATATGTATATACATATATCTCACCCACCAATTAAGTATATCTACTAAACTCAATATTTCATAATTTCACCTTTCAACATCAAGTATACACTTTTCACCATCGAGCACCATCTCTCCACCTATCACAATCCAAGAGATCCTACAAAGGATCACACACCACTCACTTGTTAATTACTTAGACATTAAGAGAATTCACCTTCTAATATTAAGTATCTTCATACTCCGCCACGCCGAACGCACACGATCCTATTGCTCACCTCATCCTTACTTCATATACTTCATACGCCAATTAATCATTTACTTAAGTTAAATATTAAACGAGCTTACATTCTAACACCGAGTATAATCACATCCCAACACCGGGGATACACGATCATATTGATCACTTCACCATACTCCATGTAATTCACATACCAACTAATTGTTCACTTAGAATTATCTATCATGGAATTCACTTTCCTATCACCACATATACACCCTACATCATCCAATCGCCATCCCTACACTCATCATGGTCTAAGGGACACTACACGACTAACGCACAAGGCAAACCAACACCAAAAATCACATTCTGCTGCTACGTTCACTGGGTCATTTGCCAGGCGAAGCCCCGCAGCGAATACTCGCTAACCTTCGCCAGGCGAACCTGCTGGCGAAGCCCTTCTCAACTATCGTGCATTCGCCAGGCGAACCTTCGCTGGCCACACTCGCCAGGCGAACTTCCTACCCTTTCAGTATGGGATTTAATTCAGAATTACTCGCCACTGCTCGCTCACACTCGCCAGGCGAACCTTCGCCACCGTTCGCCAGGCAAACCTTCGCCAACACTCGCCAGGCGAAACCCAGCGAATGCTGCGATACCCCAAAATCCTCACAGTCCAGAATTGCAACCTTGCTCCAATTTAATCTTAGTTCTACACTTCCACTTCCCATCCTATCACTACTATAATCCACATACATTACTTATCAATAGACCTATAATTCTTACTCTAATATCATTCTTACGGTATCTTACCGGCACTTCAGAGTTACTCAGAACCTTGCCCAAACCACACCAACATCAACACCCATTCATCAATGGTAACAACAAATCATCAACATATCATCATATACATATATTTCACCATAAACAACAACAATTAACATCATAGCAACAATTCAAACATATTCATCAGAATACCTACGGGGTTAAGGAAATCCCTCTCTACCTAATTTCACGTATTTTATCATCCCAATCCGTTTCTCCCCCTTACCTGATTATATCTTCGATTGGAGAAGAATCCTCAAGAATTCCAAGCCCTAGCTTCTCCCTTTCTCCTTGCTCTCTTCTCTCCAAGAACGCGTTATGACTTCTCTCTTTCTCCAAAACACGTTCTAACTCTCTAACTCCCCAATACCCTTCCAAATTCTATTTTATATTTCTAATTCCAAATAATAATAATAACAACAATAATAATAATAATAATAATAATAATAATATTCCCCATTAATAATTATAATAATATTAGTCATATTAATAATAATAATAATATACTACCAATGATAATAATAAATAAAATAATATTAATAATAATAACACTATATTACTATTATTCTATTATTATATCAACACCAAATCACCACCAATACTCCTTATATAACAAGGACACTCACCAATCATAATCAAACACACCCCACCGAAGGGCACCCAACATAAATTAATTAAATTAACACCAAAAATGACTAAATAAATAAAATGGGTGTTACAAATATCCATTACCTAACATCGACAAATTGGTCGACAATTCTGTAGGTTTTAAATTACTGTCCTTCATGGACGCATACTCGGAATATAACCAAATTCCCATGGTGAAGGGCGACAGATAATACACGACTTTCATGATCGAGTCTGGCAATTATTACTACAACGTAATTCCCTTCGGCCTGAAAAATGTCAATGCAACTTACCAACGGATGATGAACAAGGTCTTCCGGGGAGAAATCAGAGACATGTTCGAGGTCTACATGGACGACATGATTGTGAAATCACAAGAAGAAATCGAACACACAACTCATCTCAAGAAAGTCTTCGATGCAACGAGGAGATGCAGAATGAGATTCAACCCGGAGAAATGTACATTCGGTGTCCGAGCAGGAAAAATTCTCGGCTTTTACATGACAGAGCGAGGAATCAAAGCGAACCCCGACAAGTGCAGAGCTTTCTCCGAGTTCCCAATGTCAAACTCGAAGAAATCAATCCAATCGCTAAATCGGATGTTCGTCTCAATGTCCCGCTTCGTGGCCAAGTCTTCCCAACACGCACTTCTATTTTTCAATTTTCTACACAAGGAAGCCACGTTCGAGTGGACCGAGGAGTACGAGCAAGCTTTTCTACATCTCAAGCAAGTCCTTTCACAAACCCCAGTCCTATCGTGACCTAAAAACGAGGAGACTCTATACTTATACCTCGTCGTCGCAACCGAGGTCGTCAACACGACCCTAATCCACAAAACCGCCGAGGGACAAAAACCAATCTACTTCACCAACAAAGCCTTACAAGGTCCCGAACTCAGGTACTAGCAAATCGAAAAGGTCTCTAGCCCTTATCAATATGGCAAGAAGGTTGTGACACTACTTCCTGGCCTATACGATCGTGGTCAGGACGGATTCTTTTATCAAACAGCTACTCGGCCGTCTGAGAATGGCGGGAAGAATGCTCGTATGGTCACTCAAACTCTCTGAGTTCGACGTCTAATATGAGAGCAGAAAGGCCCTCAAGGCTCAAGTTTTGGCTGACTTCGTCGCGGAAATGACTGTCACAACCTCCCCGACGCATGGACCCTCTCTGCCGACCATCTAGCTTCCTCCTGCCTGAGGAACTCCTCAGGCCTTCCCTCACGTTCTCCACGTGCCCCTCACGCAAGGACACGTCATGAAGTAACTGCCCACTTCCTAGAGATTTGGTCTCCCCCCTCCCGGATAGTACGAAGATTTACCCTAGGGCGAAGACCACTTGCTGGCCTTCACGACACCACATCAGCCCTAGCAGTTACTAACATTGGGCCTGGAAGCCCAGCCCAATGCTAGGTAACCGTTGACCCTGCGCTAGGGGCTCACTATAAATACCCTATTCACTAGAGGGTCAGGTAACTTAACATCCTTACTCTCTCTCTGTACTTGCTTCCACTCTGCTCGTCACTTACTTTGGCATCAGAGTGTGTTTCAGGTACACCTCATTCCTCTTCAACATCTTGGTGAGCAGCATCAAATCATCGACGCGTGGCAGGTCATTGATCCCTTCTGGTTAGGTACGATCAGTGGCGCCGTCTGTGGGAAACGAGGAAGGCACGATTGTGGAAGTCTCCCTGACGCTAGCCTTCTCGACGACGAACAACCAGGCAGAATACGAGGCCTTCCTGGTCGGGCTCCGCCTAGCAGAAGACCTCGGAGCCAAGGAGATAAAAATCTTCACGGACTCCTAGCTCATCGCCTCACAAGTACGAGGTGAGTACCAGGCGAAGAACGAAAACCTGGCCGAGTACTTAGCCCTCAAAAGGGAACGGATGAAGAATTTTTCCTCCGCGGAAGTCCAGCGTGTACCTCGCGAGCAGACATCCTATCAAAGTTGGTGAGCACGAAGAAGAAGGGCGGACACAAATCCGCCATTTAGGAAATCCTCGCACAACCTAGCACCGAAAGAGCAAAGGCGTTGATCGACGTCAACGCCATCGGCGACGCTAACTGTTGGATGACTCTGATACACGCCTACCTCGACAGGGGAAGCCTCCCCGAGGATCCTAAGGAGGCCAGTACAGTCAAACATCTCTCCTGCTCATACATCCTACTCGACAACAAGCTCTACCGCAGGGGCTTCGCGACCCCCCTCCTCAAATGCGTCGACCAAACCCAAGCTTCGGCCATACTGCAAGAGGTCCACGAGGGAATCAACATGCAACGCCTTGGCGGCCGATCCTTAGCGAGGAAAGCACTCCGGGAAGGCTACTACTGACCGACGATGCAGGAGCACGCAAAGGAACACGTGAAGAAGTGTAACAGGTGCCAGCAGCATGGGGACATGCACCTTGCCTCACCGAGCAAACTCAAATACCTATCCTTGCCTTGGTCGTTCGCCTGATGGGGGATGGATATCCTCAGACCGTTCACCCTGGGCTCGTACCAGAACAAGTACCTAATCGTAGGCGTCGACTACTTCACAAAGTGGATCAGGCCGAAGCACTCGCCAAAATCACGACACACAATATACTTCGTTTCTACAAGAGGAACATCCTCTCCAAGTTCGGCGTCCCGCTCGCCATAGTCACGGACAACGAGACACAGTTCACCGATAGGAAATTCCGAGACTTCGTCACCAAACTTGGGACCAAACACCACTTCACCTTGGTTGAGCATCCACAAACGAACGGCCAAGCCGAAGTCGCAAACAGGGTAATCCTCTAAGGATTGAAGTGAAGACTCAACGACGCCAAGAGAGGTTGGGTCGAGGAACTCCACAGCGTACTATGGGCTTACCGAACAACACCTCACTCAACCACCGGGGAAACCCTATTCCGCCTCACGTACGGAACCGAAGCGGTGATCCCCTAGAAATCAGAGAGTCGTTCAGACGGACCGAAGCGCCTCTCAAGGAGGAAGCAAACGAAGAAGCTCTCAGGGAGGGGCTTGACCTAGTCGAGAAGATCCGAACAGGGGCGGCCCTCCGTGAGACCCGCCTGAAACAAAAGATAGCCATTCTCCACAACAATAGGGTCATAAAACATGAGTTCCAGGTTGAAGACCTGGTCCTGCGCAGAAACCAAAAAGACTCACACGAGGACAAGCTCGCCGCAAATTGGAAAGGCCCTTATCGTGTCTGGGACAAGACGGAGCATGGGGCCTACTACCTCGAAAATCTCCACGGGGATCAGATAGCTCGACCATGGAACGCTGAAAAGCTACAAAAATATTACAGTTAAGACACTGTCGCAAGAACAACCCTCGCAAACACAGGAGGGCGACATGGTACGACCGCGCCTCCTCGGACTCGACGTGACATCAAACGCTTGCCCTTGTGTATGCGGACAGAGCATTCTGCTCGACGGCAACCCCCTCGACCGAGAGCCGCCGCTGCAGTACCAAGACCGGCAGAACCCTCAACTCGCAATGGGATGTTCTCGCCAGGGGACAGGACCACGACCGTGGCCCGACCCCTTTGCCGACCCGGTAACAACCCCGGTCAACCGGTCAGTTCCCTACACTACCGGACAACGAATGTCGAGCTACACTCCCTTCTTTTCAAAATATTAAATCAAAGGATAACAAACATACAACCGAGCATACGAAAGAAACAAATATTTATCAAGCATAATAAATGCGAGTACACACAAATACTTAGAAAAGAAATTGCAAATTCATATCAAAACGGGCACAGGCCCGGAAGTCAAATTATTATAAAAATGGGCATCAGCCCGAAGTCAAATACAAACAGGGCACGCAAGCCGAAACGAAAAATAAAAAGAGCGCGCAGGCCACTATCACTACTCTCCGAGCTCTTCATACTCGGGCGCATCCTTCTCCCCATCCTCACCATCTGAGCCGCCGAGGACCACAATCCGACCATCCTGGATTTCGAAAAAGGGGTTGGTCCTGTCGGTCACCAGGTCAGCGTTCACGAGCCAGAGTTGCTCGACAACATGGTTGAATCCCACCTCAACGGCCCCGAGACAGTCTTCCTCGAGCTGTCGGATCTTTTCCACGAGCAAACCCCTCGATGTCAGCTGACGCTCCTCCTCGGACTCCTCCTCAGCAGGGGCAACCAACGACTCAAGCTCCGTGACACGTCCCTGAGCATCCTCCAAAAACTTCTCAAGCTCCCCGATCCGATCTTGTTGGGTCTTGACCCATTCTTGGAATTCCTTCTAGTCGGCTGCCGACTTGGCCCGAACCTCCTCGGACATGGCAAGCTCGGCTTTCACAACAGCCAGATCCTCGGCGGAGCATCCCAACTCATTCAACACAAGGGTCGTCTCAAAGACCCTCACCATCGCCGCCAGGTCCGCTGACAGCATCTTTCACTGGGCATCTTTGATCACTACCAGTATGCTCTTTTCCTCGTCAGGGGTGACTTCAGGTTTGTTCCTCCCCGAAAAGAAATTTCGACCAGAGGCAGCAAGGAGGCAGAGCAAAGCTGTGTTCCGGGGAAGTCTCGGTGAGATCGATCCTCGACACCTCGTCCTCTCTTTGCCGTTTGGAGACGAGAGCCTTCTCCGGAGACCCGGCTGCCTGTAGGGATAAGGTCGCTCCTGGGGAGGTAATTGCCAGACTTCTATTAGCCACGGGGACCTGACTCTGAGGGTGGTGAATCCCTATGTTCATAAGCTTAGTAACCCTTTCCTCCTTCGAGCCCATCGCGCCTGCAAGAGGAGCAAAAAAACAAGAATTAGAGACAGAACATAAATAATAAATACAAGTAAAGGGATCAGCTCAGACGCGCCCGAACTAACTAAGAGTCTGTGAGCCTCGGCCTCTGTCCGACACTCGAGCAAAGCTCTAACAATAATGAACCGGGTCTCCGTCCTCACGTTCCCCTCGACGTCGCAAACATATTCCCCGTCCGGGGATACGCATTTCTGGGGAGGAAGTTGCTCGACGAAATCCACCAGTCTTCTGAACGCCAGGTTGTCCTCCTCGTTCAGCCGACCAGGCCTAAAGATGTAACTATCTGTGCCCGCACATAAATGGTGATCCCCACAGTCCAAGGGAAAATATGACTCGTAGTTCTCCTGGGGCTCCCCATCCACGACCACGACCTCTTTCCGAAAAATAGTCACGTACGCTTCGTCTGTGGCCGGCATGACCACAAACCAACGATCCTTAAAACCCTGGACGAAATCAGTGTATGGTCGGAAGAGCCTGGTCGCCTGCTTTAATGAGGCCCAACTCTGAAGACCATTTTTCGTCTGAGGTTGCAGGTGGAAAACATAGAAGAATAGGGGGATGGTCGCCCCAAGCTCCAGATAATTACACACGATCTCGAACACCCAGAGGATGGCCAGCGAGTTCGGGTGAAGCTGGGACGATGCCAACATCAAATGATTGAAGACGCCCTGTTGAAAACCAGTGAAGGGCAGCCACATCCCCACCTCTTTAAACGCGAACTCATACATTGGAAACCGACCGCCATCATACTTCGAACATATGTGATCGTTATCCCGTGGTTGACACGCACGGAACTGACAGGGCATACCGGCCACCCGGTCCTCTATTACCGCGAACGCGTCCGAGTCGTCATGAACAAACCTCGACATATAATTTAAGGGCTCCTCTCCCGCCCACTCTGCCGGAGGCCTCTCCGAGGGTTCCAGATCGACATCTTCGCGATCCACCTCGTCCTCGGACAAATACCACTCCACTTCCTCCTCGGCAAGACCAGACATGTTATATCTGAAAAGTAGAGGAATTTGGTGAATTCGACAACTAAATCAAATCCACCCTTCCACCGCAGTTCAAGTGAAAGGGCGTGGTCGCATAAACTGCCCACGAGGCAAGCCGGGGACAACCCCTCTCCCGAGGAGTACCAGATAAGGACATCCCTTGTCCCCGGCACATTCATCCACTTGTGGCAGGGACAATCATCCTGTTGTCCTTGGGGCATTCAAAATTCCTCCAAACCCTCCCCGACGTACTCATCGCAAGGGCAAGGTACAATTATTTTCTGCCCTAATTTTGAAGGGCCCTCCAGCGTATTCACGGGAAAACCCGCAGTATCCTCGGCGCCCCTTGTGGAGCCTCCGGAAACACCACCATAAACAACCAAAAGCAACAGGAAAAACACAGAAACTTATGTGATGAAAGATACAGAAAGGGAGCGTCGAGCAGAAGTGATCCAGAAAATTCCCAGATTCCGAGCTTGAGTGATCAAATCGTTGGGCAGAAAATAAGAGATGTTAAGCGTCTACGAAATATGAATGGACAAAATGACGAGCCAGGCCAGCCAATATATACCCCTATGGGGAACAAAGAGTCGCTAGGCACTCAAGTGCCTAAACCCCTAGACGCTAAAAGAATACACGTGGAGACCCTTCATCGTCCGCGCGTCTCTTCACCTTCTCCCCGACCAGTCTGCTGACGTGTCGCATCCTGCCTGACAAATCAGCGCGCGCCACTCTACGCTTAAGTTATAGCTCTCCTGCCGTGAACTACGACTTGGGGGGCTACTGTTCTGGATTGGGCCAAGGTTTAGCCCACAATCAAACATTCCCAAACCCCATTGAGTTTGGGCCCAATAGGACCACACTGACGAGCAAGGACATGTTGGGCACAACATTCCTCCATGTCGGCAGATGCCCTCAGCTGTCGGGCAGGACCCTCTCTGCCGACCATTCAGCTTCCTCCTGCCCGGGGAACTCCTCGGGCCTTCCCCCATGTTCTCCATGTGCCTCTCACGCAGGGACACGTCATGAAGTAACTGCCCACTTCATAGAGATTCGGTATCCCCCCTCCCGGATAGTACAGAGAAGTTACCCTAGGGTGAAGACCACTTGGTGGTCTTCACGACGCCACATCAGCCCTAGTAGTTACTAACATTGGGCTTGACAGCCCATCCCAGTGTTAGGTAACCGTTGGCCCTACATTGAGGGCTTACTATAAATAGCCTCTTCACTAGAGGGTCAGGTAACTTAACATCCTTACTCTCTCTCTGTACTTGCTTCCACTCTGCCCGTCACTTACTTTAGCATCAGTGTGTGTTTCAGGTACACCCCATTCCTCTTCAACACCTTGGTGAGCAACATCAAATCATCAACCTGTGGCAAGTCATTGATCCCTTCTGGTCAGGTACAATCAGTTAATATTAATATTTTTTAGAATAAGATTATGAGAATATTTTTTAATACGGTTTTAGTCTGTGATTTTTGACATTGCACTAAGTTTGGTTTGAAAGAGTCTTAGGAACATATCCACAAGATTTAAATCACTCTCTCTTTAAAACATGTTCAGAATCTCGAAATAAGTTTGCACAAATCAACACTTTGACAAGTGAAGAGTTTGACACATCCATTAGATGTTAGGGACTTAATATGTTTTAAAGTCAAGAAGTTAGTCAAACTAAAGATGTTTCGATAATAACTAGGAGTCGACTGAAGATTCTCGACAGAAGAAGTCGAGAGATTTAAAGGTATATATCAGCGTAGGTGATGGTTTAAAGCAGTTCAAACGTTAAAGACGTGTGGAAGTCGTGCAGAGGCCAGTAACCACCGCACTTGTGAATATGTTGAGTGTTGAGAAAGTAACTGTTGTCGACCATTATTTTTCACTTGTATATAAGCTGAATTTCTCCACTGTAACTAAGGTTCACAAATTCATTAAGTTCTATATAAAATCTAATATCCAAGTCACAATGATTTAGAGATTCTGTGAGAAATGTATGATTATGCGCACCATTTTGAGTTAATGCAAACACTTTACTTTCAGTTTGTTCAATTATCCTATTTACTTTAATTTCCCTTTTGTTGCTTTTCAGTCTAAGCCTTCATATTGTTCTACACATTTCCATTTTCTTCACGTTGGTCTTGAGTTTATCACGAACTCAGATAAAACCAACTTTTTAAACACACGAACTTTTATTAAAATATCCACGCACAAATCTTTCCTCGAGATTTTTCGAGTTTAATCTCTTAAGTTAACCAAACTCGTGATTGTTTAATAAAAATACTAGTAAACAAATTGACACGCATAGTGGGTCCGTTTCTATGCATATAAATTCAAGGTTTTTTTGCAGAAAATTGTGTGCATTTTTTCGTTTTTTGTTTTGTTCTTCATACAAAATTTTGAGTGTGTAGATGTTTAAGAAGTGGTAAAGTTAAAATGGCAGCAAAAAAAGTCAAAGAATACCTCTTTTCCCTATAATGACTCCCCAAATATGGAAGAATAACCAATCGAAATGAGGGTGACTGGTGTAAAAACTTTAACATCTGTTAAAGTAATCGTTCGTGGTATAAGCAAAATCGGTATTGCCTGAAGTCGTAGTTTCCCTACCATATTCAGCGAGTATTCCAACTACTCTCATGTCCACACAACTAATTTTAGGAGATCCTAAGCCTTCCTTTCTCCTAAATTTTACACTATCCCCTTGTGTTAGGGAATATCCTCATGGTATACCAACATTAATAATGGCAGACCTACATACCAATCCATTTACATATGCAAATAACTCAATAATCATCACATCTCCTCTTAATCCATACTTAGCATCAAGATCTACCATAAGAAATCTTTGTCGAATGGCACAACCACAATGAGGGTTAGGATATATCCCTTAAGGTATGCCATCCTTGACCACTAGTCACTTCTAGTCTATAAGGTAACAAATGGATGAAAGAAGCTATGATATGGTGAATATGCTTACACAACAAATTGGTATTGTATTTAACCCTTTGATTCAAAATACAAATCATAGATATCAGCAATTGGCGCTCCCAATGATTTAAATTATTAATTTCTTTGGTACTCTTAAGCACCTACCCGACCAGTGCCTAATAACCAAATGTCATAATAAGTTATACCTGCTGAACAACCCTACCCAGAGTAGTCGAAGGCAACACGGGCTAAAATGACTTTAAGGTAGTATTGGTGCATAGAAACCATGATGCAGACTAAGTAATTAGGAATGTATAACAAAATAATTTTGTGTGTGTGTGTGTGTGGGGGGGGGGATAATATAGCTAACATGGTCGGATGAGTTTTAGCCCAAAATGGCCTCATTGTTGGCCTTCATATGCCTAATTTTCTCTCTGTTTTGTCTGAATATGTGCGAACTAAAAATGAGAAGTTCGTTACCAAAACTTACATGTTTAATGCAACTAAATATGATAAAATCTTTGATATTTTAGTTGCTAATGGTCAAACTATAGTATCAAAAGACATAAAAAAGCCAGGATTAGAACAAAGAAAGAAAGGAGGTTTTTGTAAATACCATAACTTTCTTGGTCATAAAACATCTCAACATGTTCTTTTCCGGGATCTGGTGCATAATACTTTGAAGGATGGAAGGCTCAAATATGGTGACAAGCCCAAGGCCACAATGTAGTATGAATCAGATCCTATGTTGGCCAAAGATGTAAACTTTTTTGAGCCTGTAGAAATTCTTATGGTTGAGGCTACTGATGGTCTCAGCAACAAAGTTAAGGAAGTAAGCGTGCAAGTTTATGCTAAGAAGATGAAAGTGGTGTATGCTAAGGCTGGGCATGAGTTGATCGACTTCTTAAACATATACAAGATCAAAGGATCAAAAGTTATGATGTGCCATAGATACAACATATTGTTCAACAAGGATGCCACCAAAAACCTCGAGAAGGTTAGACCTCAACAACAAAGGAAGTTGGGTTAAGATAATAGAAAAATCCAATTTGCTTTTGATAAGAGAGGAGTGCCTTTTAAGACATTCCAATGTAAGACTTATGTTCCATATGCCAATGTCCCTATTGGTACGTGGTTTCGGCTAGCAATATTGACTAACAATGACCAATAGAAATTAAAGTTAGTCAAAGTTGGTGTGAACTTATCGTACCAAAATAAATCACAAGATTCAAATAAGTACTAATAGACTTCCTTTAATTACCTGGGCAATAAATTGATGGCTAGGACTCAGTGGATGAGGCACCAAAGGAAAAAGAAGGTTGACTTAAAAGTTGCAAAATAAAAGTAGTAATTCCTAACAAATGCCAGAAGTTCAGAGGGCAAAGAGGCCCATGAAGGAAAGACTTTTTCCTCCTTTGCCAAAATAGGTAAACTTAAGGGAAAATGTGTCATCCAAAATAAGGATGAAGATGTGTTGACAGATAACTTTGATTTTGATTCAGAGGACGAATTAGACATAATCTGCAATATGATTTCAATTCTCCTTGTAGAATATGATTCAGTGACTGAAGAGGGTGAAAATTTTGTTGTAGAGATAGAAACAACGAGCCTCTATGTTATTATGTTATGAAAAATGGTTATGTCTAAGAGGAGAAGGCCATGTTTGAAAAGCCTCATGAAGGCATGAAATAACATTTGAAGCCATTATTTATTTGGGCCAAAGTTGAAGAAACAATAATCAACAAAGTACTAGTAGATTGAGGGACAACAATAAATTTAATGCCACATTCTTTGCTAAAGAAAATTGGCAAATATGACACTTATTTGAGACCTTACAACATGGTTCTATCGAACTATGAAGGCAAAACCAGAAAAGCTCTTGGGGTCATTCAAGTTGACATTACTGTGGGCACAATCACAAGACAAACTTTATTTGTGGTAATTATGACCAAAGCAAATTAAAATATGTTTCTTGGTCGAGAATGGATACATGGTGTGGGGGAAGTCCCTTCAGTCTTTCATCAAAGGATCTCAATCTGGAGATCAGATGACATAATGGAGAATGTTGAAGCAGATCAGAGATACTTTTCTAATGAAGTAAATCATATTGACAATAAGAACTTTGATAAGCAACTAGCAAATATTTTACCTTGTTCGCTCACTGAAACAACATTTATTCCACAAGAAGACATGTTTTATTCAATAAAACTTCATCCCACACATGGTTTTGTATGGAAAAGAGAGTTTATGGGAGATGGTCCTGCCAAAGGTACATACTAGGATGTCTAAGAGAATAATGTATGAGTCGATCATATTAGCTCAAATTACACCCTACATGTTTGAAAATAGAATAAAACCAACCTTATAGGCCAAATCTCTGCAAAAATGGCTATTAAAGCCATTTCGGTTGAAACCAACAAAATAAAACAGGTCGGTGAAATGCCAATGTTTGGCGCCTAGAGGCTTGACTGCATGTATGGTGGCGAGCCTTTAGGAATTGAGAAGGATCCTTTAGCTTTGGAGAAGAAGATGCAAGCACTAGATCCATTAAAATAAGTTGATTTAGGATATGGAAAGATCAGAAAGATAACTTACATTAGTGCCAAGATCAATCCAAGCTTGAAAACCCAGATGATAAAATTACTCAAGGTGTTCAAATATTGCTTTGCTCGAGACTATGATAAGATTCTAAGACTTAGTCGAGATTTGGTGGAGTTAAAGATGCCAATTCGTCTAGACAAAAATCCAGTGAAGCAAAAACCCAAAAGATTTGCACCAGAATTCATGTCAAAGATCAAAGAAGAAATAAAGAGACTTATACGGAACAAGTTCATCAGAATGGCCAGTTATGTAGAATGGTTAGCAAATATTGTTCATGTTATTAAAAAAAATGGGACTCTGAGAGTCTGTATAGATTTTTCGGGACATAAATGTTGCAACCCAAAAGGATGAGTATCCAATGCATGTGACAGAATGCTAGTCGATTTAGCAGTAGGTATTGAGTACTTAATTTTTTTAGATTGTTATTTTGGATATAACCAAATTTATATTACAGAAGAAGATGTGCCAAAAATAAAGTTTCAATGTCATAGAGCCTTATGTTGCACCCTAAAATTTGACCAACCGATTCTCCTATCTGACTCATGGTTCAATTTCATATTCACAGCTCAGACAGATGATTTTTGTGCACAAGCAGGGGATATCAGAGTTTACAGCTTGATTTTTGTCTATCAGATATGGCAGATCCAGTCCAGATAACCAGGGTTTTATTTTCGGGAAATTGTGCGCTCCTCGGTGATTTTTCAGTGATTTTGAGGATATTCTGATGCCCGGGGATCTCCGTTCGATTCGATTTGGTCTCGTGCGCTTTTATGGGGGTCATTTGCATTCATCTGCATTTTTAGGATTTTTATAGGCTTTTGGGAATTTTTAATAGGCTTTATAATTTTTTCTGGAATTTAAATAGGTTATAGAACATTTTTATAGTTTAATCTCTTTTTTAGGATTTTATAGATTTTTTAAATAGATTTTAATCACTTGTAGAATTTTAAATAAGATTTTAAATAGTTTTATCATTTTAGAATAATATGGTTTTTCTTTTAAATCATTTTTAGGAATTTTTCTATAGAAAATAATATAGTTTTCTTTTATTAATAATAGGTTTAATTGTTTTTAAATCATTTTTAGAATTTTAATAGAAAATTAGGATAATATAGAATTAATTAGATTTTTAATCATTTTTTAGAGTTTAATTAGGATTAATTGAATTTTTCAGAATTAATTAGGTTAATGACTTTTTAGAGTTTTAATTAGGTTAATCATGTTTTAGATTTAATTAGATGATTTAGGGTTAATTAGACTTTTAATAATTGATTAGAGTTAATTAGGTTTAGTTAACTGTTTTTTTTAATCTAGTTTTTACAGTTTTTTTTGATTCATTTTTCGTATGGGCCCAGTGAGGCGTTTTTTGCAAAGGCCCAATTCACAAAATGATTCAGAAGTCCAAACAGTCCAAATTTCCAGAACCATCCAGAAGCCTCCAGCAACTGCAAGGGTATAAAGCGGACACGTGTTGCGCAGCACGAGGCCCACGCGTTTCGCCTCGAGAGCGCCACCACCACTCAGAACCCACTCCCAATCCACGCCACGTGGTCCACACCTGTCCCACTCCCTCTCTCTCTCAGCGCATGTGAGACACTTGGCACCCAGCCATCACTCACCGGAGCCTCGCCGGAGCCCCTTACCGCCGGGCATGCAAACGCCCTAGCAACCAACCGCCGGCGACTCAACTAACTCCGGCCACCACCTTCATCCAAATTCCCCAGAACCTTCATCGTCATCATCAATTTTTTCCCCAGAAACATCTTCGTTCGCCATCAATTCTCCAGAAACGCCACTAAACCTTCAAACCTTCATACAACAATTTTTTCCAGAAACTCAATCTTCATCGTTCTCAAATCTTTTTCCAGAATCCACTCCATCAATTCATCCAACCTTCAACAACCTTCGTGCAAATTTCTCCAGAAACCCTAAATCTTCATCCTCCATCAACGATTTTCCAGATCATCTTCATACTCAAGCAAATCTTTCCAGAAATCATTCAAAGATCTGCATCGCTATTCAGGTTTTCCAGATCGTGAGTTTTTCCAGAAGTTACTCAGAACTTCATCATAGCGTCAACAACCTTCTTCAACAACATAATAGATCTTCAAAGATCTCTTGCTCCACTCGTGTTAATCCAGGTTTGCCTTCTCTCTGCTAGATCCTCATTGCAATTAGGGCGAAATAATTGGTTAAGGTAGGCTTGATTTGTGTTGAGTGTGAGAGGATTATGAGTTTGAGGTCGTGGCGTTGATTTCGTTCGAGTGTGGTGAGGCATGTGAGGTTTTGGCGTGATTGTTTATTCTTCCTGGAATTGAGTTGCAGAGCGTAGAGGAAGGAGATGAGGAAGACGGCTAGCTGTTTAGGTGAACAGTGCCTGAGAGGAATTAGGAGTAGTTAGTTTGATTAGGGTTTGTCTGGGTTTAGGGTTTGGATTGGGCTTAGGCCCAAGCGTAGTTGCTACGCTAACACCCCAAATTGCTAATCACCCCCCTAGCGTATGGAGTCTGAGTGGATTGAATTGGGCCTTAAGCCCCAATTGCTGTTAACACCCCCTGGGCGTAGCCCATAATGGAAATCAACTGAGAAAGTTGATAGCGCTGCACCCCCTGCGCTCAGATTCAGTTTTTTTGTTTTTTTTCTGGATAATAACATGGGCCTGCGCACCAACTGCTGTTGGCACCCCCCAGCATAGGCCCAATGTAGAACCAACCTGAATATCCTGCTGTTTGCACCCTCCATGTCACTTTCTTTTATTTTGATTTTTTCTTTTATATTTTAATACATGTAAATAAATCATAAATGTAAATAATTGTGGTTTTTTAATAATTCTTTTTCCATCCATTTCATGAAAAATGTTTAGAAAATTAAATAAAAATAAAAGGGACATTTTATTTTTTTTGTTTGTTATATTTTGCATATTTTTCAATTAATTGATTTGTTTTTAATATTTTCAATGCATGCATATCATTAAAAAATTCCTAAAAAATGGTAGAATTGGTCAAATAATTCCGTTCTTTTTTCTGTAGACTCGTGATTCAGTGTAGAATTTTATAATACAAAAATATTAGCTCAATCATGCATTTTC
Source organism: Lathyrus sativus (assembly GCA_963859935.3). NCBI lineage: Eukaryota > Viridiplantae > Streptophyta > Magnoliopsida > Fabales > Fabaceae > Lathyrus > Lathyrus sativus. The sequence goes on along the minus strand of OZ012737.1, from coordinate 603,167,276 downwards.
ATTTTAATTGCATTTTTTCCACTGTTATTGATGTTTGAATAATTGGTCTGTGGATATATCTGTGTTGCTGATTTTATTTCTTTCATCTGGTGTTGAATTTTGTTCTGATTTTTTAGTATGTTACCCTAGAGCCATGTAGGTTTCCCCGTAGATTTTTGATAGATTTTTGTAGGGTGTTCTGCTGTGATTTGTCTGAGCCTGAAGATAGGGGAAGTCTTGATGACTTCTGACTTTGGAGTTCAACTGTGGTTGAACTTCAGAGATAGTCTTTTGTAGTTTGTTGGCCTGTGGATTCTTCCTGAAGGTGGGAGCTGATTGAAGTCCTGTTGGAGCTTGCAGAGATGCATTGGATTGAGGCTTAGTCTAGGAGCTTGGTGTCTGTTTGTGAGGTTCGAGATCCCGAAGTTTGAAGGGAGTTTATGGTACTTTCCTGAGGAAGGCACTGTGAATGACTTTCATCCTTCCTTCTCACCTCTTTCGTAAGTATCCAATGATGTCGGAGCCGACTTGTGAGTTTAATTTCTCCTGAGGAGGAATGTAAACTGATCACATGTTGTTGAGCCACATGGGATACGATTCCTAAGTGGAAGTCTCCTAGTACTTTCCTGAGGAAGGTTCTATGGGTCTATTCACTTAGTTCCAGTAGTTTGTCTAGGATTTCTTAAGTATCCAGTGATGTTGGAGCCAACTTGTGAGTTTAATCTCTCCTGAGGAGGGATGTAAACTGATCACAGTTGTTGAGCCACGTAGGATACGATTCCTAAGTGTCAGCCTCTTAGTACTTTCCTGAGGAAGGTCCTATGAGTCTGTTCACTTAGTTCCCTTAGTGCATATAGGTTCTTTCCCAAATATCCAGTGACGCCGGAGCCTTCATGTGAGTTTAATCTCTCCTGAGGAGGGATGTAAACTGATCACAGTTGTCGAGCCGCATAGGATATGATTCCTGAGTAGTAACCTCCTGGTACTTTCCTGAGGAAGATACCATGAGCTTGTCTGCTTAGCTTCCTTTCTCTGGTAAGCTTATTCTGAAGCTTGGAGACTGGGATTGATTCCTCCTGCTTAGGTTTTGATTAGGTTGTTGCTTAGAGCTTTGCTTAGGCGTGGCATAGAGTTCTGTTTAGAAATAGATTAGGAGAGTTGTCTCAGGTGTTAGAAGCCCTGCTCAGGGTTAAGTCTCTTTGTATTGCTTGACTTGTGTGATATTGTGTTGCATTAGACTTAGGTGTTCATCCAGATAGTTCTGAATAGGTGCATCTTAGAAGTAGACTTTGTGTGCATAAGAAGTTGAGGTGGTCCTCCTTCTGCTTGTTTGTGGCTTTGCTTGTTGGTATTTGGTAGAGCCGAGCTCCCTTGCCTCTGTGCCTTGTTTGTCTAGTTGTTGCATTCATGCATATTTTCAGTATTCCTTTGCGTTGCAGTTTCTTGTGTATAGTTTAGTCCTGTTGCCATGATCCCTTAGGAGCTCTGACTTCTCCGCTGCGGAGTTGTTATGATAGACATTAGGATGGTCAACCAGGTGTGGTAGCAGTAGGTAGATTCCCCTGTTTCTCAGCTATAGTTCTAGGGTTTCCTTTTCCTTTCTGTAGGAGCTTTTGAGTAGCTTGATCCGTAGTTAGCTGAACTACAGCTGCTCTGATTCTTCGTTCCAGACGAAGATATGTAGGCATAGGATGCGATATCCTAGCGAGCACACTAACAACTAACTTTTGTTCTCTCGCGGCTGTGCGATCGAGACTTTCCCGCTAACGACTAATTGTTATCCCTTTCTCTTGCCCGAGCGCATTTGAGACCAGATCGTATTTGTAGGTTCCCGAGCCTTTAGGACCAGTTTTGTTTTCTCACTGCTGTGTGAGAGCCCCTGTTTACCCGTAGTTAGCCGAACTACGTTTGCTCTGATCTTTCATTTCAGATGAAAGTACGTAGGCACAGGACGCGATGTCCTGGCGAGCAATCTTTCCCCCGTTTAGACGTAGGCAGTCGAACTACGTTGACTCTGACTTTCCCATTGCACGAGGGAATACGTAGGCCCAGAACACCGTATGTTCTGTCGAGTCCTGTCCTTTTATTTTCTTTTCAGACCAGCCATTAGCGTAGATAGATAACACACCCTTTTACCTATAAACACCAAGCGTGGATCCCATCGAGTACGATGGACGTGAGGGGTGCTAATACCTTCCCCTTGCGTAACCGACTCCCGAATCCAGGTTTTGGTTGCGATGACCATACCTTTTCCCGTCTTTGCGAGGTTTACTTCGAGCGTTTCCTTTCCCGCTCTGAGGGATAAATAACGCACGGTGGCGACTCTCCTGTCAAGCCGGCGCCGATTTTCGCAGTAGCGACAGCTGGCGACTCTGCTGGGGATCTATAGCATCTAGGGACTTTTCCCATCCCTTATGCTGGGACCGTTTCCCATCCCCTACGCGAGTCAATCCTAGCGCTTGGGTGTTTATTGGTTGGGTGTTGTGTATATTGTGTTTTACTTTTCTGCACTTTACTTTTCTGTACCTTTACCTTTCCGCATTTATTTTCCAGCATTACATTATTGTGATTATTGCTGTGGGCAAAGGGAGGTTACTGTGAGTGGAAAGCCGGACCTGGGCTTGAGTACACACCTAGATATAGTTGTGGAGAAGTAGTAGACGAACCTGTCTGCTGAGCAGGCACAGTTCCCTACGAAAATCTGCGCTCAGACGAGATTCTTGCAGAGGTGCTCCTTTCCGGTCCTGAGGATCTGAGGGGAGTCCAGACGTGAGGATTGTCGACTCTGGGGACCGATCATTTGGAAGTCAGCTAAGTGAGGCCTCTTCATGACTTGATGATGCCACTCCTTCTGGGAATCGTATCGTCACTCATGAAAGTCTGTGACGCTGATAACCGCATAGGATGCCGTACCTTTGTCCGTGGATTAGGTTTATCCTACCTGTGAGAGGGACTGGGTTATTGCAGGAAAACTGGCCTTCAGAAACCATGATTCATTATCTTTATCAGATGGTATTCTTGATTCATCTCCAGGTGTGTTGTCTGGGTTAGATGGGTTTCTTATCTGAGGTTGAGGCTATTATCAGATGGTATTTTCGTCAGATACAGAGGTTCAGATGGTTTTCTTACCAGGGGATTGATATTTTGAGTATCAGATGATAGTTAGTGTCCTGAGATTCTGATGACCGTGATGGTTTTCTGTTCTTGATCACAGAGATATTCCTCTTCAGGCTACAGCATAGCCCCTATGTTCGCAGATTGCATTATTTATCATATTGCATCATTGCATTACCATCTGCATTCAACTAACGTGTGTGTATTGCAGGTACATATTTTCCCTTCCAGTTCTGGTGTTTGTTCCTAGCAAGACATGGAAAACCTGAAGAGAGTATTGCCCTATAAGTTTCCGTCGCCGAATATCAGTCTATTGTTAGAATTGATTGCTATTGCCAAGAAGAGAGGAATGGGTGACTTCAGAAAGAGATATGGGAGGATTCTGACATACGTTTATCAGCCATCTGCCTACGAAACCAGCGGCATCTATACTCTGTTACAGTTTTACGACGCGGAGCTCAGGTGTTTTGTATTTCCCGACTTCGTTTTGGCTCCTACCCTGGAGGAGTACTCTGCACTTCTGGATATACCGATCCGTGAGCAGATGCCTTTTTATCGTCCGGACGCTGAGCCTAAGCTGGCTGAGCTTTCTGCCATCCTGTGCTTGAAAGAGTCTGAGCTGTCTGGGAAGATGATCAGAAGAGGAGACGTATGGGGATTTCCATTGGATGTCTTAGTGGAGAAGGCTCGAGAGTATGCCCAGAAGGGTAAATGGGATGTTTTTGACGTTATCCTTGCTGTATGTGTGTATGGCATCGTGTTATTCCCGAACATTCCTGATTTTGTTGATTCAGATGCCTTCTATATTTTGGCTGCGGGAAACCCAGTTCCTACTTTACTGGGAGATATCCACCATTCAACTCACTATCAGAATGAAAAGCGACGAGGAAGGAATGTGTCTTGTTGCGTACCTCTCCTATGCAGGTGGTTCACCAGTCATTTGCCTAAGTCAGGCCCGTTTGTCACATCTATCAATTCTCTAGGATGGCCCGAGCGCTTAATGGGATTAACTGCTGAGAACGTGGTATGGACCAATAAAGAGGTATTTGGAGCTGAAGTCATACTCAAAGGCGAAGGATTCCCGAATGTTCCGTTAATAGGAAGGAAAGGTTGTGTCAACTATAACCCTTCTTTATTGATCAAGCAATTTGGGTACATACCTCAAGGAGCGCCAAAGCCCGAGGAGATACAGGAATCTCTGTATCTCACCGGGGCAATAGGGAAAGAGATGCTGACCAAACTTGAGAAAGCCTGGAAAAACTTGCACAAGAGAGGGAAGCTTGCAGGTAGCAGAGGGGATACTCGAGGTCCTAGCTCATATGAAGAATGGATTCGTGAGCGAGCTGTGAAGTTCCTTATGCCGTATCCAGCAGTTCAGCCATTGCATCCTCCTCCGGTAGAGGAGCCTACCACTGTGGACATTCAGGTTTACAAGCAGCTAATGGCGGAGAAAGAAGAGCTAGCGAGGGCTAAAGAGGCTTTAGAGCAGGAGAATGCCAAGCTTCGGCATGAAAATATTGAAACAGGGTATATTTCTAAGCAACAGGCTGAAACTCTGAAACATCTGAAGACTACGCTATTGGAATTGACTGAAACCAAGAAGCGTCTGGAGTTAGATGTAGACTCCGTTAGTAGTGTGTTGGCCACCAAGAAGCAAGAGCTGGAAAGGGCCTACACAAAGCTAGCCAAATTCAGAGAACACTGGGATCTCACTATGACCAAGCGCAAGGAGCGAGAAGGAGAGCTGAAGACACAGATTGCTCAGTTAGAAGAACAGGTCAAAGTGAAGAACGAAGAGCTTGAAGAAGAAGCCTGTCGCCGATACGAGGCCGAGCGCAAGTTGATAGATGCCATGAAGAATTTGGAAGATCTCCAGCATAGAGCAGATGCCAAGAGACCCAAACCTGGGGATGGTGCTAATGATAAGGCTTGGGAAGACTTTGTCAGAGACATCCAGGGGACAGTCAGGAAGAGGGATCGACTGATAGAAGGTTTGATTTATCAACCGGATCATGCAGAGACAAAGAAGATGGTCGAGGACTTCCGCAATCGTACCCGTATTTGATTTCTCTTGTATTCTGTATGTTGAGATCACCACCAGGCATGTTGGTTGGGATCCTCTTTGTCATATCAGCTGTATGGAGCATAGTTATGTAACTTCTTGACAAGACTGTTATTCTAATCAATATATGAGGGATTTTCCAAATATTGTCTCTATGGTTTATCTCGTCTTGCTACCACTGACACCGGAATTGGAGGGAAAATATCTCCAATGCACACATGCACGTTAGCATTTTTGTATTTCTGTTTGCATAAATCATATTGCATAGCATTTCTCTAGTAGGTCAGAGCACTTATTCAACCTTTGTTTTCACCAGAAGGTGATTCTCGGGGAATTGTTTGAGGCAAGAGTAGAGTGTTGAAGACAACCAAGGGGCTGAAGCAGATTTGAGCAGAATCAAGCAGCGTAATCAGTTACCGGTAGTTGGTGGCTATGTCTGAAGGCAATCTCCAGTCTCCTAATACCCAGGGAGGGTTTACTATGGCGCCCAACCATCAGTATGATTTTATGGAAGGCTTCCCGCAAGCAAACAATATTACTGCAGACCAAGTTGTACAGCCAACTGTTGAGAACCGAGATCAGCATGAGCAGTTTATTGCCCGAAATGAACGTTATCCTCCTGTTAACAATCAATGTGTTGCTTTCCCTGCGATGAATTACCGGAGAGATATTCCAATGACCGGGTTAGTAGATCCAAGAGCTCTTGACGATGGTAGAAGACTCCGAGTGTTGGAAGAGCAAATGAAAGCCTTGGAAGCGAAAGATGCCGTTAACCTGGATGCTGTAGCCATGTGCTTGGTCCCTGACCTCGTGGTGCCGCACAAGTTCAAAGTGCCGGAATTTGGGAAATACACAGGAGATAGCTGTCCGAAGTTGCATTTGATGATGTTCTGTCGGAGGATGACTTCGTTTGTGCGAAATGACAAATTGATGATCCATTGCTTCCAGTATAGCCTGACTGGGGCATCCCTGAGATGGTATGTGCAATTGGAGAGTAATCAGATTCGATCATGGGTAGATTTAGCCAGAGCTTTCATGAAGCAGTACGATTACAACTTGGATTTGACTCCTAGTCTCGTAGATCTGCAAGAATTGTCTCAAGCGGAGAATGAATCATTCAGAGCGTATTTGCGAAGGTGGAAAGAATTGTCTGCTAGTGTTCGACCACCGCTTCCGGAAAGAGAACTGGTTGACATCTTCTTGGGTACTCTGAAAGGCCATTATTTTGACAAATTGTTCAGTTGCACAAGCTTTGTGGGCCTGATGAGGCTGGGAGAGATTGTTGAGCGAGGACTCAGGAGTGGAAAGTTTCGAGGTGTTCCTTACGTCCCAGTTGATAGGATTGAGTCAGTTGTCAGTTCTCAAGAAGAGTGGGAAGGAGATGATGCCACCTCAGAATCTCTAGCATCTCAGGATCAGTTTTCAGATACTTCAAGTCAACGATCATCCTATCGCCGATCGCGTCAGCATGCTCCACGAAGACCAAGGAAGCCTGAAAGGCAGTTTACTCAGCTACCGGTGTCGTACAGTCAGTTGTTGCCAGATCTGGTCAGAAGTAGATTGATAGTGCCGAAAGAGACTAAGCCGGTAATTCCACCTTATCCTCCAGGTTTTGATGCCAGCGCCCGTTGTGAGTACCATGCTGGGGCACAGGGGCATTCAACCAATGATTGTAAGGTGCTTAGAAGTCAGATTCAGGATCTGCTAGACTCTGACCGTATTTGCGTCACTCCTCAAGGTTGTGTTCAGATTAATGATTTTCCGTCTTCTAGTTGTGCGGGTTCGTCAGTTAATGTCATGGAAGACTCCACAGGAAGTGTGTGCTCTGAAGATTGCCAATCAGAAAGTTCGGTGGTATGGGAGAAATTTCTAGAGGTTTTCGCGTCGGATGCCGCATCTGTTTTCTCTGCTTAACCCGTTTAGCTTTTGTGCATCAGTATTTGCTGACCACCACCAGGATTGTTGGCTGGGGTCACTGTATTCGTACTCATTTGTGCTTACCTGCTGATTTTGTTGGTTGTACATTTATGGGAGATGTTCGTCTGTTTGCTTATAGCTTGGGTTTCTCTTTATCTCGTTGTGAATATGTGTTTGCTTTCTGCGCTGCATTATCATTTAACAGGTATATCAGAACCGTGGGTCTTATTTCTTCATCATCCAGTTTGTTGCAGGAATTCCTCCAGAGATATGGAACAGAATCAGGTTGAATTGATCGAAGTCCAAAGCCAGCTGGGGCAGATGATGAGAGACATGCAAGAGATGCGTCTAGAGCAGAAGATTCTCAAGGAGGAGAACAGCCAGCTGAAGACCCAAATGAGCTTGATCATGGAAGTAGTCAAGAATGTGCTTAGAAAAGAAGACGATCAGCTATTTGAAGCCGCAATAAAGAAGCTCGTGCCACCTGTGCATGTGGAACCTGAGCAGCAGCAACAGAAGATACATCCGGCTCAACAGAGGATCCAGGAAGGGAAGCCAAGGAGAATATTTGAAGCACCACCTATGACCTATGCTGAACTCTTGCAGATCTTACTGAGGTTTAATCTGGTTGAGAAAAGAACGTTGTCGCCACCAACAAAAGCATTTCCTCAGGGATACGATGCCAATAAGCAATGTGAATTTCATTCCGGGGCATTCGGACATGACATCGAGGGTTGTCATGCTTTCAAGCACAATGTTCAAGACCTGATTGACTCGCACGATATTGAATTCACGCCGGGCGGCGTAGCTGTGCATATTGCTCCTGTCTCAGTCGATGCTAAAATGACAGATGTTTCTAAAGCTGCAGTAGGTCAAAAGCGTATCCTGGACTCCATGGTGTCAGAATCTCCAGGCCCACAACTGTTGCCTATTCCTGGGGCAGATCTAAGAAAGAAAATGGTTAAGCATAAGGAGAGTGTTCAGTACATTGAAGGTCGAGAAACCAATGTTGCATTTGATACAAAGGGTGTTCAAGGGTCAACCCGATACCAGCAGCAGCAGCCTCAGCAGGGGGCACAGCAAACTCAAAGAAGATTCCAGGGCGGCAAGTCGAGAAGAGTGTTTGAGAAGCCTCCCTCAACATATGCCGAGTTGTTGCAGACATTGTTGAGATTGAATCTGGTAGAGACAAGAACCCTGGCACCAATAACGGGAACTCCCCCGTTTGGTTATGACGCAAGCAAGCACTGTGAGTTTCATTCTGGAGCCCCGGGTCACGATATAGAAGGCTGCCATGCTTTTAAGCACAAAGTGCAGGATTTGCTTGACAGTGCAGCAATCAGCTTCGGGCAGAGAGGTCCCCACATCATCTGAATGAAGGAGAAAGGGCTCTATAATTTGGCTGGGTCGTTGAAGCAGATCAGGACAGCATCAGATTGCCTCTAATAAAGATAGCTGGTTCAGCAGCAGGGTAGATGCAAAAGCCCAGTTCTCGGGAGCTAGCATATTTTCTTTGTTTTAGCTTGTCATTTCTTTGCATTTGTAATTGCTTTCCTGTTTGAATTTGTAAACTTGTTTGTAAAACTTGTTGTTTCCATTTCAATTGATGATAATGAAATAAATGTGCATGTTTTGATTGAATCCATTCGTGTTCACTAACTGTTTTGCAAATGTCCAACACTTGGTTAAGTAGAATTTGGGGAGGATGACGAAAATGACCGACATGCAAATATCGATAATGTATGCTTTTGAAATAAAACCTGTTGATGATGTACAGGCATTGTTTCAAATCCTTAAACACCGGAGATATAAGGAAGATAATCCCTTGTCAACCCCTTTGAGCCTTGTAGTAGGAGTTCTTTCTGAAAACGAAAAACCCTCAATCTTAACCTGGGGCAGGGTAGGTGTTAGCTAATTTGACCGAGCGTCCAAATTACAAGAGGAGTGTCCGTTCAAGGATCAATCACACCCCTAGAGGTCGTGCCTAAAAGACCACAATGGTTCAATCAAGAGTGGGACAGCCACATCATTCCCAAAGAGTCAGACAACCAGTGTCACACGACTTGTTCAAAAGCAAAGAAGAATGAAAAAAATCAAAAGCCCGCTAAGTCAAGAAAATTTCAAAACAAATGACTTAGGCAAAAATGAGGGCATCCCGCTGGACTAAAAAATCAAAAGAAACTCAAAAGGAGTCGGTCCAGGCAAAAGTTAGGGATATGAAAAGAAAAAAAGGTGAAAAGGATCAAAAGAAAAATCCTCAAATGAAGTACGAGTCGTGTGACCTCAAGTGTCAAAGACGAAAGGTGAGTGGCTGTCGCTCCAAAATCCGAAAGTTTCTCGAACTATCACTCCTATCTTTCAGCCTCTGAGAGGTGAGCGCTAAGGTCGAGTTAGCTGAACGTAGGATGGGAGAACATCAAGGAGAACGGGTGGGTTAAAGTAAACTTTGAGCCTTTATCCTTTCTTTCAAAACCATGAACCTGACCACGTTACAACCTTTCAAAAGTCCTAATTGAAGCAGGTTGTTTCGAAAGCATACTCCGGTAAAGGTCGCGTCGATTCTGACTCCTAAAAGGTTCCTCTTACCATGTTGATACTGATGTCGACAAATGTTTTGTGCATTATATGCCATAAACTGTTTTTCTTTTTCCCAGTGAACAGATTGGATGTCAAAGCTGTCATATGTGTTGCATTAATACATCATTTATGCAGAACAACTTGTTTTACTTGCGAGTAAGCGCTTGACAGCAGAAAAGCTTCCTACAATGGAAAGTATGGTCAAGATAGAATGTGGAGCGCCCGAATGTTCCGAGAGCAGGGGCAAGCTTTATTATGATTCCCAGTCAGGTCAGCTTCTCGAAGTCAGTTATTCTGGGGCAATCAGGTTGAGATTCGGTGAATGCGTCGTAGTCAGGAGGTGCTACTCTGAATCAGATAATCAAGGGGTCGCAGTCAGGGGCAGACCATCTTAAGCGCGCAGAAGTTATGCGAGAAGCAGGTAAGGTGAAGTATCTCAGAAGTTCAGAACGCTGAGGCATATCATATCAGACCATCAAGGAACAAATTTGCAGATTCTCTTTCAAAGGCTATCCCCACAGAGGTCCCGTAGGCTGAGGCATATCAGAAGCGAAAGGATTGTTGTTCTCTGTATCAGCAAGGCCATTCAGGGTTATTCGAGCAGATGCAGTCGATTTTCGAGAGCGAGATGAATGCGGGAAGTCGTGTCACTACCCCTTGACTCTTCACTAAAAGGCTGTGTATTCAGGAAGAATATTTTCCAGCGTCAGTTGTACCTGACCCAGTAAGATGGCTTAAGAGCTCAAATCCAAGTTTGCGATTACTGTGAAGCCCATCTGTGTTGGCGCATCATTTTCCAGATCCGAGCTTCATCAGAGTGCAGGAGAACTCCCTCCATTGTCTCCAGCAAAGTCAAATTTGCCATTGGCATGGATAAGCTATTCCCAGAGGAGTCTAATCCCATTCAGCACGTCTGCTATTTAGCAGCGGAGTTATATACCCCAGCAGGGTATTACTTCGTCAAAGTGTTCGGTTAAGTTCCCGGTATCCCCAGCATGGTTGATTTCACTCTCCCAGCATTTATTTTGCTAGGACGATTCAGTGATATCCGGGTTATCCCCAGCAAAGTTGGCCTCGCCTTCAGCATTTATTTTGCTGAAGTGGTTTTCTGTACCCGGCCTTCTCCGGCAGCTCGAGCCTGCTAGCATATTGCATGCATCATCATACTTGCATCATACTTGCATATCATTGTCAGAATGCGTCGCATTTCCATCCAGGATGGAGCATTACGCTGTAGAAAGATTAAAGCATTTGCATATGCATACAAAGCATAAGTCAGGTTTTCTATCAGCCTCATATGGCACGTGAATTACTCTGTGATCAGGGGCATTTATCCAGCAACAGTATTCAGACAGTTCAGCGGATTATTTGTATCTCAGATCATACAGCGATTATGCTTTGATCAGTCAGTCATCTGATGTTGACAAGCTTTTCTTCCCGTCAATTCATATTGGCGATGTGTTCCCCCAATAAGTGGATTTCTCCGTCTAGCATTAGACGTCTGGAGTACGAATGTGGTTTTCTTTCCGTCTATCCATAGACGATGTGAAGTTGCGGGTGATCGCAGTAAGATTTCAAGAAGGGGTTTCTCCCAGGATATGCTTTCCTTACCGTCTATCAGTAGACGATGTGAAGTTTCAGGCAATCTTCAATGGAGTTCAAAATAGAGCTTTTCTAGTAAGTGGCCTTCCTTTCCGTCTGGCAGCAGACGATGTGAAGTTTCGAGCTATTGTTTAGCAGGTTTCTTATTGCCAGATCATACATATGATGAGGTGTTTCCCCAGCGAGTCTTCTCCGGCTATCCTTAGTTGTTGAGGGGTTTCAAAATGATTTTGAATATCGGTTCTCTTTCTGGTTATTGGATATGATGACATTTAAGAGAGACTTTTCTGACCATCAATCCCTATTGATGTCGAAGCTCTTCGAAGAATGTTCAGTTTTCGTGATTGTCGATTCTTATTGACGACATGTTTCTTAAAAGGTGGTTTTTCTTCCCGTTAGTCCATACTGACGATGTGGCCCCTTCAAGGATATTGACTTCTCCATCAATTCCCGTAGACAGAAGGATTCTGAAATTCAAAGGATGGTGTTGAATTGCGTTATGGTGATTTCCCGTCTATCTTTAGACGGTGTGAACATGGAGATAATGGTGTCTTCCCGTCTATCCTTAGACGATGTGAATGTGGAGATTATGGTGACTTTCCGTCTATCCTTAGACGATGTGAATTGAGTTGTTCATCAATCAGGATGATACCGTCTACCCTTAGACGATGTGGATAATGAGTTGTTCATCAACCAGGATGATCCCGTCTACCCTTAGACGATGAGAATAATGATTTGTTCATCAATCAGGATGATGCCGTCTACCCTTAGACGATGAGAATAATGAGTTGTTCATCAATCAGGATGATACCGTCTACCCTTAGACGATGAGAATAATGAGTTGTTCATCAATCAGGATGATGCCGTCTACCCTTAGACGATGCGAATATGGAGATTAATGTTGTCTTTCCGTCTATCATTAGACGAAGTGAGTATTCAATCAAGGTGTCTTCCCGTCCATCTTTGGGCGATGTGAGTATATTTCTTCCTGCCTATCAGTAGGCAATGTGAAAGAATCAAGTATGTTGTTGCAACCATCAGGGTTTGTTACATGGGGTATCACAAGCAACGGGTATTCAATCAGGAGTTCTTTATCAGATGATCAATCAGTTTGGTGCCGTAATGACTGGACTCAGTTTTTCTGGACTTTATTCTCCAAGCAGTTAACAGTATATGCTCGCGATTGGCAAATTTTCGGGTTTTATTTGTATTCAACCGTCTCGTACCTCTGAATGTTTGAAGGCTGAGCGCTCTTCAAACCCTTCAGGTCCAAGTCGCTTGAATAGGGGCAGCTGTTGCACCCTAAAATTTGACCAACCGATTCTCCTATCTGACTCATGGTTCAATTTCATATTCACAGCTCAGACAGATGATTTTTGTGCACAAGCAGGGGATATCAGAGTTTACAGCTTGATTTTTGTCTATCAGATATGGCAGATCCAGTCCAGATAACCAGGGTTTTATTTTCGGGAAATTGTGCGCTCCTCGGTGATTTTTCAGTGATTTTGAGGATATTCTGATGCCCGGGGATCTCCGTTCGATTCGATTTGGTCTCGTGCGCTTTTATGGGGGTCATTTGCATTCATCTGCATTTTTAGGATTTTTATAGGCTTTTGGGAATTTTTAATAGGCTTTATAATTTTTTCTGGAATTTAAATAGGTTATAGAACATTTTTATAGTTTAATCTCTTTTTTAGGATTTTATAGATTTTTTAAATAGATTTTAATCACTTGTAGAATTTTAAATAAGATTTTAAATAGTTTTATCATTTTAGAATAATATGGTTTTTCTTTTAAATCATTTTTAGGAATTTTTCTATAGAAAATAATATAGTTTTCTTTTATTAATAATAGGTTTAATTGTTTTTAAATCATTTTTAGAATTTTAATAGAAAATTAGGATAATATAGAATTAATTAGATTTTTAATCATTTTTTAGAGTTTAATTAGGATTAATTGAATTTTTCAGAATTAATTAGGTTAATGACTTTTTAGAGTTTTAATTAGGTTAATCATGTTTTAGATTTAATTAGATGATTTAGGGTTAATTAGACTTTTAATAATTGATTAGAGTTAATTAGGTTTAGTTAACTGTTTTTTTTAATCTAGTTTTTACAGTTTTTTTTGATTCATTTTTCGTATGGGCCCAGTGAGGCGTTTTTTGCAAAGGCCCAATTCACAAAATGATTCAGAAGTCCAAACAGTCCAAATTTCCAGAACCATCCAGAAGCCTCCAGCAACTGCAAGGGTATAAAGCGGACACGTGTTGCGCAGCACGAGGCCCACGCGTTTCGCCTCGAGAGCGCCACCACCACTCAGAACCCACTCCCAATCCACGCCACGTGGTCCACACCTGTCCCACTCCCTCTCTCTCTCAGCGCATGTGAGACACTTGGCACCCAGCCATCACTCACCGGAGCCTCGCCGGAGCCCCTTACCGCCGGGCATGCAAACGCCCTAGCAACCAACCGCCGGCGACTCAACTAACTCCGGCCACCACCTTCATCCAAATTCCCCAGAACCTTCATCGTCATCATCAATTTTTTCCCCAGAAACATCTTCGTTCGCCATCAATTCTCCAGAAACGCCACTAAACCTTCAAACCTTCATACAACAATTTTTTCCAGAAACTCAATCTTCATCGTTCTCAAATCTTTTTCCAGAATCCACTCCATCAATTCATCCAACCTTCAACAACCTTCGTGCAAATTTCTCCAGAAACCCTAAATCTTCATCCTCCATCAACGATTTTCCAGATCATCTTCATACTCAAGCAAATCTTTCCAGAAATCATTCAAAGATCTGCATCGCTATTCAGGTTTTCCAGATCGTGAGTTTTTCCAGAAGTTACTCAGAACTTCATCATAGCGTCAACAACCTTCTTCAACAACATAATAGATCTTCAAAGATCTCTTGATCCACTCGTGTTAATCCAGGTTTGCCTTCTCTCTGCTAGATCCTCATTGCAATTAGGGCGAAATAATTGGTTAAGGTAGGCTTGATTTGTGTTGAGTGTGAGAGGATTATGAGTTTGAGGTCGTGGCGTTGATTTCGTTCGAGTGTGGTGAGGCATGTGAGGTTTTGGCGTGATTGTTTATTCTTCCTGGAATTGAGTTGCAGAGCGTAGAGGAAGGAGATGAGGAAGACGGCTAGCTGTTTAGGTGAACAGTGCCTGAGAGGAATTAGGAGTAGTTAGTTTGATTAGGGTTTGTCTGGGTTTAGGGTTTGGATTGGGCTTAGGCCCAAGCGTAGTTGCTACGCTAACACCCCAAATTGCTAATCACCCCCCTAGCGTATGGAGTCTGAGTGGATTGAATTGGGCCTTAAGCCCCAATTGCTGTTAACACCCCCTGGGCGTAGCCCATAATGGAAATCAACTGAGAAAGTTGATAGCGCTGCACCCCCTGCGCTCAGATTCAGTTTTTTTGTTTTTTTTCTGGATAATAACATGGGCCTGCGCACCAACTGCTGTTGGCACCCCCCAGCATAGGCCCAATGTAGAACCAACCTGAATATCCTGCTGTTTGCACCCTCCATGTCACTTTCTTTTATTTTGATTTTTTCTTTTATATTTTAATACATGTAAATAAATCATAAATGTAAATAATTGTGGTTTTTTAATAATTCTTTTTCCATCCATTTCATGAAAAATGTTTAGAAAATTAAATAAAAATAAAAGGGACATTTTATTTTTTTTGTTTGTTATATTTTGCATATTTTTCAATTAATTGATTTGTTTTTAATATTTTCAATGCATGCATATCATTAAAAAATTCCTAAAAAATGGTAGAATTGGTCAAATAATTCCGTTCTTTTTTCTGTAGACTCGTGATTCAGTGTAGAATTTTATAATACAAAAATATTAGCTCAATCATGCATTTTCATTTTAATTGCATTTTTTCCACTGTTATTGATGTTTGAATAATTGGTCTGTGGATATATCTGTGTTGCTGATTTTATTTCTTTCATCTGGTGTTGAATTTTGTTCTGATTTTTTAGTATGTTACCCTAGAGCCATGTAGGTTTCCCCGTAGATTTTTGATAGATTTTTGTAGGGTGTTCTGCTGTGATTTGTCTGAGCCTGAAGATAGGGGAAGTCTTGATGACTTCTGACTTTGGAGTTCAACTGTGGTTGAACTTCAGAGATAGTCTTTTGTAGTTTGTTGGCCTGTGGATTCTTCCTGAAGGTGGGAGCTGATTGAAGTCCTGTTGGAGCTTGCAGAGATGCATTGGATTGAGGCTTAGTCTAGGAGCTTGGTGTCTGTTTGTGAGGTTCGAGATCCCGAAGTTTGAAGGGAGTTTATGGTACTTTCCTGAGGAAGGCACTGTGAATGACTTTCATCCTTCCTTCTCACCTCTTTCGTAAGTATCCAATGATGTCGGAGCCGACTTGTGAGTTTAATTTCTCCTGAGGAGGAATGTAAACTGATCACATGTTGTTGAGCCACATGGGATACGATTCCTAAGTGGAAGTCTCCTAGTACTTTCCTGAGGAAGGTTCTATGGGTCTATTCACTTAGTTCCAGTAGTTTGTCTAGGATTTCTTAAGTATCCAGTGATGTTGGAGCCAACTTGTGAGTTTAATCTCTCCTGAGGAGGGATGTAAACTGATCACAGTTGTTGAGCCACGTAGGATACGATTCCTAAGTGTCAGCCTCTTAGTACTTTCCTGAGGAAGGTCCTATGAGTCTGTTCACTTAGTTCCCTTAGTGCATATAGGTTCTTTCCCAAATATCCAGTGACGCCGGAGCCTTCATGTGAGTTTAATCTCTCCTGAGGAGGGATGTAAACTGATCACAGTTGTCGAGCCGCATAGGATATGATTCCTGAGTAGTAACCTCCTGGTACTTTCCTGAGGAAGATACCATGAGCTTGTCTGCTTAGCTTCCTTTCTCTGGTAAGCTTATTCTGAAGCTTGGAGACTGGGATTGATTCCTCCTGCTTAGGTTTTGATTAGGTTGTTGCTTAGAGCTTTGCTTAGGCGTGGCATAGAGTTCTGTTTAGAAATAGATTAGGAGAGTTGTCTCAGGTGTTAGAAGCCCTGCTCAGGGTTAAGTCTCTTTGTATTGCTTGACTTGTGTGATATTGTGTTGCATTAGACTTAGGTGTTCATCCAGATAGTTCTGAATAGGTGCATCTTAGAAGTAGACTTTGTGTGCATAAGAAGTTGAGGTGGTCCTCCTTCTGCTTGTTTGTGGCTTTGCTTGTTGGTATTTGGTAGAGCCGAGCTCCCTTGCCTCTGTGCCTTGTTTGTCTAGTTGTTGCATTCATGCATATTTTCAGTATTCCTTTGCGTTGCAGTTTCTTGTGTATAGTTTAGTCCTGTTGCCATGATCCCTTAGGAGCTCTGACTTCTCCGCTGCGGAGTTGTTATGATAGACATTAGGATGGTCAACCAGGTGTGGTAGCAGTAGGTAGATTCCCCTGTTTCTCAGCTATAGTTCTAGGGTTTCCTTTTCCTTTCTGTAGGAGCTTTTGAGTAGCTTGATCCGTAGTTAGCTGAACTACAGCTGCTCTGATTCTTCGTTCCAGACGAAGATATGTAGGCATAGGATGCGATATCCTAGCGAGCACACTAACAACTAACTTTTGTTCTCTCGCGGCTGTGCGATCGAGACTTTCCCGCTAACGACTAATTGTTATCCCTTTCTCTTGCCCGAGCGCATTTGAGACCAGATCGTATTTGTAGGTTCCCGAGCCTTTAGGACCAGTTTTGTTTTCTCACTGCTGTGTGAGAGCCCCTGTTTACCCGTAGTTAGCCGAACTACGTTTGCTCTGATCTTTCATTTCAGATGAAAGTACGTAGGCACAGGACGCGATGTCCTGGCGAGCAATCTTTCCCCCGTTTAGACGTAGGCAGTCGAACTACGTTGACTCTGACTTTCCCATTGCACGAGGGAATACGTAGGCCCAGAACACCGTATGTTCTGTCGAGTCCTGTCCTTTTATTTTCTTTTCAGACCAGCCATTAGCGTAGATAGATAACACACCCTTTTACCTATAAACACCAAGCGTGGATCCCATCGAGTACGATGGACGTGAGGGGTGCTAATACCTTCCCCTTGCGTAACCGACTCCCGAATCCAGGTTTTGGTTGCGATGACCATACCTTTTCCCGTCTTTGCGAGGTTTACTTCGAGCGTTTCCTTTCCCGCTCTGAGGGATAAATAACGCACGGTGGCGACTCTCCTGTCAAGCCGGCGCCGATTTTCGCAGTAGCGACACCTTAGGAACTTACGAATGGGTAGTAATGGCTTTTGGTATGAAGGATAAGAAAATATGGATTAAAAAAGAATATATAATAAAATGTGTCTTTGGTTTTCGTGCAAGTGATCTCATGGGCTTTGTGGTTCACAAAATGACATTGAAATCAATCAAAACAAAACAAGGGCGATAGTTAATACAAGTTTTCCAACAACTAAGTAGCAGTTACAATATTTGCACTACTAATAAAAACACATTTTACCTTGGGTGCGAATGAAATTTTATCTTGGTTACAAAAGAGAGGTAACGAAGGGCAACAGGAAAATATGTCATTTAAACCCTTGATTTTTTATTAACCAGTGGGATGGTTGAAATGGTCATTGGTTTGATCCCCAACAATAAATAAATTTTATATTTTCAAAACTAGCGCCACACACCTCTCGGTTTCTATCAAAAACTGAGGGGTAAAAGATATATATTTTAAAATACAAATCACATTGTTTATACATAATATTAAATTAAGTTATTTAAAATTATCTATTTTTTATTAAAATATAAAGTTTCTTATGTTACATTGTTTTGGTTTCAATCTACAAGTATAACTTTTTGATAAATCTGATTCATCATCATCATTGTTATTCTTGGAGAAAAACAAATCCAGATTTTGTTGCATGCCCATTTTCTTTCAAGTTCAACGATTTTGAATGCATCTAATTTGTTATTTAGTATTGAAAAATGGTTAGATACATAACTGTCGCTACCACGAAAAAGATGTCGGTCGACTGATAGAAGAGTCGCCATCGTTCATTATTTATCCCAAAGAGAAAGAAAGGAAACGATAAGAGAAAACCTACAGAAAAGGGATAAGACCGGTCATCGCAACCAAATCTCGGGTTTGGGATTCGGTTACACAATGGGAAGGTATGAGCACCCCTCACATCCGTTGTACTCAACGGGATCCGCGCTTATTGTCTATCTAAAAGGGTGTTAATCTATCTATGCTAAAGGCTCACGGGGGCAAAAGAAAAGGAAAGAGACTAGATAGAGCATCGTCGTTCTATGCCTACGTATTCCCTCATGCAATGGGAAAGTCAGAGTCAACGTAGTTCGGAAAGCTACGGGTGAAAGAGGGGGAAATTGCTCGCCAAGGCATCACCGTCTTGTGCCTACGTATCCTCGTCTGATACGAGAAATCAGAGCAAACGTAGTTCGGGCTGACACGACCACTGGTTGGTTCAAGTGCTTTAAACCGAGTAGGGTTAAACCTTAGTTCTAACAGTTAGGTGTATGCAGCTCGACCATTGGAGACTTAGGCGTTACCTCTTTGCGGTAGAACCAAGAGTTAACAACACTCTCTTTATGAAAATGGTTTTCAGTTAATCCCGAAGGATAAAAAGGTTTGATGTTTTTGTTTTGTATTTTTTAAGACAAGAAGTGAATTGAGTTTGGTTTGTAACTCGTGTCGCACTAAAGACTGTGACTCGAGAGTGAATGTATCGCATAACGCTCAAAGGGCATACGCTAAACACTCTAGACAATTGAGAGGAGGCCCCCGACCATCATTTCTCAAGTACTTAAGGCTCGTACGTACGGTACAAATTATTCTTTATTAAGTATTTTGAACTATTTAGGAGATGAGAAGAGGAAGACACAAACTAAAGAGAAACTGGACCCTAATGTTGTCATACATAATGCTCCTAAAGTTGGGATGAAGGGTAAAGGTAGAAGACATCTCATGTTACCACATCAACAAAGAATCACTAGAAAAAAGATTAAAAATAAAGGAGTTATGGATTTTTGAATTTTAATGACAATTAAAATAAAAATAAAAATAAATGGAAAGTAAAATAAAAAAAAGATGAAAAATAATTTAACACATTAAAATATTAGAAAATGATTTTTTTGGGATTTTATGATATTTAAAACTATTTTGAAAAGAAATAAAAAAAACTAATAGCAAATAACTAAAATAAAAAAGAAAAAGAGAAAACAAGTCATAAAAAAATAAGGAATGTCTCCCCCAAGGCTTAAACTCAAGACCTTGGAGTTGTGGGCTTAAAATTAAGCCAAACCAACCACTAAACACATGTGAAAATAAATGGAAATGGAAGGAGAAAAAGTTAAAGTTGTAAAATCAGAAAAATAAACAAAAAAAACGCCCTCGCTAAGGGTCAAACTCGGTTCACAAGGCATGGCAAGATACTTAAGGCAAGGCGAATAACCACTGAGGCGACGATACATCCGTTGTATCAATCCACCTCAATAAATGATATACCAAAACAAGGCGTATCTGGGCAACTTCTAAAGGCAAGTTCAAGGCAAGTTGTGTCAAAAACGATTTGATTCAAACTCCATCAAAACTCCACCAATTTTAATGAAATAAAAGTCTAACTCACTTTATTTTTCACAAGGATGATGATGGTGCCAACCAAATTCTCAAACAATGCACACACAATAAAACTCGATTGGAAATGCAAGATATGAGTTGAAATGTGTTTTGAGGCATGAAGATCAAAACTGATGCAATCTGGTTTAGAGAAAGATACATGCAAGTTTCAAATGTGCAACAGGTCAAGTCTCAATAGAAATATGGATCAAAAGACATTTGGATATGTTCCTTTGTGATAGATTTTGCAACTGCACTCTGTTTGGTGCCAAGTCGCTATTGTATTGGCAGTGCCTTACGAAGGCTTCTGCTAGATCTCTCCAACTTTTGACGTGAGCTGGCTCCAACCCCATATACCACTCCAATGAAGGACCAGATAAGTTGTCTTGAAAGAAGTGCATAAGAAACTTCTCGTCATCCGAATATGCTGACATCTTCCTATAGTAGGACCGAAGGTGTACCTTGGGACAGGTTGTCCCCTTAGATTTATCAAAGTTTGGAACCTTAAACTTCTGTGGGATCCTCAATCCCGGAATTAGTCCTAAGTTTGACATATCGAGACCCATGGAGTTCTGGTTTTCATAGGCCCGCATTTTCTCTTTAATCATTTTGAATCTTCTGTCTGCATCAGACCGTAGACCCTCATTAAGATCCCTCATAGAAAATATGTCATCCTGACCATCGTCCCACTGAGGGACAGTTTTTTCGTGTACAACACGTACTACTCCAGGAATATCAGCCCCACCTTGATTACCTCCTCCCAGAGGGATAACCACGGTTGGTATATTGTTGACATGCGTGGTGCTTGTCTCATTTTGGGGAGGGACAACAGCAGTCCCACCATGAAGCACCCCATCTACATTGACTCTTGAAATTAACGGCTGAACTAGTATCCTCAACTGCTCTTGCCCGTTGGCGACTCCCTGCATTAAATCCATGAATTGCACCATCCGGTCGCGGAATTTTTGGAGCTCATTCTGAATTTGATCCATGATTCTCTGTTTAGTAAGATACCGATGAATGGCTTGATCTTTAATTTTGGAACAAACCTAACGGAGAACCACAGGAAGCAATAAGGTCAACGGAACCAGAACACCTGCTATGCAAATGAAAAATGATGCAGTATGCAAGACATGTTAATGTGTTTCAAGGAAATTTCCCCCTTGATTCTAGTTCCACTGGAATGACAAGAGAATGAAGAGTCAATATTTGCAATTAGAAAAGCCATCTCATACATAAAACGAGTTGCAGAGTTTTAGCATACATCATCAAGAAAAAATACAATGGAATTACCACGACCTCATCCAACAAATCTGGTGATGGTCGGGTATACAACATAATAACAAACAAACAAAAAGGAGAATAACGCGTCAGGCGCGACGTCGAGCCTGAAACTCCTCTAGCAGCTCTTTTGTTTCCAGATGGTCTGGTTTAGTAATCAACCCCTGAATGAGTTGATCCCTTTTGTTGATAGTAGCTTGCAGACTTTCAACATAGTCTTCCCAAGCACCCTCTCCAAAGGCATCTTCTAATCTGGGCTTCTTTAGGTTGATCCTCAATTTGTATTCCTCTAACGTTGCAAGAGCTTCGTGGAGTTTTCGTTCGGTCTCGAATAGATGCATTGCATTACATGGACTATTCTTGACCCTGATTTAAAGATGATTTTTCAAACTCTCAACCTGCAGACGAAGTCCATCCTCTCTTTCTTTGTTGTTAGTTAAAAGAGCATTCCACTTAGCATCAAACTTGGATATCTTCATGTGAGCTTTCTCCAACTCTTTCTTTTTGCTTGTGAGGATGTCACTGTCGCTCTTTAAATCTTACCTACTCGTTCTCGAGTGCGAATCTCATCCGTCAGCTCCAAACCCAGCTTATTTACCAATTCTGTATGCCTTGCAGCTGAGCGAGTGGCTTGATACTTTTCGCTCCTGAGCTGAATTACCTCTCTCTCTAATTCCTCGTTCGCCCTTTGTAACTCTTCTTTTTCAGCCAACAATTGATTATGTTTCTGAATGTCAGTTGTTGTTGGTTCTTTAACAACAGGAGAGTACAAAGGTTCCCTCATTGGAAAGGGCAGCAACATCTTCTCAACTCTTTCTTGGATCCATAACCGATAAGGTCCAAAAGCCCTGCAATCGCTTTTGCCCAACACAGGTTTTCCTTTATGGTGGATCTGACTCCAAGCGTTCCCAAATCTGGTCAAAGTTTCTTCATCAATCAAACCTGTGAAGTACAGAGATTCCTGTACTTCTTCCTCCCTCGGGGGTTCTCTTAGCACATATCCAAATTGCCTGATGGCCAGAGTAGGGTTGTAATTGACACCACCCTTTCTTCCCATCAATGGAACGTTATGGAAGCCTCCACAACTATAAATAACATCCATGCCTAAGAGGTTCCTGTAAAACCACACAATTTCTTCAGACCTCAAGCCCATAAGTCTTTCTGGCCATCCAACTGTATGTGCGAGGTCAACAAAAGGTCCGGACTTCGGCAGATGCAAAATAAACCATCTGTACAGTAGAGGAACACAATAGGAAATAGTCTTTCCCCGCCTGTTCTCATTCTTGTAGTGAATAAAATGATATACGTCACTTAGAAGGGTTGGCACCAGATTCTTTGAAGCAAAGATATAACAGGCGTCTAGGTCAATAAAATCAGGCAGGTTAGGGAACAAGACTGTTCCATAGATACATAGTGCCAGAACATCGTTGAAAACCAGCCAACATCCCTCTTTAGCATACTGCTGAGCTTTACCCACCAAGAACGGAAGCAGAAAACCAGGAACTCCAACCTTCCATATCAAATTATCTTTTAAATCAGAAACATCAATGTGAATGGCATCAGCAAAATTTGATAACTTAGGGTCCTCCTTAGAATGCACAAAAGGCACTTCCTCTAATACAGGAATCCCTACCCATTGAACAAACTCTTATAGAATTGGCAGCAAAATAAAGTCCGAGAACATGAAGCAGCGCAACTGAGGATCATAGGATTGTAGCAATGCATAAAGGCCATCTAGCTCAAATTTGGAGGGTTTATATATAAGACTCGAGATTCTCTCATATTCTCTTCTAAAGTCTTCCATCACACTGCGATCAGCTACGAAGATTAGCTTTAGCAGAGGTCCTATCTCTGAAGTCGGGAACTTGTACGACACATTTTTCTTCAAACCACGCTCCATGACAATAGTGAATCAGATTACTAAAATCAAGGGGAAAATGAACACCTGCAACACAAATACATGCCAATGTAAAGAAATGCAAATGTAACAGGGGATCAAATGTTGATATGCTGTTGATGGAGATAAACCAGCGCTTCGCTTTGGCGAGAAAATGACATTGGTAGAAGTAACCCACTGTAACTGTTTATGATGATAAGACAAAAGGGTAGGCTAGAGGTCACGGTTCCTTGCATAACCCAATCCCTTTCACAAGTATGGACCTAATCTGATAAGGTTCGGCATCCTATACGGTTGTCAGCGTCACAGACTTTTGAGAAACGATGATACGTTCACCATTTTTGGTTTGGCATCATAGTCTCATAAAGCGGCCTCACTTAGCTGACTCCCAAATGATCGATCTCCAGAGTCGACAGTTTCCCGATCCAACACCCTCTCCCGACTAATGTACAAGATAAGATGTCTTCAACAGTAAACCTCGTCCGAACGCGAATTTAGTGGGGACTAATGCATGCTGAAACATACAAGTTCGTCACTATTTTTCACTCTAATGCTAGGGTTATCCTCAAGCCTGGGTTTTGACTTATCACTCAATGAGACACCCCCCACAATAGAACAACAGATGATATATATACAAATGCTGAAAAATAAAATGCATATGCAAAGATAAAGTACAAATGCAACATATATACACACCCAAAAATAAAACAACCAAGCGCTAGGATTGACTCGCATAGGGGATGAGAGATTCCCCAGCAGAGTCGCCAGCTGTCGCTACCGTGAAAAAGAGGTCGGCTGACCGACAGAAGAGTCGCCACAGTTCGTTATTTATCCCAAAGAGAGGGAAAGGAAACGATCAGAGAAAACCTACGAAAAAGAGATAAGACTGGTCATCGCAACCAAATCTCGGGTTCGGGAGTCGGTTACGCAAGGGGAAGGTATGAGCACCCCTCATGTACGTTGTATTCAACGGGGTCCAAGCTTATTGTCTATCTAAAAGGGTGTTAATCTATCTATGCTAAAGGCTCATGGAAGAAAAAGAAAAGAAAAGTGACTCGATAGAGCATCGTCGCTATATGCCCACGTATTCCCTCGTGCAATGGGAAAGTCAGAGTCAACGTAGTTCGGAAAACTATAGGTGAAAGTGGGGGAGATTGCTCGCCAAGAATTGTCGTCTTGTGCCTACGTATCCACGTCTAGTACGAGAAATCAGAGCAAATGTAGTTCGGGCTGACACGACCACTGGTTGGTTCAAGTGCTTTAAACCGAGTAGGGTTAAACCTTAGTTCTAGCAGTTAGGTGTATGCAGCTCGACCATTGGAGACTTAGGCGTTACCTGTTTGCGGTAGAACCAAGAGTTAACAACACTCTCTTTATGAAAATGGTTTTCAGTTAATCCCGAAGGATAAAAAGGTTTGATGTTTTTGTTTTGTGTTTTTTAAGACAAGAAGTGAATTGAGTTTGGTTTGTAACTCGTGTCGCACTAAAGACTATGACTCGAGAGCGAATGCGTCGTATAGCGCCCAAAGGGCATACGCTAAACACTCTAGACAGTTGAGAGGAGGCCCTCAACCATCATTTCTCAAGTACTTAAGGCTCGTAGCATACGACACAAATTATTCTTTATTAAGTGTTTTGAACTATTTAGGAGGTGAAAAGAGGAAGACACAAACTAAATGGAAATTGGATCCTAATGTTGTCATACATAATGCTCCTAAAGTTGGGATGAAGGGTAAAGGTAGAAGACATCACATGTAACCACATCAAAAAAGAATCATTAGAAAAAGATTAAAAATAAAGGAGTTATGGATTTTTGAATTTTAATGACAATTAAAATAAAAATAAAAATAAATGGAAAGTAAAATAAAAAAAGACGAAAAATAATTTAACACATTAAAATATTAGAATTTTATTTTTTGGGATTTTATGATATTTAAAACTATTTTTAAAATAAATAAAAAAACAAATAGCAAATAACTAAAATAAAAAAGAAAAAGAGAAAATAAGTCATAAAAAAAAGAAGGAATGTCTCCCCCAAGGCTTGAACTCAAGACCTTGGGGTTGTGGGCTTAAAACTAAGCCAAACCAACCACTAAACACATATGAAAATAAATGGAAATGGAAGGAGAAAAAGTTAAAGCTGTGAAAATCAGAAGAAAAAAAAACAAAAAAAAAACGCCCTCGCTGAGGATCGAACTCGGTTCACAAGGCATGGCAAGATACTTAAGGCAAGGTGAATAACCACTGGGTGGCGATACACCTGTTGTATCAAGCCACCCCAATAAATTATATACTAAAACAAGGCGCATCTGGGCAACTTCTCAAGGCAAGTTGTGTCAAAAACAATTTGATTCAAACTCCATCAAAACTCCACCAACTTTAATGAAATAAAAGTCTAACTCACTTAATTTTTCACAAGGATGATGATGGTGCCAACCAAATTCTCAAACAATGCATACAAAGTAAAATTCGATTGGAAATGCAAGATATGAGTTGAAATATGTTTTGAGGCATGAAGATCAAAACTAATGCAATATGGTTTAGAGAAAGATACATGCAAGTTTCAAATGTGCAACAGGTCAAGTCTCAACAAAAATATGGATCAAAAGACATTTAGACAAGGTCTTGGCACATGATTTCCAATAATGAACATGATTTGAAAATCTAAAATAGAATGGTCAATAAAAAAACCAAGACTAAACATCAACTCAGACCAATACAGGCTAAACAGAAGCAGTAATAAACTCTTGGTGCTTACCGATGTCAACACTCACATTAATTCAATCACTCTACTTCAAATGAAAAGTTACAACTTCATGCTAACTAATACACACAATTTAAGTTTGAGGAACAAGTTAGCAGTTGTGGATACAAGCTCATCATGACAACGCTAATCCTCAATTCGACATATGCCTCAATTGCATACATCAGCAATTACAAAAGCAAGTAACCTGCCTATCTTGCCTTAATGATAGTCTAACAGCAGAGAAAAACACTAAAAAAAAAACCCAAACTAGCCTATGCCATCAAAGACACCACTAGCTAGCAGCAGGATTCCAACACAATCCAAACTTAAACTCATGGTGCAGTCAAACAGAACAACAACCTCCAAGGATCTAATACAAAGACTAGGACACCAATACAAAGAGTCAACAACTCTGAGTATACTACAAGAGCTAACAAACTCAACCCTCAAACACTAGCTCTAGGAACAGCCCTATGCATAAACTCCAAATGCTAGATAAATTCACTTAACATCAACAGTTCAACATAACAGTTACCAATACTTAACCAAATCTCCTAACATAAGAGACTAAACTAATGCCAACCATATTTGAGTTAACAAACTCAGTTTCCATCAAATCCCCTTGGATGGCAATCCCAACAGTAAACAAAACCCTTATCCTGTGAAATGAAACTGGTAGCAGACAAACATGAGCTAACAAACTTAGTGTCTAAGGGCAGTCATAGATGGACTCAAGATATTGTGTCCTTATAAAAGTGAAATCTTGACAACAAGCTCAAACCAATATTAATCACCATTAAACAACAAAGTGCCTAGTTTTACAACATCAAAAAGAGCAAATATTTGACATGACTAGAAGGTGAAATTATGGTACATTGGTTCATGAACTATGGACAGTCCTAAAAGCACCACTATGAATCTCAACATGATTAAGCTAGCATCAATCATCTGTCATACACCTCTAACAAATTTACAAGCTAAAGGAAGTTCACTCATGACAATAAGTTAATAGCCCTCTTCTTACTACATCACAACAGCAGAGGCACAATAAGTCCTAAGTTATAACAACCTACACTGTTGAACCTCCTCTCAAGGATCTAATCAGAAATGAGGCACACAACCTTAAACTCCTATGACAGTCATCAATCATGAATCACTTCAACAGCAGCAGCCCAAATCAAGCATGCTGATAGCCTACTGGAGTTAACACGCTAAAAATGGCTCCTTCAGGACCAAAGCATCCTTAAGCGAAAAATTGGCCTAAGCATGCAATACGTGCTCCAAAAGTACTTGCACATCCTCATTAGGATATGTAGTTCAAATAAACTTGATGCATACAACTATTAAAAAAACTCCAATGTGCAGCAAGTGTCATGGCCATGCTAATTCTAAAAGTACCATAAACTTCAATGTCATACACCAGCATTTCACAAAAAGCAAACAGAAACGACACATATGCCCTAAAGACAGTCCAACTGTAATGAGTTGAACAAGCTCAGCCTTCAAAACCAAATGAAAGCACCACTGTAAGCTACCATGCCTAAATACCCAAACCAATCAAAACCTACAAGACAGGGTGCTTGCACTTCCACTAACCAGCTAGCATGAGAAAATAGGTTTGACAGCAACAAACAGAGTTCAACATAAGAATGTTAACCTCAACTCACCTTATGTTTCAATGGCATATCAGTATTCTCACAAGAAATAAAAGCATACACATACTTCCCTAGTGGCAGTCTTCCATTTAATAGCCAAACACTTAACATGAGAGGTAAGTTTCAACAAAAACAAACATGATAA
Organism: Lathyrus sativus; assembly: GCA_963859935.3. Taxonomy (NCBI): domain Eukaryota; kingdom Viridiplantae; phylum Streptophyta; class Magnoliopsida; order Fabales; family Fabaceae; genus Lathyrus; species Lathyrus sativus. The sequence continues at coordinate 603,139,711 of OZ012737.1, read as the reverse complement.
TGCCAACCAAACAATCAAAACAGATTTCAAGTGGTGCTACATCCTGTTGACAGCAAACATAGACACTAAACACCAACCATGATTCAAACATTAATAGAGACAAACCTGGCATGAGAATGCCAAGCATCAACCAAACTAACCCAAAGTGTATCTCTCATGGAAACAACTTGCAAAAAATAACACAGCAAGATTGTACATTCAATAACCACATACTTGTCATCACAATAACCAATAAACATTTCAAATGAAAGTTAACAAACCACGAACAAAAACAAAAAAAAATCAAACATGTTTTAATGATACTTATGCATATAAAATAGAGAGTTTAGAGATACCTACCTCTTGTAGACTCCTCACAGTAAGATATACCTCCTTCCTTTGAGCAAGCTTTGAAGTTTCTTTTGTAAACAACAATTGGTTTTTTTAGGACAATTTGAGAAAAGTGTTAACAACCCCTCTTTTTTGCAAACAACAGCAAGGAGAAGTTGAGGTGATGATATTTTGATGAAAGGTTTGGTGAATGACTCACAAATGGGAGAGTTTCAAAGGAAAAATTCAGAGGTTTCCAAAACTCAAAATTCTGATTTCTTGCAAAATGGTGGCTAGGGTTTTCTAAAGCTTCTCTTTAGCTTAAATATGAAATAGAAAGGTTAATTGGCAAGCTGTTACCATGGTAAAGATTGGATTGACATATTTGCATTTTCATTGTTTCTCTTGCATCAATGGTGGATTAGAGAGATGGTACATGAGCATGCTTGCAATATCTTTGTCTTATCTCAGTGGGAAGGCAAATTGGAGAGGCTACAAGAATCAGAACAAAGGGCAGCTGCTTGTCTTTTCCTTGTTTTGGTAAGAAATTCAAAAATGAACAAAAGAGGTACATTGGGTGTTAGTTCATTTTTGGCAATATTTGACATACTTCCAATGCAAATCCCTGCGCATGATTTGAGGAGTGTAACATGTTGCATGCTGAAATGCACCTCATGCCCAAATGTTACCTAATTCATGTTGAAATTCTGCTTGCACACAAACTTGATGCTATACCTGATGTTATAACATAAACTGTAACATGGAACACTTGACAGAATATTTGCAGTAAATATAAGCAGTAAATAACACACAACAATTGTTCACCCAGTTCAGTGTCAACAACACTTACATCTGGGGGCTACCAAGCCAGGGAGGAAATTCACTATTAGCAGTATCAATTCAGAGTTAAACCTCCAGTTTACATTCCTCACTTAATCACTACCTAATGACACTTCAGCCTAAAGACACTCTAGACCTGAGTATACCCACTCACTCCCTTACTATCACAAACCAGTGATAACAATTACAATTGCAAAACAGTTCTGAAGAGACACTTCAAAACAAAACACCTTGATCTTACTTCACAGCTTTGATCAAGAACACATCACTCTTGCTTCACAGCTTTGAGTGTTAAACACAACCTAGGACCTACCTAATCAAGACAATTATGCATAAGCTTAATTGCTTGAATTACAAGAATTCCTAAGACACAATGGAAACGTGAAGTGCAAATAACTTCACTCACAATGGACTCTTACTCACACATTGCTGGTCTTCTTAATTTTGTAAGAGCTGCACTTTAAGGATTCCTCCTTCTGCTTTTATAGCAGGTGCAAAGTCCTTGGGTCTGGGCGCACAACTTAGGTTTTCATGTTAAACCTAGCCTTCAATTATTTTGCACGCCTGCCTCATTTAATCAGGGACATTTTAGTACTCTTAAAGCTTCTAAAATGTTTCCCGATTCCCAGCTTGAGCATCTGGTTCTTCTCCTGATTTCCAGCCATCAGAAAAACAAACTCTTCGCTTGATGTCATACGATGCTTGTTGTGACATCCAACTGTGACGTCCAACTTAACTATTAAAATAGCTAAGTAAACTTACCCTGCATATTCCATAATTAGTATGCTATAATTTCAGTCATTACCTGCATACATACTAATATGATTTGCCACAAAATGTAGTCAATCAAGAGCACTTACAAACTCCCCCTTTGACAAATTTTTGGCTAAAACCCCTTGGTCTGAAACCAGAGATTTACGCACAGCAGAAGACTTAAACATTTTACCTATCCTGCAGGCAAGTTGTTGGATTCACACTCAGTAAGCTCTCAGCTCACCAGCTCAAACTGCTCACACACATTTGCTAGTTGTTACTACAGATGTTACACAACTCAGAGTAACATTATGGGTTACTCCCACTCAAACTGATGCACTTATCAGTTGAGTTACACAATCCTGCATCTACAGCAGTTACATAATCTGAGTACCTTGCTTGGTAACCCCCCTCAAACTAATGCACTGATTAGTTGAGTTATAACCTGTACAACTTGCAGTCACTTACCAACATCCAGCTTGTTTGGATGTTACAACATCAGGAATGACATTCTGAATTCATACACATTACTAAGCCTAACATTCTGACTTGTTAGCTCAGCCTTTAGCAGTCTCACTTTCTTGTGGACTGACCAATGTTACTCCCCCTGCAGGGATGCACTACACTCACAATCTGCTCATCTTGTAGATACACACACAATCTGCTCCACATTGGCAGATACACATACACTAGCATATAATCCTAATCAGTTCTAGCCAATAATCAGAATTCTACATATGATAGCATACAAACACAACAGGTTTCCCACACACAAACACATCAGAACCTGCAACAGTTCTAACACACTATCATTCAAAACAAAATGATCCAAAATGCTCAACCTTCACCTGCTCTTCCACCTGCCTAACCATCACATATGCACTTAATATTACAACATTAACTGCTATAATCTGCATGACCTTTTCTTCCACCTGTTAATCACATAATCTCTCATAGTCTCTCCCCCTTTTTAGCCACAAATTATGATCTAACTAATCAATTAGTGAAGATCAAAAATTGTTACATTGTACTGCCATAGCAACTTTTTCATACAGTCTACATAAGTTCAGAAATTCTAACACAAGATCATGACTCACACACATTCTCCTCAGCTAGTGCAGCAACCTGAGCAAACTACTCTTCTTCCTCTTCAGCAGAGCTCTCCATGTCTTTTGGGGTGCCTTCTTCTTCTGTCTCATCTTCAGTTGCTGACTCTTTTGTCCCACTGTTTTCCTCAGACTTCTCCTCAACTGATTGACCTTCATTTTTTGATTCATCAATGTCCTTGTCTTCATCAGCATCCTGTGTTTCCTCCTCTTGCTCAAGAGTTCTGATCAAATTCTCCAGCTTCACCTTTCTTGCATCCAACTCGTTGCACGTGTCCTTAAGCATGGTGATCATCTCAGTTCTGCTAGAGCTTGAGGCTCTTTTGGAGGTTTCCTCTACAGGTACAACAATATCAGGCACATGGGATCCTTGAAACAACTTGTAGCTGAAGGACAAGGTTGTCTCTCTTTTGCAGGCTATATCATTCTTCTTGATTATGTTGGGTGCTGCTCACATATTATCCCACAAATGAGATATGGGAAAGCAATTGGTCCCTTGAGACTATAGCTTCTAGCATACTTCAGTGTTTTTTCAAGGATGTATGCCCCATAGTTGAGTTGAGTCTTGGTCCCCACAACATATAGAAACCTCCCAAGAATGATGGCCATAGTGGTCTTAGTTTGTAGGCACCCAATTGGCAGCCCCAACCTTATGCAGCATAGCATACTTAACACTGAGCTTGCTTGCTACAAGCTTTCCTTTGGAGGGTCATTTTCTGACCTGTTTGGCTGTGATTTCTTGGCACACTTGATGGTCTGAAGCTTGGACTTCCGTCAGCCCTTCATTTGGTCTCCCCAAGTATTTGTTGATAGTTGCTGCTGTAAACTTCACACATTTCCCTCTCACATATACCTTCCCATATTCACTTGACTTCTTGTCAGCACTCTCTCCTGACAGATTAACTATAAACTCTTTTACCAGCATTTTATAGCACTAAGGGAGCTGAGTCATAGTCTTGATCAATCCAACTTTGCTGATCAGAGCCATCACTTCCTTGTTTTCAAGCACATTCTGAGCAAGCTCCCTTTCAACAGCTAGTCTCTTGTGGTAGACATATTTCCATCTGTTTACACTATATGGATAATGGAAAGAGATGTTATCAATGGGAACTTCTGGTATGCTTGCAACCAGTTTACTTGTGGGAGGTTTTGGCTTGGGTTGAATGTCAGCACCATCAGACTCTGAGTCTGAGCTAGATTGAGTCTTCTTCTTCTTGATGGCCACCTTGTTCCATCCCTTAGGAGGTCCATACTTAGGCCTCTTTGTACCTGTCTTCTTTGGAGAGGTTTCTGGTTCAACAACTTTCTCAACCTTCTTTTGTTTGGGGGGATTTTGATCAGTTGCCCCTTTTCCCTTACGCGTCATTAGCCTTTTGGCTACTCCTGGATTCATCTTGACAATGAGATCATTATCAGAGTAGTATTCTAGGTCAACTACTTCAGTCTTTTTGGTTTTATGTAGGCTCTCATCAGTGGTTTGTGCCTTCTTCCCTTTTGGCATTGTCTTTTGATGAAGGATTCTTGGATGTTGTAACATCCTGCAAGACATCTACTTGTTCAAGAGATTTTGGTTCAGACCCCTCCGTAGGTATATTCAGAACATCCGCCACCATTCCTACTATTTTGAGATGTGTTTTTCTGGCTTCCACGTCCTCTAAAACACCCGATTCAGTCGCAGAGGGACCTTCAGTTGAATCAAGAATTCTAGGTTTTCTTGCATGTAATTTTCTTGGTCCTTTTACCAACACTCCTTCTGGAGTCATCATGTTTAAGGGCGTTATCTCTAATACTTCATTCGGTTCAGGTTCAGCGTTGCTGGTGGTTCCCTTGGGGTTAGGGTTTGTATGCTGAGACATGGTGATCTTCTTTGACTGAGCGAGAATGATCTTTCTTAGTTTAGAGCTGTTGTTTTGGAAGCTGAAAGATTTATGCTGGCACCAAGAGTGTGAATTATGTGTTTTATACTTGATGGTGGGGTACGCTTTCCCAATAAGAGGGAATTTGCCTTTTTGATTTTTTATTAACAACTTTAATTTCAAGACATAATTCCCACTTATAGCTAAATGCTACAACTTATTACAAGGATTAAATCTCCACTGATCCTTCCTAACTTGAGATTCCTTGATAATATTTGAGTTTTTGTCAGCATCATCTTCGTAGCTTTCACACTTGATTGTTCCATTACATACTTTACCCCTGATTGTCTCCCTTTTGCACTTAGCAAGACTCATTTGGATGAATCCTTGGATGTCACAGAATAATGTCATAACCTCAGGAGTAACATCTCTTTCTTTTTGCATATTAGCTTCCATGGACTTCATTAGTTTCCAGTACAGCCTATCTACCTTACCTTGCTGACCATTCATTGAGAGTCTCCTCTGTCTTGGTCTCTTATCTAGCAAGCCTTTTGCACTGAGCTTTCCAGCTTCCTTGACTGTGGTCCTACTTACCTTTTGTTGATTTTTGCTCTTAATCATCCTAGGTTGCTCCTTTCCATTTATTAACCCTGTTTTGTTACATCTGGCCTCCCTTAGGTAACACTAATTATTGGATCTATGCCCTCTCATTACCTTCTTACCTTGATTATTAAAGCCACAATCTTTATAGCCCATTGTACTTGCTGTCTAGGCACTTCCTTCTTCCTTGGTTTGGCTTGATGCTGCCTCCAACTCTGGTTGACATTTTGCTGCCTTTGGCCATGGTTGGCATGATGCTTTCTTTGACCATGATTCATCCTTTGGCCATGGCTAACATGATGCTGCCTTTTTCCATACTTACCTTGGTTAGTAACCTTTTGGCTGGGAAATCCATGCAACCAGAAACATACATCCATAATGTGACCAAGTTTACCACAATGATAACACCTATGCCCTTGGAACTGTCTTTTAACTTGCTTCCAGTTTTTATGGGGTGGATGTTGTGACATTGGTCGTGACATCCTCTTTAGCTTCTGAATCTCAGGTTGTAGCTTCTTGAGTTTCAGCACAGGGTTTGGTTTTTCAATAAAACCCAGTCCAGACCTATCCTTTGAGTTCTGACCACTTTCAAGAATCTCTTCTAGGGTGTCAGTTCCAGGGTTGAGCATCCTTATAGTTTTGGACATTTGATCCAAACTAGATTTTAATACTCTGACCTCACTTCCAAGTGATTCTATAGTGCTTAGGTGCTCATTCTTTTCAGATTCCAACTCTTTGATGAGTCTCTTCTGTTGCTCTCCCTGCTGGAACATATCAGAATGTTTGATGTGCAGTTTCTGATATGAGGTTGCAAGCTCCTCAAATGTCATGTCTTCTTCACTTGAGTCATCATCAGAGATGCACACATTGTTGAGAACAATTACATTCTTTGCTGCCCCACTATCTGACTCACTTTCCGAGTCTTCATCAGACCAAGACACAGTCAGACTCTTCCCTTTTTTCTTAAGATATGTGGGACATTCTCTTCTCACATGGCCATAACCCTCACACTCATGACATTGAATACCTTTGCTTTGGCCAGTGGTGTCTTCAGCTTTCTCTTTGCCACTATCAGAAGTTCTATTTTTGTCATAGGGTTTTGACTTCTGATCTATCCTTTTGATCAGTTTGCTGAATTGTTTTCCAAGCAATGCTAATGCTTCTGACAAGTCCTCTTCTTTTTCCCCATTTTTTCCTTCTGCCTTCTCTGCAGTTCTTGAGACAAGAGCAATGCTCTTGTTCCTTTTCTCTACTGCTTGGTCACTTAGTCCCATCTCAAAAGTTTGGAGTGATCCAATGAGTTCATCCACCTTCATGTGGCATATATCTTGAGCTTCCTCAATGGCAGTCACTTTCATTGCAAACCACTTAGGTAGGGATATGAGAATTTTTCTTACCAGCTTCTCTTCAGACATTTTCTCACCTAAGGCTCCTGAACTGTTTGCAAGCTCTAGCACATTCATGTAGAATTCATGAATTGTTTCATCATCTTTCATCTTCAGTCCTTCAAATTTAGTGGTTAACATTTGAAGTCTAGACATTTTCACTTTGGAGGTTCCCTCATGAGTAGTCCTGAGAGTATCCCAAACCTCTTTACCTAGTTCACAATGGTGTACTAACCTGAAAATGTTCTTATCTATGCCATTGAATAGGGCATTCAAGGCATTAGAATTCCCAAGAGCTAGAGCCTCTTGCTCCTTATTCCAGTCTTCTCCAGGGATCAGTACTAAAGCTCCATCTTTGTCAGTTGTCCTTGGATGTTCCCATCTTGAGTTCACAGCCCTCCATGCCTTGATGTCTATTGACCTCAAGAATGCAATCATTCTTGGTTTCCAATAGTCATAGTTAGATCCATCCAGAATTGGTGGTCTATTTGTGAACCCTATGTCCTTGTCCATTATAGCAGAGTTTATCTTCCCTAAATCTCACCCAAATTTAAACAGGCAGGGTGCCTGCTCTGATGCCAATTGATATTTTGCTTGCACACAGACTTGATGTTATACCTGATGTTATAACATCAACTGTAACATGGAACACTTGACAGAATATTTGCAGTAAATATAAGCAGTAAATAACACACAACAATTGTTCACCCAGTTCAGTGTCAACAACACTTACATCTGGGGGCTACCAAGCTAGGGAGGAAATTCACTATTAGCAATATCAATTCAGAGTTAAACCTCTAGTTTACACTCCTCACTTAATCACTACCCAATAACACTTCAGCCTAAAGACACTCTATACCTGAGTATACCCACTCACTCGCCTACTATCACAAACCAGTGATAACAGTTACAATTGCAAAACAGTTCTGAAGAGACACTTCAAAATAAAACACCTTGATCTTGCTTCACAGCTTTGATCAATAACACATCACTCTTGCTTCACAGCTTTGAGTGTTAAACACAACCTAGGACCTACCTAATCAAGACAATTATGCATAAGCTTAATTGCTTGAATTACAAGAATTCCTAAGATACAATGGAAACGTGAAGTGCAAACAACTTGACTCACAATGGACTCTTACTCACACAATGCTAGTCTTCTTAATTCTATAAGAGCTGCACTTTAAGGATTCCTCCTTATGCTTTATAGCAGGTGCAAAGTCCTTGGGCCTGGGCGCACAACTTAGGTTTTCATGTTAAACCTAGCCTTCAATTATTCTGCACGCCTGCCTCATCTAATCAGGGACATTTTAGTACTCTTAAAGCTTCTAAAATGTTTCCTGATTCCCAGCTTAAGCATCTGGTTCTTCTCCTGATTTCCAGCCATCAGAAAAACAAACTCTTCGCTTGATGTCATATGATGCTTGTTGTGATATCCAACTGTGACATCTAACTTAACTGTTAAAATAGCTAAGTCAACTTACCATGCACATTCCATAATTAGTATGATCTAATTTCAGTCATTACCTGCATACATACTAATATGATTTGCCACAAAATGCAGCCAATCAAGAGCACTTACACATGTCTTGTAAATTTGCTCAAACCATCAACTTTGAACAATGATAACTTGATGCACAAAGATCAATTTGCCCTAAACTTGAGCTCTAAGTAAAGAGGGCATGACAAGGAACAATTTTCATGTTGAAATCATCTTGATTTGAGGATTGGAAGACCATGAAAAATGATGTTGAAAATCATGTCATGCAAGCTGTCCATGAATAACTTAGAAAAAAATTCTAAGTATGGATTTTGCCTTATTTTTCCTCAACTTTGCACATCCATAACTTGAGCTTCACAAATCATATTAAGGACGTCTTGGACGTTTTGGAAAGCTTGTAACATGATCTAAAACTTTCATTTAGGACAAAGTTTTGTTTGACATCAAGAAAATGATGAAAATTAGCTTGCAAAGTGAGTGCAAAAATCTGTCCCATCTTGGCAATTTTGAAGTCATTAAAATCTCCAACTTTGAATGATCATAAATTGAGTTCCAAGTATCACATGATTATGAATTAGTACTCAAAAGAAAGCTTGAAATACAAGGAACAACTTTGATGTTTGAGCCAAGTCCATTTGAAACCTTGATCATGAAGAAAAATGGCCTTGAAGATGGCTACTTCATCCATAAAACTTTTCATAAATAGAAAGTTCTAAAACCCTAATTTTCTTAAAATGGCAACTTTCAACAATTCTTGATTTTTCATGATTCCCTTGACTTTTCTTGATCAAATTCCATCCATTGGTCATATTGGACTTGAGGAGCATGATCTTGACCTCAAAAAGTCAGGAGTTGACTTTTTCACTGTACAGTTGACTTTTCCCCCAAATCTCTTGATTTTTAATTAATTGATCAATTGAAGCTCTTCTGATTAAAATTGATGATCAATATCCCATACCCAAACACCTTAGGACATATGGAAGACCATGGAAAGAAGTTTTTCTCCAAAAAACAAGTTTATCCTGATTAAAAATGAAACCCTAATTTCACCCTTTTTGCCTAGTCATTGTTTAGATGAACTGAGTGACCATTCCCACTCCACAATGACCTCTGAGGTACTCAACAAACCTCTACCTCATGATTACACCAATGATAAATCTTCATGGACCCCTTGAAAACCTTCTGATGGTTTCTTGATAATGTTGTGGCACATCCCTCCCCTCTAGAAGCTCAAATATCTTCATGATGATGACACACACACAACAACCTCTATCAATGCCTCTGCTTGAGCTTGTGGTCAATAAAAGCTCTCCAATTGGATAGGACACATACAAAAACTTGTTCCCCTATAAGAACAATGCTATGCAGAAATGCAAGATGCTAAAATGCAATGAAACATAAGCCAAAGATTAAGAAAAGAGGTTGGTCAAATTTTGGGGTACAACAATAACATAAAATTTCAGTTAAAAAATAAGATATTATGTAAAAATATCAACCTTGGAACAAATTATTTTTTGCACTTGCAATCCATCCCAAAGATTTGTTTCATGCTTCCAATTCCTTTTCATGGCAAATACATTCATTATTAATGTTTGAGTGACACAAGATAACATCTAAGATATATAGTGGTGTTGTTCTCGTTCTTATTGGATGTAGAAGGTTTCTTGTGGATAAATGTGCATTATTATTTTATGAATGTAGGACATCAATTTGTTGTAGTTTAAATCATTAACTATACCCCTCAATTCTTTTATAAAATTGAGGGGAAATGTTATTTATTTTTAATTAAAAATAAAATAAAGTAAGGACTTTTCCCTTGGTTTTATAGAGGAACCAAGGTAATATATCACTTGCCAAAAAAATGATGAATGGTAAAAAAATTGAAAGTAAGATGTATTGATTTCTTTTTCAATTGTTACCATCCACTACTTTCTTTGTGCGCTTCAATATTCAAAACAATTTTTTCTAGATCTTTTTCAATTGTTACCATCCACTACTTTCTTTTTCAATTGTTATGAAACAATTTGTTCGATCCGATTTCGGGTTACTTGCGTGTTATTTGTCTGATGTTTTGCAGGTATTCAACGATCACGTCTAAAAAAGGCAACATGAAGAAAAGAAGCAATCTCAGATGAAATACGGATGAAAAAGGAGTGAAAACATCATGAAAAGCGCAGGAAGCTGTTTTTGCTGATGTGACGACCGTCACAGCTCCATGACGACCGTCACACGGGTGACAACCGTCACACCTTGTGACGACCGTCATGCAGGCAAAAACGCCCCACTTCAATTACACGTTAAAGAATCAGTTCCAATTCCCACATAGTGGACCATGACTCCCTAAATTATCTGCCTCAAAGTCCATCACCTTCAATGATAACCGTTGGGATTCCACTTCTATAAAAAGGGAAGCAGGGGACTTCAGAAAGGGGGCTGCATTCATACCACGAAGTGCTGCCGAATTTATTTCCAGAGCTTATTTTCCAGCAATATTCTTATTTGTTTCTCTTTACCTTTCCTGTATTCCATTTTCCATTCTTCTATAACTTCTATTTTATTGTACGATCAAATTGGCATAGAGATCAGAATCCTGCCAACATCTGTGGAGGATCTGCCCAAAGGCCAATTGGAATATTTACAGGTTTCTCATTTCAATCGATTCCAGCTTTATTATAATGCAAATCATTATTTATTATTTTTATTTATATTTTATCTTTCCCAAATCCATGTCTAGCTAAACTTAGGTAATCGATATGTAGTAATAATTCGAATGAGATTTGATAACAACTGGTTGAAAAACCCTCTTTTCAAAAGTAACTTATGGTCTGAGTGTTTAAAATTGATTTACTGAATAAACTTCGTCGCGAAAGCGAGAACTTATTTAAAAGTAGTTTTGCCACGAAAGTGGGAAATTAATTAAGATACGAACCAACAAGCGAAAGCTGCGGTAAGGTCAGATAGTAAACACTAGTCATTCATTTTAATAACAGCGAAAGCACTTTAAAATGAATTAGAACTTAGAGATTTCCAAAAAATAATTTAAACCCCGAACGGGATACGAAAGTGTACGTTTGGCCCTTAGGATTATGATTAGCGTCAATAACCATCGTGAGGCGAGAGTCTTCAAATCTCCATTTTCTGCTTAAATAAACTTTGAAAATTATTTCATGCACCGGTAACTTATCAAATCCCTGAAGAACACAACTACTACGTATCGATTCAATCATTTATAATCTAAATAGTATTCTTAGTTCCCTTTTAGTGACAAATCTTATTCCCTTAAACATATTCTACCTAGCTAAACATAGTAACTCCCGAGAACACTAGTTTGATTACGAGTCCCTGTGGGATCGATATCTATTATTACTACGCGATAGACTGTGCACTTGCAGTTAGGTTGTATTAGACATAGAAAGTCGCGATCAAGTTTTTGGCGCCGTTGTCGGGGGCCCGTTTAGTAAATAGTGTAACCTTCTGTTACGCTGTATAGACTAGGTTAACAATTTTCATTTTTCCTTTACTAGTTCTGTCGATTGTATGCCAAGAAATCGCCCGCAAGGCGATATCGTAAAACCTTCAGTCGCAGAACTAGAACGCTTCTTACATTTAAGAAGTAGAATCATTGAGTACCAACTCAAACAACTCAAACATAACACTCCCGAACCTCTCACTCCCATTCCCAAATCGGAAGAAGAAGAACCAGAGATGGCTGAAGGACCTCCAAACAAACCGCTGAAGGCGTACGCTACACCATCTCAGATGGAGCCTAGAAGTAGCATTGCTGCCCCAGCTATTACCCGAAATGATTTTGAGCTGAAACCATCATTGCTGTCGGCTGTACAACAAAACCAATTCTCAGGAAACGCAACTGAGGATTCGAACGAACATCTAACAAAGTTTGTACAATACGCAGACACAGTGAAAGCAAATGGAGTAACTCCAGACGCGATAAGACTTCGTCTTTTCCCATTCTCTCTTAGAGACAGAGCGTGGACATGGTTACAATCGTTACCATCCAACTCCGTTACAACGTGGGAGAAATTGAAGAACGTCTTCTTAGCGAGATATTTTCCGCCAAGCAAAACTGCTATGCTTAGAGCTCAAATCAACGGATTTCGACAGAAAGATACTGAATCTCTTTACGAAGCATGGGAACGATTCAAAGATATGATGAGAACATGTCCTCACCACGGTCTAGAAGACTGGGTGACAATCCATACTTTCTATAATGGGCTTCTATACAATACTAGATTGACAATAGACGCTGCCGCGGGCGGTGCACTTATGGATAAGCCATACGATGAAGCCTATCAATTAATAGAAAACATGTCACAAAACCATTACCAATGGGGAGGTGAACGCACTCCAATAGAGAAAACCACAGCGAAAGGTGGGATGTACGAGATCAGCAGCCTTGAAAAGTTCAACGCTAAAGTAGATGCTCTAGCACAGAAGATAGATAGTCTGACCGTTAACCCCACTGCAACTGTCGCTGCAGTAACTCCAAATTGCGAGTTATGCGGAAGCACCACTCATAATGCACCCGAATGCCCATTGCTAGCCGGAATCCCATCAGACCAGGTAAATTATGCTCAAGGAAATCCCTACGCAAATACCTACAACCCAGGTTGGCGAAATCATCCAAACTTTTCTTACAAAAGCGAAAATGCATTGCAAATGCCTACTGCTCCGCCAGGATATCAGAAACCAGCTGCTCAGAATGCACCTAGGAAATTGAACCTCGAATTGATGATGGAAAAGTTCATAGCTACTCAAGCTCAAACAAACAAAGAATTCCTGAATCAAAACATACACACTAGCGAGCAAATTAAACAGTTGACAGGAAAAGTAGACGCTTTAGCCACCCACAACAAAATGTTAGAAACTCAGATATCACAAGTGGCTCAACAGCAAGCCTCTGCTGCCGCACCTGCTGGCACATTTCCTGGACAACCCGAACAGAATCCAAAAGGCCAAGCAAATGCTGTGATACTAAGAAGTGGAAAAGAATTGGACGAACCGATCGATCCGAGGACCGAAAACTCAGTCATGCAACAAAAACCAACTGAACAAGCAGAAAAGGAATCCGAGTTAGAGAAGAAGGAAGACAACGAGAAGGAGGATACCGCAAGTGAAAAAACTCAAGCACCTCCAGCGCCATATAAACCACCCATTCCTTATCCGCAAAGACTAATAAACTCCAAAACTTCAGGACAGTTTAAGAAATTTGTAGAGCTCCTTAAACAGCTAAATATTACTATTCCTTTTACAGAAGCGATAACTCAAATGCCGTCATACGCTAAATTTCTCAAAGAAATCCTGTCGAATAAGAGAAAGATCGAGGATAATGAAACAGTTACACTTACTGCAGAGTGTAGCACCATTATTCAAAACCGCATGCCTCCTAAATTAAAAGACCCAGGTAGTTTCTCCATACCCTGCGTCATAGGAAAGTTCGTAATAGACAAAGCTCTATGCGATTTAGGAGCCAGTATCAGTGTTATGCCCTTATCTATATGCAAAAAGCTGAATATGGGAGATCTCAGACCAACCAAAATGTCCGTACAATTAGCTGACAGATCAGTAAAATACCCAGTCGGAATACTGGAAAACGTTCCAGTACGCATAGGACAATTCTACATTCCAACCGACTTCATAATCATGGACATCAAGGAGGACACTGTAACCCCAATTATCCTAGGAAGACCATTCCTAGCTACAGCCGGAGCGATTATAGACGTGAAGAAAGGAAGGCTAACATTCGAAGTAGGAGAAGAAAAGATAGAGTTCATTCTCACCAAGTTCTTACAAGCACCAGCAATAGACGATACCTGCTATTTAGTAGACGAAATTGACGAATGCATAAGAGAACTTGAAAATGAAGAGACCACGTATTCAGAAATAATAAAGATTCAAATACCCGATATTTCTGAAGACGATAATTGGCGTAAACCGTATAAAGACGACAGCCTAAGCGAAAGCTTAGCACTGACCCCAAACCATATGCCAGGTCCAAAGAACCCATCTTTAGAACTCAAAACACTACCCAAAAACCTTAGATATGAATTTCTAGACGATGAACTAAAAAGACCAGTGATAGTCAACGCTGACTTAGGACAACCAGAAACCGAAAAGCTATTAGAAGTCCTAAAGAAGTACCCCACCGTGTTAGGCTATAACATAAGCGATCTAAAAGGTATAAGCCCTTCGATCTGTATGCATCGAATTACAATAGAGGAAGACTCTAAAACCTCTCGAGAGCATCAGAGGAGACTGAACCCCATCTTGAGCACTGTAGTCAGAGATGAAGTAAAGAAATTGCTAGATGCAGGAATCATCTATCCGATCTACGATAGTGAATGGGTCAGCCCAGTTCATGTCGTACCGAAGAAAGGAGGAGTCATAGTAGTTAAAAACAAAAAAGGTGAATCAATAACAAAAAGAGTCGTGACTGGAAGCAGGATGTGCATTGACTATAGAAAGCTTAACAAGGCTACGCGCAAAGATCACTTCCCGTTACCCTTCATAGACCAAATGTTGGAAAGATTAGCCAAACACTCATACTTCTGCTATCTAGATGGTTTACTCAGGATTTTTCCAAATTCCTATCCATCCTGATGACCAAGAAAAGACTACATTCACCTGTCCTTATGGTACTTTTGCTTACCGCCGAATGCCGTTCGGACTCTGTAACGCTCCAGCAACCTTCCAAAGATGCATGATGGCAATCTTCGCAGATTTCATAGACGACATCATGGAAGTATTTATGGACGATTTCTCGGTATATGGACAAAGTTTCGAAGGATGCTTACAAAACTTAGAAATGGTATTAGAACATTGTGTAAAAGTAAACCTCGTCCTAAATTGGGAAAAATGTCATTTTATGGTCCGACAAGGAATAGTTCTAGGACACGTCATATCAGATAGAGGAATCGAGGTAGACAAAGCTAAAATAGAGATTATAAAAGATCTCCAACCTCCAAAATCCGTACGAGAAATACAGAGTTTTCTAGGACATGCCGGTTTCTACAGAAGATTTATAAAAGATTTCTCGAAAATCACAAAACCTCTGACCGGCCTGTTAATGAAAGATGCTGAGTTCGTCTTCAACGACGACTGTTTAAAAGCATTCGAAACATTGAAATCAACCCTTATCACCGCACCAATCATGCAACCACCCGATTGGCGACTACCGTTCGAAATCATATGCGATGCGAGTGATTATGTTGTAGGCGCAGTTCTAGGACCAAGGAAGGACAAGAAACTCCATGCTATCTACTATGCCAGTAGAACCTTAGATCCTGCCCAAATGAACTACGCTACCACAGAAAAGGAACTTCTAGCAGTTATATTTGCGCTTGACAAATTCCGTTCTTACTTAGTAGGAGCAAAAATTATCATATACATAGACCATGCTGCCATAAGGTACCTAATAAGCAAAAAGGATGCCAAACCAAGACTATTGAGATGGATCATGTTATTACAAGAGTTTGACTTAGAAATCAAAGATAAGAAAGGAACCGAGAACGTTGTTGCGGATCACTTATCCCGAATAGAAGGCATCAAACATGAACCAGTACCGATAAATGACGATTTCCCGTATGAACGTCTGATAGCCAAATTAGAAAGTGACACACCCAACTCAATCTCGGAAGATCCAGAATTCGAAAAAGCCGTAGAAGCCGTCTATGCCCAAGTCACATTACCTTGGTATGCTGACATCGTTAATTACCTCGCTGCGGGCGTGCTTCCATCGGATCTTACTTATCAGCAAAAGAAGAAATTCTTCCACGATTTGAAACACTATTATTGGGACGAACCTCTACTCTTCAAGAGAGGGGCCGACAACATATATCGTTGCTGTGTCCCTGAGGAAGAAATAGAAAATATTATTTCCCAATGCCACTCAGCACCATACGGTGGTCATGCTAGTACATCCAAGACGTGCGCTAAGATTCTCCAAGCCGGCTTATTCTGGCCTAATCTCTGGAAAGACGTTCACATCGCCGTGCAAAAGTGCGATCGATGCCAACGAACTGGCAACATCTCACGACACGATGAAATGCCTCAGAAAGGAATCTTAGAGGTAGAAATCTTCGACGTCTGGGGAATAGATTTCATGGGACCATTTCCACCTTCTTTTGGTAATAACTACATACTCGTCGCTGTCGATTACGTGTCTAAATGGATAGAAGCTATAGCCGCTCCAACGAACGACGCACGAGTAGTAATCAAACTCTTCAAAAACACAATCTTTCCTAGATTCGGTGTACCAAGACTCGTCATTAGTGACGACGGATCTCACTTCATATCACGAATATTCGATAAACTTCTCTCTAGATATGGAGTCCGGCATCGAGTAGCTACACCCTATCATCCGCAAACTAGCGGACAAATAGAGGTCTCGAACAGAGAAATAAAACAGATCTTGGAAAAGACTGTCGCTACCTCAAGGAAAGATTGGTCGTCGAAGCTACAAGAAGCTTTATGGGCTTATAGGACCGCATTTAAGACACCAATAAGTACCACCCCCTATAAATTGGTTTACGGTAAGTCCTGCCATCTCCCTGTAGAATTAGAGCATAAGGCCTTCTGGGCCATTAAGACACTCAACTTCAACTACACCGAGGCAGGAGAAAAGCGAATCTTGAACTTACACGAGTTGGAAGAACTTCGATTAGACGCTTACGAAAATGCTCGTATCTACAAAGAACGAACTAAAAAGTGGCATGATAAACGTTCAATCAGGAAACAATTCAGTGTGGGAGACATCGTATTGCTCTTTAATTCACGATTAAAACTCTTCCCAGGTAAACTAAAATTTAGGTGGTCTGGACCTTATGAAGTGACTAAAGTACTTCAGAGTGGAGCTGTTGAAATTACCGATAAGACGAATGCACCATTTATCGTAAACGGGCAACGTCTAAAACATTACAATAAGAACGACAACAGTCCTCAAGTCAGCAATATAACATTGCTTGAGCTTCCAGCTCAGACACCCGAATAGCTTCTCACCAAGCTATCGTCAGGCTTTAGACGTTAAAAACAGCGCTTACTGGGAGGCAACCCAAATTTCCCTCGTTATTGTATTTCATCTTTCTTTAAAATTTTACTTTGAAAATCCAACAAAAAAATTCCAAACTTATAATTACTACTACTTTCTACTTTTGTTTGTTTTCATATTCTATTTTTCCTCTTTTGTCTTTTGTTTCTACCGCTTTTCGTTTCCAAAAATCCTGACTTCAATTTCCTGTTCTAAACTTTTCAGGATTTTTAAAAGCCTTCAAAACATTCCTTCTGTTTTCTCCGAATTACCTGCGAGTATGGCCAAATACGACTTCACAAAGGTTCACTTCCGAGGACTAGCTCAAAAGGCAAGATTTGCAGCACTGACCGAAAGAGAATTCGCCTTAACGTTGTATTATGATAAGGCTACTATGGATAAACTAGGGATCACAGATAACATTCAATACTTGTTCAATCAACTGGGTTGGGAGAACACCGCTCTGAAAACACGTTTCGCTACCTATAAGGATCTTACCTATGAATTCCTTAGTTCTTTCAGATACATACCCAATTATGGTTTTGGATCCAGCACAGAGTTGATTACCTTCCGATTGTTTGGAATGGACCAAACCCATAGCCGGATGTCACTAGCTAACCTTCTAGGATTCCCTAGCGGACCGCATGTGTTCATCAGTGCAGAAAATGACGATATTGATTTTCAACTCGATCAATTCTGGGGTAGAATCACAGGCGACTATCACCCTGAACCAGACATAATGTACAATGATGACATTCATAACCCAGCCTTCAGATACTTCCATAAGATACTAGCTCACACCTTGTTTGGAAAAGAAGAAAATATTACTGCAGTATCTAAAGAGGAGTTATTCATCATGTTCTGTGCTTCTCAGGGACGGACAGTAAATGCAGTGCCTTTCATGATGAGATCTTTCAAACGCCTAACGCTGGAACCTCAGACACCTATCCTTATAGGAGGCCTAGTAACGATGATTGCCCACGAGCTTGGCCTTAGATTCCACTTAAATTTCAGCATTCGTTTTGGCACCATCCGACCCATGAACATACAATTCTGCTTTAACAGGCGCATCTTAGGAACTATGGGACCTGGACCGTATGAGTACCTTATTAACGAAAAACCAGTACAGCTATTCACACTGCCTGATCATCTGATGACAAGTATCCACAACAAGGACAACTGGCTCTATGAATTGGATGAGCATATGGGACCTCCTTCACCACAGTCAACACCACAGAACTATATGTATGACAGTGACCACATCTCTGAGGCACACGACTATATGCACTATGAGGATGCTGTATCCGAAGCTGAAGTAGACCCTACGACTCCTCCGCACTACAACACCTATCCTGAGCCTATCCCTGAGGAGACCACCGACAAAATGGATGCCGTGTTACTCAGATTGGACGACGTTGATATAGCTCTGACTAATGTAAAAGCTGACATCACAAGCATGCACAGCGAACTGGTAGGCTTCATGGATCTAGTCTGCGACCAACTCGACTACTATTCACGGAAATTCGATGAGTTGAAGGCACGAAAAGATTAATTACTAGTTCTTAGCAGTAGTTTCAGTTTAGTTTAGTCTAGTTTAGTTGCATTTAATTATTTGGATTTTTCACATTGTTACTTTTCTTTATGTACTACATACAATCATTTCAATTTTATGTTATTTCAATTCTAGTTTTTTATTCAATTATTCTGTTTTCGCATTATTCATTGTTTGTTAGCTGTTGAATTACATTGTCGTATCATTACTAAGCCTTAAAGTCACTACGAGAACGCCCTCAGAGCAAAATTCTGCGTTCTGCAGATTTTGCTGCTGTGACGACCGTCACAGCTTCATGACGAGCGTCACGCGGGTGACGACCGTCACACCTACGTGACGACCGTCACACAGTCAAAAACTGATATCTGATAAAATAGGGTTCGTGTTCTCTTCCACTTCCCCCATTACCACTTCCAATCATCCTAACTTCTACCCCACTACAAATTTTCGTCCTCCCCACATTGAACTCTATATTTCAACTTCAATCTCAACCTCCAAACCACACTTCTGTCAGTTCTTTCCTCTCTGCAGAAAAACCGCAATCTTCAGAAACCTCTCCATCTTCCAACAATGGCAAGGAATGCAGAAACCCCAGATATCAGCAACATCACCTTCAGTGAAGGAGACTTAGGCGAAAGACAACGAGCAAATTACATCGCATTTCATCAGAGGTCGCTCCAGCCGACTCATTATCCACACCTTCCAACGCTTACGGAGCTCGGACTCCTTGAAGGCGTAACCTGGATGCTTCAAAGAACAGGCATCTGTAACCTCTGCACCAACCCACAGCCAACATACGAACAACTCACTCTTGAGTTCTTGAGTTCATTCACTTACGTCACAAGCAGCGGCGAACTTAACCAGCACTCAGGTGCCGCTTGCTTCCGGATGTTTGGCGTCAACTATTAGGTGAACCAAAATCAGATTGCCAGCATTCTACAGCTACCTCGCGGCGACAATGCTCACCGCCGCATCACCGATCAGTTCCAGCACGAAGCTTTCGCGCTGTGGTATCAGTTGACCGGCATCAATGCCGATGGTTGGGACTCCCTACACGCCACTCATATCCATAACCCAACCATCCGGTACTTTCACAGAGTGTTGAGCAACACTATTTTCGCCAGAGACAACAACCACAAAGTGAACTCGAAAGAGCTCTTCTTTCTCCATTGCGTCTTCAACAATGAACCTGTCAACGCTGCTCCATTTCTGCTGGCTCATATTCAGGCCAACTGCAACCGTGGCTCGAAGCCATTCTACTTTGGCGGGATTGTCACTGCTATTGCACTTGGGCTGAACCTTGGCGACCGCCTCCAGCACCTCCAGTCCATCCCATCAGTGTTCCTTGACACCGACCACTGCAGAGCCTCTCATCTTATCCGCTCCCGAGCTGACGGCAAATACCATCCGGTAGTGCGTGGCAAGACCGTCTGAAGCATCATCCTTCCGTCCCGCACCCGCACACACCCAGAGGACCGTACCAACTGGTTGTTCGACCTCACTGCCCCTCCTGCTGCCGCTGTTCCTACTCAGGATCACACTCACGGTTCTGACGATGAAATCCAAGCTGAGTTGGACAGGTCCAAGCAGCCAGAGGCATCGCAGCCTCCTCCTCCAGAAGGTACATCCTCTCGCCGCCGCCGCTATCATCCCGTGCCAGACTACACAGAAGAGGACCTCCGCCGCTCCCTAGACCAACAGACACAGATACTCGCGATGCTGCAGCAGCAGAATCAGCGAGCTGACCAGTTCGAAGCTTGGCACCGGACTCAAATGCAACAACTTCACACCGGCCAAGCCATTATCACTGAGAGCCTGGCGAATCTGACCTTGCAGGTCAAAGGACTCCGAGACACCGTCTACCACACCGGAGCTATGAGTTATGAGGACAGAGTAGCCCTTGCTAGAGCCAGAGGACGCCAGCGCGGACGTGACAGAGGCCGTGACTAGATTTCCATTTTTTCCTTCATTGTTTACTATATTTCAGTTATTTGTATTTTCATTTTCAGTTGTATCTCCCTCTCGCATGCTTCAAGAATCAGTGAGGACACTGATCGAGATAGTGTGGGAGTGGAGCCTTTATTTCCATTCCACTGTACTCTGAATTTCCTTTATTCCCTTTATTTCCATTTCACTGCACTTTGAATTTTCGTAATTTCTATTTTAATACTTTCTATTTTTAGCAAATAAAGCTCGTCTATATATTTTTCCCGTTACGCAAACAATCCCCACATTATTCAACGTAAACAAAAATTTTAGTTCGTTCCTCAAAAGCAAAAGCATCACGAGAATGCAACCGAGTTCAAAACAAGTTTTGAAACTCCGAGGAAACGACAGTTCTAACAAAACCAGTATCGTCCTGACACCTTAGATCTCCGGTTTATGCGAGTCGGTTTCACTACCTACGCGTACCAAAGTCTCAAGTGTCCACGCAAACTCAACCCCAAGTAGTTTATACTAGCATTCAGCACCATCCTAAAACACTTCTAAGAGAGCGACCGATGCAAATAAGTGTATGATCTCCAAAAAGATGAAAAATCATGAAAAGAGAGCTAAATAGCCCAAAAATATAAGTCACGTTTCCTTCTAAGTTAGGTGCTCCTCACCCAAGCATTTAGCCCAACGGCACGAAAAACTCATTGAAAAATCAATGACATAAGCTTATGATTAATGAAGAAGATCAAAAACAGAAACGAGATCATATTCACTAACAGGTCGACTTGCCATGAAAGTGTATGGACAACGGGCTTAATGTGATTGCGCTAGAACAAACAGGGTGAACTTTCCGCGAGAACCTTGACACCAAGCTACAGTAGCATGACTGGGACCGATTTGCATAAAAAGGAGACCTCCGAAGACTTGTAGTCCAGTGTCGTCATGATACTCGTCTTGTTCCTACCAAGAATCCCGGTTTTTCCAAACTCTGCGAATGAAGAAGCTGCCTCGTGCTTGCCGACTTTTCCATGTTTTACTTGAGGACAAGCAAAGATTCAAGCTTAGGGGAGTTTGATAACACGAAATCATATAGATATTTTGATGCATAATTTAACTAAAGTCTAACCGTTTTCGATCCGATTTCGGGTTACTTCAGTGTTATTTGTCTGATGTTTTGCAGGTATTCAACGACCACGTCTAAAAAAGGCAACATGAAGAAAAGAAGCAATCCCAGATGAAATACGGACGAAAAAGGAGTGAAAACATCATGAAAAGCGCAGGAAGCTGTTTTTGCTGATGTGACGACCGTCATGCAGGCAAAAACGCCCCACTTCAATTACACGTTAAAGAATCAGTTCCAATTCCCACAGAGTGGACCATGACTCCCTAAATTATCTGCCTCAAAGTCCATCACCTTCAATGATAACCGTTGGGATTCCACTTCTATAAAAAGGGAAGCAGGGGACTTCAGAAAGGGGGCTGCATTCATACCAAGAAGTGCTGCCGAATTTATTTCCAGAGCTTATTTTCCAGCAATATTCTTATTTGTTTCTCTTTACCTTTCCTGTGTTCCATTTTCCATTCTTCTATAACTTCTATTTTATTGTACGATCAAATTGGCATAGAGATCATAATCCTGCCAACATCTGTGGAGGATCTGCCCAAAGGCCAATTGGAATATTTACAGGTTTCTCATTTCAATCGATTCCAGCTTTATTATAATGCAAATCATTATTTATTATTTTTATTTATATTTTATCTTTCCCAAATTCATGTCTAGCTAAACTTAGGTAATCGATATGTAGTAATAATTCGAATGGGATTTGATAACAACTGGTTGAAAAACCCTCTTTTCAAAAGTAACTTATGGTCTGAGTGTTTAAAATTGATTTACTGAATAAACTTCGTCGCGAAAGCGAGAACTTATTTAAAAGTAGTTTTGCCACGAAAGTGGAAAATTAATTAAGATACGAACCAACAAGCGAAAGCTGCGGTAAGGTCAGATAGTAAACACTAGTCATTCATTTTAATAACAGCGAAAGCACTTTAAAATGAATTAGAACTTAGAGATTTCCAAAAAATAATTTTAACCCCGAACGGGATACGAAAGTGTACGTTTGGCCCTTAGGATTATGATTAGCGTCAATAACCATCGTGAGGCGAGAGTCTTCAAATCTCCATTTTCTGCTTAAATAAACTTTGAAAATTATTTCATGCACCGGTAACTTATCAAATCCCTGAAGAACACAACTACTACGTATCGATTCAATCATTTATAATCTAAATAGTATTCTTAGTTCCCTTTTAGTGACAAATCTTATTCCCTTAAACATATTCTACCTAGCTAAACATAGTAACTTCCGAGAACACTAGTTTGATTACGAGTCCCTGTGGGATCGATATCTATTATTACTACGCGATACACTGTGCACTTGCAGTTAGGTTGTATTAGACATAGAAAGTCGCGATCAAAATTATATATAGTTCAATAGAAAAATTATTTTTTTGTTTGTATTTTTCTTGTACCAAGTTAAAATGTTATATAAAACCTACAAAAGTTTTATTTATTCTCATTTCGACATTATTAAACACATGTTGCCCAAACCAATTTTACACAGCAGAACCAGGAAGTAGGCTTTATCCTTGACTGGATATTCTCTGACTTATGCACCACTAAAAGCAGTAAAAGGCCAAGTAGTTGATGATTTTATTGTAGACCATGCAGTGGTGGATTTGGTACAAGGCTTTCTTGGCTCAAAATCTTGGAAATTATACTTTGATAGTTCCAGAAATAAGAATGGAACTAGTATTGGAATTTTGATTATTTCCCCTACACAAAATCAAACTAAGTTCAAATTTAAATTTAAAGGTCATTGCTCCAATAATGAGGCTGAGTATGAAACCTTAATTGCAGGCTAAAAATCTTGTTAGAGTTGGGGGAAAGTTGTCGAAATCAGATGTGACTTAGAGTTGGTTGTAAAGTAATTGACAAAAGAATAGAAATGTATCAATGAAAATCTAATGTTATACTTTATGAAGGCCAATTCATTGCAGAGAAGGTTTAATGAAGTTGACATTAAGCATGTCCCATGAATTGAAAACCAAGAAGTTAATGACTTAGCATAAATAACATTGTGATACATAATTCCCAAGGAGAAATTATCAGAGTTTATCGAAGTAAAAGAAAACTTAACTTTAACCAATTCTTTCTCAGAATTGTCAAAGTCAAAGCTGTTGAGGGTAGAAGGTTTGGAAGGATTAAAAAACTCTAAACATTTAAATCCTTGGCATTGACAGTCTGTTAAATAATGATTGGAAAAAATCAAGTTTCAAATTTTTAGGAAATCCAACAGGAACGATAGATCAAAAGGTCAAGTATAAGGCATTAAGTTATGTGATCGGGGGAAACAAACTATTTAAAAAGACTCCTGAAAGAATTTTGTTGAAATGCCTTACTGAGAGTGAGGCTTATCTGAAAGTTTTTTATGCCAACAATGGATCATATAGTGCTCAACAAACAGGTGTCATACCCTAATTTTGCTTTCCCTTTTTTATCCTCTTGTATTTAGTGTGAATTTCTTATGGTCTTTCTCTAGAGTAATCATTTGGAATTTGGCTATGACACTCTAGGACTAGGTCATTGAAGGTTTTTCTTGTGATTGTTTAAATATGAGATTGTTAAGATCAAGTTGAACAAAAGGAGTGTGTGGCTTCACTCAATATCTTTACATGTTTGATTGGTCAATAAAAAGGGTTCAAGTGCAATATGTGTGTGCATGATCACTGATTGGAAACTAGCATTTCCACTTTGTTTGATAGTCGCAAATTTGTTTTCAAAAGTGAATACAAGACTCAAATTCCAAAGGTACCTTTTTAAGTCCAACTTGAGTTTAGAATGGTGATGTTAAAGTGATTATATTCAAGTATTGGAATTCAAGGTTACAAAGGCATAAAAGTTTCAAAGTTGCAACCAATTCACTAATTCACTTTCATTACATACACAAAATGGATTCATACAATTTACAAGTTACAAAATTCTTTTGATTGAATATCAAAAGCTACAAATGAGTTCAAAGTGTTCCAAAAAGGTAAAGTTCAAATGAGAATCCAAGATGGCTCAAGAGCTTGAAACGACAAAACTTATAAGCCATTTGCTATTATTTGAGTTTTAAGCTACAAGGTCCAAGTATTGCTACAAACTGATCATGAAACAAGTAAATTCAAAAGTGAGTTTCAAGGAGCTTGATTACATTTGCAAGTAACAAGGAAATTAAGTTAAAAAAATCCTACAGAGTTATTATTAGAGACATGAATGCTAGGCCTAAAAAATTGCTACAACAAGAGATCAAATTCTCCTAAAGAGCAGCCTTTAGCTTTCTTCTCCATATCCAAGATTCACCTCTTCGTGACCAAGAAGTTTTGGAACTCTTAACTGTGCCAATTCATGTTAAATCAGTTATTCCATTCCAAGCTTCAATAATAAGTCAAGTCGTGCCAACTCCAACCTTGTGCCTATGACTCATCCAAAGCAAATTGCAGCAAATTAAGTTACAAGTCGAATGCAAAAACACAAAGACACTCAAAGATATGGCAAGGCATTTGTGTTCACTAACAAGCAAGCCTTGATTCAGATCCAACAAAACATGCATTTTTAAGACAAAAACCTAATTAATCCAATCAGTAATCAAGCAGTGAGCAACTTTAATCCAAAGCAAAGTTTGATATCCTTCACATGACAAAATTGACAAGCATACATGTTTATTACATTCATCCATTCAATTCAAATTCATCACATTCAAGTTCTTCAAACATACACATACATTCATATCAAATTCACAACTCAAGCAAGCTACAAAATTTATATCACATTCAATTTCATCATTCAAATCCATTCAATCCATTCAATTTCATCATCCAAATTCATCATTCAATTGCAGAGAGAGAATTAGAAACGAGAGAGGGAGAAGCTAGGTGAAAAGTGAACAAATGAGCCATATTTTTGTTTCTGATACATTTACCTTTTCTTTTGCCTGCGTGTTCATGTGTGGTTTGGTGGATGTTGCATGTTGTGGCATGTGTCACCGTCATGCACATGTGTCACGATCCCAGAGTCCTTCTTTTGATTTCATGCATACTCATCCCTAGACAGCACCGTGCACCCTTGCTTTTTGCCCACTTGATTCATTTGACCAAGTCAGATCTTATGATTTGATGATCACGATCGTTTTTGCGTTAATCAACTTTGGTTGACTCTGTTCACTATACCCCCATCCACTTTGAACTCTATCAGCACATGGGATTTTATTTTTGACTATATGCATCCTTTATTTCAGTTTCTCAGCCAACCCATATCTTTTTTTTTTCTTTTCTATTTTCTTTTTTTGTAATTTATTTTTTTATTATTTAAAAAGACCAAAATGTATTATTATTTTTATTAAATATATTTATTTATATTAATTAATTAAAATATTATTTAATTTTATTAAATATCTGTATTTAATTTAATTAACAATCTTTGTATGATGTAGTGTGTGGTTTTTTAATCAATTATCTTGACTATGTCATTGCTCATATATTGTGTTCATGTTATGATGATAATATATTGATCTTTGTTTCTCACTTATACATTCAAATTATTTTTAAAATAATTCTCAATTTAATATCGAGTCTTTTTCACCCTTGTAAGTCGAATACCTTGTGCATTGCCATCGACCGCATATTCACACTTGTACACATTCATAGCTTACTCTTGAGCTTTCTTACAATGTGACTTATTAGATTAATTAATCCTAATTAGTTGTTTATAAGAGTACCTCACTTTGCTAGTGCGCACATGATTTAAATTTGATTTAATTGTTTTATCGCTTTTGTGGTTTACCTACTCGTGTATACTTGCTTGTTTGGGTTGTGTGTTTATCGTTCTTTATTATCCCCATTTGACAAAATATATCCCTATTCCCATGAAGTGTAAAATAATTTTATCGTTTTCTTTATCTTGCTTGTTTATATTTTGTCATTGCATGATAAATAAAACCAAACCCCAAAGCATTCTTGATCCATATCAAGCCCTACCCCACTCGTGTAAGTCGAATGCCCCGTGCATCACCATCAACCTAACCCAATACCCATTAGGGCCTCCTTTCCATTAGTTCAGACCCTTACACCGTTTCAAATGAAAATTTAAACTTTGATCAATATCGAGTGTTTTATCTAAGTCAAATTAATCTACTTAATAATACTTAGATCTTATTTTATGAAAAGGGAGTTAGTCTCGAGCCTTTGATTCCTCTCCTCAATCGTTTGGGTACTATGAGTCTTCCTTACTATTTGAACGGTTGTCTTTTCTAAAAGACTCTTAATTCTATTCAAAGTCAAATCATTTTCACAACTACTTAAACGAAAAGGAAGATTCTAGAGTCTTCTATTCGCTTCTCGGGTACTTGGATACAAGGAGATTTCCTTGACCATTTAAGCACTTGTCGTTCTTTAAAACACTAAACCTTTACTTAAACATTATTTCTTTAAAGGTGAAAATGGAGATGATCTCGAGCCTTCGATTCCTCTCCTCTATTTTTTGAGTATGAGGAGTCTTCCTTACTATTCAAATAACCGTCATCCCTAAAACGAACCAACAACTCGTAGTCTCATAAACTACAGATGCTCTGATTCTTCATTTCTTTCAAATTAAGATATGTAGACACAGGGGCCACAATCCTTGATGAGCACCCTAATAAAAAACCACTAATTTCCCTTTAGTAGATAAAAACCTTTTCACTTACCTTTTCGCATTATTCGCTTAGAAGAAAACAAATAACATTAGCTAACATTCGATCACAAATTGGACTAAGAGTTTTCCGTTGAGTACAACAAACACAAGGGGTGCTAGTACATTCCTTTTGCATAATCGAATCCTGTATCTAGAACTTGGTTGCGATGACCATGTTCTCTCCTTAAAGGTTTTATCGATATTTTCCTATTTCTTCTTGGAATGAATAAAGTTTTATGGTGACTCTGTTTGAACTTTATTTTCCGCGACCATTCGCGAAGGATCATATTTTTTTGAGGTACGACAATAATTCACAATATGAAATGGATATTATTTTGACATGGTTTGTATTAGCTTACTATGTTGAAAGATGGTATTGAGTTTGCTAAAGGTTGCTAAGATTGTAAAAAATGTAGGTATCTAATATTTCCTTGCAAGTGAATTCCATTTGATTGTTAAGCTTTGGCCATTTAGAGGTTGAACACTAGATTTAATTGGTAAAATTCAACCTACATCATCTAAGGGTCATAGGTACATCTTGGTAGGCATAAATTATATTACCAAATTTGTTGAAGTTGTGCCTTTGGAAAATGTTGATCAAGAAGTTATAATCAATTTTATTTAGAATCACGTCATTTACAAGTTTGGAATTCCTGAAACCTTAACCACTGAGCAAGGTTCATTTTTCATTGGTCAAAAGATGGTTGAGTTTGCTTCAAATTCAGGAATCAAACTTCTGTCTTCTACCCCGTATTATGCTCAAGATAATGGCCAATTTGAACTGGCAAACAATATCATAATAGGCCTAATTAAGAGACATGTGGGTCAAAAGCCAAGGAATCAACATAAGACTATAGACCATGCATTTTGGGCTTGTCAAACATATCCTAGAGAGGTGACTAATTCTACTCCTGTTCATTTGCGCATGCTTCAATAATACAAAGTGTTTCTTGATCTCTAAATCATCTAAAAGGATCCTTAACCATTTATCAATGAATCATGTCTCGTTGTCTGTCACAATAACTTAAGGTACTCCGAACCTAGCTAGCACATTTCTTTTGGAGAACTTCAAGACATTTTTAGTAGTGATGTTTACCAATGCTTCAACTTTGATCCACTTGGTGAAATAATCTACAACGATGATGAGGTACTTGAGCTGCCCCAGAGCTAGTGTGAATAGGATGAAGATATCCATTCCTCATTACAATAACGACCACAGTGATGTCAGTATATGTAACTCGTGTGGAACCTTATTTTGCAGGTTACTAATCAAAGAAGTTCCATTAAAGATAAACACGCTTTTGATGATGACAAAAACTAAAATAAAGTGTAAAGCGGTTAAAGATGTACCCAAACCAATAAAGCTTGATAAATTGGATTCTCTGATGATGAGACTTAAAGGAACTTAACTTAAGCCTCATGTCAAAGTAAAAGTCAAGAAAGTATATATAAGATAGAAGTATCTAGCAAAACTTGAAGTATGTGAAAGCCTGCCCAAATGTGTCTGAGTGAATATATATTGTACAAGCATTAGGGTTTTCTCACAAAGTATACGATAAATCACACACAAACACTACAACATTTACTTAAGCTTATTTTTATTAAGAAAATATTTTTAAAAATGGTTTGAAGTCGTGTCATATGAGTTGAGAGTTGTTAGAAAAGTTCTACGCAAACTTTTGTCTTTGTCAATCGATTGACACCTTAACTCAATAGATTGGGTTAGTTTAAAAATGTGCCTTAAGCGATTAGGAAAACATCTTAAGGATTATTTATTCACAAAGGAAATTTTGTTTTACCTTAGTTAAAAAATTTATTCACTTAAGGATTATTTATTTGGGTTCAAAGTTAAACCCGTGAAAAGCTTTAGTTTGGCATTTGTATGATCAAGTATTCGTTTAGGTTCGATAATATCCCGCTGTTAAAATCTCACAGGTTTTTGATTATTGTTGCGGTGAGAATAGGATATCAAATTATTAATTAATTTGAATCGCATCTTTAGTTCATAACCGGTCTTTAATTTATCCGAAGAAAAGGTCAAAGAAAGGAAAAACCTAATTTGCATCGTAAACACAATTTGGGGAGAGATATAGGGTTCGGGGGTTGGTTAAGCTTAGGAAAGGTATTAGCACCATAAACTTCTATAGTACTCTACGGGAACCACTTGTTTTAATGCTGATATTTCACTACAATTATTTGTTTAAGGGTCTGTTTGGTTAGGGGTAAATGGAGGGGAGGGAATATTTAATAACTTATGTATTTGGTTCAAATTTTAAGAAGGGGATGAGAGGTAGATGGAGGGGACCAAAATCTCTCATGTATCACTTTTTGCTTCCCCCCCGATTTGCAGGGATTTGGAGGGGAGGGGAGGTGCTTGATTTTAATTATAGTTATATTTACATATTTACCCTTATTATTTATTTAAATATAAATTTAACTTATAACAATGTTAAGAAATTTATTTTAAACAAATTTAATCTTTCTTTTTATATTTTTTTGTACTTGTATATCTTCATCTTACTATCATTATATTTGTTTAAATTTTTTATTTTATTTTTCATATGTTAATGTTAATTTTAGTTATCGTAATGTTTTTGCTTATAATAATAGGGGGGAAAACTGTAATTTAGCCAATTATATATTATAATCGTTGTATTTTTATAAAATATTTCATGATGATTTCTGATTGAATATTTATGTTTCGTCAATAAATTTATATTTGAATTATAAACGGAGAATATCACAAGTCTTATAGTAAAATTAGAAGGATAAAAAAGTAAATTAGTTTTAAAATACCCCCCCTCCCCCTTTGAACCAAACATATTTGTAAATAAAATGTCTCCCCACCCCTCCCCTTTCATATTTTGAACCAAATATATATGTAATTAAAATCTCTCCCCTCCCTTCTCCTCCCCTTCCATTCCCTTGATAAAAATCTCTTCCCTCCCCTCCCCTCAATTGAACCAAACAGACCCTAAGGGTATATGCTAGGGGTTAAAGATGAAAGAGAAATACCTAAGGGTTAGTCCTAAGTTTACTCGCCAAGACTCGCATCTTGTGCCTACGTATCCGAGGTAGGGGATGAAATCAGAGTAATCGTAGTTCCCCTTGAAAGAGAGGAAGAGAAACTTCTTGACGGTGGTCAAAGTTTCAATGGGGATATAAACGTTCTTAAGGAAGCGTTTACGTAGAGGGCGGCGACTTCAATCTCTACGTTGTAAAGAGTTGAATTAAAAAGGGTAAAATAGGTATTCCACGGCGGGAAACCTAATACGGAATGCGGCGACTCCTTATCCTAATGCTAGAGTAAAGGGTAAACGTGTCCACGGCGGGACGCCTATGCAATTAGTATTTGAAAGATGAAAGAGTCAAGGGTAAGGACTATTGACGCAGCGGTCAAACGGCTAGACCTATCATTCGGAGAGGGAATTGTCGGTAAAATAAATGGCGCGGGATAATTAATTTAATGACAATGTTGGAATATAAATATAAGTACGAAGAGTAACGAAATGGGAAGCGGCGATATACTCGCATAATTTACAACCATGAAAAATGCAATACGAAAAAAATATGAGGTTAGTAGACAAGACAAATGGAAAATTAAATGAAAGTTAGATGACAATTCAAAGGGAAAGGTTAGGAATTTTTATTTTAGAATTTTTATGTGACGGTTCAAAGTGAAATATTAGAAATTTAGGTTAGACGTATTTTAAGAAAAGATTTAAAATTAATTGAAAATTAATCTTAATTTTAATGTTTTTTTGAAAATGTTAATAATTATTTTAAAAACTTTATTGTCAATTTATTTAAAAAAGGATGGATTTTAATTTTGAAGAAAAAATTCATTTTGTTAATTTTTAAAGAAAAGTTAAAATTAGAAAGTTAGTTTAATTAAAGGGTATTGGAAAGTCTATTAAAAATATAGTAATTTCTAAAAAGAGTTTTAATTTTAAAATTTAATTTTTTAAATTATATTAGGTCTTAATTTAACTTTAGAGGTTAGAATTTAATCTTTACAAAATTTGGAATTTTAATTAGAAAAGAAAAAACAAGTTGTATCAATTAAATTAAAGAAGTATTAGATTTATTAAAAATGTTAATTTTAAATTATAAAATTTAAATCTTTGAATTAAGAACATTGAATTTCAAATTAAGTTTTAAGTTATGTTTTAAAAATGGTTTTGATTACAGCTTTAAAATTAAGTTTTAAATTAAGTTTTAAAAATGGCTTTAATTATAAAAACTAAATATAATTAATGTTATATTACCAGAATTTTAATAAATAAATTAAAATTAAAAAAATCATGAAATAATAAAGTATATAAAGAAGAATGGGTCAAAGTGAAATGTTAGTATCACTTAGGGTTGGTAAACCCCTTTCCTCTTCTTGCTCCGGCGCAGCTTCTCCCATGGGAGGCTTGCTCTGAGCTTCATCTTCTCCGTCCATGGTCGTTCGTCTCTTCTTCTTGCTTTCCTAGTTCCCTGAAAAACAAATCAAAGCATGTGAAAAAATGATTTAAGTTGGCTTACGATTTAACGGGTCTGGTTCGTCTGTTTTGGTTTCAGCGATTGTTGCTTTCGTCGATGATGATGCAAATCTGAGACTGTTGGGTGATGGTGGTTGTTCCGGTTGTAATTTGGTGATGATGTTGCCTTTGGGTTCTTCAAAATCCCTTTTTTTTTACTGATCTCCTTTTACTGATGAACACTGATGATGTTTGCCTTGAGGTTTTTTTTACTAAAACTCTTTCTCATTATTACTGATGAACACTTTATGAACTTTATATTGATGGTTTTAGTTTGTTATTCTTGGGCCTGAGTCTTTTATGTTTTTTTCGATTTAAGTTGTTTTAATTGTTTTGATTCTGTTCTGCAGCGGAGAGATTTACGGATTTGTTTGTTATTATTCTTAATGCTTGATTTTGTTTTGGAGCAGAGATTCTTGCGAATTTCTGGTATTATTTGATGATTTTGCTTTGCGGTTTTGAGGATTTGTTGTTGTTTGGAAACAGATTGAATGCGGATACGGACTGGATATGGGTTTTGGCTATTTTTTATATCCAGATTTTGGAGTTATGGATTTTTGGTTGGATTTGGATATCCATATTTTTGGACCGTTGGATTTGCTGGGTTTTCTAAGTCTTGTTTGGCTGAACGAAAAAAATCATTTTTCCAAAATAATCTCTTTTTCTCAGAAACTTTTCTCTCTCTCTCGGAAAATTTTGTCGGATTTGCCGAGGTCGGAAAGTGGAGTCGGGAGTTGGCGACAGACTGTTTCGTTGCCCTCCGACATACCCGATGATGATAATATCTTGAGGGTATGTCGACAACTAAATAACCAACTTTTTGATTAAATTAAATCTAACCACTTGACGATTTTTCTGCCGTTGTTTGATTATTCAGGTTCGAAGATTCGAAGATAAAAGATCGGATATGAAGACCTCTTAGGAAAAATTAGGAATTTTTAGGACCATTTAGGATTTAATTTGTAATTCAACAAATGTAATCATTCCAAAAAATGTTGTAACAAAAGTTGTATAGAAATTGAATAATTAAATCCTTTCAATAAAAGGAATTCTTATTTTCCGACTCTAATTCATCTGCATAAAATTGATATTTCAACATTCGAAACCGGACAAATGACTTTGCGCAATACTTGAAATTAAATCGCATCCACCACAACTTCTGAATTCAACCGGACCCCTTGAAAATTAATTCGCACTCGATAATAAAATTTGTAAGTACAACCTTGAACAGATAAACAAAGAAACCCAATTTAGTAGCAAAACGAACTTTCCTCCGCATTTAAAATCCAGACTGTATATTGAATAACCTGACTTTGTAACTGGAATCAACTCGACTGATAATCGTGATCCACCCAACGAATATTTATTATAAACTCAGTGCGAACCAAAATTTCATTGTTCCTCTGAAAATTAGCTTGTAACCAGTAGAAAAACAGGAAAACACGCGCTTGCTAGAATAAATTCCTCGAAGCCGATTCTCACACCGATTCAACCCGAATTCATTTATATTTCAATGTTCTCAGCTCCATATGGTTTATGAATCAAACATCCTTTCAAAATCCAACTGTCGACTAAATCTCGGTTCTCGAATAAAATGTACCGTGTCAAGAGGAGTTTGACGTCAATATTGTCATAAAACTCAACTCATTCTCAAATAAAAATTGCATGACTCAGAGATAGAAACCCTAATCGTTTGAGGAATTTCTGATAATGAATTTGCTTCATAATCGTCAACAGAATGTAGATTAAAAACCCTTTTGCCCTTCATAAATTAAAGCGCACTCAGTGTTATTTTCCTGCAACATCAACAAACTGAACAAACCGGTTAGCGGTTAGTTAAAACGAAATGCAGAATGAAATGAAATACGAAATGAACCTAATAATCTAAGGGTAAAATTTGAGGTATGACAATTTCCCATATTTAAATAACTTCACCGGATGATTTGAGCAACGCAGGCTCGAGAAATTATGGTGAAAGGGATTTAAATACAAATAACCAAAAATTTTGCCCTTAGATGTAGTGATATGCAATGCTATGGACAAAACGAAACGAACTATAATGCTGACGATGCCATGATGGAAATGATAAATGCAAGGATGCAGATGACACGCCGACACATGGAACAGACGCGACGAGCAACCACACACTAGGGAATGTGATGCACTGTAAAAATAACACGACATTGGGGAAGTCTAAAGTGACAGACCAACAGGCGTAAGCACGACTAATTGTCACTTTAGAAGAAATAGTAAGAATGAGATCCTCATTGGATATGGCACCGACGAGACGACCTCCACTAGGGAATATCTAAGAGTAACTGTTCAACAGGTTCAGGCATGACCGACTTATAATGTAGGATAAAAGGTAACACAGGATCCACACGGCGGTAGGATCGGGTAAACAAAAATGCTGGAGTTTTCAGGAAAGAATGACATCCAAGCTTCTGGAAGTTCTTTAAACAAAGAGATCGAACGGGATCTTCAGGAATCTTCAGAAAATATACAGGGTAAAACCTGTTGTATGCCAAAATAAATGGACTTTAAGGGGGACTGCCCTGATAGGTTTCTCGGGAGAGAACTGCCACTTATCGTTGGAAGGGACTTACATACCAAAATGGACGGGTAAGCTTCTCAAATAAAGCGATTGTCGCTTATCTGATGAAAACAAGCTTCCATGATCAAAATATGATTCAACCTCTTCTTTAACTAAATGATTCATTCAGAAAGGGTAAATAAACTTCCCCGCGCTTCAAGGGTCGGTGCCCTGAATAGGTCTCAGTTTCTTCTTTTACTAAAGGGTAAAATAAACTCCCCCCCACCCCCCACTTCAAGATCTGGTGCCCTGAATAGGTTTCAGTTTCTTCTTTTACTAAAGAGTAAAATAAACTTCCCCCCACTTCAAGATCTTGTGCCCTGAATAGGTTTCAGTTTCTTCTTTTACTAAAGGGTAAAATAAACTTCCCCACTCTTCAAGATCTGATGCCCTAAATAGGTTTCGGTTTCTTCTTTTACTAAAGGGTAAAATAAACTTCCCCACTCTTCAAGATCTGATTCCCTGAATAGGTTTCGGTTTATTATTTTAGTAAAGGGTAAAACAAACTTCCCCATACTTCAGGATCTGGTGCCCTAAATAGGTTTCAGTTTCTTCTTTTACTAAAGGGTAAAATAAAATTCCCCCCATTTCAACATATGGTGCCCTGAATAGGTTTCAGTTTCTTCTTTTACTAAAGGGTAAAATAAACATCCCTATACTTCAAGATCTGGTGCCCTAAATATGATTCAACTTCTTCTTTTACTAAAGGGTAAAATAAACTTCCTCATACTTCAAGATCTGGTGCCCTGAATATGATTCAGTTTCTTCTTTTACTAAAGGGTAAAATAAACTTCCCCATACTTCAAGATCTGGTGCCCTGAATATGATTCAGTTTCTTCTTTTACTAAAGGGTAAAATAAACTTCCCCATGCTTCAAGATCAGATGCCCTGAATATGGTTCAGTTTCTTCTTTTACTAAAGGGTAAAATAAACTTCTCCATACTTCAAGATCTGATGCCCTGAATATGATTCAATTTCTTCTTTTACTATAGGGTAAAATAAACCTCCCCATGCTTCAAGATCTGATGCCCTGAACATGATTCAGTTTCTTGTTTTACTAAAGGGTAAAACAAACTTCCCCATACTTCAGGATCTGGTGCCCTAAATATGATTCAGTTTCTTCTTTTACTAAAGGGTAAAATAAACTTCCCCCCACTTCAACATCTGGTGCCCTGAATAGGTTTCAGTTTCTTATTTTATTAAAGGGTAAAATAAACTTCCCCATACTTCAGGATCTGGTGCCCTAAATATGATTCAACTTCTTCTTTTACTAATTGGTAAAATAAACTTCCCCATACTTCAGGATCTAGTGCCCTGAATATAATTCAGTTTCTTCTTTTACTAAAGGGTAAAATAAACTTCCACATACTTCAAGATCTGGTGCCCTGAATATGATTCAGTTTCTTCTTTTACTAAAGGGTAAAATAAACTTCCCCATACTTCAAGATCTGGTGCCCTGAATATGATTCAGTTTCTTCTTTTACTAAAGGGTAAAATAAACTTCCCCATGCTTCAAGATCTGATGCCCTGAATATGGTTCAGTTTCTTCTTTTACTAAAGGGTAAAATAAACTTCTCCATACTTCAAGATCTGATGCCCTGAATATGATTCAATTTCTTCTTTTACTATAGGGTAAAATAAACCTCCCCACGCTTCAAGATCTGATGCCCTGAACATGATCCAGTTTTTTCTTTTACTAAAGGGTAAAATAAACTTCCCCCCACTTCAATATCTGATGCCCTGAATATGATTCAGTTTCTTCTTTTACTAAATGGTAAAATAAACCTCCCCACATTTCAATATGAAAGAGCAATGGAAACCAGCTTCTCGATGGAGATGGCCACTTGTTGCTAATCATGATGTAGATAGGATAAGCTTCTCAGGCGAGAACAACCGCTTATTTACAAGAGTAGCAATGATAAGCTTCTTGGATAATAACTGCTTGTCGAGGTTGTAAAATGTAATGATAGGTTGTACAATGTAATGATAAGCTTTTTGTACGAGAACTGTCGCATACCGATTGAATATAATGTAATAATAAGCTTCTTGTACGAGAACTGTCGCATATCAGTGTTGTAAAATGTAATGTAATGATAAGATTCTTGTACGAGAACTGTTGTAACACCCCCTTTCTATACCCCCAAATAATTAAATAAATCATTTAGGCACTTGATAGAAATTTCATCAGAGTTTAATTAATACATGATATAAAAGAGGTGCATTACATTATCATGAAATTAAACACATACAACATCTGCTCAAATAGATATGCAACAATGGGTAACGCACAACTAAGGAATACTGTCCTAAAACCCACATCTCAATATTTAGAATAAAAGCGGAATCATCTAAATATTGAATCAATTCATTCTTATAAACATATACACATAATTCAGTTAATTCATGTTTACAAATCATCCATCAACAAATACATGCACTGAAGTATTGATAACACGAAATCGTATATATATATTGATGCATAATTCAACTAATGTTTAACTGTTTTCGATCCGATTTCGGGTTCTTTCCATGTATTTGTCTAATATTTTGCAGGTATTTGATGATCACGTCTAAACAAGGCAATATGAAGAAAAGAAGCAATTACAGATGAAATATGGACGAAAACCGGATGAAAACAACATGAAAAACGCATAATGCATATTTTGCTGCTGTGACGACCGTCACACGGGTGACGACCGTCACACACCGTAACGACCGTCATGCAGGCAAAAACGCACAACTTCAATTGAACGTGTAAAATGCAGTTCCAAGTCCCAAATAGTGGACCACTACTCCCTGATATTTCTGCCTCTAAGTCCACCTTCTTCATATTACAACCGTTAGAATTCTATTTCTATAAAAGGGGAAGGAGGGGAGCTGAGAAAGGGAGCCGCATTCAGACAGCGAAGTGCTGCCAATTTATCTTCAGAGCAACCTTTCCTTTATTTTATTCTTATTTGTTTCTCTTTTCTTTCTCTGCATTTCTTTGATATTTTGTAATTCCTATTTCCCTTGTACGATCAATTGGCACAAAGACCAGAATCCTGCCAACATTTGTGGAGGATCTGCCCAAAGGCCAATTGGAATATTTACAGGTTTTTAATTTTTAATCGTAATTTCAGTTTTCATTATGATGCATGTTATTAATTACTGTTTTTATTTATGTTTTACCTTTCCCAAATCCATGTCTAGCTAAACCAGAGTAATCGATATGTGGTAATAATTCAGATGGGATTTGATAATAACCGGTTGAAAACTCTCTTTTTCAAAAGTTGTTTATGGTCTGAGTGTTTAAATTTATTTACTGAATAAACTTCGTCGTGAAAGCGAGAACTTATTTAAAAGTAGTTTTGCCACGACAGTGGGAAATTAATTAAGGTACGAACCAACAAGCGACAGCTGCGGTAAGACCAGATAGTAAACACTAGTCATTTGTTTTAATAACAGCGAAAGCACTTTAAAATGAATTAGAACTTAGAGATTTCCAAAAAATAGTTTTAACCCTGAATGGGACACGAAAGCGTACATCCGGCCCTTAGAATTATGACTAGCGTCAACAACCATCGTGAGAAGAAAGTCTTCAGATCACTATTTTTTGCTTAAATAAATTCTGAAAAATATTTCATACACCGGTAACTTGTCAAATCCCCGAAGAACATAATTACTGCATATCGATTCACATAATTATAATTCAAGTAACCTTTTTAGTTTCCTTTAGTGACAAAAAATTATTCCCTCAAACATTACCTACCTAGCTAAACATAGTAACTCCCGAGAACACTAGTTTGATTACGAGTCCCTGTGGGATCGATATCTTTTATTACTACGCGATAGACTGTGCACTTGTAGTTAAGTTGTATTAGACATAGAAAGTCGCGATCAAGTTTTTGGCACCGTTGCCGGGGACCCATTTAGTCAATAGTGTAACCTTCTGTTACGCCGTATAGACTAGGTTAACAATTTCATTTTTCCTTTACTAGTGCTGTCGATTGTATGCCAAGTAATCGCCCACAAGGCGATATCTTAAAACCTTCAGTCGCAGAACTAGAGCGCTTCTTACATTTAAGAAGTCGCATCATTGAGTACCAACTAAAACATAACATTCTCGATCCTCTCACTCCCATTCCCAAATCCGAAGAAGAATCAAAGATGGCCGAAGGACCTCAAAACAAACCGTTGAAGGCATACGCTACACCCTCTCAGATGGAGCCTAGAAGTAGCATTGCTGCCCCAGCTATTACTCGAAACGATTTTGAGCTGAAACCCTCATTGCTGTCAGCTATACAACAAAACCAATTCTCAGGAAATGCAACTGAAGACCCAAACGAACACTTAACGAAGTTTGTACAATACGCAGACACAGTGAAAGCAAATGGAGTAACTCCAGACGCAATAAGACTTCGTCTTTTCCCTTTCTCTCTTAGAGACAGAGCGTGGACATGGTTACAATCCTTACCATCCAACTCCGTTACGATGTGGGAACAGTTGAAGAACGTCTTCTTAGCGATATATTTTCCGCCAAGCAAAACTGCTATGCTTAGAGCTCAAATCAACGGATTTCGACAAAAAGATACTGAATCTCTTTATGAAGCATGGGAACGATTCAAAGATATGATGAGAACATGTCCTCACCACGGTCTAGAATACTGGGTGACGATCCATACTTTCTATAATGGGCTTTTATACAATACCAGATTAACGGTAGACGCCGCCGCGGGCGGTGCACTTATGGATAAGCGATACGACGAAGCCTATCAACTAATCGAAAACATGTCTCAGAACCACTGCCAATGGGGAGGTGAACGCACTCCAACAGAGAAACCCGCAGCGAAAGGTGGGATGTATGAGATCAGCAGCCTTGAAAAGTTCAACGCTAAAGTAGATGCTCTAGCACAGAAGATTGACAGTCTGACCGTTAACCCCACTGCAACCGTCACTGTCGTAACTCCAAACTGCGAGTTATGCGGAAGCACCACTCACAATGCGCCCGAATGCCCATTGCTGGTCGGAATCCCACCAGACCAAGTAAATTATGCTCAAGGAAATCCTTACGCAAATACTTACAACCCAGGTTGGCGAAATCATCCAAACTTTTCTTACAAAAGCGATAATGCATTGCAAATGCCTACTGCTCCGCCAGGATATCAGAAACCAGCCGCTGCTCAGACTGCACCTAGGAAATCAAACCTCGAATTGATGATGGAAAAATTCATAGCTACTCAAGCTCAAACAAACAAAGAATTCCTGAATCAAAACATACACACTAGCGAGCAAATTAAACAGCTGACCGGAAAAGTAGATGCTTTAGCCACCCACAACAAAATGTTAGAAACACAGATATCACAAGTGGCTCAACAACAAGCCTCTGCTACAGCACCCGCTGGCACGTTTCCTGGACAACCCGAACAGAATCCAAAAGGTCAAGCAAATGCTGTCATATTAAGAAGTGGAAAAGAATTGGACGAACCGATCAATCCGAGGACCGAAAACTCAGCCATGCAACAAAAACCAACTGAACAAGCAGAAAAGGAATCCGAGTTAGAGAAGAAGGAAGACAACGAGAAGGAGGAAACAGCAAGTGAAAAAACTCAAGCACCTCCAGCGCCATATAAACCACCTATCCCTTATCCTCAAAGATTAATAAACTCCAAAACTTCAGGTCAGTTTAAGAAATTTGTAGAGCTCCTTAAACAGTTGAATATCACTATTCCTTTTACAGAAGCAATAACTCAAAGGTCGTCATACGCTAAATTTCTCAAAGAAATCCTGTCAAATAAGAGAAAGATCGAGGATAACGAAACAGTTACACTTACTGCAGAGTGTAGCGCTATCATTCAAAACCGCATGCCTCCTAAATTAAAAGACCCAGGTAGTTTCTCCATACCCTGCGTCATAGGAAAGTTCGTAATAGACAAAGCTCTATGCGATTTAGGAGCCAGTATCAGTGTTATGCCTTTATCTATATGCAAAAAGCTGAATATGGGAGACCTAAGACCAACCAAAATGTTCGTACAATTAGCTGATCGATCAGTAAAATATCCCGTCGGAATACTGGAAAACGTTCCAGTACGCATAGGACAATTCTACATCCCAACCGACTTCATAATCATGGACATCAAAGAGGACTCTGTTACCCCAATTATCCTAGGAAGACCGTTCCTAGCTACAGCCGGAGCTATTATAGACGTGAAGAAAGGAAGGCTAACATTCGAAGTAGGAGAAGAAAAGATAGAGTTCATTCTCATCAAGTTCTTACAAGCACCAGCCATAGACGATACCTGCTATTTAGTAGATGTAATTGACGAATGCATAAGAGAACTTGAAAATGAAGAGACCACGTATTCAGAAATGATAAAGATTCAAATACCCGATATATCTGAAGACGATGATTGGCGTAAACCGTATAAAGACGACAGCCTAAGCGAAAGCTTAGCACTAACCCCAAACCATATGCCAGGTCCGAAGAACCCATCTTTAGAACTTAAAACACTACCCAAAAACCTTGAATATGAATTCCTAGACGATGAACTAAAAAGACCAGTGATAGTCAACGCCGACTTAGGACAACTAGAAACCATAAAACTATTAGAAGTCCTAAAGAAGTACCCCACCGCGTTAGGCTATAACATAAGCGATCTAAAAGGTATAAGCCCTTCAATCTGTATGCATCGAATTACAATAGAGGAAGACTCTAAAACCTCTAGAGAGCATCAGAGGAGACTGAACCCCATCCTAAGCACTGTAGTCAGAGATGAAGTAAAGAAATTGCTAGATGCAGGAATCATCTATCCAATCTCCGATAGTGAATGAGTTAGCCCAGTTCATGTCATACCAAAGAAAGGAGGAGTCACAGTAGTTAAGAACGAAAAAGGTGAATCAATAACAAAAAGAGTCGTGACTGGAAGCAGGATGTGCATTGATTATAGAAAGCTTAACAAAGCCACACGAAAAGATCACTTCCCGTTACCCTTCATATACCAAATGTTAGAAAGATTAGCCAAACATTCGTATTTCTGCTATCTAGATGGCTATTCAGGATTTTTCCAAATTCCCATTCATCCTGATGACCAAGAAAAGACTACATTCACATGTCCTTATGGTACTTTTGCTTACCGCCGAATGCCGTTCGGACTTTGTAATGCTCCAGCAACCTTCCAAAGATGCATGATGACAATCTTCACAGATTTCATAGATGACATCATGGAAATATTTATGGACGATT
The DNA here is from genome assembly GCA_963859935.3 of Lathyrus sativus. NCBI lineage: Eukaryota > Viridiplantae > Streptophyta > Magnoliopsida > Fabales > Fabaceae > Lathyrus > Lathyrus sativus. Next base: position 603,097,724 of record OZ012737.1, on the reverse strand, counting down.
TCTCGATATGTGGACAAAGTTTCGAAGGATGCCTACAAAACTTAGAAATGGTATTAGAACGTTGTGTAAAAGTGAACATCGTCCTAAATTGGGAAAAATGCCATTTTATGGTCCGACAAGGAATAGTTCTAGGACATGTCATATCGAATAAAGGAATCGAGGTCGACAAAGCGAAAATAGAGATTATAAAAGATCTCCAACCTCCAAAATCCGTACGAGAAATACGGAGTTTTCTAGGACATGTCGGTTTCTACCGAAGATTTATAAAAGATTTTTCAAAAATCACAAAACCTTTGACCGGCCTGTTGATGAAAGATGCTGAGTTCGTCTTCGACGACGACTGTCTAAAAGCATTCGAAACATTAAAATCAGCCTTTATCACCGCACCGATTATGCAACCACTCAATTGGTGACTACCGTTCGAAATCATGTGCGATGCGAGTGATTATGCTGTAGGCGCAGTTCTAGGACAAAGGAAGGACAAGAAGCTTCATGCCATCTACTATGCCAGTAGAACCTTAGATCCTGCCCAAATGAACTATGCTACAACAGAAAAGGAACTTCTAGCAGTTATATTTGCGCTTGACAAATTCCGTTCTTACTTAGTAGGAGCAAAAATTATCATATACACAGACCACGCTGCCATTAGGTACCTAATAAGCAAAAAGGATGCCAAACCAAGATTATTGAGATGGATCATGTTATTACAAGAGTTTGACTTAGAAATCAAAGATAAGAAAGGAACCGAGAACGTTGTTGCAGATCACTTATCCCGAATAGAAGACATCAAACATGAACCAGTACCGATAAATGACGATTTCCCGTACGAACATTTGATAGCCAAATTAGAAAGTGACATGCCTAACTTAATCTCGGAAGATCCAGAACTCGAAAAAGCCGTAGAAGCCGTCTATGCCCAAGTCACATTACCTTGGTATGCTGACATCGTTAATTACCTAGCTGCAGGCGTGCTTCCACCGGATCTCACTTATCAGCAAAAGAAGAAATTCTTCCACGATCTGAAACACTATTATTGGGACGAACCTCTACTCTTCAAGAGAGGGGCCGATAACATATACCGTCGCTGTGTCCCAGAGGAAGAAATAGAGAATATCATTTCCCAATGCCATTCAGCACCATATGGTGGTCATGCTAGTACATCCAAGACGTGCGCTAAGATTCTCCAAGCCGGCTTATTCTGGCCTAACCTCTGGAAAGACGTTCACATTGCTGTGCTAAAATGTGATAGATGCCAACGAACTGGCAACATCTCACGACGCGATGAAATGCCTCAGAAAGGAATCTTAGAGGTAGAAATATTTGACGTATGGGGAATAGATTTCATGGGACCATTCCCGCCTTCTTTTGGTAATAACTACATACTCGTCGTTGTAGACTATGTGTCTAAATGGATAGAAGCCATTGCTGCTCCAACAAATGACGCACGAGTAGTAATCAAACTCTTCAAAAACACAATCTTTCCTAGATTCGGTGTACCCAGACTAGTCATTAGTGACGGCGGATCACACTTCATATCGCGAATCTTTGATAAACTTCTTTCTAAATATGGAGTCCGACATCGAGTAGCTACACCTTATCATCCGCAAACTAGCGGACAAGTAGAGGTCTCGAACAGAGAAATAAAACAGATATTGGAAAAGACTGTCGCTACCTCAAGGAAAGATTGGTCATCAAAGTTAAATGAAGCTTTATGGGCTTATAGGACCGCTTTTAAGACACCAATAGGTACTACACCCTACAAATTAGTTTACGGTAAATCCTGTCATCTCCCTGTAGAATTAGAGCATAAGGCCTTCTGGGCCATTAAAACACTTAATTTCAACTACACCGAGGTAGGAGAAAAACGAATCTTGAACTTACACGAATTAGAAGAACTTCGATTGGACGCTTATGAAAATGCCCGTATCTACAAAGAACGAACTAAAAAATGGCATGATAAACGTTCAGTCAAGAAACAATTCAGTGTGGGAGACATCGTACTGCTATTTAACTCGAGATTAAAACTCTTCCCAGGTAAACTAAAATCTAGGTGGTCTGGACCTTTTGAAGTGACTAAAGTACTTCAGAGTGGAGCTGTTGAAATTACCGATAAGACGAATGCACCGTTTATCGTAAACGGGCAACGTTTAAAACATTATAATAAGAACGAAAACAGCCCTCAAGTCTGCAGTATAGCATTGCTTGAGCTTCCAGCTCAAACACCCGAATAGCTTGTCACCAAGCTATCGTCAGGCTTTAGACGTTAAAAACAGCGCTTACTGGGAGGCAACCCAATTTTTCCGCATTTTCCTCGTTACTGTATTTCATTCCCATTTTTATTTAAAATTTTACTTTGAAACTTTAACAAAAAATTCTAAACTTAAAATTGCTACTATTTTTACTTTCTTTTATTTTCATATTTTATTTTATTTTTCTCTTTTATTTTTTGTTTTTTGTTTTTACCGCCTTTTGTTTTTATAAAAAAATCCTGACTTCAAATTTCTGTTTTAAACTTTTCAGGATTTTAAAAGTCTTCAAAACCTTCCTCCTGTTTTTCTCCGACTTACCTGCGAGTATGGCCGCGTACGACTTCACAAAGGTTCATTTTCGAGGATTAGCTCAAAAGGCAAGATTTGAAGCATTAACTGAGAGGGGCATAGCCTTAACACTGTATTATGATAAGTCTACCATGGAGAAACTAGGAATCACTGACAGCATCCAATACCTGTTTAATCAATTAGGCTGGGAGAACACTGCTTTGAAAACCCGTTTTGCTACCTATAAGGACCTCACCTACGAATTCCTTAGTTCCTTCAGGTATTTACCCAACTATGGTTTTGGATCCAACACAGAGCTGATCACCTTTAGGATGTTTGGAATGGACCAAACCCATAGCCGAATGTCATTAGCTAACCTCCTAGGATTTCCTAGCGGACCACATGTGTTCATCAGTGCAGAAGATGACGATCTTGATTTTGAACTCAACCAGTTCTGGGGTAGAATCACAGGCGACTATCACCCTGAACCAGACAGAATGTATAATGATGAGATTCATAACCCAGCTTTCAGATACTTTCATAAGATACTAGCTCACACCCTTTTCGGTAAAGAAGAAAATATTACTACAGTATCTAAAGAAGAGTTATTTATCATGTTCTGTGCTTCTCAGGGCCGTACAATGAATGCGGTACCTTTCATGATGAGATCCTTCCGACGCCTCACTCAGGACCCACAATCACCTATTCTAATAGGAGGCCTCGTGACAATGATTGCCCACGAGCTTGGCCTTAGATTCCACTTAAATGCAAGCACTAGTTTTGGCACCATCCGACCCATGAATATCCAGTTCTGCTTTAACAGGCGCATTTTAAGAACTATGGGACCTGGACCTTACGAGTACCTCATCAATGACAAACCTATCCAGCTATTCACATTGCCAAATCATCAGATGACAAGTATCCATAACAAGGACAACTGGCTTTATGAATTGGATGAGCCTATGGGATCTCCTTCACCTCAATCAACACCACAGAACTACATGTACGACATTGATCACATCTCTGAAGCACACGATTATATGTACTATGAGGATGCCGTATCAGAAGCTGAGGTAAACCCTACGACCCCTCCGCATTACAACACCTATCCTGAGCCCATTCCTGAGGAGACCACCGACAAAATGGATACTGTTCTGCACCAATTGGACAACGTTGATGCAACTCTGACCACCATAAAAGCAGACATCACAAGCATCCACAGCGAACTCGTAGTCTTCATGGACTTAGTCTGTGACCAGCTCGACTACTACCCCCGGAAGTTTGACGAATTGAAGGCACGAAAAAACTGAGATATTAGATTTAGTTTAGTTTAGTTTTTCTACTTTCCGTCCGTTTTCAATTATTTTGATTTTTGCATTGTTAGTTTCCTTATGTATTACATTACAATCATTCTAATTAGTTGTTATTTCAATTATATTCTTTATTCATTTATTCTATTTTTACGCTATTTTATGTTTCTTGGCCGATATAAAGCATTGCCATATCAATACTAGGCCTCAAAACCATTGCAAGAACACCCCCATAGCAAAATTCTGCGTTCTGCAGATTTTGCTGGTGTGACGACCGTCACAGAAGCCTGACGCTCGTCACACGGGTGACGACCGTCACAGATACGTGACGACCGTCACGAGCCCAAAACTGTTATCTGCTATAACAGGGGTTGCGTTTTCTCTCCCACTCATATCCTTTCAACTTCCAATCATCACAAACTCACACCCCACTCCCAATTTTCGTTTTCCCCACCTTGCTCCATATATTCCAACCCCCATCTCAACTTCCTAATACACTTCTGTACCATTTTTTCACTCCACAGAACCAACTCCATCCACATTTCCTCCGCATCCTCCAACAATGGCGAGAAACAACGAAACCCCAGACCTCAGCAACATCGTGTTCAGCGACAGCGACTCCGGAGAGAAACAGCGAGTCAACTATATCGCATTCCATCAACGGTCGCTACAGCCGACCCACTACCCGTATATCCCATCCCTCATGGAGCTCGGACTCCTTGAAGGCTTCACTTGGATGATCCAAAGAGCCGACATCTTGGAACCTCTGCACAAATCCGCAGCCGACGTACGAACAACTCACCCTCGAGTTCCTCAGTTTGTTCACCTACGTCACTTCCAGCGGCGACCTCAGCCAACACTCCGGTGCCGCATGCTTCCGGATGTTCAGCACGAACTATCAACTGAACCAGAACCAGATTGCCGCCATCTTACAATTCCCTCGCGGCGACAATGCTCACCGCCGCCTCACCGAACAGTTCCAGCACGAAGCCTTCGCGCTCTGGTACCAGTTAACCGGAATCAATGTCGATGGCTGGGATTCTCTGCACGCAACGCATATCCACAACCCGACCATCCGGTATTTCCACCGAGTACTGAGCAACACCATCTTCGCTCGGGATAACAACCATAAGGTGAACTCGAAAGAGTTCTTCTTTCTCCGCTGTGTCTTCAATAACGAGCCCATCAACGCCGCTCCGTTCCTCCTGGCCCACATTCAGGCCAACTGTAACCGTGGCTCTAAGCCATTTTACTTTGGCGGGATTGTTACTGCCATTGCACTTGGGCTGAACCTCGGTGACCGCCTCCAGCATCTCCATGCCATTCCCTCGGTGTTCCTCGACACCGACCACTGCAGAGCCTCTCACCTCATCCGTTCCAAAGCCGATGGCAAATACCACCCGGTCATGCGTGGCAAAACCGTCAGAAGTATCATCCTGCCATCACGCACCCGGATGCACCCAGAGGATCGTGCCAACTGGCTATTTGACCTCAATGACCCTGCTGCTGCCGCTGTTCCAACTCAGACCCACACCCAAGGTTCTGATGACGAAATCCAAGATGAGTTGGACAGACCTGAGCAACCGGTGGCATCGCAACCACTTCCTTCCGAAGGTACATCCTACTGCCGCCGCCGCCATCGTCCAGAGCCCGACTACTCCGAAGAAGACCTCCGCCGATCTCTCGACCAGCAGGCCCAGATACTCGCTATGATGCAGCAGCAGAATCAACGAGCAGAGCAGTTCGAAGCTTGGCATCGGACCCAAATGCAACAACACCGGCCAGGAAACCATTACTGAGAACTTGGCGAATCTGACCTTGCAGTTCGAAGGACTCCGCGACTATGTCCATCATACCGGAGCACTGGACTTTGAGGCCCGAGCCGACCAAGTCAGAGCCAGAGGACGCGAGAGAGGACGTGATCGAGGCAGAGGCCGTGATTAGTTACTCTTTTCCTTATTTGTTTACTATATTTTCAGTTTCTTTGTATTTTCATTCTCCCTTGTATTTCCCTCTCGCATTCTTTCAAATCAGTGGGGACACTGATTGAGATAGTGTGGGAGCGGAGCGTTTATTTCCCATTCCCTTGTACTTTTAATTTCGTAATTTCAATTCGAACATTTTCACGTATTAACAAATAAAAGCTCTTTTATATATCTTTTTTCGTTACGCAAACATCCCCACTTTATTCGACATAAACAAAAAAATTTCGTTCGTTCCTCAAAAGCAAAAGCATCACGAGAATGCGCCCAAGTTCAAACCAAGTTTTGAAACTCCGAGACGACAATTCTAACAAAACCAGTACCGTCCTGACACCCTAGATCTCCGGTTTATGCGAGTCGGTTTCACTACCTACGTGTACCAAAGTTTCAAGTGTCTACGCAAACTCAGCCCCAAGTAGTTTATACTAGCAGTCAGCACCATCCTAAAACACTTCTAAGCGAGCGACCAATGCAAATAAGTGTATGATCTCCAAAAAGATGAAAAATCATGAAAAGAAAGCCATTTAGCCAAAATATAAAGACGCGTTCCCTCTAAGTTAGGTGCTCCTCACCCGAGCATTTAGCCCAACGGTACGAAAACTCATTGAAAAATCAATGGTATAAGCTTATGAGCAATGAAAAAGATAAAAACAGAAAGGAGATCATATTCACTAACAGGTCGACTTGCCATGAAAGTGTATGGACAACGGGCTTAATGTGATTGCGCCAGAACAAATAGGGTGAACTAGACGCGAGAACCTTGATACCAAGCTACAGTAGCATGACTAGGACCGATTTGCATAAGAAGGAGACCTCCGAAGACTTGTAGTCCAGTGTCGTCACCGTACTCGTTTTTGTTCCTACTAAGAATCCCGGTTTTTCCCAACTTGGTGAATGAGGAAGCTGCCTCGTGCTTGCCGACTTTTTCCTGTTTTACTTGAGGACAAGCAAAGATTCAAGCTTAGGGGAGTTTGATAACATGAAATCGTATATATATATATATATATATATATATATATATATTGATGCATAATTCAACTAATGTTTAACTGTTTTTGATCCGATTTCGGGTTCTTTCCATGTATTTGTCTGATATTTTGCAGGTATTTGATGATCACGTCTAAACAAGGCAATATGAAGAAAAGAAGCAATTACATATGAAATATGGACGAAAACCGGATGAAAACAACATGAAAAACGCATAATGCATATTTTGCTGCTGTGACGACCGTCACAGCTCCATGACGACCGTCACACACCGTGACGACCGTCATGCAGGCAAAAACGCACAACTTCAATTGAACGTGTAAAATGCAGTTCCAAGTCCCAAATAGTGGACCACTACTCCCTGATATTTCTGCCTCTAAGTCCACCTTCTTCATATTACAATCGTTAGAATTCTATTTCTATAAAAAGGGAAGGAGGGGAGTTGAGAAAGGGAGTCGCATTCAGACAACAAAGTGCTGCCAATTTATCTTCAGAGCAACCTTTCCTTTATTTTATTCTTATTTGTTTCTCTTTTCTTTCTCTGCATTTCTTTGATATTTTGTAATTTCTATTTCCCTTGTACGATCAATTGGCACAAAGACCAGAATCCTGCCAACATTTGTGGAGGATCTGCCCAAAGGCCAATTGGAATATTTACAGTTTTTTAATTTTTAATCGTAATTTCAGTTTTCATTATGATGCATGTTATTAATTACTGTTTTTATTTATGTTTTACCTTTCCCAAATCCATGTCTAGCTAAACCAGAGTAATCGATATGTGGTAATAATTCAGATGGGATTTGATAATAACCGGTTGAAAACTCTCTTTTTCAAAAGTTGTTTATGGTCTGAGTGTTTAAATTTATTTACTGAATAAACTTCGTCGCGAAAGCGAGAACTTATTTAAAAGTAGTTTTGCCACGACAGTGGGAAATTAATTAAGGTACGAACCAACAAGCGACAGCTGCGGTAAGACCAGATAGTAAACACTAGTCATTTGTTTTAATAACAACGAAAGCACTTTAAAATGAATTAGAACTTAGAGATTTCCAAAAAATAGTTTTTACCCCGAATGGGACACGAAAGCGTACATCCGGCCCTTAGAATTATGACTAGCGTCAATAACCATCGTGAGACGAAAGTCTTCAGATCACTATTTTCTGCTTAAATAAATTCTGAAAAATATTTCATACACCGGTAACTTGTCAAATCCCCGAAGAACATAATTACTGCATATCGATTCATATAATTATAATTCAAGTAACCTTTTTAGTTTCCTTTAGTGACAAAAAATTATTCCCTTAAACATTACCTACCTAGCTAAACATAGTAACTCCCGAGAACACTAGTTTGATTACGAGTCCCTGTGGGATCGATATCTTTTATTACTACGCGATAGACTGTGCACTTGCAGTTAAGTTGTATTAGACATAGAAAGTCGCGATCATGTATCACAAAAGAATCAGAACAAGTGTATTTCCAAAAAGAGGCAAAGGCTTCCTAACTACCCAGATGTTACATATCAGAGCCATCGACCAAACATAAAGAAGACCCGCTTCACAAAAAGGACCTCCAGCAATCCTACTCTGCAATGCCTCATAGAGCATTATAAAACAGCAGAAGGGTGAGAAACAATATTATAACAGTCAACGCATAAAATTATATATCTACACAAATTATACATAATTCACATTCTCACCAAATACATCATATACTTCACAATTCACATTTTTATAACTAAGCATATTCACCAATCATGCTTCTACACTTACACATTATTTCCACATAAACATTTACAATTATGTTTACTTCAACAAACCACATAAACATGCACAACATGTTCATTTCACCAATACATCACATGAAGATGACAATGCAACTTATAGAGACCGACTCCTCGACTCTATGCAGATGCAAAATGCGGTACTGACTCAACTTAGCAGATTCTCCAAGGAATCAAGTATTCAGCAGATTCTCCAAGGAATCAAATATTCATCAAATTCTCCGAGGAATTGAATATTCAGCAGATTCTCCAAGGAATCAAATACAACAACCGATTCTCCAAGGAATCAACATATATCGACTGATTCTCCAAGGAATCAACATTTCTAGAATGTCCATCATAATGCCCTTTATGCAAAATGACTCACAACATTTCTCTACGTGCATATGTATTCACAATTATATCGTCATGCATATACATCTCATACAAGTACATACAATCTATGTACATTCATGTTAATCCATCTTGCATTTTCATTCAGTTCAGACAAATGCATAAAATTGCCACACGACTACCATTCCACATTTAAGAATCGATTTCTAGGATTCACGCCCGAAGGCTACCCACAGCTCATCACAATAGTACACAAGCTATCTATATCATATAGGATTAACATAATTGAATCAAGTAATTAATCATTGGATGGATAAGACAAAACAAAAACAATGTTGTCCTGTTCGCCAGCCTTCGCCTGGCGAAGCCACGCAGCGAATGCTCGCTGGCCTTCGCCTGGCGAACTCCCCAGCGAAGCCCACTAGGAGTTATTATGGAGTTACTCACTAGCACTCGCTAGCACACTCGCCTGGCGAACCTTTGCCACACTCATTCGCCTGGCGAACTTGCCAGCGAAGACAGGGTGTTTTGGTTCTGTTTGTGTTCGCTACTACTCGCTGGGCTTCACCTGGCAAAGCTTCGCTGATGTTCGCCTGGCGAGCCTGCGAAATCAGAACTCCCATGGCTGTCTAAAAGCCCAACCCTCACAAACCGACCGATTCAAAAACCAAACAACTTCAGTAAGCTCAACCCAATAATACCCGACTATACTACTCCATCCATTCTCGATTCTAACCGGTTAAAACAACATTCTATCGATTAAATCCTAATATTGCCCTAAGATGAAAATGAGTAGAAACTATCCTCAATCCAAAATAACACAATCAAAAGCATACATAATCATACACATTAACAGTATAATAGAGTTTCACACCCTTACCCGATCGATTGAAAGTTTGGTAGTTGATCTTGAAGAAATTCTAGGTTTTCCTCTTCCTTCTCCTCTTTCTCTTCTCTCTTCTTTCTTTCCTCTTATTTTCCACCAATTTTTCTATTTTTCTCCTTTTCTCACTTATATCCTATTCTATTTTCTTTCCTCTATATTTCTTTCCAAACACTTATCAAATAATCCCTCACAAAATATCCAACTTAATATTAATTGCTAAATGTCCAAAATACCCTCTATTCTATTTTCCCCGAAAACTCTCCGAATCGGTAAAATAGCACAATATTGCAATTAAACATATCAACACATAAATTCCACAACCACAATAACAATTATCCAAATAAATAAAAAGGACTCAACAAAAATGGGAATTCGGAATTTGGGGCGTTACAACTGTCGCATCGGTTGTAAAATGTAATGATAAGCTTCTCGGACGAGAACTTTCGTCTACCGTTTTTAAAATGTAATGTAATGATAAGCTTCCCAGACGAGAAATGCCGCTTATCTGCAAAGGCAGTGTGAAGGCTCTGCTCGAAAGATAATGCAAAATAAATGCATGTCTAGGTTGGTTCGGCGAACGGCAGGACCGAAGTTTAATCTAGAATCGAGCTAGAAAGAAACTGTCAAACAAGATTCTATTGAGGAATTGAAATTAAATGGGGATTATCTTGTCCTAACGCGGAAAGATAACTGAAATAACCATCATCCATGAGGGTTGAAATCACTGGAGGAACTGGAAAATAGTAGGTATTTTATGCTTAGGGCTGACGATCTACTTGGAGAGAGCGGACGAACCCAGTTACTCGGCGGTAGCCACGGCCAAAGTAACGAAAAAAGATAAACGGGGAATAACAACCATGCAGATGCTAATGCGCATGTCAATGCGTGTGTAAATGAAAATGAAATGAGCATGTAATGATCATGCTTATACTGATGTATATGCTAACAAAACAGACGAGAGGTGGAGCAAACAGGAGATGAAATAAACATCTCAACGGGGACACCCGGCGACCTCTGCAACAGTGCATCTATCAAGGGATAGTGAAAGTCGTTGGTGGAACCAAATCTTGCTTCGAAGTTCCAAGTTCTCTGAGGAGAACCCAAAATTACACTTGGGGATACGATATCATGACTTCACATGGGGGGTACGGTATCATGACTTCACATGGGGATACAATATCATGACTTCACTGGAGGGATAACTATCATGAATCTGAATTCTAATCAAAGAATACCTGTTCACGGGGAGAGTCATCTTAGGATTAGAGACCTCTGTGGATAAAATAAATATCCGATTCATGGGGAAGTGTAAAGCGAGGAAGCTTTATGGAGAAAGTGTAGCAACTTCCTGGGAAAGTACATTGACTTCCTAGGGAAAGTACATCAAACTTCCTTGGGGAAAAGTACATCAAACTTCCTTGGGGGAAGTATCTCGACTTCTTGGGGAGAACGAAAATCTCCTGGGGGGAAACTTCTTGAGGAAATTAATGGTAAATTTGGCGAGGAGAAGGTGATTCCACTAGGAGTGGGTCCTCAAATAATATTTATCACTCGGAAGATACTGGGGAGATCTCTGCAGTCTTGAAAATCACTGGAGATTACTGGATCAATCCAAAAGTGTTGTCAGCTTATAGTCTCGTTGAGGACTTGCTCTGAGGCAATGGTTTAAAATTATTTCTGCAACGATGAGATTTATTGGGGGAATGAAGACCGTCTGAAGTAAAATTCATCGTGTGCATGAAGAGTGTTATGAAACAAGTTAGTTTTGATCTTAATGGACTTTGTAGTAGTCGCCATTTTGAAAAATGTAATGCCCCTGAGTACATACTTTGTGAGAGAGTCATATCGAGAGGATTTTACAGAGAATAATGGAATTCAAATGCCCCACTATTTTCAAACTCTTGGAAAAATTTGTCGGATCTCGACATAACTGGCCCATCTCGACAGTGTTATGACTGAGTCTTCGAGAGATAGCTCTAAAGAAAGTCAGGCTTGCATCAGTAAGTGATTTGGAAACCTCCTGCCCTTTTTCAACAAAATCTTCAAGTTCCATTGTTGACGTCTATGTGCCAGTTTCTAAGATGCCAGGCAAAACCAACACGCATGAAATGCTGATCCCGAAATTGTTAGTGCACATCTATATTTGTCTTGAAGTTGTTTTTGTTTTAAAAAAGATATCGTAATAACTTGTGATCGAAATCACTAGTTAGGATATGAATTTAATTTATAATGCCATCATTAAATTGAGCATATCTCATAGAAGTCAGGAAACATTATCTCGTCTAGTAGGATTTCAAAATGAACCCCACTTTAATTAGGTATTTTAAAGGTTGCATTGTGGCTTGGTTCATGGTTTTGAGAAACAAAGGATAGACGCTCAAAGTTTATTTATACCCACCCATTCTTCGTGATGTTCTCCAATCCTATATTCAATTAACTGGATACGAGCACTCATATCTCAATCGGATCTGATATGATCGAGAACTTATTAAGGCTTCGGACATGGGAGTCACTCACCTATTTTCTTTTGATGCTCGACCACACGACTTTGTTCTTCATTGGGAATTCTTTATTGTAACCCCTTTGTTTTTTTGCTTTGGCATTTTTATTCCCTAATTTTTTCCTGGACGACGTCTTTTGGATTTGATGTTAGAGTCCAGCGGGATGCCCCAGTTTTTCCTAAGTCTCCTTCATAGGTTTTGACTTAGCGGGTTATATTTTTTTGAACGAGTCGTGTGACTCTTTTGTTATTTTGGCCTTTTTGGAAGGATTGCGACTGCCCCACTCCTTAGGTAGTCGAGGGACGGTCATTGCATTTTTTGACTTCTACTCTCCTAATATGTTAGGGATAGATGAAATGGGTTCTCGAGTGTTCACTCCCCCTCTTTGAGAGTCTGAGCGCTCGATCATTTTAACTGAAAAACTACCCTGCCCCAGGTTAAAGTCGAGGTTTTTTATTTGGAAAAGAAAACTCCTACTTCAAAGCTCAAAGGGGTTAAAAAGGGATTATCATCCTTATATCTCCAGTGTTTGGGATTTGAAACAATGTCTTACATCATCAGCAGGTTTCAATCGAAAGCATACAACAAGAGATCTGACGTTTTTGGTTCATCATCCTTCTCCCAATTCTCTATCAAAGCAAAAGATTAGGTAAAGTTGACATTATAGATTATGAAAAATAAATTTTGAGTGAATACGAATGGAGTTCTTCAAGACAACCATATGTATTGCATTAATTATTCAAAACAAACAAGTTCGTACATGCTAATTATGCTTTTACAACCAAAGAAATAAAATACATATAAGTAAACAAAATGAACTGTCTGACAATTTCTTCAACAGGTGTTTATGAAGTCTTTATATTCAAGGTCGGCACTGTAGTAGTGGTTTCCTTTGGTGGAGTCTCGTTGAAATAGGGAGTATGAATACGATCACTGCGAGTCATCTTGCTTGCCCAAGCTATGTTGGTCACATCCTCATTATCAGTCTTCAAATCTTCCTTCAGACTAACCTTCTTAAATTCTTCGTCAATCATGGTCACCTCATTTTGAGGAATACTGAAAGGAAATGGGCTAGGCTTCTGAATAATTACCGGCTTCGGCTGATTCGTTGTAGGAGCAACTGGCTTAGATATGTTGAAAACAGGCTTTGCAGAGCTTGATCATGGCAAATGGAAAATCCTGAGAGGAGTCCTGATCTGAGAAGCGTCAAGAATAAGGCTTTCATCAATAACATTAACAGCCTCATGGTTAGGCAAAAGGTTGTTCTTAACATTTGGCTGAAGATTATCAAAAGATAGTATCTTCTTTTCCATTAATTCCCCGACAATGGACTTGAGAGCGTAACAGTCTTCTAAATCATGGTCAGGCGCACCCTCATGCAATAAACAATGAGCGGCGACATTGTAATTGGCAGGTAAAGGATCTAAAGGTGGGCCCATAACTCGTGTAGCAATCAAGCCTTGTTGCACTAATGAAGGGTACAACTTGGTAAAAGTCATCGGAATCGAAGGACATAACTTGTACTGTCTCCTATTCAGACCATTCTGACGAGGTACCTGCTTCTTCAGTTGTTGATAAGTAGGAGCATTTAACACTCATTGAGAGTTGGAAGGAACTTGTGCAGGCTGATAACCAGGAGGTTGTTGATATACCGGAGGCTGATAGATCAGATCCGGTTGCACAGGCTGATAGGTAGGAAACGGCTGATTGAAGGCAGGTGTAATAGTAGCTACATAGGGTTGTTGAGCATACTGAACGAGATAACCTTAAACATAATTCCGCTGATGTTGCCAAGGTTGATAATCAGCCATTTTACGGTTATACCTGCTCGAGTGACTCTTCGGGCGTGTAGTTATTTCATAATGGTCGAAGCTCGAAGTTTTAAACTTCGGAGGAATAACTTGTTAAGCAACAGGAGGCACCAAACTGGGTTGAAGACCATAAGGAGGTACATTCGCAATAGTAACAGCTGGTTGAGGATCCCTGATAGTACCGGTAATCTCAGAGACAACAGTAGGCTAATTATCCATCTTTGCATTAAGAGCTTGTAGCATCTCCATAATTTTCCCCACACTTCCTCGAAGGTCTTCGAGTTCATTGTTGACATGATTAATCTCTTGATTTTTTTCTTCCATCCTTTTCTGAGCTTGGACTCTAGTGTTATACGGATGCAAAGGACTCAGGGTGATAGAACTAGAAGGCGAGAGAACTGAGAATGAGAAACCGGGAGACAAATACAATGCAAAACATGATGCTAAAATGCAGAATGCAAATGAAAGATTTCATGGGATTCAAGCATTTACGAATATCGCGGGATACCAAAAGAAAGATTTATTTATTAATTTTGAAAATGGATTACAAGTAAAGATTCTTAAAAGAAGGTCTTGACATAACAGCTAAATAAAACTAATAAAGTCCTAAGGAAGCTTCACGTTCTGCTCCTTGCTATTCTCTTCTAGCTAGGCATTTTTAAGGATGAGCCTGTCTTCAAAAGGTAGATTGAAGGTCATAGGGAAATAAATCCTCCATTAAAACCAAGCAAGGGTGCGTTAGCAAAGTCTCCACAACCATCAATGATTAATGTCCCATCATACACACAGTTATACCAATCGATGTCTGAGTGAGTTAGAGCCATAATTCTTTGTGACCAGCGTCCTTTATCGAGATCCCAAAAAGAAACAGACTTGGGCAAGTGCGAAATAAATCACTTGTATAATAAAGGCACACAACAAGTGATCATCCCTCCACCATGGAAGTTTTGGAGATGTACAGAATACGAAGCGTTAGCCAACAAAGTTGGTACTGGATTATTCTTCATGAAGATCTTGATGGTGTTAAGATCAACAAATCCTTCAAAACTTGGGAAAAGTAGCACTCCATAAATAAGCAAGGCGAGAATTGCCTCAGATGCATTCATGCTCATATGATCAACATAGTATTGGGCTCTATTGATTAAGAAGGTTGTGGGTAACCCAAAAGTTCCACCTTTGGTGATCATATTTCCCTTGATGTCGGATAACTTCAAACATATGGCTCTAGCAATGCCATTCTCTTTAGGGTCTTTCTCCAAGAAAGGGAAAGAAGATTCATCAAGAATAGGTAACCCAACCAATTGAGAGTACTCTTCTAAAAGTAGGCAAGAGCTGATAATCTGGGAATGTATAAGAATGATAATCCGGATCATAGAATAGTAACAAAGTAGAAAGAAGTCCCTCGTCCACTTGAAGTTTCAAAAAAGGTAACAACTTCCCATACTTGTTTCTGAACCCCTCTTGATTTTCAACCAAAGCTCCTAACTTCCTTAGGTCATCCAACTTAAGACCCTTAAAAGAATATTTCAAAGTACTTTCCTATTGTAATCCATGGTATCCTACAATGTTCATAAGTAAAGATGAATTCCATGAAACCTAATGCAATATGATGCTTTATGGATGCAATGCACAAATACACGCAAGTAAACAAAAGTCCTAGGTTAGAGGGACAATGAGCGGAGTCAAGGTCTACCCATCCCAAAAAGGTATGTACTATAGGTTAGTTGTACCTGCAGAACAAGGGTTCTAATGAAGTGCCCAAAGTCATCAGTCCATCTTTTGGATATTATCAATTTCCCGATTGACTCGGTGGTTAGTAATATTCTCAAGAGAACCTCTTTTGAATGTAGTATTGCGTAATAACTATTTTGGGAATACTCCCTCATAGTCCTCGAACTACGTCCTAGATAAGGCCAAAGTTGAAGGTAGGAAAAACACTTAGAAGGGGGGGGGTTGAATAAGGGTTTCAAAAACAATTATGACAATAGAAAAATAACACGTTATTTTATCCTGGTTCGTTTTGAACTCAAACTACTCCAGTCCACCCGGCCAAGGTGATTTTTCCTTTCTCAACAAGGACTTTATCCATTAATAAAAACTTGATTACAGTGATTTCCACTAAGACAAACTATCTTAGTCTTCTCAAGAATTCTGACCACAACTTGGTCTCTCAAGGAACCTTTTCAATAAAGAAAATACAAAGTGTTTATGTGCTTCTAAAAAGCTATAATCACAATAGTGATTTTTACACAAATTGAAGAACAGATAAAATAAGTATGTTTGTTGTTTGAAGTTGTTTGAATAAGATACTTGCTCGTTAGTCCGTTTTTCGTTTGTTGTTCGATAATCTTGAAATAATGTTGAAGGCTTGCTTAAATAGACTTCACATATATTTCTTGAAGAACGTGCAGCTGTTGCCTTTTGTCTTTTGTTGACTTTTCCTTCACAAAATAGGAATATTCAGAGACATCCTTTTTGTCTGAATTCCTGTGCCAAACACAAAGAAGGAATAGTGTCGTTGTTAGACATTGGGATTAGCAACGAGTCTTTTCTTGAACAAATAGAGCCGTTGGTAGTCATTGGGATTAGCAACGAGTATTTTCTTGAACAATATCTTTTCAAATGAATAGATATGAAATTGATACTAGCATCAAATCCTTTGATGTTGTTCTTGTTCTTCTTTATCAGAGTCACTCTATAAGAGTTGTGCAGCAAAGTGCTTAGCGTGTATGTTGATCAGAGTTGACTTGATTCTCAGAGCCTCTGTACTTGCAGCATAAAGTTCTCACAGAGTCTTCTGATTAATCTGAATCTTTACACTCTTCGCTCAGAGTCTTCTGCAGCAATGCTTCAGAGTTTTCTTCTGTGGCACATCAGAGTCTAACGCTTCAGAGCCTTTATACAGTAGCGCTTCTACGCTCAGAGCTTGACGTTGTAATGTCCAGATGAATTCTTTTTGTCTCCAGAGGAATATTTATTTAATATCTGAAACAAAATACACTTGAACAAAATTAGAGTATATATTTATTCCATACAAAATCTCATTAATGTTATCATCAAAACATTGAGATATATATATAACCAATATGTGTTCTAACAATCTCCCCCTTTTTGATGATGACAAAAATTATACGAAATTTTGGTCAAAGACAAATAAAAATATATATCTCCCCCTGAAATGAATACTTCTAGAAAAATAAATACTTCCTTTTCAACATTTGTATTCTTTCCAGAGTCAGAGCAATCTTGTAGATTCTCAGAGTTTGTTCAAAGTTACTTCTTTTGAATATAGTCAGATGAATAAATATAGCTCTAAAACACTTAATATATGATTAGATATATTTTACAATGTCTGAGTTGCCATTTAGTAACTGTTTATGTGAACTATTGAAAATTTCAATTTTCTCTCCCTTTTTGTCATATCAAAAAGATTTTTTTCTTTTAAAAATATAAGACAAAAAAATATCAAAGAAAGAAAAACACATATAAGATATTATCCAGAAGAAAAAATCACATATATATTGATAAAAAAATCGGAAAGTAGTCAAGAACAGACAAAAATCACAGAAGTGCAAAACAAGACAATCAATTTTGACGAGATGCAATAATCTTAAGAAGTTCAGTTATCTCAGAAGATTGCACCTATTGCTTTGCCATCCTTTCGTCTTGCTTGGTCATCCAAGTCTTGATCTCATTTGTTGTCTTTTCTTTCTTAACCATCCAAGCTTTAATCTCATATGTAACAGCCTCTTGCTCAACAACCTTTCCTTTCAGATCTCCAGCTTCCTTCTCCACTGCAGAGTTCTTCAGATCCCCATAAACTCTCACATCTCCAGATTCCTTCTCCAAAATTGGAACAACTTCTGACGCAGATGCATTCTCCAAAGTCCGAGTAGAAGGCTGATCAGAGACAAGATTTTCTTCAGGAATCATAGCCTCTAAAAGAACTTCTTCCATCTTAGAACTTTCTTCAGGAGAAGTACGTACAACTGCAGAAGGTGTATCTTCCAGATACAGAGGTGAAATTCTGACGCTTAGCAGAGTCATTTTCAAAGCTTCAGAAAAATTTGCTTGAGCATCTGCAGAGCATACATCCTTGAGATGCTCAGTCACAGAATTAAGTCTTCTTTGGAAAGCACTCAAAACCTGTTCAGAGTCACTTGGATTCACACTATAGAGACATTTCTTCCTTATTTCAGAAAACCATAATTTCATCTCCTTTTCAAAACTGAACAACAAAGTTCTAACATCTTGTCTAGGTTTAGGCTTTAGGTAGGCCTCGAAGAAGATGTTCATAAGAGTAGTAAAGAATGAAGGATTAGAGGAGGATGGTTTATCTGATGATGAGGGTTTGAGAGTTGAAGAAGAGAAGTTATGAGTTTGGGTTAGGGAGTTATGAGGAGGGGTAAGTAGCATCTGATTCAGAAGAAGATTCAGATGAATCAGAGGGAATAGGGTGTACAGTCATAAGAGGTTGGATATCAAGGATATCAGGTCCAAGGTCAGAGGGGTTTGGTTCAGGGGAGTGAGGTTGTTTAGATAGTTGAGGTTGTTCAGATGGTTGAGATTGTTCAGTTGGTTGAGAAATTTGTGGTTGACTGGGTGAAGGGATTTCAGCAGAGTTAGCTTGCTGATGGATGTTGAAGGAAGGTGTGGAAGGTACGGAAGAAGTAGGTTCAGATGGGATTGGAGATGTTGGGTGAACAGAAGTGATGTGTTGATCATATGGTATTTCTTGGATAATTGGAGAAGGGGGGGGGGGGTATTTCTGGTTTCTTGGTTAGGGTCAGATGATATGGGGACATATGATGTTGGGACATATGTTGTTGTGTGAGGAGGAGAGGGAGTAGGCATACGGTCGTAGGAAGGAGGGATGAAGATGTTGGAACTGTTGTTATAGTTTCAAGAATATGAGATAAATTATCAGAAGGAATGCCTGACTTCTTCAAACGTTTAGTCTTTACAGAGGAGTCACCTTCAGATGCTTTTCTCTTAGAGCTTTTAGGACCTTCTTCTGAAGCCTTTCTTTTCTTCCTTCTCTTCTGAGTGATCAGTTTTAGAGTTGATTCATTTGCTCTTATCAGAAGATCTGGAGGTATGTGAGTTCCATCTTCTAGACAAGACTGAATATAATAGAGCAGAGCTTCCCTAGGCTCCTTTGCAGTGAACAATGGAAAATCCTCTATAGGAACTCTTCTTTTGCTCACAGAAGCAGAATCAATCTTAGCTGGTTTAGATTGAAGATCCTTCATCGGCTTCATTCTGTGCAAACTCTTGCCATTTAGACGCTTTCCTAGAATCTTTTCCAGTTCTTCAGTCTGACCTGCCTCAGTCAGATGAGCCACCAATCCATTCTCCGTGAGAATATCAGAAATGAATCTTCCCATAGGCATCCAATTCTTGACCTTCTGATGCCTGGTGCGAACAGATTCTTTGGATAAGTTGACATGATTCCATAAATGAGAAAATAATAAATGTGGCAGATCCACTTTGATATTCTTTCCCAAGCAGTACAAAAAATACAATTGTTCTGCATTTATGTAGTCAGGAGAGTTGGAACCTTTCCTATGGTGAATGCATCCCAGAAATATCTTAGCCAAGATTTTGTAATGCATTTTCAGATCCTTGATCAATCTTGAAGATTTCCCAGAAACAAAAACTTCACTGTAGACGTCTTCCATGTCTATGTGTTCTACAGGAAGGTGAGTAACTCCTTCTTCTTCTTCATACTCGATTAGCTTGCGAATCATATTCTCCGTGATTATGATTTCTTTACCCAGAACAGACGATGTTATGAATTTGGGGTATACCTTTGCATGTATCCAGAATTTCTTAACTAAAAGGGGGAAAACTGGACCTACCAATCTGTCAAAATATTTGACCCAACCTTGAAAGTTGACAGTTGGACGCAAATCAAATCCATTATTTGTGATGCAATCGAAATCCACCATGGATTCACACAGAACTTCTAAGTCTCCAACCGGTGTTAAAAGGGTTCTTTCAGGTTCTTTGTAAGACACAATACCCATTTTAGACGATGAAACTCCAACCATTGTTGACGCAAGTTTTTGAGAAGATGAAGATGATGTTGCCATTGACAAACTTTTGAGATTCACTTAACTCCTTTTAGGTTTTGCGTTGAAGAGGAAACGATGTAGAAGGCAAAAATGCATAAAGTGTGAAGAGAGAGAGTGAAAGTGTGAAAGGTGTGAAATTGTGGAATATATAGAGACACAATTTATGGCACACGAAACGCATCACACTTAGCAGTTAATCACATTTATTTAACACATAAATCAATTAAAAATAATGATTTTATGCAATAAATAAGGTCCGACAAAAGTGGGGGGGGGGGAAAGAGAACTTTAATAATTCAAACAGTACCTCAATCGGCGCCACTCTTTGTCCATTCCACCTTTTCAGATTTTAGTTGACACATGTTTGATGTAGTTGTGCCTCTGAAGCTCTTTAGAACATGAGACGTTAAACAACGCTCAGATCCTCTAATGCTTGTTAGTTCAGAGTTTCACATAAAAAATAAAATATCAAAAGAAATCAGATGAGAATACTCCAGAGTATAAATATTAATCATTTTTCATTTAAGTAAATTTTCTTCTGAATAATACTTTTATTCTGGACAAAAATCCATACTTATATTTTTTAGAATAAATTTAAATCTATCTTCAGCGAGGGGTTTTGTGAAAATATCAGCCCATTGATGGTCTGTATCAACAAAATTTAAATTTAAAATTCCCTTCTGAATACAGTCTCTTATGAAATGATGTTTAATTTCTATATGTTTTGCCTTAGAGTGTAAAATAGAGTTTTTTAGAGAGGCAAATGGCAGAAGTATTATCACAGAAGATAGAAATGTTACTCTAATAAATTTGATAATCTTCTAGCTGGCTCTTCATCCAGAGCATCTGTGTACTACAACCAGTAGCAACAATATATTCTGCTTCTGTAGTAGAGAGTGCTATTGTGGGTTGCTTCTTGTTGTACCATGAGATCAGATTTCCTCCCAGAAACTGACAGCTTCCTGAAGTACTTTTTTGTTCAACTCTGTCTCCAGCATAATCAGCATCACATAATCCAACTAATTTAAAATCATCAGATCTTCTGTAACACAAACCCACATTAGTAGTACCTTTCAGATACCTCAGAATTCTCTTAATAGCTGTTAAGTGAGATTCTCTAAGATCTGATTAGAATCTAGCACAAAGACAAACACTAAAGAGAATATCAGGTCTAGAAGCAGTCAAGTACATAAGAGAACCAATCGTACCTCTGTAGAGCTTCTGATCTACCTTTTTACTTACCTCTTCTTTTCCCAGAGTGCTTGTTGGATGCATTGGAGTCTTAGCTAATTTGCTTTCTGTCATGTTAAACTTCTTTAAAAGCTCCTTCACATACTTCGTCTGATGTATGTAGGTGCCTTCTAGAGTCTGATTAACTTGAATTCCCGTAAAGAATCTTACTTCTCCCATCATGCTCATCTCAAATTCTGCCTGCATAGATTCAGCAAACTCCTTTCCAAGAGTAATATTCGTAATTCCAAAAATAATATCATCTACATAAATTTTACAGATTAAAATGTCTTTCTTAATTGTTTTACAGAAGAGAGTAATATCAACCTTTCCTCTGATAAAATTATTTTCCAGAAGAAAATTACTCAGCCTCTCATACTAAGCTCTAGGAGCTTGTTTTAAGCCATAGAGTGATTTCTTTAGTTTAAAAACATGTTTTGGAAATTTTTCATTTTCAAATCTAGGAGGTTGATGAACATAAACTTCTTCTTCTATTAAGCCATTTAAGAAAGCACTTTTAACATCCATCTGATAAAGAGTGATATTATTCTGTGCAACATAAGAAATAAGCAAACGAATAGATTATAACCTTGCCACAAGAGCATATGTCTCTGTGTAATCAATACCTTCTTGCTGACTGTAGCCTTGAGCAACCAATCTAGCTTTGTTTCTGATTACTTCTCCTTTCTTATTCAATTTGTTTCTGTAAACCCATTTAGTTCCAATAATATTAAATCCTTTTCGTCTTGGAACCAGATCCACGACATCATTCCTTGTGAATTGATTTAGCTCTTCTTGCATAGCAAGTATCCAATCATTGTCTTGCAGTGCTTTATCCACAGAGGTAGGTTCAATGATTGACACCAATCCAAACAATGATGTCCTAGATGATTTTAGAAAGGATCTTGTTTTGATAGGATCATCCTTCTTTCCAATAATCATTTCCTCTGGATGAGAAGATTTGATTCTAGAGGATCCTTTAACAGTTGGTTCTTCATAAATGGTCAATTTGTCCAAATGAGCAGCTAAAGGAGTAGCATCTGAAGTACCTTCTGGTTCTTTTGCCTCCGAGTCTTCAGAGTCTGTGAGAAGAACTTCTCTATCTGCAGAAATTTCAGACTGCTTTGGCTTTTGATTACCAAGCTTATCATCAAATATGACATGAGTTGATTCTTCCACAATCTGTGTCTCAGTATTGTATACTCTGTAGCCTTTAGAGCGTTCAGAATATCCAGTCATAAAACACTTATGTGCTTTAAAGTCAAATTTGTTAAGATTTTCCTTAGTTTTCAGAATAAAACAAACACATCCAAAAGGATGGAAATAAGAAATGTTAGGCTTTCTATTCCTCCACAATTCATAAGGAGTATTTTCCAGAAGAGGTCTTACAGACACTCTGTTCTGAATATAACATGTTGTATTAATTGCTTCTACTCAAAAATGTTTTTCCATGTTAGTCTCATTGATCATGGTTCTGGCCATTTCTTGCAATGTTCTATTTTTCTGTTCTACAACTCCATTCTGTTGAGGAGTTCTATGACAAGAGAAATCATGTGCAATGCCATTTTCTTTAAAAAATTTATCAAAGAATTTATTTTCAAATTCACCACCATGATCACTTATGACTTTTATAATATTGAAATTCTTTTCATTTTGGACTTGATTGCAGAAGTCAAAGAATACAGTATGAGACTCATCCTTGTGTTTCAGGAATTTTACCCATGTCCATCTGTTGTAGTCATCAATGATGACTAGTCCATACTTCTTGTCTCTGATGGATGCAGTTTTCACTGGTCCAAACAGATCATTATGAAGTAACTCTAATGGTCTAGAGGTAGAAACAACATTTTTAGCTTTGAAAGAAGATTTTGAAAATTTTCTTTTCTGACATGCTTCACAAAGAGCATCTGAGTTGAACTTCAACTTAGGAAGTCCTCTGACCAGATTGAGCTTGTTAATATGAGATATACGTCTTATACTAGCATGACACAATCTTCTATGCCATACCCATTGCTCATCATTAACAAACATAAGGCATTTTACATTTTGATTTTTCAGATCAGAAAGATTTATCTTATAAATGTTGTACTTCCTTTTTCCATTAAAGAGGATTGAACCATCTTTTTAACTAACAACTTTACAACATTTTTGATTGAAGATTATATCATAACCATTGTCACTTAATTAAATTATGGACAATAGATTATGTGTTAATCCTTCAAAAAGAAGAACATTGGAGATGAAAGGCAGGTTACCGTTACCAATTGTTCCAGAGCCTATATTTTTGACTTTCTGGTTCCCTCCAAACTTCACGTCTCCTCCAGATCTAAGTTCCAGGCTTTGGAACATAGACCTTCTTCCCGTCATGTGTCGTGAGCAGCCAGAGTCCAGGTACCATGACTGATGTCTTAACTTTGCTGCAGCCAGAGTCCAGGTACCATGACTGATGTCTTAACTTTGCTGCAGCCAGAGTCCAGGTACCATGATATGTCTTACCTTAGGTACCCATATCTTTTTGGGTCCTCTTGGGTTAGTTGGTCTGAAGTTCTGCCTGAACTTCTTTCCTTTAAACACCTTTGTGTTCTGGCGAGGTTTTGGTTTAACAAAACTTCTTGTGTTCTGATGAATTTTTGGTTTAACGAAACTCTTTGTGTCCTTATCTGTACATGTGTGCTTTATGTCATTTAAGTGACCATATTTAAAATGAGTGTACGAAGGAGAGTAATTGATGATCAGCATATTAACAGAATTTGGATTTGATTCGTTCTCAGAGGGATTTGAAGTTTCTAAACTTATTTTGCTTATGCTTCCAGAGTTGATTTATCCTTCTAGACAACAAAGATAGTTCATCTTCATCTAAGGAAGATTCTCCAGAGATTTCCTCAAGTACCTAAAAAGCTTTATTGTTAGATTTTTTATTAGATTTTAAAGAAATAGACTTACCTTTCTTTTGAGGCTCGTCTTCTTCCAGCTCTATCTCGTGACTCCTTAAGGAACTGATGAGTTCCTCCAGAGTGATCTTATTCAGATCCTTTGATAGCTCCAACGCTGTAACCATTGGTCTCCACTTCTTTGGCAGACTTCTGATAATCTTCTTCACATGATCAGAAGTAGAATATCCTTTGTCAAGGACCTTCAAGTCAGCTGTTAGAATCTGAAATCTTGAAAACATAGTTTCCACAGATTCTTCTTCTTCCATTTTGAAGGCATCATATTTTTGAATAAGTGCAAGAGCCTTTATCTCCTTCACTTGAGAGTTTCCTTCATGTGTCATCTTTAATGACTCAAACATGTCAAACACAGTTTCTCTATTTGTAATCTTCTCATACTCAATATGAGATATAACATTTAACAGAATAGTTCTAGCTTTGTGATGATTCCTGAAATCTCTCTTCTGTGCATCAGTCATTGACTTTCTGTCAATCTTTTTTCCAGCACCATCAGTGGGGTGAATATATCCATCAATGACCAAATCCTGTAGATCAGCATCATAGCCTAGAAAGAAACTTTCTATTCTATCCTTCCAATAATCAATTTTTTCTCCATCAAACATGGGAGGTTTGGTGTTGATTCTATCTTTATCATCATATTTGTTGTTAACCACTTGTTCAGCCATAATATATCAAAGATAATAAATATCAAGGATAATAAATCAAGAGTTTTTCCCAACTGGATCTTTCTCTGTCACTGTTAAGTGATAGCACTTCAGAGTCGGAGCTCTGATACCAACTGAAGGTAGGAAAAACACTTAGGAAGGGGGGGGGGGGGGGGTTGAATAGGGTTTCAAAAACAATTATGACAATAGAAAAATAACACGTTATTTTATCCTGGTTTGTTTGAACTCGAACTCCTCTAGTCCACCCGACCAAGGTGATTTTGCCTTTCTCAACAAGGACTTAATCCACTAATCAAAACTTTATTTTAGTGATTTCCACTAAGACAAACTGTCTTAGTCTTCTCAAGAATTCTGACCACAACTTGGTCTCTCAAGGAACCTTTTCAATAAAGAAAATACAAAGTGTTTATATGCTTCTAAAAAGCTATAGTCACAACAGTGATTTTTACACAAATTGAAGAATAGATAAAACAAGTATGTTTGTTGTTTGAAGTTGTTTGAATAAGATTCTTGTTCGTTAGTTCGTTTTTTGTTGGTTGTTCAATAATCTTGAAATAATGTTGAAGGCTTGCTTAAATAGACTTCACATATATTTCTTGAAGAACGTGCAGCTGTTGCCTTTTGTCTTTTGTTGACTTTTCCTTCACAAAATAGGAATGTTCAGAGACATCCTTTTTGTCTGAATTCCCGTGCCAAACACAAAGAAGGAATAGTGTCGTTGTTAGACATTGGAATTAGAAACAAGTCTTTTCTTGATCAAATAGAGTCGTTGGTAGTCATTGGGATTAGCAACGAGTCTTTTCTTGAACAGTATCTTTTCAAATGAATAGATATGAAATTGATACTAGCATTAGATCCTATGATGTTGTTCTTGTTCTTCTTTATCAGAGTCACTCTATCAGAGTTGTGCAGCAAAGTGCTTAGCATGTGTGTTGATCAGAGTTGACTTGATTCTCAGAGCCTCTGTACTTGCAGCGTAAAGTTCTCACAGAGTCTTCTGATTAATCTGAATCTTTATACTCTTCGCTCAGAGTCTTCTACAACAATGCTTCAGAGTCTTCTTCTGTGGCGCATCAGAGTCTAACGCTCCAGAGCCTTTTTATAGTAGCACTTCTACGCTTAGAGCTTGACGTTGTAATGTCCAGATGAATTCTTTTTGTCTTCAGATGAATATTTATTTAATATCTGAAACAAAATACACTTGAATAAAATTAGAGTATATATTTATTCCATACAAAATCTCATTAATATTATCATCAAAAGTGTGTTTAAAGGTAACTACGGTCCCCAATATCACAGACTCCTAGCCGAAAATAGTAAGTGTTTTCACGAAAATTCGTTCAACAAAACTAAATTTCAGGAGGGCCTCAACTGAACGGTGATTCTCAAGTCAGCTAGGTCGGGAATCACTCCCTATAAGCTTCATCGAATATATCACCTTCCTATAATAATTGCACTCAAGTCCGGGTGTAGGACTTATCTCACAACAAAGATACCCCAAGCAAAGTACAAGATATTATATACACGCAAATAATAAAGCAAGATATCAAACAAAACAAGGTAGGGATAACCCTCAAAAGATAGTATTTTAGTCCCCAGTGAAGTCGCCATTTTCTGTTGTGGTGAGAATAGGATATCAAATTATTAATAATTTGAATCGCATCTTTAGTTCACAACCAGTCTTCAATTTATTCGAAGGAAAGGTCAAAGAAAGGAAAAACCTGATTTGCATCGTAAACACAATGCGGGGAGAGATCTAGGGTTCGGGGGTTGGTTAAGCTTAGGGAAGATATTAACACCCTAAACTTCGGTAATACTCTACATGAACCTCTTATTTTAATGCTGATATTTCAATAAAATTATTTGCTTAAGGGTATATGCTAGGAGTTAATGATGAAAGAGAAAGACCTAAGGGTTAGTCCTAAGTTTACTCGCCAAGACTCGCATCTTGTGCCTACGTATCCAAGGTAGGGGATGGAATCAGAGTAATCGTAGTTCCCCTTGAAAGGGAGGAAGAGAAACTTCTTAACGGTGGTTAAGGTTTCAATGGGGAGGTAAACGTTCTTAAGGAAGCGTTTACATGGATTGCAGCGACTCCAATCTCTACGTTGTAAAGAGTTGAATTAAAAAGGGTAAAATAGGTATTCCACCGCGGGAAACCTAATACGGAGTGCGGCGACTCCTTATCCTAATGCTAGGATAAAGGGTAAACTTGTCCACGACGGGATGCCTATTCATTTAGGTTTGAAAGATGAAAGAGTCAAGGGTAAGGACTATTGACGCGGCGGTCAAACGGCTAGACCTATCATTCAGAGGGGGAATTGTCGGTAAAATAAACGGTGTGAGATAATTAATTTAATGACAATGTTGGAATATAAATATAAGTACGAAGAGTAACAGGATGGGAAACGACGATATACTCGCATAATTTACAACCTAGAAAAATGCAATACGAAAAAAAATGAGGTTAGTAAACAAAGACAAACGGAAATTAAATGAAAGTTAGATGACAATTCAACAGGAAAGGTTAGGAATTTTTATTTTAGAATTTTTATATGACGGTTCAAAGTGAAATATTAGAAATTTAGGTTAGACGTATTTTAAGAAAAGATTTAAAATTAATTGAAAATTAATCTTAATTTTAATGTTTTTTTCAAATGTTAATAATTATTTTAAAAACTTTAGTGTCAATTTATTTAAAAAAGGGTGGATTTTAATTTTGAAGAAAAAGTTCATTTTGTTAATTTTTAAAGAAAAGTTAAAATTAGAAAGTTAGTTTAATTAAAGGGTATTGGAAAGTCTATTAAAAAAAATAGTAATTTCTAAAAAAAGTTTTAATTTTAAAAGTTAATTTTTTTTAATTATGTTAGGTCTTAATTTATTTTTAAAGGTTAGAATTTAATCTTTACAAAATTTGGAATTTTAATTAGAAAAGAAAAAAAGTTGTATCAATTAAATTAAAGAAGTATTAGATTTATTAAAAATGTTAATTTTAAATTATAAAATTTAAATCTTTGAATTAAGAAAATTGAATTTCAAATTAAGTTTTAAGTTAAGTTTTAAAAATGGTTTTGATTATAGTTTTAAAAATGGTTTTGATTATAAAACTAAATATGATTAATGTTATATTAACATAATTTTAATAAATAAATTAAAATTAAAAAATCATGAAATAATAAAGTATATAAAGAAGAATGGGTCAAAGTGAAATGCTAGTATCACTTAGGGTTGGTAAACCCTTTCCTCTTCTTGCTGTGACGCAACTTCTCCCATGGGAGGCTTGCTCTGAGCTTCATCTTCTCCGTCCATGGTTGTTCGTCTCTTCTTATTTCCGACGCATGGTTGTTCGTCTCTTCTTCTTGCTTTTCTAGTTCCCTGAAAAACAAATCAAAGCATGTGAAAAAAATGATTTAAGTTGGCTTACGATTTAACGGGTTTGGTTCGTCCGTTTTTATTTCAGTGATTGTTGCTTTCGTCGATGATGATGCAAATCTGAGGCTGTTAGGTGATGGTGGTTGTTCCGGCCGCGATTTAGTGATGATGTTGCCTTTGGGTTCTTCGAAATTCCTTTTTTTTATGATCTCCTTTTACCGATGATGTTTGCCTTGAGGTTTTTTTACTAAAACTCTTTCTCATTATTACTGATGAACACTTTATGAACTTTATATCCATGGTTTTAATTTGTTATTCTTGGGCCTGGGTCTTTTACGTTTTTTTAAATTTAAGTTGTTTTGATTGTTTTGATTCTGTTCTGCAGCGGAGAGATTTGCGGATTTGTTTGTTATTATTCTTAATGCTTGTATTTGTTTTGGAGCAGAGATTCTTGCAGATTTATGGTATTATTTGATGATTTTGTTTTGCAGTTTTGCGGATTTGTTGTTGTTTGGAAACATATTAAATTCGGATACGGACTGGATATGGGTTTTGGCTATTTTTGATATCCAAATTTTGAAGTTATGGATTTTTGGCTGGATTTAGATATCCATTTTGGACCGTTGGATTTGCTGGATTTTCTAAGTCTTGTTTGGCTGAACGAAGAAAAAAAAAACATTTTTCCAAAATAATCTCTTTTTCTCAGAAACTATTCTCTCTCTCGAAAAATTTGAACAGTTATTGCCGAATTTGCCGAGATCGGAAAGTGGAGTCGGGAGTTGGCGACTGACTGTTTCGTTGCCCTCCCGACATACCCGATGATGATAATATTCTGAGGGTATGTCGACAACTAAATAACCAACTTTTTGATTAAATTAAATCTAACCACTTGACAATTTTTTTGCCGTTGTTTGATTTTTCAGGTTCGAAGATTCGAAGATAAAAGATCGGACATGAAGACCTCTTAGGAAAAATTAGGAATTTTTAGGACCATTTAGGATTTAATTTGTAATTCAACAAATGTAATCATTCTGAAAAATGTTGTAACAAAAGTTGTATAGAAATTGAATAATTAAATCCTTTCAATAAAAGGAATTCTTATTTTCCGACTCTAATTCATCGGCATAAAATTGATATTTCAACATTTGAAACTGGCAACTAACGACTTTGCGCAATACTTGAAATTAAATCGTATCCACCACAACTTCTGAATTCAACCGGACCCCTTGAAAATTAATTCGCACTCGATAATAAAATTTGTAAGTATAGCCTTGAACAGATAAATATAGAAATTCAATTTAGTAGCAAAACAAACTTTCATCCGCATTTAAAATCCAGACTGTATATTGAATAACCTGACTTTGTAACCGGAATCAACTCGACTGATAATCGTGATCCACCCAACGGATATTTATTATAAACTCAATGTGAACCATAATTTCATTGTTCCTCTGAAAATTAGCTTGTAACCAGTAGAAAAACAGGAAAACGTGCGCTTGCTAGACTAAATTCCTCGAAGTCGATTCTCACACCAATTCAACCCGAATTCATTTATATTTCAATGTTCTCAGCTCCATATGGTTTATGAATCAAACATCCTTTCAAAATCCAACTGACGACTAAATCCCGGTTCTCGAATAAAATGTACCGTGTCAAGAGGAGTCTGACGTCAATATTGTCATAAAATTCAATCCATTCTCAAATAAAAATTGCATGACTCAGAGATAGAAACCCTAATCGTTTAAAGAATTTATGATAACGACTTTTCTTCATAATCATCAACCAACTGTAAATTAATGACCCTTTTCCCTTCATAAATTAAAGCGCACCCAGTGTTATTTTCCTGCAACAACAACAAACTAAACAAACTGGTTAACGGTTAGTTAAAACGAAATGCAGAATGAAATGAAATGCGAAATGAACCTAATAATCTAAGGGTAAAATTTGGGATATGACAGTTATCTTGGTGTAAAACTAATAATCGGTTCAAGCTCATCCCGGTGTTAAGAGCTTGGTTTCTTTCGATATCATCCTGGTATTAAAATCTCTCAGGTTCTTGGTTAGCCCGATATAAAACCAAGTTTTAGTTCACGAGCATAACCCGATGTTAAAAGCTTTCTAAGGTTCATGATCATCCTATGCAAAATCTTAGTTTGAAGCTTGAAGGCTAACCTTGCAAAATCTTAGTTTAAAGCTTGATTAAAAAATATACGATGTCAGCGAATATCAATTACAGTGATTAAAGAAAATGTGTGGACAATATCTCAAGGCTTAATATCCTCGGTGATCTATTGAGTGGATATGTCTGTAATGGACTTATTCATCTTGTTGCTTATACCAACTCTCGTATACAAAAATATGTAGAGCAAGATACACCATATTGTGATGGGTGTTTCTCTTTAAGGGAAGTGTTTTTTTAATCTTTTGATAAAATAAGTATATAGTATTTTAAGGTTGAATTAATCGAATAACTCTGATTAATCCTTAAAAATAGTAAAATTAATTTTTCTTATCTCAATAAATTATATTTTATTAATAAAAAATACGAGTTTCCATGTGTGTTATAGAAAGGAGGTACAAATAAGCCAAATAGGGAAGTTTCACATAATCCCAAAGAAAAATATGTTGCAAATGGATCAGCCATTTGATTGACACTATGATCCAATCGATTGGATCATCTTAAAAAAAAATCATAAATGTGAACGTTGGAGCACTCCACAACGGCTAGTTAGATATGACATAAATGCAACGTATTTTTAACGGCTAACTCGAAAAATTTGAAGTTGTCAATCCATTGGCACATACTTTAAATCGATTGGACAAAAGCTATATATATATATATATATATATATATATATATATATATATATATATATATATATATATATATATATATATATATATATATATATATATATATATATATAGAGAGAGAGAGAGAGAGAGAGAGAGAGAGAGAGAGAGAGAGAGAGAGAGAGAGAGAGAGAGAGAGAGAGAGAGGCAATCTTCTTAATCTTCTCATCTCATCATACTCTCTCTTGTGTATTGCATTAGAAATACTTTAGCTCTCGCAATCATTCAATCATCACCTAAAAAAGAACCTGATTCTCCCAATCATTATCATCCTACTTCTCTGAAATTTTATTATTTCATGTTGTGTATAACTCATATTTATCTATCCATTAAATTAAATATGTTGCAAAAGTGAAAGAAAAAAAAAAGATTCATAGGCTCTAAAAAAATTATTAGCCTAAAAAAATTGAATGTACAAACTCTATAAAATAAGTTTTTAAACAGGCTAATAGGTTAAGTAGGCTTTAAAAAGTTCAAGTTTGCTCCAAATGAAACTTTTGATAGATAATAGGTCAGACTTAGACCTTAATTTTTTAATTAGACGGAGTCCATTTAAGTAAAATTCGTCTCAATCCAGTTGATAAGTCATAGTAACAATGTTTTAAAACCCGGTTCGTTCCAGCCAGTTGGATCGGTTAGACCATGAATCAGATAGTAGAGTGGCCCGATCAGATCATTAAACTATAGTTGCAATTTATCTGATAAAAATCAGTGTGATCCGGATGGTTCACTTGTCAAACCAGTGAACAAGTGGATTTCTTGATCCGACAGATTGATCTTTTTATATTTATTTTTTAGCTTAATTATAACTTTGACCATTCTATTTTTATCTTTCTTAAACTTTGGTGCCCCTATTTTAAAATACGATTTTATTATTATTTATGATAAGTAAATAATGTTAAAATTACAAAAATAGTTTAATAGTTATAAAATTTATATAAAAAATTTTATTTTATAATTTTATTTTAATTTGTATAAAATGAATTAAAAATCATGCGGTTTGACAATTGACTCACTGATCTGATAAGTAACATAGTGGTTTAATAGCTTGACCGGATCAATCACCTATCCAAGTTTTAAAACTATGAGTCATACAATTTTAATATACTTTCAGAGATATTTTTAAGCATCAAGGAATGCATGTTTTTTCATGTTTGTTAAATTTATGTCATACTAGAAAATTTGTTTTTAGTAACCGAATTAGTGACCGTAAAATTTTAGCCACTCTAGTGACCGAATTAGCCACTAAAATTAAATATCACGTTAGTAAAATTTTAAAAGTCACTAAATCAGTCACTAAATAAAATTAACGACTGATATTTTGTGACCATAATTTTAAGTTTCAAATAATCGTTTTTATATAAATTAATTCATAAAAAAAATTCATTGACCGAAATTTCGATCACTAATATATATTTTTTATTTGTATTTTTCATTATTAAGTTTCTTACCTCTCAACTTTATCCTTTTATTTTATTTTTTAAAAATTTTTTAATCAAAATTTTATATTTTTATTATTTTAACAAATAAAACATATATTTATATAAATAATTAACTCATACAAATTTATTAGTTTAGATAAAATATTATTTTAAGTTTTTAAAAATCGGTCACTAATTTCATTCGCTAAAATCGGTCAATAAATTCGTCTCTAAAGGTTAGCGACGAATACTTTTCCAACCAAAATTTGATAGTCGCGTTATTAGTCGCTAAACGTTATAGTGACCGTTTTTTAGGCTTTTTCAGTCTCTAATTTAGTCACTAAATGTGAATTTTTTTAATAGTGTGCATATGGTTTAATGTCTAGTTTATTGTTTGATTTGAAAACTATAATTGAATGATTCTTATAATTTAATTTCTTATTCTTTGTTTAATTTAAAAATGAGTAACGTTAATTTGTGTCTTAAGAGCACGAGTTAAAAATTAGATGTGAAAATAATATTTTAAAAATTATGCATTTATTTTTAATTAAAATAAAAATTTTAATTTTTTATTAATATTTCTAATACAAACTTTCTATAAACATATTTCTTAATTTGTATCCCTATAAAACAAGTTAGTATTATCCTTTAAAAGTTATAACATGTTTAAACACCACACTATAATAAGTCATCAAACTTACATTTTTATTGCTTCTCGTATTTGAAACAGTCATAATATAATTTTTTTCAATCAAAATGGATTATGATTATACTCTAATCTATTAGAGTTATTGATTTTCTCATAAATAATTTGAGTCATAAATAATAGTAATAATAATAATTATTACTATTATTGAACTATTACCAACAATAATAAATACAAATCCCTCTCAATCTCTTTGTTATCATCTTCATTCATTTTTTAGGTTGATTCAGAAATCCTAACTAGAGAAGCATTGGACATATGATTATGAGAAGATGAAGAGTCTCTTCAATTCCTACTATTAACTAAAAAAATGTATAGAAGAAAAGTATCTGAAGAATTTTATGGAAAACAAATCTAGAAGTGCTATTAGCACTAAAAATGTGACAAGTTCAGTGATCTAAAAGACCCACCTTTCTAATTTTTTATTTGTATAATTTTTTTTAATAATAATACTTAACTTAAATTCGTGCATCCAAGTGACATTTTTTAATATAAAAATGTAATTTATTTAACTTAACATTAAATATAAAACTAAGATAAAATAAGAGATAATGCTTAAAGTCTTATATTATGACCGTTTCAACATCAAAATGTAATAAAAATCATAGTTTTAACAAATATTTTATATTGTGATAATTAAGTCCCTTAATAATTTTTTTGAGTGAAACATGTAATAATTAAGTCCCTTACTTTTTAAAGTGAGTGGAACATGGTAATAGAACAATGGGGTAAGTTTGAGATTTTACTTTTTACTTAGACTATCTTTTCTTTTTAAACATAGTGACACTTAATTATTACATTTTTTTACTTAGACTATCTTTTCTTATGGTCCAATAAAATTAAACGGGTACACTTTTCAAAATCATTAGCCTGTGAACATTAAATCTAGCTATGATCCAACTCTTCCATACATATTTATTAAATATTTATTTGTATTTTGATTATGATTGACTTTACTTTAAAAAAAAATACTCATAAACATTTAACACAACAAATTACATGTGAATGGTGCTACATCATTATATCCACAATTCTCCAAAGAAAACATAGGTGTCACCCACCAATTATTAAACATCTAATCTAATCTAACAAAAAGTTAGTTCTCAGTCTTAATCAGTCGATATAAACTTTTTGCAAACTCAATCTTTTTTAACATTTGCTTGATAGAAAGAAACATTCACTCTCATCATCCAACACAGGGAAAAGAAAAGACTAACACCCATATCATTCATTTCAATGTTACATTACAGAGTAAACTTAAGAACTAATGGTGCCCTGTTTGCCAGATTTTTCCTATATATTGCTGCGACGTTGACATGATAAACCAAATTAATAACTAAGAATCTAATTAACCTATCTAATTCATACAATCATTTATGCTAAGAAATTAAAATTAAAACCCATAACATAATAATAAACTAAAAAAGAAAGTGCATAGAAAGACATAGACACGAGTATTTAAAAAAGGCGAATGCATCATTCTTGTTGAAAACGGTGGAAAGCTGAAAAGGTATAACACAATTTAAATCCAAACCAAATTTTGCGGTTTGTCTTTTATTTTTTCTTACCATCACTGTCTGCAAGCAACTTCTAAATTTCCATGCGTCATGAGAATAGATTTATAGATCTGAATTATCGTCTTCTCATCGTATTCTTTTGGTGGGGCTCTTTTAAATCCAGCGTCTCCGGTGGGTCCAGTTGACAGAGCCCCACCGAATCCCCCGGCCGAGCCACTCACGGTCATGACCCGTGAGTTGGCCAAACCCATCATCATATTGACATACGCGTCTCTCGCCCGTCTCAAGAGCTTCTTCGGAGATGGGATTCTGTTGATTCGGATCTTGGGTGATAGCTTGATCTTCCATCTCCAAAACCGACCTTTTCGGGTTTGGGTAGCTCCAAGTTCAACCTTGTTTGTTCTTCTTCTATGACCCGACCCGTTTATCCTTCTGTAACCTTTTCTTTCCCAGTACTCCTTTAAACCCTTGTAAGCACCAGCTGTGATTCCTTCCATTTTTTTCTATGATTCCTTCTTAGTTTCTATTTGGCTAGAAATAAGAAAATGGGTTTTTTTTCTATGATTCCTTCTTAGTTTCTGTTTGACTAGAAATAAGAAAATGGGTAAATGGAAGTGGGTGAGAGATTGAATGAAATATTGAAGTTAGGTATACATGCAGACAGAGGAATAACACAGGGTTATGGAAGCTATCTCTTCTGGCTATGCTATAATATAATATAAGGTTTAGCATAATATAATAATGTTAGATATGTTAATAATTAATGTTGTATATGAAAATAGTTTGGGGAAGAGTAAAGACGTGAGGTGGGGGTGGTACAATAAATGCGACAAGAACGTAGGTAGATGAATTAAATAACGAGGGGGTCATTTTCCTTCGATTTAAAGAAATGAGATAGAGATGACACACTAGGAATGGTTTGGTTATTCACATCAGAAGGAAGGTTTCTAATAATTTATTATTTTGTATTTCCATATATATATATATATATATATATATATATATATATATATATATATATATATATATATATATATATATATATATATATATATATATATATATATATATATATATATATATATATATATATATATATATATTATTTTGTATTTCCATATATATATTATTTTGTAAAAAAAAAAATTATATGCAATTATTTATTATTTTGTATTTCCATATATATATTATTTTGTAAAAAAAAAAAATTATATGCAATTATTTATTATTTTGTATTTCCATATATATATATATATATATATATATATATATATATATATATATATATATATATATATATATATATATATATATATATATATATATATATATATATATATATATATATATATATATATATATATATATATATATGTATATATATATATATATATATATATATATATATATATATATATATATATATATATATATTATCACATGAGATATATGACTCAAAGAATCATATTTAATACCTGAAAAATGAATACGATTATTTTATGTTACAGTATATGTTGGATAGTTGTATTCACGTAGTTTTTGAGTTCTTTTGAATTGAAATGCATAGTTTTAAATATTACATTTAATTATGAAAATGAAGAAAAAAAAACTATTGTATATAATTTATTTAATATTTAATTTTTTTTATAATAATATAAATTTAATTGATATACATAAATAATATAAAATAGTTTTATAATATTATTTAATAGAAATTTATCAATCTGTCATGACATATCATTAATTTAAAATTTATAATTTTATGTAACAAAATATATAAAAATAATTGATTAATAGTATAAAATAATTTTACGGTGTATATTCAATTTTCTCTAATAAAATGATATATTAATTTTGTTTTTTTTAGTTTCTTTAGTTAATATCATCAAGAGAGGTACTCCTAAATAAATAAATAAATAAACAATTAAGCACATGATGTTGTTGATATGCCAAGGATTTTTCCATAAACAATTTGTGGAATATACACCAACAATTAAGCACATGACCAATAAACAATTTGTGAATCAAGCAGCAATATAAGTTTTATGTAGTGTAGGTCTGGTTAATTATTAGTTTATTACATTTGATTAATGCTAATACCAATGAGCCCATGATTGATAATTTAACGGCGAAAATTTTACTTGATACTTCTATAGTTATCCTTCTCCTCTTATATTTTTTAAAATATTTTAATTTTATTCCTTTCACTTATCAAATAATTTTATTATTTAATATTTATTATTTTTTAATATGTATTTTTTCTTCACCAAATAACTTCTAATCAATTTTTTTATATGTATTTTTTCTTCACTAAATAACTTATAATCAAGTTTTACGTTATGTATTTTTTTCTTCACCAAATAACTTATAATCAAGTTTTTCAGGATATATTTTAATTCACCAAATAATTTGGAATCAAAATTTTCGGTATATTTTTTTAATAATAAACAATTTATGATTCGTATTATATAGGATTAATGAGCAATTTTAAATTTTTTACTTATTGTTGTCATTTGAAATTCTTTAAATTTAACTTTAATAAAATATTTCATAAACTTACATTATTTTAACAATTCTTCATTTTTTTATCCAAACAATAGATTTTTGTCAAATCATTTTAAATTTCCTCAAAATATTACTTTACTTTTTTAAAATGCTTGATTCAAATATACTCTAAGAGTGTGTTTGAATGAGGTAATTGAGAATTTTTAGGGAATTTAAAATTCTAAACAATTCAAATGATTCAATTGAAATTCATTCATTTTTAAATTCTTTAGTTTGAATGGAATATTAAAATGATTCATTGTAAAAACTTTGAGACCATTTTCATAATTTTTAAAACTTTTGGATCAAATTTAAAATAGAAATATAGGGACTAATTTGTAATTTTTGAAAATTTGAAGGGACTAACTTGTAAAATATTAAGAACTTATTTGTAATTTTATTAAAAATTTTGGGGGTGAATTTAATTTTTTTATAAAATATGAGGACCATTTTCTAAATTATAAATAATTAATAATAAACAATTTAACATTTGCATCGCATAGAGTGAAAAACAATTTCAAATTCTTTACTTTTTTGTGTCATTTGAAACTTCTTACATTTAACTTGAATAAAATACTTCATAAAGTTACATCATTTCAATAATTCTCCAAATTTTTTATTCATACAATAGATTTTGGTCAAATCATTTTAAGTTTTCTCAAAAAATTATTTTCTCTCATTAAATTGCTTCATCCAAACACAATGGAAGAGAATTTTAGAAGGATTTACATGTCAAGTGTTAAAGTAAATAGGAAGAGCTATCTTGCACTACAAGTTAACTTTTATCTTCATCATATAGTTCACTTGCATAACTTTATGATTTTTATCGATATAAAATTCAAGAACAAATCTCTAAAGTAATCACTATGAATCAAATATGTCACCAACTCACATCCCTCAAAGTCATACTGGAATTCAATCAGAAAATGAAAGTGAAAGCGTACCTGAGTTTGCCATTAAAATCGTCAAATGTTTGCGGGTATGTAATCTTCCAATTTGTAGAGTTCTTTAGGGTTTTTAGAATCTCTTCTGATGGAGATGAAGAGAGAATCCTGATAAATCATGTATTTCAATTGCTATACAAATGAGGATCATAACTCATATAAATAACCTTAAGGTTATTTCTTAGTTTTCAATATTCTAATTTGACCTCTCATCAAATTAGATATTGACTTATGGTATCTTCACAATAACCTTACATTTTATGACATTTATGCTTTTAGTCACATCCTTAATATTAATTAAGCCGCTATAGTTTTTCCTAATTAAATAATGACTCTAATACATGTAATATTAACACCTGTGACCCAAAAATTCTCACAATTTTTCACTGGTCAAATGTGTAACTTTACGCACGTGTTAAACTTTATGAGTTCAATGTTTATCATTATATTCTTTAAGCATATCCAAATTATCTAGTCTATTAGTCATGTCAATATACATAATGAAAGTGATTTTCATTATATAAATATTAACTGAACCCAAGACTGGCTCTATTAATTCAGAGGCTCTATTTTAATTTTAAAAATAGGCTTAAAAAATCTGAATTTATACAAAAAAAAAAACAATATAAAATAGTTTTTAAAAAATAAATTATAATTTTGCACATATTTTTGAAAAATAGGTATAAAATAGATTTTGAAAACAAATAGATTTTACACCTATTTTTTAAATAAGAGGTGTAAAATGTAAAATTTTCACCCAAATAACCATGTTTTCACACCATAATGTCCAATATACCCAACTTTCTATCATATATACCAATCTAACCATGTTTGAGGATTTTTTTTTAAAAATTTCAAGGGGGCGCCATTGGGCACATATTTTTGAAAAATAGGTATAAAATAGATTTTAAAAACAAATAGATTTTACACCTATTTTTTAAATAAGAGGTGTAAAATGTGAAAGTTTCACCCAAATAACCATGTTTTCACACCATAATGTCCAATATACCCAACTTTCCATCATATATACCAATCTAACTATGTTTGAGGATTTTTTTTTTTAAAATTACAAGGGGGCGCCATTGGGCACATATTTTTGAAAAATAGGTATAAAATAGATTTTGAAAACAAATAGATTTTACACCTATTTTTTAAATAAGAGGTGTAAAATGTGAAATTTTCACCCAAATAACCATGTTTTCACACCATAATGTCCAATATACCCAACTTTCCATCATATATACCAATCTAACCATGTTTGAGGATTTTTTTTTTTTAAATTATAAGGGGGCGCCATTGGTGTTGGCTCCTCCCTTATAAATTATAGGGGGGCGCCATCCTGGTTGGAGGCACCCTATAATTTATAAGGGGGGCGCCATCCCCTTTGGAGCCTCCCTTAAATCCGAATTTTTAAAATGATTTTAAATATATAATAAATTTAAAAATATTTAATAAATAATATTTAATAATTAAAGAATATTTAAAAAATAATAATTTTATAAATAATAATTTCTGAATAATTTTTATATTTTTAACAATTAATAAATAAATAATAATTAATATTTTCATTAATAAATTCCAAATAATAAATAAAAATTAAATTGGATTTAATAAATTTAATATTAAATAATAATTACAATTTTCATTTATTCACAAATGGGTACATATGAGAGATATTGTACACTAATTTCTACGACTAGGTCAGTTTAAATGTCCGCCCGTACCACATTCTCGATTACGTACATTTCTTGGTGGTCTTTGTGGTGGAGTTGGGTCCACTGTGTTGTCATCAAGAAGTTGCATCACTTCGGCCCATGTAGACGTGTCCATATCCGTAAAGTCATCAAAATCAAAAGGATTGCCCATGCCTTCATAATTATTTTGGGGTGGTTGGCTGGATGAGGCAATGTCAGGACGATAGCCTGCCTGGTCGTAGGGTGACATGGGTGTAAATGTTTGGTTGGGTAAGGGTTGATTGGGTGTTTGGAACTGGGTGTTTATTTGGTTTGTAGTATCCATGGAGTATGTGTGGTATTGTGGTGGATATTGTTGGTATTCGGACTATGAATAAGTTTGTGTGAATGGGGTGAATTGGTTAGGGGTATGTTCATATTGTTGTGGTTGTGTGAGTGGGGGTTGGGTTGACGGTTGGAAATAGGGTTGGGTTGGCGGTTGGAAATGGGGCTGGGTTGGTTGTTGGGGCCTTGATGATGAATCTTGTTGGCGTGGGTCAACAAGATACCTTATGCGAAATGAAACCAATTGATACAGACCTATACTAATTCATGTATTGGATAGATTGTTTTATCTCGAATGGAAACACAGTGTCAGACAAAACATAGTGGTTGCGATGCCTCCATTCATGACATTCATGTTTTGCATACTTGGTCCATGGAGTATATTCCCATTGGTCGGAGACTTTACCGGTGTGATATTTGTCGGGGATGCACTTTGGCGGACACAAAATATCTTGAAGCATTCCAAACTGAAGCTTGACACGATCACTGTTGTGCATTTCCACGGTGGTGAAGTTGATAATCGGTACCTTTGCACTCCACATTGCAGAGTTGTGTTGTTCAACTTGATGAAAGGCTTCTAGACCAAGATACGGCCGCCAAATGAACTGTAGGAGAAAAAAGTAATATTTAGTATTTTCTAATAATATTCAATGAGACTATAATAAAAATAGATAGGTTAGAGAGGGTACATCATCTTGACCCAAATGATCTATGAGATTTTGGTACTGCGTGATACTGAAATGGGGACAGTTGTCGTAATTCATCCCAAGTGAAGACCACCTACAATTCAAAAAGAAAACACTTGTTAATAATAAGATTAATTAAGTAAGTGACTATGAAAGAAAACACTTGGTCTAAGAAATTACCTTGTAGCGTATGGGAATTCGAAATTATTTTGTTGGATGGGTGCTAGATTGGTCATTTTTGACCAACCCCATGCTTGAAGAAGAACCCCACATCCGGTAAAATTTCCCGAATTTGCTACTGCATTGTTACACAACGACCGATATAGGTGCGCTAGTGTAGCGGACCCCCAACTATATGTTTTTATTTTATCTATGTCATCTAATAAAGCTAAATACATAGAGTGAACAACGCTAAAAATAAACCTATTAATAACATAATATAAATTCTTGTTTTTCTAATTTTTAAAATTTCTGGTGAATCTCGGGTTAACCTCATGTCTCTAAATAATTTTTTGAGCCACGATAATAGTATTTTTTTAACCCCTCATATCGTGTGGGGTTGGTTCAACCCCTAAAAGTTTTTCTATCAAACTACCGCTGGGATTAGTGAGACCATTTACCGCCTTACCATTAATGGATAAACCCAATAACATATGAGTGTCCTCGAGAGTAACTGTACATTCACCTATTGGAAGATGAAATGTATGCGTCTCGGGTCGCCATCTTTCTTGAAGTGCTAAAATGAACTTGGTATCAAGGAGATAGTTTGTTATTTTTATGACTTTTCCAAATCCTTCGCGCTCCAAAAATGGTTTAATAATCGGGTCATGTGGGAAATGTTTATGCCCAAGAGTTCGGAAATCATGAGTATTCTACAAATCAATATAACAATTCATTAC
The DNA here is from genome assembly GCA_963859935.3 of Lathyrus sativus. NCBI lineage: Eukaryota > Viridiplantae > Streptophyta > Magnoliopsida > Fabales > Fabaceae > Lathyrus > Lathyrus sativus. Next base: position 603,055,711 of record OZ012737.1, on the reverse strand, counting down.
AACATTGTATTTGTAAAAAACATTAGGATGCTACAAATAATTATTTAAACATTATTTAAACATTAGAATGCTACAAATCATGAGTATTCTACATATACTTACATAAGACGCGATGTTGCATGGTGTTCCTCTATGCAATTCGACAAACGTTAACAGAGACATTTCTTCTAGAGTGTGAATGTATGAAGAAAATATAGGTAGAATTTGAATTGTTTGTGATGAGTTTTTGAGAATGAGGAGGATGAGTATTTATAGTAAAAATTTTGAAATTTGAAATTTGAAATTTGAAATTATGGTAGAGAAGTAAATGAGATGGTTGAAATTTTGAAATTTGAATTGATGAGTGAAAAATTAAATTTGTGTAGTTGAAATATTAATTGTTGTGTATAGAAGTAAATGAGGTGATTGATGTGTGTAGAAAATGTTCCACACTTGTCATTCTGCATGCATGCAAAAATCAATTTTCGTACACTTGTAAAGGGGAGCCAACCCCTATGGCGCCCCCTTTAAAATTAAGGAAGGGGGGTCAACCCCTATGGCGCCCCCTTTAATTTTAAATAAGGGGAGCCAACCCCTATGGCGCCCCCTTATAAAATTAATTAATATTTTATTCGTGCACTCTTGTTATATATGTATACATTCAACAAAAAATAAAATTCATCTCATTTTACGCAAACACTTACACTTCTATTCAAATATGTCTAGGAAAAATAATTATGTTGTTCATGCTCATTTTAATGGGGAAACTTACATCTCTAAGGATTCGGGTTTTGGGCATTTCAACCATGTATCAAAGGTTTTGCGTTCTGCAAACTGGTTATTCAAGTCGATGGAACATGGTTGTATGGAAAATACAAAGGAACATTGTTGATGGCGGTTGCACAAGAAGGAAATAATAATATATTTCCGATTGCCTTTGCCTTGGTCGAGGGTGAGACAGGTGAAGCTTGGAGTTTCTTCCTCAGAAATCTCAGAACACATGTCGCTCCTTAAGCCAACTTATGTCTGATTTCCGACATATATGCTTCCATTGTGAGCGCCTACAACAACCCTGCAAATGGTTGGCACAATCCTCCTTCTGTCCATGTCTTTTGCATAAGACACATTGCCCAGAATTTTATGCGGGACATTAAGGACAAAAATCTCCGTAAAAAAGTTGTGAATGCTAGGTATTCCTTAAACCAACCATCGTTCATGTATTACCGCAAAGAAATAAGATTGTCAAGCGCAAAAGCATTAAGGTGGGTGGATAACATTCCAGTCGAGAAATGGACAAGGGCTTTTGATGGAGGATGCAGATGGGGTCACATGACCACAAATCTTGTAGAATCCCTAAACGACGTATTTAAGGGAACTAGGAACCTCCCCATCACTGCGTTGGTAAGAGCAACCTATTACAGATTGGGGTCACTTTTTGCGTCAAGAGGCAAAAAATAGAGCGCTGTTTTGGAATCAGGGCAAATATTCAGCGAATCAAGTATGAAATATATGAAGGATGAAACTTCTAAGGCAGCCTCACATCGAGTTAGACCATTTGATCGTCACAATTACAACTTCATTGTTGATGAGACAATGAATCACAACGAGGGTCGGCCAATGGGACACTACAGGGTGGAGCTTCATAAAAATTGGTGCGACTGCGGAAAGTTTCAAACCTTCTGCATGCCTTGTTCACATGTTATTGCCGCATGTTCTAGTGCTCGTCACGATCCATTCTTGCAGCTATCAGATGTTTACAAGGTCGTGAACTTATTCGGTATCTACAATAACAGTTTTCCAGTGGTAGCTAGTAAGGAATATTGGCCAACCTATCATGGCGACACAATTTACCACAACGAAAATATGAGAAGAAACAAAAAGGGCCGCCCCAAAAGCACGCGAATTACAACTGAAATGGATACAACTGAGAAAATGGAAACATTGTGCGAAATATGTCGTATTCCCAGGCATACGAGGAATAATTGTCCAAATGTTGAAACAAGTTCTAGATAGATTTACTTTTGTCATTTAAATTAAAAAATGTGTAACCATGGAATTTAATATTTATAACAACTTTTGGTTACCACATAAACAAATTGAAAGACTTCTAGAGCAACAACACATATCATTAAAAACATAACAATTATTACAACATAAACTAAGATATAACAACAATCAAGGTAATATCGTCAGTTCCGAACATCATAGACCTAACTTCGTTGTCATCTCTAATTCGCACCCACTCCCGCCGTATATTTTCGTCTTCAACTGAGAAGTACAAGACAAGTCTTTCAATACTCCTAATGCTTTCACCATCTGGAATGTCTCCTTCTAACCACCAATTCAAATTTCTTCGTAGTTGCTCTAAACTCTGGATGTTCCAAAACAACATCCTTATCAGAGGCTTCGTTCTTGAAAAAATTACATGTCCATATCTTCTGAGATACATGACTCACTCTCCTAAATTTGGATGAAACAATGTTAATAACAAGTCTAACTATTTATAAAAAAAAATTGGAATAAAATAATATTAAATTTTAATTATATTATTTATAGTAGAATTGAAAAATTAAATGACATAATGGGAGCTCCAAAGGGGATGGCGCCCCCCTTTAACTCGTTTAAGGGAGGCTCCAAAGGGGATGGTGCCCCCCTTATAAATTATAGGGTGCCTCCAACCAGAATGGTGCCCCCTATAATTTATAAGGGTGGCTCCAACACCAATGATGCCCCTTGTAAATTTAAAAAAAAAAACGTGAAAGTTGGTTAGTTTGGAATATATGTTGGAATGTTGGATATAGTGGACATTAAGGTGTGAAAACATGGTTATTTGGGTGAAATTTTCGTAAATGTATTGTTTAAATAATAAATAAAAAAAAATAGGCTCCAAAATTTGGGGCCCTGCTCTTCAGCACTTGTTGCACCGACAAATGACTGACTCTAACTAAACTCATCAATAATACATAGCATGAAAATCACTCGAACCTCCTTTTTGAAACGAAGAATTTTAAAAAAGAAAAGACATATTAAACTTATCACACCAATTTTTTTCTAAAATCAAGTATATATTTATAATTACAATTTTACTATAACTTTAATTTATACTTGATTTTCTTAAAATAGGTGTCATGTGTTAAAATATTTTATTTTTTAAAATTTCTCACCTTTTATTTATTTAAAAAGGTATAAATAAAAATTCTATTGTCATTTTTACATTAATGAGTCATACTTTTATTTAGTTAGATCATTCAATAACTTTATTGTACAAAGTGTAAATAGTTGAATATCAAATTTTATTAATTGTAATATATCTAAATCATAGTATGCATACATAACACCAAACATAGAACACAAAATTCATAAATTAATAACTCCCACTAAATTTAAGATTAATCTAACCGTAAAACACACATGTGAGCAGTGTTCAAGAAAGATCTTGGGTGGAAGAAATTTTGTAAGAGGATTTGTTACTATGAAGTTTGACCCTGAGTGTTGTATGGAAATCTGCCTAGTTTGCTCCCTTTTCTTAACAACTAGAAACTTGATGTCAATATATTTTGACTTGGTTGAACTCCTATTGTTGTTGAAAAATAACACGAATGATATATTGTTACAGTATAACTTAAGTAGTCCCTTAATTCCTTCTAAAATTTACAGCCCAGTAACAAAGTTCCTCAACTAAATTCTATGGTTGGATGCCTCAAACCATGATATGAATTATGCTAAAATGGTGGATGAAGTGATGAGAGTTTTCTTGGCACTCCATCAAAAAACTACACCACCAACCAACATGTAGATATAGCCCAAAGTGGATCTTCTGCTATCTTGGCATCCTCCAAAATTAGAGTTAGAATATCCAGTGATCTCCAACTGGTCTGACCTTCTACATGTGAGCATATACTATTTTGTTCTCTTTCAGTATCTCATAACCTTTTTGGTTGTCTTACAATGATCCATTTCTAGATTGCTCAAATATAAGCCTAACATACCAACTATGAATGCAATATCCGGACGCATACATATTTGGGCATACATCTAACTCCATAAAACTGATGTATAAGGAATCTTTTGCATTTCTTAAATTTCTAAGTTTCCTTTTGGACACTGAATGAGATTAATCTTGTATCCCTTAGCAATTATAGTATCACCTAGTTTACACTTCTACATGTCAAACCTTTTAAGTACATTTTCGATATAACTCCTTTGTGATAATCCTAGAATACCTCGAGATCAGTTTTAGTGTATCTAAATTCTTAATATAAAGGATTTGTCGCCAAGATCTTTTATTTCAACCTTCACCTCAAAACCAAATGAGAGAATTACTTCATGAAACTTGTGGTACCATTGACAAGACACTTGCTTTAGTCCATAAATGGATTTTGTTAATTTGCAAACCATATTATTTGATTCTTTTAACACAAATTTTTCTTGTTGCGCCATATAGATCGTGTCATCAATGTTGCCATTGAGGAATGTCGTCATGGCATCCATTTGATGGAGTTCCAAATCATAATGTGCAACAAGAGCCATAATTTTCCTAAAAGAGTCTTTCGATAAAAACCAAAGAGAAGGTCTATTTAACTTGAATCCCTGCCTTTTGAGTATAACCCTTAGCCACAAGACGAGCCTTATACCTCTCCACATTTCTGTTAGAATCCCTTTTGGTCTTCAAAATAGATTTGCAACCAATGGATTTCACACCTTCTAGTAACGTGATAAGTTCCCAAACTTCATTGTCTTGAATGGAGTTATACTCCTCCTTCATTGCTTCAATCCACTTTTTAGAGTTAGAATATTGCATGGCTTGGCGAAACTTAATTGGAACATCTTCCATCATACCATTATTTTCCTCATTTTCTTGGAGAAAGGCTATGTAATCATCCGGAATAACATTTCTCCTTTCTCTAGCGGACCTTCAAAAAGATATTGGTTCTTGTAACATTTGTACTTGTACCACTTGTTCTTGTGGATTTTGAGTTTGTTCCTCATGAATTACCAAATCATCTTGAGTAGGAGGAAATTTAACAATGTTTCTTTGGAGGTTCTATACTTGCTTGATCCAAAGCAACTGTATGAATCGGTTTTGGAATTGTTACCTATTCTTCCTATAAAACGAAGTCTATAACCTTATTCTTCCCCAAAATCAATATCCCAAAGATTGTGGTTGTTACCGTCTCAAAAATTAAGTTTAATTTGAGATCTTGAAATGTGTAGCCTTTAGATCTTTCAAAATAACCAATAAAGTAGTTTGTTCACTGTTCGGGAGTCAAATTTATTTTTATTTGGCCTATAAGGGGTTGCTTCAGATGGACATCCACATGCGTGAAAACATTTCAAACTAGGTTTTCCTTCAATCCAAATCTCATAAATTGTTTTGACAACTGCCTTGTTAGCACTCTATTTAGAATGTAAGTTACAGTCTTTAGTGTCTCTCCCCATAATGACTCTGGTAAGGTAGAATGAAAAATCATACTCCTTACCATATCCTTAAGAGTCTAATTTCATGTTTCAGTCACACCATTCATACTAGGCGACCCTTTCATTGTTTATTGCGGGATAATTCCATATTCCTCTAGGTATTTGGAAAAGTTCCCAGACGTTGTTCACCTGAACCGTCATATCTGCCATAATATTCACCGCCATTGTCAAATTTGACATTCTTAATTCTTTTATTGAGTTGATTAACAACTTTAGCCTTAAATGATTAGAACACATCCGATGATTGATAATTTTTATGTATAAGAAATATGTATGCATATCTAGAATAATTATCTATGAATGATAAAAAATATTGTTGACAACTCTAAGGTGTAGGAAATGGTTCAAAAATGTTTGTATGTATCTATTCTAAGACATTCATAGCTCTATATGCACTTGTTGCAGTGAGAAGTAGATATCAAGCTATTGATTAAATTGAATCTTAGTTCATTAATTCACCACCAAGATTTGATTTATCTAAAGGAAAGGTTAAAGAAAGAAATATCTTTTGTGAGATGTAACAACAACGCTAGAGGTTCGGGGATCGGGGGTTGGTTATTCCTAGGGTAGTTATTCTCAACCCAAACATCTATAGTACTCTACAGGAACCTTTTACGTATATGTATGCTAAGTTATCTAAGTTGTTGTTTGCTAGGGTCATGGGATCAAGGTTAAGGTAAATTTTGAGGTAAATACCTAAGGGTAGTTCTAAGTTTTCTCGCAAAGATGTCACATCTTATGCCTACATATCCTTAATAGGATGGAATCAGAACAACTGTAGTTCACCTCACTATGGTTGAGGATTACTTGACTATGGTCAAGACTCCATGGCGGAACAAATATAACAATGTTTGTATAGATTTTGAAAAAACTCTCTAGATATAAGTTTAACACTCAAGGGGATTGACTTTGATAAAAGACAAGAGGGGAGTAAGTAATCATGACAATGATCTTTACATAGAGTTAACAAACTTTATCTTAAAGTTCTAATTGAAGGATACTCCTAACAAGGGGTAGGTCTTTAGACTTAAAGCAAATTCTAATAGATATAGGTTCTAACTTAATTAAGTTAAAGGATCTAATGACTTAACCAGGTCAAGGGGAGGGGTAATGAACTATCTATGACACTGAAGTCAATAGAGAGACTTTCCTTTGGAATAAGGGATAACAAGGCAACTGCATGAAAGCTAACAAGCTACATCACTTGAGGAAACTTAAAAAATCCTAAACACACATATGCGTTCATTCAAACACGGTGAAGATATAAAGTCATGGTAACAACCAAGAAAGATAAGGGCAAGATTGTGAGAACATTAAGCAAATATGATAACAAGGCAACTTGATGAGAATTGACAAGTTCCATCACTGGGGAAACAAACTTGATAAAGATAAAGATAAACAAGTAGGATCAATTAAAAAATTGAACACAAAAACAACCAAGGTTTTATGATTTAACATTACAATGTTCAAAGATCATGAAGGTAACAATCAACAAGGGCAAGCATAAAACATGTGTAACAATAACATTTTTATCAATGGTATTCAAACAAGACTCATGCAAACAAGTTAAAACTTGAATAAAACATGGTATATGAATAAATTAAAGACAAATGTAACACATTTAATCATATTCAAGACATATTGATGACAATCAATCATGGATAAGAAAGAAAAGTAACAATAGTTCAAGCATGGATTCAAACTTCACAAAGGGAAAGATAAACAAGATTCATGGTAACTTTAAAGGCAAGAAACAACCCTAAACATGTTATGGTTCTAAACAGATATATAAACAAGTAAGATGAGGGTGAAGGATCATATTCATGAGGTTACAACATCAAGAAACATATCATGGTTCACAAAGAAGTTTCAAGGCATACTTTTCACATTCATGCATTCACAAAGGCAAGTATAATCATGGTAAAGAAAAATAGCCAAGTGTTTTAAAACATATAAACATGTTAGACATTAAAAAATGATTAATACAAGATCAATCTTACAAGAAAAATCAAGTACTATGTCAAGAAAGTTCATGAAAACCAAAGAAAACCCTAAAAAGGACCATTTCATTCAAGTGGACCAAAGTGTTTCAAAAATAACAATTTTGAATTCTTTCTTCACAAATTGAAACTAGACATATTAAGGAGCATAGTGCAAAAATAGTGGCATCAAAATGATAAAAAAAACAAAGAAGTTATGCACATTTGAAAACTAGGCATAAAACTAGGCAATTAAGGCAAGCAAAACCAAGGTAAGGCAGATTTTGCAAGAACGGTCATAGCTCACTCAAAACTTAATCAAATTGGATGAAATAAAAAAGAAAATTGTGTATTTTTTCACAAGGAATTCAATGGTGGTGGTGGTTTTATTAGATCATGCACCATATGAAAAACTCAATAGCATAATTGAAAAAGACATGTTATGTGCAAGAGCAATGTGACAATCCACTGTACATTTTCTAAGCAGTAAGTAATGATTCAAACACAAAATATAATACATATAAAGAATTCTTACAAGCATCATACATCAATAGACAAGTTAATTCAAAAAATGGCATGTGTAGTGGCAAAAATAACAAGCTTGTGCAAGAGCAAAACAACAGACAAAAATGTACCAATTCAGCATCAACTAAATGATCAAACATATCACATATGACCTATAAATGATGTTTACAAACACCAATCATCTATGCCTAACCAGAATCAACAAGTTGCATATCGAAATGACACTTAAAGTAAGCTAACAAGCCAAACCAAAGGAGTAGTCATGAATACCCAAGTTTATGAGCAAGAAATGGTTCAAACATGACCTATAAAGTGTATCTAGCATGTTCATAATCAATGTACATCAATATTCAACATGATCTTAAAAGTAGAAAGTTGGAACACTTATCTCTTGTATCTTTTTCAAGTCAATGAACCAAATAATAAATCCAGTTAATAGATGATGATCCAATCAACTGCAATATGTTCCAAATAAGGTGTTCAAATGATGAGAACTCCTCCAAGACCACTGTCTTAACAGAATGCCTTCTTATGCAAGAAAACACCAAAAGCTTCAAAGTGAAGCTCTAGGAAATGGTGTTACAGAACTTTTATGATACCATGGAAAGTTTAAACAACTTATATGTAGAGTGTTTGAAGTGTTATAATGATTGGAAAAGGGCTGGTTTGGTTATGGCCTATAAAGATGCAGAAAAGTCAAAATTTTAAGGTATGAGAGTTGAATTTTAGAATGTGAGATTTTATGTTGAATATGAGGGTTTGGACAACTTCAATGCATCATATGTGATGTGTTTGAGGTGTTGGTTCAAGTTTTCGGTGGCTGTATTGAGTTGTGGCAGAGTTTTTGCAAGGTAGATATTTCTTCACAAGGAAGCAACTTCTACCACTTGCAAGAAGATGGTGATCAGAGAAATGAGAGAGATTCAACTTGGTTTCTAGTTTATTATGGTGTAGTTTGGATGTTAGGAGTTTGCTCTATTTATAGGCAAGCTTGGAGAATGAGAGGTATGAGCAAATTGTGTCAACTTGCCAAGTTTTCCCTTTTTGGAGGCAAAATGAGCAAACCCAACTTGGGATTTCTTTTCTGAGCATGAGCAACCTTCCTATGTGTTTCAACATCACCAATAGCCTGCAAATAATTGACATGAAAAGAGGGAAAGCGAGTAGCTGATGTAGTAGCTAAGGTGTAGCAGAAAATGTAAAAAGTTTCTCTCTCCTTGCCACTTGCATCCACTTGCTTGAATAAACAAATCAAATAATCTAATCTCTAGTTTTTGCTCGTGGTAATTCATTGTAATCTCATCAATTAAGTCCCTTCTCTCTTCGATTCTCCCTAACCACAAAGGCTGTGAAAATGCTCTTTTATTTTTTAAAAAAGCCCTAAATATGACCTACAATGTTCATGTTTTTCCAAAGTTCAGATTCCAAAGGGAACTAGGTTAAAAATCTTCATGAAGTTGGCTACAAAACTTGACTTACAAGTCAAAAAAAAAAAATCTAAGTGTGGAAATCCTTCATAACTTGATGAGCTCATAACTCAAAATCTATGTATTTTTGAACATCAACCCTCTAGGACACTTATGTAGGATTTCTCAAGAGTTTCCAACCAGCTTTGGAGCATTCAATTTGGATGTGTGGTTTGAGAGTTATGACCATTCCAAATAAGCTTGTAATTAGGGTTTTTCATAAACTCTAATTTCTTGATTCACAATTTATCCATCAATTCTTGATTAAATTTTCACCAAATTCACTAGTTAGGCATAACATGATGTTGGAAACCTTGATTGCTTCAATTGTAGGGTCAAAACCCTAAAAGTCAAAGAGTTGACTTTCCAAACAGACGAACCGAACAGTTGAAACCTCCAGGATCGATCCTTAGTGTTCTGGGTTTTTTTTTTAACCTTTCATACTTCTTAAGGGGACTTCAACAAGTCATAGAAACATTATGGACCATGGTTCACGCTTAGGAAACCCATTTAGACCAAAAGTCAAACTACAATTGACTTTTTCAACTAGAAACCCTAATTAGGATTTTGCGCAGTAGTGCTTCAATTCTCTTGGTAACAACCTCAAATAGCACTTGTTCTTGGTAATATATGAACCTCTTGATGATGTGAAGCCTTGATATGTAGAAGATCAATCCAAAACCTTGACTGATCAGTCCACAGGATTCTTAATTTTAACAGTGTAAAATCCTAATTCATTTGCATCTTGACAAAGACTAACTTGAAAAAGGTTAGGGTTAGATAACATATACTTGATGCACCTATAATGATAATGGAACCTAGGGGTTAAAATTTGGGGGATGACAACACCAAATTTATTTATTTTTGTCTGTTTACCTTTAACGCATTCAACACCAACATCAAGGTTTGTGAAGTCAACATAATCCAAAATTTCATCTGACAATAGTCGCTCAACTTTATTCTTAGAGATGTGACCTAAGCGTTTGTTCCATAATTCTCTTAAATTGTTATTATCAATTTTACGCTTAGTACCACATGATTCCGCGTTTAAGGATTCACCATAGGTAGCTACCGTGTCCAACAAATATAGATTATCATGACTCATAAGTGAACTAGTTCCAAAAATATATGAATTGAAAGGACAAATTGAATTCATGGTTTCTAAATGAACATAAATAACTTGATTTGTCTAAATAAGAAACTAAAAATGAACTCCATTTGAATGACAGTACTGCAAAAGTGTCTTTCAAATCAAAATAAAATCCAGTACACGATAATAATCTAAAATGCCCTATAACTTCCACCTCCACTAACTTGCCATCTCCAACATAGATGTATCTTTCAATATTATTTAGCTTCTGATATTTCAGACAATCCTTCACTGTAACACTTATGTTAGTAGTTACGTCGGAGTTTAACCATCATGTCTTTTTATGTATTAAAGCTAAATTGACCTCAGAACATACCAAACCATGACTCATGTGATTTGAGCGATCCTATTTCTCGTAATCTTTCCTCTGTTCATAGGTACTAGATTCCAAAGGAGAATAGGGTTGTTCCATCCTTAATGCAATGTCAAAATTCATGCAACCAAGAATAATTTTCATGTCCTCATTTCATACCTTAAAATTTGTCCCATTAAAAAGCGTAATCGAATTTATATTAGCAGATATCAAAGTAATTGTAGCTGAAAATAGAACAATAGAAACACTATAATTATACTCACAAAATAAATTGAATCTTTAATATGTTCAACTAATGTCATATCCCATCTCAATATACTTAGTGCACCATCAATATCAAGCATGTAATACCAATAACCATTAGATTACCTAATGTCCAAATGGAAATGGCAAGATAATCAGAGATTGTAACATTTTCACCAGGTTTCACTGCAAAAGATGTGCTTTTTATGCCTGAGTTTAACATGAATTTACTATCAATACGAAATTTATGTGCGGATCTTGATTGTATAGTTATTTTTAATAATGTCGAATAATCTTCGTCACCCTTTCCCGTGCCAATAACTAGAATCAAAAAAAGAGGAATGTCAATGCATCTGGGAATAAACGATTGATTTCGATCAAGAGACCCGCTAGAGCCGCGAACCATAAAGTACTTGCCACTGGTGCCACAGAGAGATATGTTTTTAGATCTCGCATTTCCAATCCTCCTTCGTTTTTTCTTGTAATTTTGAATACCTAATAATACAGAATATAGGAATATGATTCCATGTTTTTTATTAATAAAATCATTTAAGAAAACAAGAGCTTGAAGATGATTTGTTTTTCTGATTGGTTGAAGGAATGTATTAGCTTGCCACCACATAAGGCTCACCTCAAGCCAACACCACACCATCTCAAGCTCAACCTAAATATACCTTCATTTTGAAGAAGCCTTATGTCATTTCAGATTAAAACGTTGTTTGTGACATATATCACTATGCCAAACATATAAAATTTACATTTCAACTCGGTGATGATAAAGCTAGTTAATGTTATAAATTAATTTATTTTGATATATGGGGTCCATTATCCATTAAATCCATTCATGGTCATAAACATTTTGCACTACACTTGATGATTACAATAAACTCACCTGGATTATCATTTGCAAATACATATTTTAAGTCACTAATCTTGTTCAAAAGTCATGCTCATGATAGAAATCTAATACAATTGCAAAGTTAAGATTGTTGGACAGATAATGGTCCTAATTTTTATATGCCTGATTTTAATTATTCAAAAGGCATAAAACAATAAATTAGTTGTGTTAAGACTCCCTAATAAAATTAGAGAGTGGAAAGAAAGCATAAACACATTTTAAATCTGGGAAGAACTTTACTTTTCTAATCAAAATTACCAAAACAGTTTTGGTCAAATGCAGTCCTTCATGCCACTTATCTTATTAATCACATTCCTAGTACTTTGGTTCAAAATAATTTACCATATTTTTATATATTTAGAAGTGATCATGATATCAATGAATTAAAAGTTTTTGGATCACTATTTTATGCTTCAACTCTATAAAATCATAGAACCAAGTTAGATTCTGTAACTAGAAAAGATACAAGCAAAATATCAAAGGTGTTGTAATCCTAGACTTAAATACCAAACCATGTTCATTTATAGACATGTTACTATTCATGATCATGTTTTCCATATTGTAACCCAAATCAACCATTTATTTGGACATACCACTCTGATCATGATTTTGAACTTGAATCTGTCATAACAATTAGGCATGACCATAACCAAGTCACTGATCCTATCATACAAAACAATGAGGAATACATTCCAAAAATTGACATAAATAAGACTGATTTACAAAATGAGATAATATCTGAACCATAAATATTTAGAAGATTCACTAGAATAAACCAAAAGCCTAGTCACTTGTCAGACTTCATATGCAAGTTTTCAAAGAAATTACTTGACCATAATTCTACATGTACACTCTATCTTATTAGAATTTCCAATCATGAAATAATCTCTCTACTTCACAACAACAATTTTCTTTGTCTATTACCGGTATTTCTAAGCCAGATAGTTGTCAAGAAACAAGCAAGTATTATTGTTGGATCAAGGCAATGAACCCAATACTTAGGAACTGGATGCCTTAGATTTTTGTTGATCCTCCACCTAGCATAAAACCTATTGGCATCAAATGGTTTTACAAGTTAAAACATAAAACAAATGGGATTGTAGAGAGACACATAGCTAGATTAGTATCCAAATCTTACCGTTAGGGGTGCTCAAATAAACCGGTTATTTAAATAATTCATATTCATATTCAAATCTGATTATTAAAAACAGGTTAATTATTAGTATGGTTTTAACCAAATCTATATTTTGGATATATTTTTAATATGGTTTTAACCAAATCCATAATTTGGACATCCATATCCAAAATAAAAATCAAATTAGTCAATTTTTTTAATTAAAAAAAACTTTGAAATTTTTTTTCAAAAAACAATATTTTTATTTTGAAAAAAAAAATATTATTTTAATTTTTTTCAGTAAATAAAAAATTTTCCGTCATAATTATTTTACTATTTATTTTTAAACTCGTTGACGAAAATCAATTTATTTTTCATTTCAATTTCAGTTTTAAAAATTAATTATTTTACTATTTAATAATAATATATAAATCATATCAATCTATATGATTTCTATTTTATTATATTTTATGTCGTCATTTTAAATTTACCACTCAATTTTATTTGAAGTATAAGAATGAGTGACCTAAAGTGAATGATTTTAATAGTGAATGACCAATTTAATGTTAAACCAATAATCTTTTATTATTATTATATATTAACATAGATTTACATATTATACAATTTATTAATTGTTAATATAATTGTTGCACAATAATAGTTTCACACCTGCGCTACCGGTTAAAATATCTAAATACTTATTCTAGTATGATTGCATTATACTAAAAGTCTATATTGTTCTCTTCAAAATGATTAAGAAAGAGTTTGTTTAAAATTTTCACAACCGATTTGCAAAACGTTTTATTCAAGATATCTAAACTATATAATATCTCTTTCATATCACTTATTATATATAATACTCTAATTATTTTATTCATTATTAAAAAAAACTCAAATAAAAAATAAATTAGCCAATTTTTTTAATTAAAAAAAAACTTTGAAATTATTTTTTAAAAAATATATTTTTTATTTTGTAAAAAATAGTTTTAATTTTTTCATTAAATAATTTTTTTCAAAAAATTTAAAAAATATTTTTTATTTTAAATTTTAAAATAATTTTAACATCAATATTTTTTTTTAAAAAAAAATTATGATTTTGAAAAAATCAATTTTAAAATAAAATTAAATTAAAACTAATTGTAAAATTGGTTATGGATATAACCGGTTTATAACCATTTTAAAAGATAAAAAACTCCTAATAAGAATTGGTTTTAATAATCGGTTGTAATATATAAATTATTTATGATTATGGATTGGTTTTGGATATTAACCATGACCATCCTTATTTTGGATATGAGAAAATAAAACTTGTTATAATTTGCAGGGCGTATTGAGCTGAATGATAACCACTGTTACTATTTTGAGGGAAGTTGTTTGAGGAAATCGAAAACGGATTTTACGAGTTTGCTAGAAATACTTACGAGCAAAATCAACATCAGGTAAATATAGGTTTAGTTAGTTCAGGTTGTTTGATTTGTATTATATGGAGTGGGATACTATATCTTGCCAATGTTGGAAACTCGCGCGCTGTACTTTGTTCTAAGGAGCGTGTTGGTCTATTTGGAAGATTCTGTGTAGAGCAATTGGTTAGAGATCACACTTGTGATAATCCAGATATTCAGAAATACAATTTGGTACACAGTACATACAATTCATTATAAAAAAAATTGAATATATAAAAAATTATTTAAGAAAAATACTATAAATCATGACATTTGAATACTATGAATCAGTCAACCAGATTCAGATTTATATTTCGACAAATTCACCACTCATTTAACCTCTTCCTTTCTCCTTCACTCATTCTGTAATCACACTCTCTTGTCTTCAGAATGTGAAATCACAAGATCATGAGTCTGTTTCTAAAATGTATACTTTTCGGGATCCCGATCCCTTACAGAATTTATAGTGTTACCGCTGAAACGTTTAATAATGACCCTTTCGCAAGATCAATGAGACTGAATAGGCATTACTGTGGCGAATTTTCCATGGCTTCAGTTCAGTCAAATAAGGATATGGAAGATCACAGCCATGTTGATGTTGGCCTTGATGCACTCTTTGTTGGAATTTATGATGGCTTTAAAGGCGACACCGCAGCCATCTATATCCGTAGACACATCTTTAAAGCTCTATTGAGTGAGTCTTCTTTCATTCTTTGTTTCTTTCTTACTTGCATTTTCATTCATGTGTGTGTCTGATTTTCTTATTATCATTACAATGGTTATAAATTGCAGGACGTATTACAGAGAATAATAACAATATGACTGTGACTATTTTGAGGGAAGTTGTTGAGGAAATCGAAAGCGGGTTTATTGAGTTTGCTAGAACTAGTTTTGAGCAACAACATCAGGAACAGATAGGTTTAGTTAGTTCAGGTTGTTTGATTTGTATTATATGGAGAGGGACACTATATGTTGCCAATGTTGGAGACTCACGCGCTGTACTTGGTTCTCGGATGGGTGTCGGTCCTTTTAAAAGATTGTGTGTGAAGCAAATGGTCAGAGTTCACAATTGTGAAAATTCGGATATTAAAAAAGAACTCCGTAAATGGCATCCAGATGATAATCTTATTTACGAACTAAATGAATTACGCGATGAGCCGCATTCTCATATTTGCAAAGGTCAACTATGGACTATGAAAGGCTTAATCCAGACAAGCAGATGTATAGGATATGCATACATGAAGAAGGTTCCGTTTACTCAGAGGAGAACGTTCAAAATCCCAATTGGAGAACGAGTTGTTTCCGCTTTTACAAGACCTTTGCTAACATCAGAACCAGAAGTTTATTCAAGAGTCTTAAAAGACACTGATAGTTTCGTTATATTTGGATCTAGCGGATTTTGGAAATTAATGTCAAATGAGCTTGCTGCTAGAATTGTTAACACCACTCCACGAGATAATATCGCAAAAATACTTGCCATGGTTGCTATAGAGAAGGGGGCTAATAAAAGAGGGAAAAAATACAGGGACCTTATAGAGATTCCAAATGGAAATGGTGTTAGTGGGGATTTTGGTTATGTACATGACAGAATTAGACCGTTTTATCATGATGATATCACTGTGATTGTGGTATTTTTCAACAAAAGGCCGAATAGTGTAAAGCCAGAGATCAAGTCTTATACTTGCAATGATTACGCAGATCAACCATCAGAATTTACACATTTCTATAACAATACGAATGTGTGACACAACACACGGTTTGTTCATTTACTCGTTCCTGTTGTAAGCGTGACAGTGATTATGCTTCTGCCTTAATTTAAAAACATTTCTAGTGTTTTACAGCACTCTTCTTCTTTTAATTGACTGTTTTCATTTTCTACATTCTTCATTTTTCTTATTTTCATGTATGTGTCTTGTTATTTAGATGTCTTAGAGTTGAGAAGACGGAAACTATTTTCTTTATGTAAAAAGATCAATTAATCTAGAAAATTAATTTTAACAAACTTTCTCGTAGCTGAAGTGCTTATCATTTTACACTAGCCTGTTTTTGTATTCTCGTGTATAGATATATTTTTGAATGAATAAGCATATAGTATAAATAAAATATCAGACATGTAATATATTTGCATAGAGTTTTTCTTTTTTTTTAGCTTTTCTAATGTTATATTGTCATGTGTAGTGTATAGCACTGATATATGTATGAAATATAATAGAAGTTTGATGATGAAATGAACTGATATATGCAGGCCATATTCAGCAGAATAATAACAATGTGTCTGAAGATATTATGAGGCAAGTTGTTTCTGAAACAGAGGCAGGGCGGAGAGGGACACTATATCTCGCCAACATTGGAGACTTACGCTCACATGCTTTACTTGGTTTTCAGAAGGTTGTTGGTCCATTTAAAAGATTGTGTGCTAAGCAAATGGTTAGAGACCGCAATTGTATTGCATCCAAATGACGATAATATATGCTTCAATAGTTTTGAACCATATAGTGTTAAAGACTTATGAGACGGGTTTTTTAGCTTTCAGTTTATACCTTCTAGTATATTTACAAACAAATCTATAAATCATAATATGTAAATAAATGAGTTTCTTTAAGAGAGATTTAAATAATCTTCTTTATCCCTCTTGTATACCAAGTTGGCTTATGCTTCATAAATTATCAAAATAGAAGAATGAAAAGTGATTACCAATGACTTTTTTGGTTCATAGAATTATAAATAAAACACATACCACTAGGTCAATCAGAACACTTGACCAAAAGATTCGTTGATTCAAACAAAACCAGAATCAGTAACAATACACATCTCTGCAACAAAATGAGGATAAATAGTCTTCATGCTCTTATATCCCAACATATCAAGAAAGGAAAACACAAAGAAACTTCATAAAAGAAATGGTAAAAGAATCCTCAACCAACTAGATAATATTTCTTTAGAACAATGTATATATTATAATTTCCTTGATCCAACTCTCATTCTCCATGATTTGAACTTAGAAGCATTTCCTGTGTACTATTGATGGCCCGGATTCATCATATTCTGCCTTTGCAATCCACATCTGAAAAGTAACACATTAGAAATGACTTGATTAAGCCTAAGTAAATACATTTTATAACTTGTACTTATTAATGAAAATTACTGATTTATTTGCTGAATTATTAATACAAAAACCATCAAGTTTACCTGTTGGAAAGTGCTGAGGGATGCCAAAATGGAGCCTCCGATCCAGACACTGTACTTCCTCTCTGGTGGTGCTACAACCTTGATTTTCATGCTACTAGGTGCCAATGCAGTAATTTCCTTGCTCATCCTATCAGCAATACCAGGGAACATTGTGGAACCACCACTCAAAACAATGTTACCATAGAGATCCTTCCTAATGTCAACATCACACTTCATAATTGAGTTAAATGTTGTCTCATGGATACCAGGAGATTCCATCCCGATCATCGATGGCTGGAACAGAACTTCAGGGCATCGGAATCTTTCAGCGCCAATTGTGATCACCTGTCCATCAGGTAACTCATAGGTCTTCTCAACAGCTGAGCTAGTCTTAGCGGTCTCCAACTCCTGCTCATAATCCAGAGCAATATAAGCCAGTTTCTCCTTCATATCCCTCACAATTTCCCGCTCTGCAGAAGTGGTGAAAGTGTAGCCACGCTCAGTTAAAATCTTCATCAACCCGTCAGTTAGATCACGCCCTGCAAGATCCAATCGAAGGATCGCGTGTGGAAGTGCATAACCCTCATAAATTGGAACTGTGTGACTAACACCATCCCCAGAATCCAGAACAATACCTACAACAAAAAGCATAGAAAACCACATCAACTCATTTCAATCACAAGCCATATTCTTTACCATGACTACGCCTTCAAAACATATTCATCATTCATTATACAAAAAAAGTACACAGCATCAGCACCATTTCAAGGCATATCCAGTGACACATGCAGTTAAATCATTTCAATTTTTATAAAATTATTATCACTGTAATGATCTGTGTACGTGATTCATACAAGATTAGAATATAACAACAGTGGTATATGCATTTGCAACATGAAAGGTGAAGTAATTTACCAGTTGTACGGCCACTAGCATAAAGAGAAAGCACAGCTTGAATAGCAACATACATGGCCGGAGTATTGAACGTCTCAAACATGATCTGAGTCATTTTCTCACGATTAGCCTTAGGGTTAAGCGGCGCTTCAGTGAGAAGAACCGGATGTTCTTCAGGCGCAACACGAAGTTCATTGTAGAAAGTGTGATGCCAGATCTTCTCCATATCATCCCAATTACTAACAATTCCATGCTCAATTGGGTACTTCAGAGTCAAAATACCTCTTTTGGATTGTGCTTCATCACCAACATACGCATCTTTTTGTCCCATTCCAACCATTACTCCAGTGTGACGCGGACGACCTACAATGCTAGGGAACACTGCCCTAGGTGCATCATCTCCTGCAAATCCAGCCTAAAACAACAAAAACAACAACAAATTAAATCGATTGAAGTTAGAAAATAAGCAATTGAACATGAAGAAGAAGAAGATCCATTGATTGGTTGATATACCTTAACCATTCCGGTTCCGTTATCGCAAACCAAGGGTTGAATATCTTCAGATTCTGCCATTGTTGATTTTCTGTGAAAAGAAATTCAATTCAGATGAAATCAAGAAATGTGTGTGAGAGAGAATGTTTGTTTGTTGGTTTTGTATTGTGGGTTAAGCTACTACCCGCGCCTGTTGTTTTAAAAAGAGAAGGTTGTAAACGTAAACGTATCAAATGAAACGCAAATTGCTTATCGTTCAATCCTGGCCGTCTATTTCGTATGTATGATCCCACGGGCCATGTTTCTTGTTGTAAATAGCTGGCAATGTTGCTCTTTTACTTGCTTTCCAGTTCTTTCTCCCTGGCATCTCCTGAGTCCCTAAATTACTAGTAGTATGATTAAAAACTGATAGTATTATTAAATATATTTTATTTATTATTTTTTAAGATTATGTTATAAAAAATTTATTTATTTCTTTTTATGGTAATATTTATTGATGATTTAAAATATTTAAATTATTAAATATTTTATTAAAGAAATAAATAATGTAACTGAATAAAAAAATATATTTTTATATAAAAAGTGATAACAAAAATTCTCAAAGTTAATTAAAAATGTGACCATGTTACACTGCATCCAGGCGGTAATCTATATAGATTTGATGTTTTTTATTCTTTTTGTGAAATTTTAATATTTTCTATAAAATAATTCTTGTTTTTTTAGTATTTTAATGATATTAATTACTTTTAAATATATCCTTATTTTATCTTAATTAAAACAAGAGAAAAATAATTATAAGGGTGCAATATGTAAATGGATAGAAAATATATTAAAATTTATATAATAATTTAAGTATAAAGCAAACACGATTTAATTGTTAAAAAAAAACCAAAGAATACATTTTTAAAAAAATCATCAAAGAATAAATTTAAAATAAGTATACAATACATTAAATAAAAATTTTGGTTACAAGATATTTATTAATAATAAATTTTAAACCTTATAATAAGTTTGATTATGATAGAATATGATAATGATATCATAAATAACATTGTATCAAGCGTTTGATAGACTCATGATAAAAAAAATATAAAAAAATGTTAACGAGTATTTCAGAGATATTCTTTAAAAGATTAAAAATGTGAGTTTTATTAAAAATGTGTGTATTTAATATATTAAAAATTAAAATAATTAAATTTAAAAAAAAATATCTTTTGTATTTGTAATCTTTAAAGAGTGTCCCAAAGACACTCGTTAGCATGACCTAATATTAATGTTTTATTATTGTTTTTTATATAAAAAATGCATACATTCATTATTGATGAAAATGGAGACGAAGACTTTTCTCGGGTGTCTCGACCTCTGGTGTAGCATATTATTCGTCTGTTATGGGTCTTATTGTCTCTACTCTTTATCTGTTGGTAGGGATTTTAGTATGGCCTTGATGCCCTCTTGGTGGAAAGGAGTTTCTCTTCTTAAAGCTAAGACACACGATCCCTCTAATTGGTTTGAGAATGACTTGATTAAGAAGATAGACTCTGGTCTCTAAACCTTCTTTTGGCACGACCTTTGGATATGAGATCTCCCCTTGTCCAAAGATTTTATAGGCTCTTTACCATTTCTCAAGTGCAAGATGGAAAAATGTGTGAGATAGAGAAATTGGTTTAGGGAAAACTTTATTCAGATCTTAAGTGGATGAAACCTTTTTTCTTTGAATATGAGGAGATAATAAACATTGAGTTCTTCTCAGTTCTGCAGTCTGTTCATCTTAGTTTGGATCCTAATAGGTGGATTTGGAAACATAGTAAAGAATACACTTTTTCAGTGCCTTGTGCGTACGTATAGCCTCCAAATGAATCTTTTTTCCCTCTTCAGTTAACTAGGGTGTAAGAGATGTCTTTATGCTTCCCCTTATTTGGGATACTTAGGCCCCATCTAAGGTGAAGACTTTTTCTTGACAGCTCTTTCAAGATATATTCCCCTCTAAAGAGAATCTGGTCAAGCGAAAGGTTATTGTTGATCCATAGGGTAGCTCTTGTATTCTTTGTGAGGGTTTTTTTGAATTTGATTCCCATTTATTTGTTACCTGTAACTTATTTTCTAGCGTCTGATGTAACGCCCATTTTAATTATCTAGTTTTTCCTGAATTTTTGTGTTGTTGCGTTTCGGCTTGTTGTGGGGGTGCGTTTGAGTAAGATGAGGTTTAGGCCTTAAGTTGGAATTTATCGGATATATCGGACCATAAGAATAATAATAATATTGTTATTAACGGAAAATGATAATTAATAAATAATGGTGATAATAGTAATATTGTTATTATTAATATTATTATTATTATTATTATTAGTGTTAATACATTAATATTATTGTTAATATAATTGGAATTAAGAAAATTATAAGATTAATTGAGTAAGGGTAGAAATGGAATAAGAAAAGAAGGGTATTTGGCTTGGAAGAAAGAAATAGAAAGAAACGCGTGAAAGGAGAAGGAAGGAAGACACGAGCAAGAGAGGAGAGAAGAGCTTGGGCAAATTGGAAGGAGAGGAAGCTAAGGCATTTCAATTTGAGCAAGAATTCATCATCTGTGCTGGAATTCGAGGTAAGGGGGGAGAAATTGATCAAAACGGTAGATAGCATGAATATTAGGTAGTAGGGATTTTCCCCTAATTCCATGATTTTGTTATGCATGTTGTTGATTATGTGTTTGTTATGCCGATTCTGTATGCGTTGATTCGATTTCATGCTGTAGTGTTGAACGGGTAGGGAGAATTGGGGTTCCGGGCAAACTGCCATTGTTATGCCGGAACTGAGCGATTGTCAGAATTGGGGTTTTTATCGGGTAAGAACCAGAGCATTCAGTGTAGCCTTGTTGTATGTTGCTATACTGATAGAGTGCAGGCTTTCGTGTGATTTAGTCGGGTGGTATCGGAGTGGGAACTGTTTCTGAACTGTGATTTTTTCTCAAAAATCACAGACACTCGCTAGCTCCCCGCTAGGCAAGTGCACAGCGAGCCTTCGCTAGGTCGTCACTGAGCGAGAGGGTAGCGAATGAAAACAGAATGTTCCCAGGTGACTTCGTTGGCCAGTTCGCTGAGCGAACTTGCAGCGAGCCTTCGCTGGTGCTTCGTTGGGCGATGGGTCAGCGAGCATGACAGTATTTTGATAGTTTGTTATGCGCTGTTCCGTTCTTGTGCCGTTTTAATCTGTTGGTTATGGGTGACCCTGAGAGTTAGCAGGGCACTGCTGTGAGTGTGTGTGTGTGTGTGTGTGATACGAGAGTGTGTTTCTCGAGGTAATTGTATAATCAAATATGAGAATGACATGTATTATGTGTATATGAGTTTTGGTGTGAATTACTTGGAATATAGTATGTGGTGCATGAGATGCGTGATGAATGTGATATGTGCATTATGTGCAGCATGTGTGCTTGCATTTGTTGTGGTGTCATGGTGTTGTGCATGGCATGTGAAGGGGTTGATCATTTGCTCGGAGGGGCAAGTGAAACATACTCAGGACTCCGTAAGGGAGGGTGAAGGGGTTGATCATACTGCTCGGAGGGGCGTATGAAACATACTCAGGCTCCGAAAAGGAGTGGATGCAGGGGTTGATCATATTGCTCGGAGGGGCATATGAAACATACGCAGTGATGGGATAGATCGTTGCCTAGAGTGGCTTGAGTGATCTATCCAGGTTCGATGATGAACCGTGAGTCGGTACCGCATTGCATGTGTTGAGTTGCATGTGTCGCATAGTCGTGTGCATGTTATGGTGGTGTGGGACCGTAGGTCCGAATTGATGCATGTGGATTATTATGTATTGTGTTTACTGCCTTTATATTCATGTTTACTATTGCCCTTTTATGTTTTGTTCGTATTTTCTCACCCCTTGCCTTGTTGTGAATTGTGCTTCTCCGGAAGTACAGATGTTTCAGGTGCTAGCTAGATTGTTCCGTGGCGAGTCATAGGGATGCTCAGATACGTAACACCGGGGTTTTTGGGAGTTTTCGTATTTTATGTTATTCGTGTGCCCTAGTGGCGTATCTCTTTTATGATATGTTTGATGGATCTTTTGGTGTGTATTTGTACATGATATGTGTTTTGGGACAGACAGTCAAGGATGATGTACATGACATTGTACGATGTTGATATGATTATATATATAATGAAGTTTTATTCTTTTCTGCTGTTTACACATTGTTAAATTATTTTTATGGAAGTATTTGGCTGGTTTTCTTCTGTAACATCCCGATGTGTTGGTGTAATACTCTGATAGTCATCTATTTTCTCTTGGATTTATTTGTTTTGGGATCGGGGTGTTACAATCTGGTATCAGAGCAGGTCGGTCCGTTCGGCCAGTGTTGTAGTCGAGTCTGTCTATAGGATAGAGCTTAGTTGTGTTCTGATAACCCGTTGTTGTTGATGTTGAGCAGTATGGCGGGAAGGAACGACACCGCGTTGGTTGCGGCCATGCAAGCAATGGCGCAAGTAGTGGCTAATCAGAACCATGCTGCATGAGTGCAATTCAGAGACTTGGCGCAGTTTCAGAGCAACAAGCCGCCAACGTTTCAAGGAGGGATTTTAGATCCGGAAGCGGCGCAGAAGTGGTTGAAAGCGATAGAGAAGAGTTTTTGGACTATGGGATGCAGTGACGAGCAGAAGGCGCGATTTGGCACTCACATGTTAGAAGGAGAAGCTGAAGCATGGTGGGACAACAGCCGCCAAAGGTTGGAGTCTGCAGGAACTCCTATTACCTGGGATGTTGTTCGCACTGGTTTTCTGGAGAAGTACTTCCCTGAAGATATCAGAAGTGCCAAAGAGATAGAATTCTTGGAGCTGAAGTAGGGAAATATGACGGTGGTGGAATATGCCGCTAAGTTCGAGGAATTAGTACAATATTGTCCCCACTACAATACTGATGGAGCGATGACCTCCAAATGTTTGAAGTTCGAGAATGGATTGCATCCAGAAGTGAAGATGGGGATAGCTTGTCAGAAGATCCGAGATTATCCTGAGCTGATAAGCAGAAGCCGGATTTATGACAATGATAACCGGGCGAGGATTGCACATTACAAAGCCGCTAATGACCGTAGGGGTAAGCAAAGGTTCGGGGGGACTCCTTACAGTGTTCCTACTGGTAAGGGGAAGTTCAAGGGTGTTAATGGTAAGAAGTCAAGAGAAGGAAGAGCGTTTGCTGGAGGGAAGTGTTTTCAGTGTGGTGACTCGGGCCATCGTGCTGCTGATTGTCCTCTTGAAGAGAAAAAGTGTTTCAAGTGTGGCAAGGCAGGCCACGTGATGGCTAATTGTCGAACCTTCATGCCTACCTGCTACAACTGTGGTGAGAAAGGCCACATCAGTACTCATTGTGGGAAACCGAAGACGACTCAGGTGCCTCAGACCAGCGGCAAAGTGTTTGCAGTAGTGGGAACTCAAGCTACTGGTGATGATCGTTCTATTCGAGGTACTTGCTTCGTCAATAATGTTCCCTTGTCTGCTATGATTGATACGGGTGCTACCCACTCGTTCATTTCTATTGATTGTGTGGAAAGGTTAGGATTGGTGCCGACTACTCTAGAGCGACGGATGACTATTGAGACTCCCTCCATTGGTTCGGTGACCACTTCTTTGGTCTGTTTGAAGTGTCCACTAACTATCTTTGGTAGAGATTTTAGAGTGGATCTGATTTGCTTGCCTCTTGGTAAGTTAGATGTTATTTTGGGTATGAACTAGTTGGAGTTCAACCGAGTTTACATCGATTGTTTTTGGAAGGTGTTGTTGTTTTTTTCTCCAGAAGATGAAGCGGTAGCAGATTCCTTGTCTCGTAAGGAATTGAGGATTTTGTTGGAAGACGAGGGGAAAATGTTTGCTTTATTTGCAACATTATCTGTGGACAGCAAAGCATCGTTAGAAGAGTTGGTTGTGGTAAGGGAATTTCCTGAGGTGTTTCCTGATGATGTTACCGAGTTTCCTCCAGAGAGAGAGGTTGAGTTCTGTATTGATTTGGTACCCGGTACGAAGCCTATTTCTATGGCGCCGTACAGGATGTCGGCAGTAGAGTTGGCGGAGCTGAAATCTCAGATTGGAGAGTTGCTGGATAGGAAATTTATCATGCCTAGTGTGTCGCCGTGGGAAGCTCCGATGTTGTTGGTGAAGAAGAAGGACAGTAGTATGCGTCTGTGCATTGATTACCGTCAGTTGAACAAGGTGACCATCAAGAACAAGTATCCTTTACCAAGGATTGATGATCTGATGGATCAGTTGGTGGGAGCTCGTGTGTTTAGTAAGATCAACTTGAGGTCGGGTTACCATCAGATTAGAGTGAAAGAAGGTGATATTCAGAAGACGGCGTTTAGAACTCGGTATGGGCATTATGAATATGCGGTGATGCCTTTTGGAGTGTCAAATGCGCCGGGAGTGTTCATGGAATATATGAACAAGATCTTCCACTCTTATTTAGATAAGTTTGTTGTTGTATTCATTGACGACATACTGATTTATTCTAAGTCCGAGGAGGAGCATACTAAGCATTTGAGAATTGCCTTGCAAGTGCTTAAGGATAACAAGTTGTTTGCGAAGCTGTCGAAATGTGAGTTCTGGTTGTCGACGGTGAGTTTCTTGGGGCATGTGATTTCTGGTGATGGTATATCGGTTGATCCATCTAAGGTGAGTGCGGTGTTGCAGTGGGAACCGCCGAAGACAGTGTCAGAGGTTAGAAGCTTTCTGGGTTTGGCAGGATATTATAGGAGGTTTATTGAGGGGTTTTCTACCTTAGCGTTACCGTTGACGAGGAAGAATCAAGCTTTTGTGTGGGATGCTGCCTGTGAAGAAAGTTTTGTGGAATTGAAGAAGAGATTGACTACGACACCGGTGTTAGTGTTGCTGACTTCAAGCGAACCGTTCGTGGTGTATTGTGACGCGTCTAAGATGGGCTTAGGCGGGGTTCTTATGCAGAATAGCAAAGTGGTAGCCTATGCTTCGCGACAACTGAGGATGCATGAGCGAAACTATCCTACTCATGATCTCTAGTTGGTTGCGGTTGTATTTGTGTTGAAAATTTGGAGACACTACTTGTATGGTTCGAGATTCGAGGTGTTCAGCGACCATAAGAGTCTGAAGTATTTGTTTGACCAGAAAGAGTTGAATATGAGGCAGAGGAGATGGTTGGAATTCTTGAAAGATTATGACTTTAGCCTAAGTTATCATCCCGGAAAGGCTAATGTAGTAGCCGATGCTTTGAGCAGGAAAGCGATCCATATGTCAGCTATGATGGTGAAAGAGATGGAGCTTATTGAGCAGTTCAGAGATTTGAGCATGGTTTGCGAGATTTCGACGGATAGCGTGATGTTGGGTAAGTTGCAAGTGAACAACAATTTCGTGGATATGATTAAGGAAGGTCAGAAGTTGGACTTGAATCTTGTGGATTTGATGTCTAAAGTGGGAAGAGATTCCGATGGTGATTTCGCATTGGATGGTGCCGGTGTGTTGAGATTTCGGGGCAGAATTTGTGTACTGGATGACAAAGATTTGAAGAGGTCTATTCTGAGTGAAGGACATCGTAGTGGGTTGAGTATTCACCCGGGAGCTACGAAGATGTACCATGATTTGAAGAAGATGTTTTGGTGGCCAGGAATGAAGAGGGATATAGCTCAGATTGTTTATGCTTGTTTGATGAGCCAGAAAGCGAAAGTAGAGCATCAGAAGCCTAGTGGTTTTATGCAACCGTTAGAGATTCCAGTTTGGAAGTGGGATTGCATCAGTATGGATTTTGTTACAGGGTTGCCGAGTACGGCGAGAGGTTTTGATGCCATTTGGGTGATTGTGGATCGGCTTACAAAATCTGCACATTTCATACCGATCAATATCAGTTTTCCGTTTGAGAAGATGGCAGAGATCTATGTTCGGGTAATTGTGAAACTGCATGGTGTACCGTCGAGCATTGTGTCGGATAGAGATCCGAGGTTTACTTCCGAGTTTTGGAAAAGTTTGCAAAGAGCTTTGGGTACCGAGTTGAGGCTGAGTTCAGCATATCATCCACAGACTGATGGTCAGTCGGAGAGGACTATCCAGACCTTGGAAGATTTGTTGCGAGCTTGCATGTTAGAAAAAGGTGGTGCGTGGGATACTCATCTGCCATTAATCGAGTTCACGTACAACAATAGTTACCATTCCAGTATCGGGATGGCTCCATTTGAGGCTCTTTATGGTAGGAGGTGCAGAACTCCTCTGTGTTGGTATGAGACGGGTGGGAATGTGGTTTTGGGGCCAGAAATTGTGCAGCAGACCACTGAGACAGTTCAGATGGTTCGTGAGAAGATGAAAGCGTTGCAGGATAGACAGAAGAGTTATTATGATAACAAAAGGAAAGGGTTGGAATTTAGTGAAGGTGATCACGTGTTCTTAAGGGTTAATCCGGTGACCGGTGTAGGTTGTGCGTTAAAGTCCAAGAAGTTGGATCCGAAGTTCATTGGGCCGTATCAGATTTTGCAGAAGGTTGGTGCTGTGGCGTATAGGGTGGCGTTGCCGCCTGAGCTTTCGAACTTGCATGACGTGTTCCATGTGTCGCAACTTTGGAAGTACGTCCCAGACCCATCTCATGTGATTCCGAGAGATGAAGTGCAGGTCCGGGAGAACCTTACTGTAGAAGCGATGCCGTTGCGGATTGAGGATCGCAAGACGAAGAGACTAAGAGGAAAGGAGATACCTTTGGTAAGAGTAGCTTGGGGAGGCGCTGCGGGAGGCAGTGTGACCTGGGAGCTGGAGAGCAGGATGCGGGATGCGTATCTAGAATTGTTTCCATCAGGTATTTTCGAGGACGAAAATAATTAAAGTGGGGGAGAGTTGTAACGCCCATTTTAATTATCTAGTTTTTCCTGAATTTTTGTGTTGTTGCGTTTCGGCTTGTTGTGGGGGTGCGTTTGA
Organism: Lathyrus sativus; assembly: GCA_963859935.3. Classification (NCBI taxonomy): domain Eukaryota; kingdom Viridiplantae; phylum Streptophyta; class Magnoliopsida; order Fabales; family Fabaceae; genus Lathyrus; species Lathyrus sativus. The sequence goes on along the minus strand of OZ012737.1, from coordinate 603,027,655 downwards.
GTAAGATGAGGTTTAGGCCTTAAGTTGGAATTTATCGGATATATCGGACCATAAGAATAATAATAATATTGTTATTAACGGAAAATGATAATTAATAAATAATGGTGATAATAGTAATATTGTTATTATTAATATTATTATTATTATTATTATTATTATTATTATTATTAGTGTTAATACATTAATATCATTGTTAATATAATTGGAATTAAGAGAATTATAAGATTAATTGAGTAAGGGTAGAAATGGAATAAGAAAAGAAGGATATTTGGCTTGGAAGAAAGAAATAGAAAGAAACGCGTGAAAGGAGAAGGAAGGAAGACACGAGCAAGAAAGGAGAGAAGAGCTTGGGCAAATCGGAAGGAGAGGAAGCTAAGGAATTTCAGTTTGAGCAAGAATTCATCATCTGTGCTGGAATTCGAGGTAAGGGGGGGGGGGGAGAAATTGATCAAAACGGTAGACAGCATGAATATTAGGTAGTAGGGATTTTCTCCTAATCCCATGATTTTGTTATGCATGTTGCTGATTATGTGTTTGTTATGCCGATTCTGTATGCGTTGATTCGATTTCATGTTGTAGTGTTGAACGGGTAGGGAGAATTGGGGTTCTGGGCAAACTGCCATTGTTATGCCGGAATTGAGCGAATGTCAGAATTAGGGTTTTTATCGGGTAGGAACCAGAGCATTCAGTGTAGCCTTGTTGTATGTTGCTATACTGATAGAGTGCAGGCTTTCGTGTGATTTAGTCGGGTGGTATCGAAGTGGGAACTGTTTCTGAACTGTGATTTTTTCTCAAAAATCGCAGACACTCGCTAGCTCCCCGCTAGGCGAATGCACAACGAGCCTTCGCTAGGTCTTCGCTGAGCGAGAGGGTAGCGAATGAAAACAGAATGTTCCCAGGTGACTTCGCTGGGCAGTTCGCTGAGCGAACTTGCAGCGAGCCTTCGCTGGGCGATGGGTCAACGAGCATGAACACATTTTGATAGTTTGTGATGTGTTGTTTCGTTCTTGTGCCGTTTTAATCTGTTGGTTGTGGGTGACCCTGAGAGTTAGCAGGGCACTGCTGTGAGTGTGTGTGTGATACGAGAGTGTGTTTCTTGAGGTAATTGTATAATTGAATATGAGAATGACATGTATTATGTGTATATGAGTTTTGGTGTGAATTACTTGGAATATAGTATGTGGTGCATGAGATGCGTGATGAATGTGATATGTGCATTATGTGCAGCATGTGTGCTTGCATTTGTTGTGGTGTCATGGTGTTGTGCATGGCATGTGAAGGGGTTGATCATTTGCTCGGAGGGGCAAGTGAAACATACTCAGGACTCCGTAAGGGAGGGTGAAGGGGTTGATCATACTGCTCGGAGGGGCGTATGAAACATACTCAGGCTCCGAAAAGGAGTGGATGCAGGGGTTGATCATATTGCTCGGAGGGGCATAAAAAACATACTCAGTGATGGGATAAATCGTTGCCTAGAGTGGCTTGAGTGATCTATCCGGGTTCGATAATGAACCGTGACTCGGTACTGCATTGCATGTGTTGAGTTGCATGTGTCGCATAGTCGTGTGCATGTTATGGTGGTGTGGGACCGTAGGTCCGAATTGATGCATGTGGATTATTATGTATTGTGTTTACTGCCTTTATATTCATGTTTACTATTGCCCTTTTATATTTTGTTCGTATTTTCTCACCCCTTGCCGTGTTGTGAACTGTGCTTCTCCGGAAGTACAGATGTTTCAGGTGCTAGCTAGATTGTTCCGTGGCGAGTCATAGGGATGCTCTGATACGTAACACCGGGGTTTTTGGGAGTTTTCGTATTTTATGTTATTCGTGTGCCCCAGTGGCGTATCTCTTTTATGATATGTTTGATGGATCTTTTGGTGTGTATTTGTACATGATATGTGTTTTGGGACAGACAGTCGAGGATGATGTACATGACATTGTACGATGTTGATATGATTATATATATAATGAAGTTTTATTCTTTTCCGCTGTTTACACATTGTTAAATTATTTTTATGGAAGTATTTGGTTGGTTTTCTTCTGTGACATCCCGATGTGTTGGTGTAATACTCTGATATTCATCTATTTTCTCTTGGATTTATTTGTTTTGGAGTTGGGGTGTTACATCTGATATATAAATTTTGAATGGTAGGGAGTCCACATTGCCCTCCCTAGGGACATTAACACTTATTTTTAGTTCTTTTGATCTTTAGGAGATAAGACAAATGTCAGGGGTGTTTTTGTCATGATTTGACATTGTTGAGATGTAAACCATTTGGTTGACTCGTAATAATAAGTTATTTTCTGATATCCCAACAAATGTGAAGGAAGTGGAGGAGAAGAACATTTTCTTGGCCTAAAAATGGTTTGTGTAGGGCTTCTGGAAACTTAATCTTGCCCTTGGATTGATGGAAGAATCTTATCATATGCATTTATCAATATCTGTTCTAGAAGTTAGTCATTTCCTTGAGAGGTGTTGTGGTGTGGTTGTAGCTTGTACTTTATAGTCTCTTGCTTTGTTCTTGTTGTGATTGGCGATGTTAGCTCTAATTTGGTTTCAGTTATGAGAGTCTGATTCTTATTTAAATTTTGGTGTTTTGTTTCTTAATCGTCTTTTATATTTTTTTATATTTCTTGTGCATGCTTGTTGTATTATACATTGAAATGATCCTCCTTTTTATATTTTTATATATTATTTTTCCTTTTAAAAAGAAATTCTGCTAACCAAATAAATATTCTCAAAGAATAATAATTTTTTAATAAAAAGTGCAATAAATTCAAAAGAAACAATAATTTCAAAGGTTACACTTTATAGTAAAAGCCTTTTATTTCTTGATTGGAACTCTTAACCCGTCACTCATTTCATATGTAAAGTATTGAATGTTAAACTAGTTACCATTTTTTATGTGAAGTATTGAATGTTAATCTTATCTTTTTACAATTTTAGAGTAGAAATTTAGGGCAATTACCGGCAAATACATCGTAGTCTAGGTTAAACACATTAGATTTTAGAATAGAACTTTTAATTTGATTATAAAACAAAAATATATTAAACCATTTGTAAAATTTTATATTTAAATTTAGATCAAATTAAGTAAATTATGTCAGCTTGATGAGTTGATTTGAGCTTTTATTGAAAGAGTTCCGTTACCTCAAATGTCCCATAATACGTACGACAACTTGTGCGCTTTTAACTATGTGCAAACACCATACTACATCAACATCAACATAATATTGTAGTAATTGAGCTAGATCTAAAAAAAGCGATTCCACAACTTAGGAAAAAGGAAAAAGACCCCACCAAAAAAGTTACAATTCTAGCTATTATTTGAGAGAAACAGCTTTTCTTGATCCAGAGGTGTGTAATTTTCACTCCAACTTTTTTGTTGGCAAATGGGGTAGGGTAGGGTAGTAGTGGGTGTAATAATCATACATGGGACGGTGCGAAAAGCGATAGTGCGTGCCATTACCAACTCAGCATTCAGATTGCAACTGTCAAAGGAACATGTTGGGATGTTTTGTTTGCTACGTATAATCCACTTACGCTTCTTCTTCTTCATGTTCCTTTATGGCCCTACGATTGGATTCTTTGTTGACTTATCGAATCCAACGGTTGAAAGACGTGCAGATGATAACTACCAACCGAGCATACAACTGGTGCCATATTTCGGACAACCCTCCTTTTGTTTTCAACATGTGTCTATGATATTAAGGATAATTTAGTTTTTTAAAATATGTTGATGGTTAATAAAAATTAAATTATATTTTAAAATGAATTATTATTTGTGATAGAGGAAAAATAAAATATAACTTCATTTGTTTTAAAAATCTTTCTATACTTAGATGTATTGCATCACAAATTTGGCATCTACTCTCATGCATAATTAGATGTGGTGTTTACTTTGACATAAGTACCTTACTTATCTAATCATGGATTGCCTAAATATTAATAGAGTTTGCAACTACATCATCTCTACCTTCCATGATTATTAGTAATTTCTTAGATGGTGTCACTACAAAATTGCAGTCAAGCATCTAAATTTTCTCAAGATCACAGTTGCATACTTGACTTGGCGAAGTAGTAGACCCTTTGAGGTTTTTGAAACTCCATTCTTAAAAACTAAACAAGTTTTTTAAGTTCTGTTATTTCAAACTCTGATTTCGTTTTTCCTTTGAAAATTCTTTAATTTTAGTATTTTAGTTGTTATTACCACCAAATCATATATATATATATATATATATATATATATATATATATATATATATATATATATATATATATATATATATATATATATATATATATATATATATATATATATATATATATATATAAATATGTGGCTATCTTGTCTTTCACATACACATTATGTTCAACACTACACTTTTTTATCAAAGATTTTATTTATTCTCTTGTTCCATGCTTTTGGGGTATGCTTTAAGCCAAATAGAACCTTGTGGAGTCTATACACCGCCTCATCCTTGCCTTTAATGTCAAAATTTAGGGGTTGATTGATAAATAATTTTTTTTTTCTAATTGACCATTTAAAATTATTAAATTGGTAACAAATATGGTCAATTGACACCAGACCTCCACTGTATAATTTACACTCGACATTATACATGGTTAATGGATACCAAAACTCCACTGCAAGGAATGTACTAAATCCTTTTCATCATATATGATCAATAAATACCAAACTTCCACTATATAGATCTCATCATGTAATAGATATTGTCAACGGACAAACTCCCTCACTAGGAACAAAATTTAAATTCCTCTCTAATAACCATTACAAAAATAAAAGTTAATATAAAACATTTTTTGAAATGAAACCATAATTATCACTTATATTCATCATCAAATACAAATAAATCATCTACTCATTTTTTAAAGATCACTTTTTTATTTTTTATACATATCAAAAAAAACTAATTAATATTGGTACTTTTCATACAATAATTATCCTTTTACCTATACTACCTTTAACTATTTATTACATTCATTTTACTTTTATTTTTTCTCGCTCTATAATAATCATCTAGATATAATTTTGACAAAAATACATTTAATACTACCTTAATTTTACAAGTGACAATTAAAAAAAATAAAAAATTATCTAAAAAATGACCCTTATAAAAAAAACTGAGGGAGTATAGTTTAACTTTTCTCTTGAAGATAAGATTATAAACAAATTCTTTTAAAAAAAATCCTATATATAAACTAGGTAGTTGCAAAGGTTGAGCAGAAAGTTGAGATAACTATAGAGAAAAACTCTTCATAAATCAATAAATACTTCCTAAGGAAATGTGGTTCTCTAAAGCCCAGTGTGATTCCTCCAAGTGTTTTTCCATGCAATGCACAACTTCTCTTTTTTCTTCAATTGTCTATACACATATAAGAATAACACAAATCAAATTAATACATAAGTATAATACATGTTGACTTAATGACTTAAAGCCTAAATCTTAATGATATCATTTACAAAAATTAAGCTAATTTTTTTTTGAAAATATCTTATCACAAGAATGTATATTCACCATTACAACTTGATCTTACCTGATCAGAAAAAATCAATGGTCTGCCACGCGTCGCTGGATTGTTGTTTTCATCGGAGTTGTGGAAAAATAGAGGGTGTACCTACAAAGCACTCTGATGCTTAAGTGATTAAAGGATCATATAGAAAGCAAGCACAAAGATTAGGTGTGAGGAAGAAGTTACCTGACCCTCTAGTGAAAGAGAATATATATAGTGTACCATCAGCGCAGGGCCAACAGTTACATTATATTGGGTCAGACTGTCAGGCCTAACCCAAGTATCTGTTAGGGCTCATATGGCGTAGTGAAGACCAGCACGTGGTCTTCGCCCTAGATAAGTTGTCCAGTGATCTTTGGAAAGTGGGTTGATCGACTCTTCCAGAAGTGGATAGTTGCCTGATGACGTGTTTCCGCATGGGGGAGCACGTGGGAAAAGCGCGTGAGCCTCCCCGTCAAGGGAGTCGTCTGCCCAACATATATGCCTTGTTGAAGCTCGTGCGGGGAGAATTAGGTCTCACCAACATAGCGTTAGGCTGGGCCTCCCCGACTAAAGGCAGGTCCTGACCCAGTCCAGAACACAACTTAATTTTTAGAAAGCCTTGGGACTATTATCCAAATACTCAGGCTCGATTCTTAATACATCACAATGGTTTCTTGCAATTTAAAAAGAAAAAAGAGGTCAACTATTGCAACAACAGAATATTGAACTCTTACGAAACAAAGAGTAACCATGATTTCTCTATATTTTTTGAATTAACATGAATCATATGGTTTCAACCTTCAATATAATATTCATTAGCATCTAATCAACTTAGTGTAAGTGCATATACTCATGAAGATAAATATTGAGAAAGTAAATACAATCTTGTGGAAATATAAAGTACATATTATATATCTTTCATTTACAATCACATGCCAACATAATTGTATCAACATATATGTCCTTTATCTACATCTATTTCATGAACATACATATGCACTTTTTAAAATATACAATATGTAATTAAATACACACAATTATTTGTCCCTAAAAAAACTATAAGTTATTTTAGATACACAAGTTTATTATATGTGTTCACTCTATAATTTTACACCAGCAAATCAATTTGTAATAATGGCAGTAAAAATATCATCGTATATTGTAGAAGATAAAAAAAAGAATTATAATGATGATGATGATACCTTAGCAGACTTATCAAGTGAGTCACACAGGAAATGTGTGCCATTAACATATTAGGCAAGTGAAATTATTATCTTTTTGTGGCCAAATTCCTAGTCTCCTAGCAAGCAAGTGAAACAAAATTAAGTAATTGTAGTTTATATATATATATATATATATATATATATATATATATATATATATATATATATATATATATATATATATATATATATATATATATATATATATATATATATATATATATATATATATATATATATATATATATATATATATATATATATATATATATATATATATATATATATATATATATATATATATATAAGTGTTGTACTTCGAAAAATTAGAACGACCTTGTGAAGCGTAATTCCACGTTTGCGGGATGGACGGAACAAAGTCGCCACCGAATTTTATTTATTTTCAAAGAGAAAAAGAGAAAATATCGATAAAACACACAAACGAAAAGGGATAGGATATAGTCATCGTAACCAATATCGGGTTCGCAAGTCGGTTTTGCAAGAGAAAAATATGAGCACCCTTCACATTCATTGTATTCAAAGGGAACCATCTAAGTTGTCTAAGTGCGAATGCGTGTCGTTATCTAAGAGTTACTCGCTATCGGGGAAAATTGTTGGCTTTTTATTAGAGTGTTTGCCAAGGCTTCGTAATCTCGTGCCTATGTATCCTCATAGTGAAATAAAAAAGGCAGAGAATTTCTAGTTCAGGGTAGAAAATAAGTGTGTGTTGATTGATTTTACTTTGAAAAAAGGGTTTGAAAGATCGCACAGCGGCGATAAAAGGTGTTTGATGAGTTGATGTTGTTTTTAGGTTTTTAAAAAGAGATTGTTCTTAATTAGAATTGTACTATTGTATTTTTGAGTTTATTGAGAAAACGTCACATGATGTTGGATCAATGGTTTTACTAGAAAAATATCGCTTGATGTTGGATCAAGGGTTTAAAAAAGTGGTGAGGTCGATCCTAGTTCATAAGGATAGCTAGCAAGCGAAACACAACCAAAGAAAAGCATAAAATTAAAGAAAGTGCATCCAAAAGGGGAGAATGTTACATGAAAAGTACAGGGGAAGTATTACAAGAAGTAAATGATCTCGTTGTCAGGTAACCCAAGAGAAAGTCGTGTGTGTGCAAAGTGTCATAAGCTAGACAATAAAAATAAGAATCTAAATCCAAGTCTCCTTTTGCTAGGGTCAAGAACAAGGTCCAAAATGTCCAAAGTAATCCAAGTTACGCAGAGGTCAAACAAGGTCCATGAGAGTCCATTATTTAGGTCCCCATATGTTTTTGTGTTTTTTATAAGATGGAGAATAAAAGTCAAAGAAGAAGAATCTAACATAAAGTAAGTGCATGAATGATAAATGAGCAATAAAGTAAATTGCGGAAAGTAAATTGTGAGAAAATAAAGTGTGATAATATAAAAGTTAGAAGTTAGAAGTTAGTGATCGATTGATTGATTTATCGAATTAGGATAATTTAGCACTATGATAAGTAATCGTAAGTGGACTTATGTAGAAGTCACACCTATTTGAGGTCAGTCAATAAGAATATATGCGTTCAAACATGTTAGAGAAATCACACAAAGTTATTATCCTAAAACATGCAATACAATGAGAAAATAGAAAGCAAACTCAAATCGGCATAATGGTCTCATCTATCATCAATACATTCAAAGTATGATCAACCAATGGTAACATATCAATACCTCAAAATGTCAAGAAGAATTCAATGATCATTCATCAACATGTGTAAAGTATTAAAGATTTAATCAACCTATGAATCTTTGCTCAATGATTTTTAATATTTCATCAACCCCAAATGATCACAAAAGGTAAAACTAAAAGTAAATAAAGATGAAAAAGAATCACAAAATTAAAGTGAAATTAAAGTCTAAAATAAAAAATAGAAGTTTTGGAAAAAAAACAAACTAATATAATAAACTAAAAAAACAAATTAAAAAAGAAAAAGAAATAATTTTTTTAAAGGAGGTGTGATGTGGATTCATGGGGTGCATAGAGTGGCGCGAATAGGCTGAGTCCAATGAAACAAATGATAAGAAAAACAAATAGGGTTTCAAAAGCACAAAAGTTCATACTTCACATAAGAAGAACATCACATGTTTCTTTCCTCTTCTTTGAAAAATCTCAACGGAACACACAAGTCTCCGTCGCGCCGAAGGCGGCAGAGCTCACCCTACCAACACCCAATATATGCCATTTGGCTCATTTTCAACTGCTCTACCTACTAATCAGCAACAATGAGGAAGGAAGTATGAATTTTGGTTGTTTCAATTTGTTGTTGGACGTTGTTGTTTAACTCTGTGTTGTTGAGTTATGTGGCAATGTTAAGGAATATTGCAGCTGTGCATTAAGTGTTTGTGCGTGAGGTAATGACGTGAAAAGTTGTTTTTTGTTTTTGTACAGGTTGCGTGAAGTTGATGATGAGAGTGATTGGGGTGTTGAAGTTGTTGTTTGTGATTTTGCAGGTGATGTTTAATGTGTTGTGGTTGTTCAAAGTTTTTGTTCTTTGAAGGTGGATTGTTATGTTTGTGAGGTTGAGAATCTGTTTATGGTTGAAACAAATTGATAAATATGAGTTGGTGGTTTATTGAATATTTTTACAACATTTTTTCACTATGTGATTATGTTTTATGCAGAGTTTGGTGCTTGGGATGCAGAATTGTTGAAGGTGATTTGAAGATGAGGAAAGTTTATATTAGAATGTGAAGAGGAGCAGGGTTGTTTTTGGTGCATGAAAAATCAAGGAGGTTGAGAATGCGTGAAATATGTATGTGAAGAATAATCCCCCACAGCTGTTGTGAAATGAGTTGTTTTATAGAGTACTCCAACGGGTAATTTAGGCATTGAAATTGAGAGTTTGTTATGTGAAAATTCTGTCAATTGTATTGCAGTGTTTTTGTTGCCTTGCTTTGGGTTGTGTTTTTGCATCATGAGTTTGTATTTATACATTGTCATTTGTATGTTGAAGCTTGTGTCAAAATTTGACATGTTACTTGTATGTTATTTGTGCCCTAAACATTTGCTTAAATATTGACTTTTATTTTTTAATTGCGTGTTTTGGTTTTTTTTTTTTAAGTTTGTATAACAATGATGTTTGGAATCATTTCACACCAATTTTGAATTTACCGTTAGAAACCAATAGTAAAAATGGATGAACCAATGCCTTACTTCTATGTTTGAATAAATTTGATAAACCTTGAAAGATCTTTTGGACAATTTGTATACACTTTGCCACTTAAACCATGGTGAACCACAATACACATTCTTTGACAATATTACGGCCAAAATGAACATGCCTTAGAATTAGAGGTCATGCCTTAAGGAATGGATCCAAAAATGAAACAAACTTTAACATATGTCCACTTGAATCATGAGGCACTTCATTTTTGAATCAACACCCTAATTGGACCAATACTTGATCACTTGATGATTTTCAACACAAAACATTTGAATTTGATTCACATTTGTCTTCAAAGTGATCCATAACCTGCCATTTCAACACAAAACATTTGAATTTGATTCACATTTGACCATGATTAAGTTAACCTTCAACTTGAATTGAATCATGAATGAATAGACATTGAAGTAATCTTAACAAACTTGATTTTGAAGTCTTGAACAAAGCCTTGATGCCTCTTTGCAAAATCCTAATGAACACAGAGAATGAAAAGCAAATGCAACAATTTTTTTGTACTTTTGTACGTAAGATGATTAGATAAAATGAATAATACACAATGGTGAAATAAGAATGCAATAAAACCTAATTAAAAGGCAACAATCATAAGATCAAAGCGTCGAGACAATGGGACACACAGGTGACCTTGGAGAACCTTTAGAAAAGCAATCAGAGGAGGAATTCCTCACTCAAACTTATGAATCAATATGCTTGCAAAACAATGATCAATGATATGCCAATGAAATGATACAATGAATGTATGGTGCAAATGCTACGGTAAAAATGAGGGTGTGGCAATAAGTGATTACTGAGTATTTGAAAAATAGATAAATTTAAGAAATAAAGTGATCTTACCGTACCAGAAAGAGATCAGTATTCAGCAACGTGTTGTGAGCTCCTAGTTCGCTGGTGTTGAAGAAGAGGATGCGGTGTATCTGCAAGAAACTTTGATTCTAAAGTAAATTTCAATGGGAGAGAGAAAGAAAGTACATAAAGCATAGAGAATAGAATATTTGACCTTCTTGTGAAATAGGGTATTTATAATGTGCCCCCAGCGCTGGGCCAACGGTTATCTGCACTGGGTTGGATCATTAGGCCCAATATGGATAACTGTCAAGATCTAAGTGGCGTAGGTAAAACCATCATTTGGTATTTATCATGTTCCAACTGCCCCGTGAACTTTTGAAGGTGAAGGACATGTTCTCTTAGACATGGGTGTTGGTTAATGATGTGTCCCTGTGTGGGGAGCACGTGGTGGCCGTGGGGGAGACGTGTGAGAGCTCTCGTGTGGGATGATGAATTGGGCCTTCATTAGGCCCTCCTAGAAGAGGAGTTGGGTTGGGCCTTTCCCGACGATGGGCAACCTATAGCCCAGTCCAGAGCAGGAGCCCCTAAGTCGTTGCTCCGAAGCGTAGAAGTAATGACTTGAGAGTTAACTTTGTGTCGAGGAGGGGATATCTGGTGCGTCGCTTGTGCTCGATAGTGAGCTTTGCTTGTGGTTGATGACAGGGTCGGTCAAGCCTGTATCCTGAGAACAAGTGTCTGTCACATGCATACATGTCTTGCTTCTATCTTCTTCCGAGGAAGTGTTCCCGACTGTGTAAGAGTCGAACATTATACTTGACATGTTGGATGGTACAATGAAAGTGAATATTAATGACATGTTATTTCCTTGATCTGTGCGAGGGGGATTTAAGGGACACGCGTGATGTCATACTGCGCCACGAGTCAGAAGTAATTAATGCTTGTGGCAGCTACGAGCAGGGGTGCTTGAGTGCCTATGAGACGCTTTGCTTCCCGTGCTAGGGCTTATAAATTAAGGGGAATCCTGATTTATTTGTATGCTCCCTCATTCTATCTCAATAATTTCTCAAAGTCCCTCAAGGTTTCCTTTGTTCTTACAACGTCTGTCCGTCGCCTTAGACGCTGTCAACTCCTTGCTCCGCTGTCCAGATTCTTCTTTGCATAAGTAAGTCTTCTGTCTTTCTCCAGATTTTGTGTGTTTTCCAGCTTTTATGGATTTTTCGGGGAGTTTCTTGAGTCTGCGGTGATGTTTCCGGGAGGCTCATGAATTTTCCGACGACTTCTCTGGGGAACCTTTGAAGTTCTCGACGGTCTCATGAAGTTCCCGGCAAAATTATGAATTTTTTGATGAAGATTTTGGGAAAATGCATGAATTTTCCAATGAAGGTCTCAAGGGCCTAATGAGTCTTAGTTCCCTCGTTGGGTTCGACTTCGGGGAAAGCTTTCTCCCCGCGGGCACGGGAGCATCACGAGGAATTCTCTAGTCGAGGAGACTTTCCATGTTTGACTCTAGTGGGAACTTGAGTGCCAAGAAACCCTTCCCCCGTGGAGGGAGGTTTTGCCTTCTGCGTCGAGGAGGGCCCTCTCTTGAGTATACGCTTTTCAGCAAAGGCTTTAGTCAAGGACGTTCGTCGAGCGTTTCCCCACCCTTCCTCTTCGCCTTTTCCCTTGATTTACAATGGAAGAGGGGATTTGATCTTAGATTTTGAATTCATTATTTTCCTTTGCTTTTTAGGTAAAGTGGTCGCAAAGCCTAAGGATGTCGTCATGGTTGATGAAGAAGTCAAGCTTGATTTGGTTGATGAGGAAGTAGAGGTCGCGGCTGTTTGTTTGGGTTGGGCATAAGCCTCTCAGTATCGCTTTACACTTCACCCTCAATGACTCGGACACCTTTAAGATCGACGAGGATCTCACTAAAGGTGTCTCTTTCAACTGGATGGTCTACAAGCCTAAAGAGACGCACTATATATTTTCTTCGTTCAAATCGATGCAGTTTCTAATGTACGAGTTAGAGTTCTAGGAAGCAAGGATTCGTCTTCCCTTCAGAGATTTCCAAAAGGGGGTGTTCCAGTGGCTGACTTTGGCACCCTCGCAGCTTCACCCCAATGCGATCGCATTCATGCGGGCGTTTGAGCTCATGTGCGAACACCTTTGCATTGGTGCCACGACCCCCCTGTTCTTTCGCATATTTCACCTTCAACAAGAATCCTTACATGGCCGACACAGCTGGGTATCTCTAAAGCAGACGAGGAAGTTATTTAGGGCGTACCTGGATTTTGTCCGTGGTTTTAAGGATAAATACTTCATCATAAAGCCTGTATCACATTCGTCCCTTGATTTCCTGTTCGAATGTGTGACCAAGCACGAGAACGGAAGACAAGTGGAGGCTTTGGAAGCGAGGTTCCCCCTTGAGTGGTAGGGGGCACTTCGACAAGGGGACAAACAACTACATCGTCAAGCCCGACAATTTGAACGTCGAGGATCGACTCGCTTATGAGAATATAGTCACATTCGTCGATATTTTTACTCCTGCTAAGTGCGTCAATAAGGACGAGAGTTTTAATCATGATGAGCACGAAGATATTCGCCTCGAGTCTCGGTTGATTAACACCAAGGCCCTCTTCAAGCGTGGGTCCAATGGGGAAGTGTTGAGGCTCTTAGGTAGTTGGTGTTTCTAGTTTATTTGTATGCTCGCTTATTTTCTCTTGTTGTGCTAACATGCTATTTTCTTTGTTGCAGGAAATATGTCGAGCTTTGAAGAACGTTTGATGAAGCTCGTGGCGACCAAAGGCGTGAAGAGGGTTATCAAAGGCTGAGTTTCCCAAGTCCAGCAGATGGCTAGGGCCGACTAGCAGGTCAGGGGTTCTTCCTCACCCTAGTGCATCCATTTCCCACCTTCTCAAGAACATCTGTCTAAGAAGTAGCGCACAGACTAGCCCAGGTACGTGGACCTCCTAGAGGGTGTCTTTGGGGAGTGGTTTGTGCTACCCCCTACTGTAACCCGGTGAACTGACTTTAAACAATGTTGCGGATAGCAAGAGTCGCCACCGACTTTTATTTTATCCATAAGGAAAGGTTATAAAAGAACAGGAAAGACCTTAGAGAATATTTTGGGTCCGGGGGGTAGGTTATGAAAAGGGAAGGTATTAGCATCCTTTTCATCCATGGTTATCCATGGGCTCTTAGGTACTTAAGCTCACTTTTGAATTGTTTTGAAATTGTAGTGTGTGAATAGAAAATTTCCAGAATAGTTAGTAAATAATCCATGTAAGGATGTGTTAAGAACTTGTTTGAAAACTTGTTGAAAATTTGTTTAAGTGCGAAACAGTTTTGAAGTGAGCAAGCACCTAGGAGTAACCTACCCTAATGTTTAAAGGTCTTTCTTATTCTTCATTCTTTCCTTTAGTAAGACTATCCCTACTATAATGGAGTAGGTAGTCCTTACTTTGGATGTTAAGGGACATGTGAGGGACAATTTGACTTTGAAGGCCATTGTGGGATGTAATAAGCACATATAAGGGACCATCATCATTTTTCGAAAGGGACTCGATTCGTAAAGGCAACCATAAGGGACTTTGATGATTTTTCTATTTGAGGGACTTGCTTTATACACCCCACTTAACCATTATTCGTAGGCAACTTGAGGGATATCCTTAGGAAGTGAGACGGCGATTAAAATCGACTTACGTGTGTGACGTGTTTATTTTAATTATCTTTATTTAAAAGTGATCTAAATTTATTTTAATATTACATACATGTTGTTACACTCCCTAATTACTAACCATAATAATAATTAAATAATTAAACAACTTTACATCCAAGAAACAATTACAAAATAATAAGCAAAATAATTAAATAGCAAAGATAAATAAAATATAAATAAGCAATAATAAATAATAAAGGGGGTTAATTCTAAGTTTACTCGGCAAGACATCGCATCTTGTGCCTACGTATCCTTACGGGAGTGGAATCAGAGTAATCGTAGTTCCCCTCAATAGGGAGGTTAGAAACTTCTTGACTGTGGTCAAGGTCTCAAGGGGAATAAACGCATCTTAAGGACACGCTTACGTGGAGTGTAGAAACTCCAAATCTCTACGTTGAAATGTTAAGTTGTAATTAGGGTTAAATTAGGGATTCCACGGCGGGAAACCCTAAAATGAGCGCGGCGGCTCTTTGACCTAATGCTAAGGGTAAAATTGTAATTTTGCCTGCGGCGAGGCATTTGTGAAAATTAGGGTTTGTAGTTTGTAGTTTTGAGGATTTGAAATTGAATGTGTGAAGTTTTACGGACTATTGGCGCGGCGGCCAAACAGTTAGACCTAACCTTCGGATGTGTGCAATGTGACAGAAATAATAGTAAACGCGTGAGATAATTAAATCATGCAAACAGAGAGATAATGTCATAATTTAAACCATGCAAGCAGAAATTTAAAGGCAGAATTTAAAGAGCGATTGTTAAGTTCGCGAGGTTACATGAGAGGAGCAGATACAATATGATAATGAAATTTGAATTGAACAATAATAAAATAAAATAAATAACGGTTCTAGTTATTATTTTAAAAAAAAGATTTTAGTTATTATTTTAAATTTATCTAAAAAAAGTTTTTCTTAAAAATAATAGGTTTTCATATTAATTTGGAAAAGATGTTAATGTTATTTATTTTAAAAAACAGATTTTTATATTATAACAAATTTTAATAAATTAATGATAACAATAATAATAATAATGGTAATAATAATGATAATAATGATAATAATAATAAATAATGATAATAATAATAATAATAATAATAATAATAATAATAATAATAATAATAATAATAATAATAAAGCAATAATGAATTTTAAATGTGCCAAATAACCCAACAATGTTGCTAACGCAGAAATGCGCTCATCGCAACCAGATCTAAATCGGACGAAACAAAATTTATCGCAAAGAAAAAGAAATTAAGCAAAAAATAGTATTATTGCTCACACAAAAATGCGATCATCGCAACCAGATCGAACTAACACAAATGTCACGCGTCATGCACACAAATGTGCAAACATCGTATCGACATAATTCGATCAAAAATCTTATATATATAAACTCTAACAATTTAAAAATTATATATATATAAACGTAACAGTAATAGATAAAGAAAAAGAAATAACGGTAATAGATGAAGAAAAAGAAATAACGGTAAAAGATGAAGAAAAAGAAACAACAGTAATAGATGAAGGAAAAGAAATAACGGTAAACGATGAAGAAAAAGAAACAATAGTAATGGATGAAGAAGAAAACTAAATAACGGCAAACGGCACTCACTCCTCTTAGGTTTTTTTCATTCTCCCCTCTTTTCCAACAAGGCAACACATGTATATATAGGGAACAAATTAGGGTTAACACCAAATTGTCAATAATGTCCCTAAAGCCCATTTTAAAGCCCAAACTAAATAATTAGTT
Source organism: Lathyrus sativus (assembly GCA_963859935.3). Lineage (NCBI taxonomy): Eukaryota > Viridiplantae > Streptophyta > Magnoliopsida > Fabales > Fabaceae > Lathyrus > Lathyrus sativus. The sequence continues at coordinate 603,011,470 of OZ012737.1, read as the reverse complement.
AAGAAAAAATAAAATTTAAATAATTTAAAATAATTAAAATAAACTTAAAATAAAAACTAATAATCCTATTGATTCCTAAAATAAAAAATATTATAAAAAGAACAAAATTTTTTTTCAATATTTTTTATTTTATGATTTTTTGGATATTTTTATGAATAATTTAGAAAAAAGTGAAAAAAAAAATAATATTTTAAAAAATGATTTAATTAAAATACGAAAATAATAATTAAATAATAATAAAAAACTATTTTTGTTATTTTTTTAATGAAAGATAGAAAAATTTAGAGTAAAAATAATGAAAAACAAAAAAAAGTGACAAAGGTGAGATTCGAACTCTCAACCTCTCACACTCATAACTCCTTATACATGTCCTCCTGCCAATTGTGCCATTTTTACTTTTTAGAAAAAAAATGCATGCCATATGATATTTACCTGCAAAAAGTCAAACGACTACACAAATTTGTTAGTAATTGATTAAATGCAATGAAATGCGACGACAAATCTTAGGGCAAAATTTGGGGTATTACAGTTATTATGATAATATTTCTCACCCAACCTCTCTTTGATGTTGGCAAAAAAAAAATCATGAAGTTTGACTTTGGTTTGACCACAGTTGACCTCAGTTTGACCTTTTAACTGCATTGACTGCTTTTGACTTATCTGATCATCTGACTGAGCAAACTTTTGAGAAAAATCTTGAAACTTAACATGGGGGTTCTTATACACATATAAGATGTTATGAAGCTCACTTGAAGTCTTGGAAGTCCATTTAGCCTGATTAAAGTCAAAACCCTAGTTTTGGATGCACTGCTTAGGAGGTGCATTGTCTGAGGGAATTGTCAACTCTTCTGACCAATTGTGAATTTTGTGAACCTTGTGAACCTTCTTGGAACATAAAGTCTTGTATTGTGAGGGCAAATTTTGGGGTGCAACAGCTGCCCCTGTTCAATTTTCTGAAACCTGAGGGGTTAGATTGGTATATTTGCCAGTCGTAACCTGGAAGGTTGAAGGGGATTGAACACAAAAGCCCAAAAATTTGCACTCACCAGTGCATGGAGTGATATTGATGGTTGGTTGAACATGATTGAGTGGGCTTAAAGATGCCACTAGGGGAAAGTTCTTCAGTAGTATAATGAGAACTGTCAGGAGTCTGGAGTAATACTGATGTAACAGCATGTCTTCATGAGGATAGAGCAATCAATAATGATAACCCTAAAGCAGTCTTGAAGTGATAAATCTGACCTCAGGAGGATAGAGCAATCAATAGCTCTAAAGCAGTCTTGAAGTAATAATGGCTTCAGGAGGATAGAGCAATCAATAGCTCTAAAGCAGTCTTGAAGTAATAGAATGGCTTCAGGAGGATAGAGCAATCAACAGCTCTAAAGCAGTCTTGAAATAATAATGTGATATGTCTTCAGGAGGATAGAGCAATCAATAGCTCTAAAGCAGTCTTGAAGTAATGATTTCAGGAGGATAGAGCAATGGATAGCTCTAAAGCAGTCTTGAAATAATAATGTAATTTCAGGAGGATAGAGCAATGGATAACTCTAAAGCAGTCTTGAAATAATTAGATGGCTTCAGGAGGATAGAGCAATGAATAGCTCTAAAGCAGTCTTGAAGTAGTAATATGACCTCATGAGGATAGAGCAATGAATAGCTCTAAAGCAGTCTTGAAGTAATAGGATGATTTCAGGAGGATAGAGCAATCAGTAGCTCTAAAGCAGTCTTGAAGTCATGAGAGGCTATCAGGAGGATAAAATAACCCCGAGGTTACAATAAAGCAGTCCCAAAGTAATAAGAAGCTCATCAGGAGGATAAAGTAACCCTGAGGTTACAATAAAGCAGTCCCAAAGATCATAAGATTGTTTGTTGGATAATTAACCTGAAAACAAGGTAGCATTCTGTATAACAACATTAGTTTATGCTTTATGTATGCATGTATGACATGATGCACTTAGGTAATGTACTATAGACATATATGTTATGGTATGATGTAAATGATGTATGTATGCTATGACACTGCTGGAAGTGTCTGGATATCCTTGTATAACAACTGCTGGCCAAGGAAAATAAATCCCGATTCGTTGTTGAAGAATATATAACCCCCCGTCTGCTGGGGATAACAAGGTATAGATAACCTCCCGTTGTTGGGGATAACAAGGTATAGATAACCTCCCGTTGTTGGGGATAGTAGGGTATAGATAACCTTCGTTTTCGTTTGATAGTAGGATAAGTATAACATCCCGTCTTCGTTCATCGTGCCCTTATTGGAAAGTAATTTCCCGTATATCCGTATGAGGATAAAAGAGATGGATATAAATTCCAGGGGAGATTAGACTTTGTGAAAATGGATTAGTCCTACTGATGGTTTGTAACTGTCTTGTAAAGATGAACCGGCGAAGCTTCGTTGAAATCCTTCCCTCGTTCGTCCTTAGTAAATACTATTACTGCATTTTCATGCATTTCTGGTAAACATCAATCATATTAAAAGCATACATGCATTTCTGGTAAACATCAATCATATTCAAAGGCATACATACATTCAAACACAACCAATGGACGTTTCGCTTATGTAAATAGGGTAAAAGTAAATCTGGATTCAAAAGATGGAATTTATTTATATCAAAAGTGACCCATACACGGGTAAGTTTGTACAAGGAGACATAAACCCTAGTAAGAGAATTTTGTCATGAAGTTTTACAAAAAGAATCAGCTATGTGGGAAATAATCCTATTGAGTTTCAATTCTACTATTGCCACTCAAGTATCTCATCTTCTTGCTGTTGAGACGGAAACGATTGGATTGAGCTTTATCTGTTTGAGCTTGAGTAAGTAGTACAACTGGTTGTAGTTTCATGAGTGATCCAAACGAGACATAGTCATACGCTTTAATCCCTAACTTTTGCCTGGATTGCCCTTTCAGGTTTTCAATCCACCGGGATACCCTTTTTTGCCCAAGCCGCCTTTTCAGGTTTTCGACTTGCCGGGTGTACATCTTTTTATATATATATCCCTAATTTTTGCCCAAACCCTTTTGGTTTGCCGGGATGCCCTTATTTTTGCCTAGGCCTGTCGACCTAGCGGGTCTCTTTTTATGCGTAGTATTTTTTAACTATGTCTGCGTTTACAGGTTGTGGGAAGTCTTCACCATCCATTGTAGTCAGTATCATGGCACCTCCTGAGAACACTGTCTTGACTACAAATGGTCCCTCATATGTTGGAGTCCACTTGCCCCTAGGATCACCCTGTGGTAATATGATACGCTTGATTACCAAGTCACCAGCCTGATATATCTTTGGCTTAATTGTCCAGGTTCTTTGGTAACAGACATAATGTCTTCATCAGGGAACTCAAAATTCATTGACTGGTAATCATCTACTGCTTGATGAGCCAAATGATCAGCAACAACACTCCCCTTAATGGCCTTCTGAGTAGTATACTGTATATCATATTCCGTCAAGATCATCTGCCATCTTGCAATTCTTCCGGAGAGTGCAGGTTTCTCAAATATGTACTTGATTGGATCCATCTTCGAAATCAACAAGGTAGTATGGGTCAACATATACTGTCTTAGTCGGCGAGCATCCCATGCCAAAGCGCAGCAAGTTTTCTCGAGCAGTGAGTATCTTGTTTCACAGTCGGTAAACTTTTTGCTAAGGTAGTATATTGCCTGCTCTTTTCGACCAGACTCGTCATGTTGCCCCAATACACACCCCATTGAGTTGTCTAATACTGTTAAATACATAATCAAGGGTCTTCCATCAACTGGTGGCATTAAAATTGGAGGTTCTAGCAAATATCTCTTGATTTCATCAAAGGCAGTCTGGCACTCATCATTCCATTCCATCACCTGATCTTTCTTCAACAACTTGAAGATTGGCTCACAGATGGTAGTTAATTGGGAAATAAATCTTGCAATGTAGTTCAATCGTCCCAAGAAACCTCTATCCTCCTTCTCAGTACGGGGAGCTGGCATCTCTCGTATAGCTTTCACTTTTGCAGGATCCACTTCAATACCTTTTCCACTGACAATGAAACCCAGGAGCTTTCCAGATCTAACTCCAAAAGTACACTTGTTTGGATTTAATCTCAACCTGTATTTCTTCAACCTCTCAAACAACTTGTGCAGATGATCAAGATGTTGTTCTTCATTCTGAGACCTGGCTATCATATCATCCACATATACCTCTATCTCATGATGAATCATATCATGAAACAAAGCCACCATAGCACGCTGATATGTTGCCCCTGCATTCTTCAAACCAAATGGCATTACCTTATAGCAAAAGGTGCCCCACTGTGTCACAAATGTAGTCTTCTCCATATCTTCAGGTGCCATCTTGATTTGATTGTAACCAGAGAAACCATCCATAAAAGAGAATACCTTATGCTGAGCAGTGTTGTCTACCAGAATATCAATATGAGGAAGTGGAAAGTCATCTTTAGGGCTAGCCTTGTTCAGATCTCTGTAGTCTACACACATACGTACCTTACCATCTTTCTTAGGAACTGGTACCACATTTGCAACCCACTGAGGATAAGAAGTTACGGCCAAGAACCCTGCATTGAACTGTTTCATTACCTCTGCTTTGATCTTTTCTGACATTTCAGGACGCATACGACGAACCTTCTGCTTCTTTGGACGACAATCTTCTTTCACTGGCAAACGGTGAACTACAATGTCTGTATCCAACCCTGGCATATCTTCATAAGACCAAGCAAAGATCTCCACATAGTCACGTAGCATCTGAACCAACCTGCTCTTGACACTGTTCTCTAAATCAGCCCCTATCTTGACCTCTTTTCTGTTTTCTTCAGTTCCCAGATTCACAACTTCGACTGGCTCTTCATGTGGCTGTATAGCTTTCTCTTCTTGTTGTAACAACCTAGCAAGCTCTACAGGTATTTCACAATCGTCCTCGTTTCCGTCTTCAGTTTGATAGATCGGATTCTCGAAATTGTAATTGGCAATAGTAGAACTGTTATCAACTGGATCCAGAGTGGATGAGGGTCTGCATTTTAGTGACGTGGGTGTGTGTAAGAACACATAGCTGATAAAGCAAAAATAAAAGAAAAAGAAAGACAAGGAACACAATATTTACGAAAACGAAACGTCCACTGATTTTATTGAATGAAGTATGCAAATGAAATGACAACCCGTAACAAGCACACCATTGTGCCCCGGGTAAGGCACATGGCTTGAAAGTTTTAATTGTTCCAGAAATTATAAATTTAAAAACATAACACAGTAATAGTATTTACTCCTGACTAAAGGAGATAGGGATAACATCTTCAGCTGTCCAATTATTGAGTCCAGCACCCACAGTAGGAAAAATCCATGCCTCCAAGTTGTAGTCTTCATCTTGATCTCCCACAGCATTGATAACCCCTTGATTGGTGATACGAACAGCACGAGCACGACGAACAGCCTTCTGGGACTCTGCAGTGAAACCCAAACCAAACTTGTCAGACTTGTATGGAATATCAGGAAGCTGACCCCAAATAGTACAACCACCTTCTTCCACCACAGCTTTTGCATCATTGAGGGAGGCCATTGCCATTGTTGGAGGGTTTCTGATGACCACAGGAACCTTCTTCACAGCAGGAGGAGTCACACAATCCTTAACAGCCCAGGGAACCACTTCAAATGACTGACATGGAGTTTCAATGTATTCACCTTCTACTTCCAGATACTTGAAAGTGTTTACATGGCTGACAAAGTATTCTTCCTCTCCAAAGACAGTAACAACTTTTCCATTCACCGGATATCTCAACTTTTGATGTAATGTGGAGGTCACAGCACCTGCCCCATGGATCTAGGGACGACCAAGCAGACATGAGTACGAAGGACGAATATCCATCACATAGAATGTAGCAGTGAACACCTGAGAGCCAACCTTAATTGGAAGATCAATTTCCCCATGCACTACTCTTCTAGAACCATCAAAAGCCTTTACCACAATATTACTGGGCTTCAATACCGTATCTTCAGGACTCAGCTTGTTCAAGACTTCCTTAGGCAACACATTCAGAGAGGAACCATTGTCTATCAGCACATGAGACAGGGTAGTGCCCCTGCATTCAATTGAAATATGCAAGGCCCTGTTATGATCCCTCTTGGCAGGGGTCAAGTCAGCATCAGAAAATCCTAACTCGTTGTCATAGGTCAGGTGAGCAACACAATTCTCAAACTGGTCCACAGAAATTGCACTGGGTACATGAGCCATCTTTAGAAACTTGATCAATGACTTGGCATGAGCCTCAGAACATAATAACAGGGAGAGCATAGAAATCTTTGAGGGAGTATGCCCCAGCTGATCAACAATATCATAATCACTCTTGCGAATGATTTTCAATACTTCTTCCATCTGCTTAGAGAGGTCATCAGCAGCTGGCACATCAGTAGATACAGGCTCAATAACAGGACCCTTGCCCCGAGCATCAGTGGTGGAAGTAACAGCAGGAGTAACTGCACTCTTAGAAGCAACTGGAGGAGAGAAGACTCTTCCACTACGAGTGATCTTGCTAGATCCAGCAATATTATCAATGTCAACAGGCATATCAGGTAAAGGCTCCTGCTTGACACCATGGATGTAAACATCAGACCCATAGTGCCAAGGCACAGCTTTGTCAGATGTATAAGGAATAGGACCAGGAGTGGTAATGATCAGAGGAGCTACTCTGGCTTCAGCAACAACTTTCACAGGACCTTCAACAATAATCTTGATTGGGCCCTGATGAGTGATTTTAATGGGACCCTTTGAAGTGATTCTTAGTGGTACTTTGTCAACCATGTCAACCTCTTCAATCTTCTTACCCTGAGTCAGATGATCCACCATACTTTCTACAAATGTTGGTCTTCTTTCAAACACTATAGTATATTTATCCATGAGACGTTGAATCCCATCTCTCAAAATGAAGCAACTATCCGGCTTATAGGTACAATATAGACAATCTTCATGACAACCTGGAAAGATCCCAGCTTGTACTAACCTCTTTTTGATAACAGACAATGGTGTGCTCAACTCCATAACTGAATAGACATGCAGATCTTCATCAATATCTTCATCAATGGCGTTGACAGTCTTCTCGTGATTTGGCATTGGAGCTGTAATCACATTTGGAGTACCTGGTGGATCAAACTCAATTTTTCCAGCATCAATCATATCCTGAATTTTGTTCTTCAAGACCCAGCAGTTATTAGTATCATGTCCTGGACAGTTTGAATGATATGCACATCGTGCATTGGGATTGTACTTGGGAGAGGTAACATTGGGATTCTGAGGAGCCTCCCTCAGGGTAATAAGTTCAGCCTTCAACAAGTGTTGCAATGCCTGAGCCATTGACATGTTGATCTTCGTGAACTGTCTTCTAGCCCTCTGTTGGTTGCCTTGAGGCTGCTCTGTTGTTGCAGGAGTTGGATTTGAAATATGAACTGCACTAACAGACTGATGCCTTCTGTTACGATCAGGCTGACCATACACAGCATTAGATTCTTTCTTCCCAGTGGGAGGCTTCTTTGCAGCACCTGATGAAGAAGTGCCCACTTGGATCTTACCACTCTTGATACCATTCTCTACTCGCTCTCCTGTCATGATCAACTCAGTGAAGCCAGATGATGAGCTTCCAATGAGATGACTGTAAAACGGACCATTCAGCGTACACATGAACATATCAACCAACTCCCTATCAGTCAAAGGGGGTTGAACTCTTCCAGCTAAGTCTCTCCACTTCTGAGCATACTCCTTAAAGCTTTCTTTGGCACCCATAGACATGCTTTGAAGCTGCATGCGAGTGGGGGCTAAGTCAGCATTGTATTGATACTGCTTGTAGAAAGCTTCAGCAAGGTCGTTCCAATCTCTGATGTTGACGCTCTCCAACTGATAATACCACTCTAGCTGAGCTCCAGATAAACTCTCTTGAAAGAAATGGATCCACAACTTTTTATCAGCAGTGTGGGGTTGCATTCTTCTGACATAAGACCTCAGATGCAATTTGGGACAAGAGACCCCATCATAGACAACAAATGTAGGAACTTTGAACCCAATGGGTATGACCACCCCAGATATCAAGCTCAAATCCTCAAAATCCAGCCCAGATGATTTCTGTAATTCCATAGCATCCATTCTATCCACCAGCATCTTGAATTTGTCTTCGTTAGGCTCATGGTAGTAGTTAGCCTCAGAATCAGAGTCCCCCATAGTGTTGTGGAGACTGCCTCTCTCCTGCTCAGATTCTTCAGATTCATAGTCTTCAACATGTTCCTTGGTCTTGACAGGACCTTTGAACCTTCTTCCCATGTTGAGCAACCCAGCAGACCTTCTAGCCTTCTTAGTCTTCTTGGCCAGCAGTGTCTTCAATTCATCCTGCCCCTTGGATAGGTTCAGGATCAGCTCTTGGAACTGTGCATTCTTTGCCTGGAGATCCTTAACTGATTGTTCAAGAGCCATTGCTGAAATAAACAGCGAGAAGATGAGAAACCTGTGCACAATTATAAACCTGTGATGCAATGATATGGGAATGCATATGCAATGTTTTCAAGGACCGCAGGATTTAAATTTGCTTAAACAAACAAGAAAGTAACTTTTTATTAGTAATAACTTGTTTTGCCTTTTAGGCTTACAAAAAATGAAAACGAAATAAGTACAAAAGATGGGGTTTTAAGTCTCCCATGGACGTTTCCTCTTTGTGTTGAGGTATGAGTTGAGGTTTCGTTCCTCATGAAGTAGCTTTGTTAGCTCTAGGATCCTTGCTTGGCTTGCTTTGTAATGAGCCTCGAAAGTATCCCTTTGCTCTTTCAGTTGGATCCATGATCTCTGCAAGTCTTCCATATCAGTAGGCATGTCTGGGTGAAGGATGGTATAAGCTGTGTCTCCTTCAGCAACAGGTTCCATGGTAACTGGTAGGATGGCAGGATATGGCATCATGAGTGTCTGAGCACGAAATCGTACCCATCTGAGATAAGCCTCCATAGGAATGGTGTACTTAGGCTCCAGTGTCTTGCGGTCAATCCTGTTTACCTTTCCCCAAGCTCGTATGAATCTCTGACGGTAACCCTGAAGATCGTTGTCGTAGTCAAACACAATGCCCTGAATCAACATGTCATGTGGACCATCGCTCTGGGCGTAACCAAACTGTCGTAAAGCTAGAGATGGGTTGTAGGTGATGCCTCCTCTTATGCCTAGAAGTGGTACATTAGGAAACTCCCCACAACGGTCAATGATGGTGACATTCTCCATAGATCTGGAGCACCAATGGATGTCTGAGTGAGAAAGTGACATGATCCTCTTGGACCATCTGAACCCTTGCTCATTCTTCATTACTGAGCGAGGAAGGTGAGAAATAAACCACCTAGAAAGTAAAGGTATGCAGCACATCAAAGTTCCTCTTGCCCTTGTAGTACGGGTGTGAAGAGAATGTAGGATGTCTCCAAGTAAGGTAGGCACTGGATTGTGACTCAGGAATATGTTGATGGCATGAACGTCTATGAACTGATCAGGATTGGGGAACAACACTAAGCCATAAATCAATAAGGCTAAGATCTCCTCAAAAGCATCGTAGCTCATAGCTTTCAAGAACATTTGAGCTTTATCCACTAATACCTTGGCAAGAATACCTTTAACTCCACTTCTCGTCTCTAGAACAATGTCAGACTTCTTCAGATGTAGAGCTGCAGCAATAACTTCTGGTTTAAGCTCCTTCTCTAAGCCTGTGAATGGCTTCTGATCAAGAACAGGTATACCCAGAAGTTTAGAGAACTCCTCCATGGTTGGAACCAGCTGATAATCAGGAAATGTAAAGCAATGGTGCTTAGGGTCAAAGAACTGAAACAGCACACTCATCATGTCTTCACTGAACCCTGAAGTAACTAGATCCAATAAGTAACCATGTCTCTTGTTGAACTGGGAATGATCAGGCACTAGGGAAACCAACTCCTTGAGCTTAGCAGGTATCCCTACAAAGTTGATCCTGATGGTGTTTCTACGAGCAGAAGTCATGACCTGCAACAAAGAACAAAGATAAATCCTTTGGTCCTTGAAATGGTTAGGGAGAATGATATGCTTATGATGCATGATGATGTCATGATGTCATGCTCAATCACAAACATGTGGCACACACAAACAAGTCACACCATAGCCCTAGGTTTAAAGGCTTGCATGAGGTTCAAAGGCAAGTACCCTCCCCTGAAGTTAGATGGTTCATCCTGTCCTATAAAAGTAACCAGGTTCTAAGGGATCTCAATATCATTGATCCTTCACAAGGGTGGTTGTTCAGAAGGCAACTTACTTGCCAACCAAAACCCTCCAAGTTTAAGATCTCAATGAGCGTAGTATCGAGTGTCAACCAACTTCAGTCTGCACCAAAGCCGGTTACCTCACTACTTTCTAAAGGCCAAGACGAGTTAACTAGGGTTCTAAAAGTCAGTTAGTGCATTGACAACATATGGCAGCCTCAATATTATCCTCAACTTGACTTAAGGAATATAAGCACCAACCAAGAAGTCGCACTAACTATGGCCACCAGATCAACCGTATCGATATACGTCGTACAGTTTCCTTGGTCTATTGCCATTTACCTAAGGTACACTAGATCCGGGTTAGGACCTTTCACACATAAGAGCACCCCAACATTATAATAATAAAGCAAACAAGGCAAACAATTTAAAGTGATCTTAATTCCTAAGGGTACCCCTCTTAAATAGATCCCCAGCAGAGTCGCCAGTTCTGTAACCCGGTGAACTGACTTTAAACAATGTTGCGGATAGCAAGAGTCGCCACCGACTTTTATTTTATCCATAAGGAAAGGTTATAAAAGAACAGGAAAGACCTTAGAGAATATTTTGGGTCCGGGGGGTAGGTTATGAAAAGGGAAGGTATTAGCATCCTTTTCATCCATGGTTATCCATGGGCTCTTAGGTACTTAAGCTCACTTTTGAATTGTTTTGAAATTGTAGTGTGTGAATAGAAAATTTCCAGAATAGTTAGTAAATAATCCATGTAAGGATGTGTTAAGAACTTGTTTGAAAACTTGTTGAAAATTTGTTTAAGTGCGAAACAGTTTTGAAGTGAGCAAGCACCTAGGAGTAACCTACCCTAATGTTTAAAGGTCTTTCTTATTCTTCATTCTTTCCTTTAGTAAGACTATCCCTACTATAATGGAGTAGGTAGTCCTTACTTTGGATGTTAAGGGACATGTGAGGGACAATTTGACTTTGAAGGCCATTGTGGGATGTAATAAGCACATATAAGGGACCATCATCATTTTTCGAAAGGGACTCGATTCGTAAAGGCAACCATAAGGGACTTTGATGATTTTTCTATTTGAGGGACTTGCTTTATACACCCCACTTAACCATTATTCGTAGGCAACTTGAGGGATATCCTTAGGAAGTGAGACGGCGATTAAAATCGACTTACGTGTGTGACGTGTTTATTTTAATTATCTTTATTTAAAAGTGATCTAAATTTATTTTAATATTACATACATGTTGTTACACTCCCTAATTACTAACCATAATAATAATTAAATAATTAAACAACTTTACATCCAAGAAACAATTACAAAATAATAAGCAAAATAATTAAATAGCAAAGATAAATAAAATATAAATAAGCAATAATAAATAATAAAGGGGGTTAATTCTAAGTTTACTCGGCAAGACATCGCATCTTGTGCCTACGTATCCTTACGGGAGTGGAATCAGAGTAATCGTAGTTCCCCTCAATAGGGAGGTTAGAAACTTCTTGACTGTGGTCAAGGTCTCAAGGGGAATAAACGCATCTTAAGGACACGCTTACGTGGAGTGTAGAAACTCCAAATCTCTACGTTGAAATGTTAAGTTGTAATTAGGGTTAAATTAGGGATTCCACGACGGGAAACCCTAAAATGAGCGCGGCGGCTCTTTGACCTAATGCTAAGGGTAAAATTGTAATTTTGCCTGCGGCGAGGCATTTGTGAAAATTAGGGTTTGTAGTTTGTAGTTTTGAGGATTTGAAATTGAATGTGTGAAGTTTTACGGACTATTGGCGCGGCGGCCAAACAGTTAGACCTAACCTTCGGATGTGTGCAATGTGACAGAAATAATAGTAAACGCGTGAGATAATTAAATCATGCAAACAGAGAGATAATGTCATAATTTAAACCATGCAAGCAGAAATTTAAAGGCAGAATTTAAAGAGCGATTGTTAAGTTCGCGAGGTTACATGAGAGGAGCAGATACAATATGATAATGAAATTTGAATTGAACAATAATAAAATAAAATAAATAACGGTTCTAGTTATTATTTTAAAAAAAAGATTTTAGTTATTATTTTAAATTTATCTAAAAAAAGTTTTTCTTAAAAATAATAGGTTTTCATATTAATTTGGAAAAGATGTTAATGTTATTTATTTTAAAAAACAGATTTTTATATTATAACAAATTTTAATAAATTAATGATAACAATAATAATAATAATGGTAATAATAATGATAATAATGATAATAATAATAAATAATGATAATAATAATAATAATAATAATAATAATAATAATAATAATAATAATAATAATAATAATAAAGCAATAATGAATTTTAAATGTGCCAAATAACCCAACAATGTTGCTAACGCAGAAATGCGCTCATCGCAACCAGATCTAAATCGGACGAAACAAAATTTATCGCAAAGAAAAAGAAATTAAGCAAAAAATAGTATTATTGCTCACACAAAAATGCGATCATCGCAACCAGATCGAACTAACACAAATGTCACGCGTCATGCACACAAATGTGCAAACATCGTATCGACATAATTCGATCAAAAATCTTATATATATAAACTCTAACAATTTAAAAATTATATATATATAAACGTAACAGTAATAGATAAAGAAAAAGAAATAACGGTAATAGATGAAGAAAAAGAAATAACGGTAAAAGATGAAGAAAAAGAAACAACAGTAATAGATGAAGGAAAAGAAATAACGGTAAACGATGAAGAAAAAGAAACAATAGTAATGGATGAAGAAGAAAACTAAATAACGGCAAACGGCACTCACTCCTCTTAGGTTTTTTTCATTCTCCCCTCTTTTCCAACAAGGCAACACATGTATATATAGGGAACAAATTAGGGTTAACACCAAATTGTCAATAATGTCCCTAAAGCCCATTTTAAAGCCCAAACTAAATAATTAGTTAAGAAAAAATAAAATTTAAATAATTTAAAATAATTAAAATAAACTTAAAATAAAAACTAATAATCCTATTGATTCCTAAAATAAAAAATATTATAAAAAGAACAAAATTTTTTTTCAATATTTTTTATTTTATGATTTTTTGGATATTTTTATGAATAATTTAGAAAAAAGTGAAAAAAAAAAATAATATTTTAAAAAATGATTTAATTAAAATACGAAAATAATAATTAAATAATAATAAAAAACTATTTTTGTTATTTTTTTAATGAAAGATAGAAAAATTTAGAGTAAAAATAATGAAAAACAAAAAAAAGTGACAAAGGTGAGATTCGAACTCTCAACCTCTCACACTCATAACTCCTTATACATGTCCTCCTGCCAATTGTGCCATTTTTACTTTTTAGAAAAAAAATGCATGCCATATGATATTTACCTGCAAAAAGTCAAACGACTACACAAATTTGTTAGTAATTGATTAAATGCAATGAAATGCGACGACAAATCTTAGGGCAAAATTTGGGGTATTACAGTTATTATGATAATATTTCTCACCCAACCTCTCTTTGATGTTGGCAAAAAAAAAATCATGAAGTTTGACTTTGGTTTGACCACAGTTGACCTCAGTTTGACCTTTTAACTGCATTGACTGCTTTTGACTTATCTGATCATCTGACTGAGCAAACTTTTGAGAAAAGTCTTGAAACTTGACATGGGGGTTCTTATACACATATAAGATGTTATGAAGCTCACTTGAAGTCTTGGAAGTCCATTTAGCCTGATTAAAGTCAAAACCCTAGTTTTGGATGCACTGCTTAGGAGGTGCATTGTCTGAGGGAATTGTCAACTCTTCTGACCAATTGTGAATTTTGTGAACCTTGTGAACCTTCTTGGAACATAAAGTCTTGTATTGTGAGGGCAAATTTTGGGGTGCAACAGCTGCCCCTGTTCAATTTTCTGAAACCTGAGGGGTTAGATTGGTATATTTGCCAGTCGTAACCTGGAAGGTTGAAGGGGATTGAACACAAAAGCCCAAAAATTTGCACTCACCAGTGCATGGAGTGATATTGATGGTTGGTTGAACATGATTGAGTGGGCTTAAAGATGCCACTAGGGGAAAGTTCTTCAGTAGTATAATGAGAACTGTCAGGAGTCTGGAGTAATACTGATGTAACAGCATGTCTTCATGAGGATAGAGCAATCAATAATGATAACCCTAAAGCAGTCTTGAAGTGATAAATCTGACCTCAGGAGGATAGAGCAATCAATAGCTCTAAAGCAGTCTTGAAGTAATAATGGCTTCAGGAGGATAGAGCAATCAATAGCTCTAAAGCAGTCTTGAAGTAATAGAATGGCTTCAGGAGGATAGAGCAATCAACAGCTCTAAAGCAGTCTTGAAATAATAATGTGATATGTCTTCAGGAGGATAGAGCAATCAATAGCTCTAAAGCAGTCTTGAAGTAATGATTTCAGGAGGATAGAGCAATGGATAGCTCTAAAGCAGTCTTGAAATAATAATGTAATTTCAGGAGGATAGAGCAATGGATAACTCTAAAGCAGTCTTGAAATAATTAGATGGCTTCAGGAGGATAGAGCAATGAATAGCTCTAAAGCAGTCTTGAAGTAGTAATATGACCTCATGAGGATAGAGCAATGAATAGCTCTAAAGCAGTCTTGAAGTAATAGGATGATTTCAGGAGGATAGAGCAATCAGTAGCTCTAAAGCAGTCTTGAAGTCATGAGAGGCTATCAGGAGGATAAAATAACCCTGAGGTTACAATAAAGCAGTCCCAAAGTAATAAGAAGCTCATCAGGAGGATAAAGTAACCCTGAGGTTACAATAAAGCAGTCCCAAAGATCATAAGATTGTTTGTTGGATAATTAACCTGAAAACAAGGTAGCATTCTGTATAACAACATTAGTTTATGCTTTATGTATGCATGTATGACATGATGCACTTAGGTAATGTACTATAGACATATATGTTATGGTATGATGTAAATGATGTATGTATGCTATGACACTGCTGGAAGTGTCTGGATATCCTTGTATAACAACTGCTGGCCAAGGAAAATAAATCCCGATTCGTTGTTGAAGAATATATAACCCCCCGTCTGCTGGGGATAACAAGGTATAGATAACCTCCCGTTGTTGGGGATAACAAGGTATAGATAACCTCCCGTTGTTGGGGATAGTAGGGTATAGATAACCTTCGTTTTCGTTTGATAGTAGGATAAGTATAACATCCCGTCTTCGTTCATCGTGCCCTTATTGGAAAGTAATTTCCCGTATATCCGTATGAGGATAAAAGAGATGGATATAAATTCCAGGGGAGATTAGACTTTGTGAAAATGGATTAGTCCTACTGATGGTTTGTAACTGTCTTGTAAAGATGAACCGGCGAAGCTTCGTTGAAATCCTTCCCTCGTTCGTCCTTAGTAAATACTATTACTGCATTTTCATGCATTTCTGGTAAACATCAATCATATTAAAAGCATACATGCATTTCTGGTAAACATCAATCATATTCAAAGGCATACATACATTCAAACACAACCAATGGACGTTTCGCTTATGTAAATAGGGTAAAAGTAAATCTGGATTCAAAAGATGGAATTTATTTATATCAAAAGTGACCCATACACGGGTAAGTTTGTACAAGGAGACATAAACCCTAGTAAGAGAATTTTGTCATGAAGTTTTACAAAAAGAATCAGCTATGTGGGAAATAATCCTATTGAGTTTCAATTCTACTATTGCCACTCAAGTATCTCATCTTCTTGCTGTTGAGACGGAAACGATTGGATTGAGCTTTATCTGTTTGAGCTTGAGTAAGTAGTACAACTGGTTGTAGTTTCATGAGTGATCCAAACGAGACATAGTCATACGCTTTAATCCCTAACTTTTGCCTGGATTGCCCTTTCAGGTTTTCAATCCACCGGGATACCCTTTTTTGCCCAAGCCGCCTTTTCAGGTTTTCGACTTGCCGGGTGTACATCTTTTTATATATATATCCCTAATTTTTGCCCAAACCCTTTTGGTTTGCCGGGATGCCCTTATTTTTGCCTAGGCCTGTCGACCTAGCGGGTCTCTTTTTATGCGTAGTATTTTTTAACTATGTCTGCGTTTACAGGTTGTGGGAAGTCTTCACCATCCATTGTAGTCAGTATCATGGCACCTCCTGAGAACACTGTCTTGACTACAAATGGTCCCTCATATGTTGGAGTCCACTTGCCCCTAGGATCACCCTGTGGTAATATGATACGCTTGATTACCAAGTCACCAGCCTGATATACCTTTGGCTTAATTGTCCAGGTTCTTTGGTAACAGACATAATGTCTTCATCAGGGAACTCAAAATTCATTGACTGGTAATCATCTACTGCTTGATGAGCCAAATGATCAGCAACAACACTCCCCTTAATGGCCTTCTGAGTAGTATACTGTATATCATATTCCGTCAAGATCATCTGCCATCTTGCAATTCTTCCGGAGAGTGCAGGTTTCTCAAATATGTACTTGATTGGATCCATCTTCGAAATCAACAAGGTAGTATGGGTCAACATATACTGTCTTAGTCGGCGAGCAGCCCATGCCAAAGCGCAGCAAGTTTTCTCGAGCAGTGAGTATCTTGTTTCACAGTCGGTAAACTTTTTGCTAAGGTAGTATATTGCCTGCTCTTTTCGACCAGACTCGTCATGTTGCCCCAATACACACCCCATTGAGTTGTCTAATACTGTTAAATACATAATCAAGGGTCTTCCATCAACTGGTGGCATTAAAATTGGAGGTTCTAGCAAATATCTCTTGATTTCATCAAAGGCAGTCTGGCACTCATCATTCCATTCCATCACCTGATCTTTCTTCAACAACTTGAAGATTGGCTCACAGATGGTAGTTAATTGGGAAATAAATCTTGCAATGTAGTTCAATCGTCCCAAGAAACCTCTATCCTCCTTCTCAGTACGGGGAGCTGGCATCTCTCGTATAGCTTTCACTTTTGCAGGATCCACTTCAATACCTTTTCCACTGACAATGAAACCCAGGAGCTTTCCAGATCTAACTCCAAAAGTACACTTGTTTGGATTTAATCTCAACCTGTATTTCTTCAACCTCTCAAACAACTTGTGCAGATGATCAAGATGTTGTTCTTCATTCTGAGACCTGGCTATCATATCATCCACATATACCTCTATCTCATGATGAATCATATCATGAAACAAAGCCACCATAGCACGCTGATATGTTGCCCCTGCATTCTTCAAACCAAATGGCATTACCTTATAGCAAAAGGTGCCCCACTGTGTCACAAATGTAGTCTTCTCCATATCTTCAGGTGCCATCTTGATTTGATTGTAACCAGAGAAACCATCCATAAAAGAGAATACCTTATGCTGAGCAGTGTTGTCTACCAGAATATCAATATGAGGAAGTGGAAAGTCATCTTTAGGGCTAGCCTTGTTCAGATCTCTGTAGTCTACACACATACGTACCTTACCATCTTTCTTAGGAACTCCAAATCTCTACGTTGAAATGTTAAGTTGTAATTAGGGTTAAATTAGGGATTCCACGGCGGGAAACCCTAAAATGAGCGCGGCGGCTCTTTGACCTAATGCTAAGGGTAAAATTGTAATTTTGCCTGCGGCGAGGCATTTGTGAAAATTAGGGTTTGTAGTTTGTAGTTTTGAGGATTTGAAATTGAATGTGTGAAGTTTTACGGACTATTGGCGCGGCGGCCAAACAGTTAGACCTAACCTTCGGATGTGTGCAATGTGACAGAAATAATAGTAAACGCGTGAGATAATTAAATCATGCAAACAGAGAGATAATGTCATAATTTAAACCATGCAAGCAGAAATTTAAAGGCAGAATTTAAAGAGCGATTGTTAAGTTCGCGAGGTTACATGAGAGGAGCAGATACAATATGATAATGAAATTTGAATTGAACAATAATAAAATAAAATAAATAACGGTTCTAGTTATTATTTTAAAAAAAAGATTTTAGTTATTATTTTAAATTTATCTAAAAAAAGTTTTTCTTAAAAATAATAGGTTTTCATATTAATTTGGAAAAGATGTTAATGTTATTTATTTTAAAAAACAGATTTTTATATTATAACAAATTTTAATAAATTAATGATAACAATAATAATAATAATGGTAATAATAATGATAATAATGATAATAATAATAAATAATGATAATAATAATAATAATAATAATAATAATAATAATAATAATAATAATAATAATAAAGCAATAATGAATTTTAAATGTGCCAAATAACCCAACAATGTTGCTAACGCAGAAATGCGCTCATCGCAACCAGATCTAAATCGGACGAAACAAAATTTATCGCAAAGAAAAAGAAATTAAGCAAAAAATAGTATTATTGCTCACACAAAAATGCGATCATCGCAACCAGATCGAACTAACACAAATGTCACGCGTCATGCACACAAATGTGCAAACATCGTATCGACATAATTCGATCAAAAATCTTATATATATAAACTCTAACAATTTAAAAAATATATATATATAAACGTAACAGTAATAGATAAAGAAAAAGAAATAACGGTAATAGATGAAGAAAAAGAAATAACGGTAAAAGATGAAGAAAAAGAAACAACAGTAATAGATGAAGGAAAAGAAATAACGGTAAACGATGAAGAAAAAGAAACAATAGTAATGGATGAAGAAGAAAACTAAATAACGGCAAACGGCACTCACTCCTCTTAGGTTTTTTTCATTCTCCCCTCTTTTCCAACAAGGCAACACATGTATATATAGGGAACAAATTAGGGTTAACACCAAATTGTCAATAATGTCCCTAAAGCCCATTTTAAAGCCCAAACTAAATAATTAGTTAAGAAAAAATAAAATTTAAATAATTTAAAATAATTAAAATAAACTTAAAATAAAAACTAATAATCCTATTGATTCCTAAAATAAAAAATATTATAAAAAGAACAAAATTTTTTTTCAATATTTTTTATTTTATGATTTTTTGGATATTTTTATGAATAATTTAGAAAAAAGTGAAAAAAAAAATAATATTTTAAAAAATGATTTAATTAAAATACGAAAATAATAATTAAATAATAATAAAAAACTATTTTTGTTATTTTTTTAATGAAAGATAGAAAAATTTAGAGTAAAAATAATGAAAAACAAAAAAAAGTGACAAAGGTGAGATTCGAACTCTCAACCTCTCACACTCATAACTCCTTACACATGTCCTCCTGCCAATTGTGCCATTTTTACTTTTTAGAAAAAAAATGCATGCCATATGATATTTACCTGCAAAAAGTCAAACGACTACACAAATTTGTTAGTAATTGATTAAATGCAATGAAATGCGACGACAAATCTTAGGGCAAAATTTGGGGTATTACAGTTATTATGATAATATTTCTCACCCAACCTCTCTTTGATGTTGGCAAAAAAAAAAATCATGAAGTTTGACTTTGGTTTGACCACAGTTGACCTCAGTTTGACCTTTTAACTGCATTGACTGCTTTTGACTTATCTGATCATCTGACTGAGCAAACTTTTGAGAAAAGTCTTGAAACTTGACATGGGGGTTCTTATACACATATAAGATGTTATGAAGCTCACTTGAAGTCTTGGAAGTCCATTTAGCCTGATTAAAGTCAAAACCCTAGTTTTGGATGCACTGCTTAGGAGGTGCATTGTCTGAGGGAATTGTCAACTCTTCTGACCAATTGTGAATTTTGTGAACCTTGTGAACCTTCTTGGAACACAAAGTCTTGTATTGTGAGGGCAAATTTTGGGGTGCAACAGCTACCACCTCCATCGGGGGCTTTTCGGTGAGGACGACTCCCTGATCGCGCCGACGGCGGAGTCCAAGGCGATCATGGGTGTCGACAAGGTGGCCTGGAGGAAGGATTTGTCTAAGGATGTGACCGCCATGATGAGGATCTTTGAGATGACAGTGGTCCTTATTGATGATACCAGCCCCACCTTAGAGCTAAAGGCGTTGCGGGATGAGAACACACTCCTTTGGATGGAGAAGAACAAAGCAAAGAATGAACTTCTCGACTACCAATAAAAGTATGAGGCTCAGGTGCACCTCCTCTAAGACATGACCGCGATGCGGTAAATGCTAAAGGAGGTCGAGGGAGAAAGGGACTGACTCCGAGCTAAGGTTGCTAAATTGGGGGCCGCTGCTAACCCTGTTGAAGATGAAACCAACGAGGAGAGAGCTTTGGCGACTCAGGATGATTTGGTCTCCCGAATTCGAGAGCTCGAGCAGGATTTCCCAGGGGCTCTCGAAGTGGGGTTCAGCAATGCTTTGGACCAACTTCAAATTGTGAATCCTGAGGTTCAACTCGTCCTCGAGGGGATTGGCCCTTTCCATCAAGTGGTTGACGGTCGGGTGGTCGCTCTGACTGTGGAAGGTTAAAGTGATGATCAAGTCAGGGGAGACACAATCGGAGGAGGAGGCGGATGTATAGTTTTTCTTCTTAGTTGTTTGGACTGCACGCCATATTTTGATTTTTGACTTTGCCCGACCTGTGTGTTGTATTTTGTAATCTGGTTTGCCTGGCCCGCACGATGCGGCGTTTAATACTTGAACAATAGGTTTTGCCTGTAATTTATAATATGAAGTTTCTTTAAACACTGGCCTCTTTTTTTTTTTTGCATTTTGTGTGTGCTATTTGTTGGGTATTTATTTCCCCTGTTGGCGTGTATACAATATTTTGTTTACTTGTTTGTGAATTTGGGCCTTTGCTCGACGTAATTGATCTTTGACTGTGTAGAGAATTGGTCGAGTGGTCGGAGTTAGGTTCTGACCATCGACGAAGCTAAGAGCTCGGTCGAGGTCTTAGCTCCGTGGCATGAACTTCCCATTGTGATATGGGTGTTCTACCTAATTGGTACGAAAACGGTGAAGCTCGGTTGAGGTGTCCTCGTCAGATCAAGAGTTTGTTCACACACACAAGAGTGGACTCTTGTCTTTTTGTTTCAAGTTTAAGATTCGCGCTTGTACCCTAGCACGCTCTCGTGGTTGGGATGTACTTTGTCGTGGTTGAACCAAGTACATCGATGATAGTGTTTAAGTGTAATATTATTTGAGCTTTTCAGCGTTCCATGGTCGAGCAAGCTCATTCCTGTGTAGGTTTTCGAGGTAGTAGACTTTGTTGCCCGTCTTCGCGCAGACACAATAAGGGCCTTCTCAATTCGCAACGAGTTAGCCCTCGCACGGGCCTTTTTGGTTCCTTCACAAGACTAGGTTGCCTATTTGGAATTCGCGTTGAATGACTTTGTTGTCATGTCACAAAGTTATCTTTTAATTGAGAGATGCTTCGTGAAGGGTTACTCTCGTCCGTATTTTTTTGACCAGATCGAGATCCTTCCTTAGTGCCTCGTTGTTCATTCTCTCGTTGATGGGAGATTTGGTCCGCATATAGGGCTCTTTTATCTCTACTGGAATTACTGCCTCGGTTTCGTATGTTAGTCAGAATGAGTTCTCCCTGGTGGTCGAGTGTGGGATCGTCCTGTAGGACTAGAGCATGTTGTGTAACTCTTTGATCCACCTCTTTTTGGCTTCACCTAGTCTTCGTTTTATGCCTCGCAGGATCACCTTGTTCGCAGATTTAGCCTGCTAGTTTGCCTACGGGTGTTCGACAGATGTGAAATGTTGCCTAGTGTAGAGCTTGGTGACGAAGTCCTATATATTTTTATCGGTGAACTGCGTCTTATTGTCGGTGATGATTGCTTGTGGTACGCCAAACCAGAAAAGTATGTTCCTTTTGTAGAAATGAAGTATGTTGTGTGTCGTGATCTTGGCGAGGGCCCTAGCCTCTATCCACTTTGTGAAGTAGTCGATGTCAACTTTTAAGTACTTATTCTGGTACAACCCTATGGTGAAGGGCCCGAGGATATCCATCCCCACAACGCAAAAGGCCATGGGGACGAGATCATTTTGAGCTTGTTTAGAGGTGTTAGATGCATGTTTTCGTGGCTTTGGCACTTGTCGCACTTCTTGGCGTGCTCCTTCATGTCCTGCTGCATTATGGGCCAATAGTACCCTGCTTGCAGAGCCTTACGGGTGAGGGAATGTCTGTCGAGGTGCTAGGCATTGATCCCTCTTTGGATCTCATCGAGTGTGTGAGGGATATTAGATTCCTCGACATGAAGAATCTCCTCCTGTACAATTTAACCTCGATTAAAACATAAGAGCAAGTTCGGCGCCTGACCATGCTGGCTTCCTCGAATTCGTTAAGCCTCTCCCTTGTACTAAGGTACATGTATACCAAGGTCATCCAGTAGTTGATGTCACCGATGGCATTTACGTCAACGGTCGAATCGGGTTTCTTGATGCTTGGTCAAAAAAGTTCATCTTGGATGACGAACTTATTTTCGACTTTCTTTTTCGTACCCGTGAGCTTCGACAGGATATCCGACCGGGTATTATGCTCATGGGGAACATGTGTCGCCTTTGCATAGTCGAACTTCTTCATCCTCTCTTTTACCAGGGATAAGTATTCAACGGGATTGTCATTTTTGGCCTGGTACTCTCCTCACACCTGAGAGGAGACGAGCTGGGAGTCGGTAAATATCTTCACCTTCTTCGCACCAAGGTCCTCGGCGAGGCGCAACCCCGCGAAGAAGGACTCATGCTCGGCTTGGTTGTTTGAAGTCGGGAAGGCTATGGCGAGGAAGACCTCGATCAATATGCCTTCTTTGTTCTCAAGGATGATACTCATTCCACTTCCTATTGAGCTGGATGCCCCGTCGATATATTTGGTCCACTTGTGGGCTTCGTGTGTCAGGGAGGTGTGGCGTCCATTTCCATGACGAAGTCAGCTAAAACTTAAGCCTTGAGGGTCTTCCTACTCTCGTATTGGACGTTGAACTTCGAGAGCTTGAGTGACCATTTAAGCATCTTGCCTGTCATGTCGGGACGGCCGAGTAGCTGATTGACGGGTTGGTCCGTCCTGACCACGGTCGTGTGGGCCAGGAAGTAGTGCCGCAACCTTCTAGCCGCATTGATGAGAACCAGAGTGAATTTCTCGATCTGCTGGTACCTGAGCTCGGGGCCCTATAGAGCTTTGTTGGTGAAGTAAATTGTTTTTTTTTCTCTCGGGGGTTTCGCGGATGAGGGTTGCGCTGATAGTCTCAATCGCGACGGAGAGGTACAAGAATAAAGTCTCCTCATCCTCTATAACGCCCGTTTTATTGCGATTAAATTTATTTATGATTTTTGTCGTGTCTCATTGTGTCGTAGTCGTATTTGAGTGTGTTGGGTAAAGATTCTTAGTCGGGATGAGTGACTTATAATACGAAACAGAAGTAAAAGAACAAAAAATGAGATTTTGCTGATGTGACGCTCGTCACAGGCATGTTACGGTCGTTACGATCGTTACGATCGTCACGAGACCCTTACGACCGTCATGGCCTTCACGGTCGTGACACTCGTTATGATCGTCATACTAACAAAATCCAATAACGGCAGAATGGGAACGTGGCCATGAAAAATGCTGAAAGTTATAGCAAAGTATTTCATATTACTATTACGCTCAATTCAGTTGGTGAGTTTTTACGAAAGAAAAACCGAAAAGGAAGAAAGGGAGAGGCTGAGAGAAGTTGGGAATAGAAGAAAATTAACGATCGGAGAAATTGCAAGGTAGTGACAGAGGAGTCACCGCAGAGATAAACTAGAACCGGAAGTTAGGATTGACCTCAATTCCAAGGTAAGGGTGGGGTTCAATTCTATAACTAGGGGTATGATAGATTTCATGAAAGGGATAGAATCACAGGTTTAGTTCCCGTAGGTCGATAAATATTAACGGTAAAAAGTTGTTTGTGTCTGAAACAATGTTGTCTATCTTTGGTTGTGTGATACTATGTGAATTATCGTTCCATAATTGATGAAACTTTACCGTAAATATAGATAGGTAAGTATGTAAAAGCTGTAATGTCGTTTTGTGGAAATGCCTTGAGTTCTTATTTGTCGAGATGATGTTGTTATTGTTCCCTTACGTGAACAAATTGAAATGATGAATACATGATGCATATGAAATTGGTATGCTTCTGGTTGAGTGAATGTTGTTATTACATTCTTATGTGATTATGTTGAAAGTTGTGGTTATATGATGGTTGTTATGCCTCTGTTATGGACAGATTGGTTGTAGGCTTAATGCCTTGTTGATTTAGTTGTTGTGGTTGTGTTGTAGTCCATAATAGTTGTATTTCATGGCATGTCATTTTGGTTGGCCTGTATTGGCGATTGGTTGGCCTGTATTGGCGTTGGTTGTGCCTGTATTGGCGGCCTTTAATGGCAAATAATTTTGGTTGGCCTGTATTGGCGTTGGAGTGCTGCTCCAAATTGGTGCCACATGCATATGCACGGTTGAGTTGCATAGTTGAGTTGCATTGTCGAGTTGCATAGTTGAGTCGCGTCATTATATGTTTGCAAGTAATGATGAGTTGCTGAGTTTTCTTGCTAAAAGTTGTGGACTTGAATAATGAATTTTGCGGTTTATCGCTGATAATATTTTGTAAGTTGCTAGAGTTATAATGCTATGATAATATTTTGACATGACTTTTATCATGCCTTATGTTATATTGTTGATATCTCACCCCTTTACGTTGTATGTTACCTCCGTTGGTGGTAATTTGCAGGAAATCCGAAATAGAGTATAACTTTCCGTTTAAGGTGTCGTTGGTCGCTCTGATACGTAGCACTCTTGGGGGGATGAATGATTGTTATTATTGCTTTTATTTGATTTCCTGGTTGCTGAATTTTATTAAGTATTTTCATTAAATTGGTGGCTGCTGTTAATTGCCAAAGGTTGGTTGTTCGCGCTAAACTGAGAGATCGATAGTGCTGATTTTTCTGGTTGGAAACTGATTGTTGTGCGAATTGATGCAAGATAATTACTTGTTATATTTTAACGGGATTTTAGTTGCAAGTTCCTGATCTTATCTTGATTATTATGAATGTTGGAAGAGTATTATATTTCGCTACAAATTAATAGGTTGCCTTATAACTAAGATGCTAAGTAAGTTGTTGATTAGTTGTTCATCCGGATATGTGTTATGTATGCGATTAAATGATTGTGTAGCAGGTGTGTGTTTTGTAAGTGAAAATGTAACGCCCAGTTTTTGTGAGTGTGACGATCGTCACGACTCTCACGGTCGTCATGATCATCACGATCATCATGGCCATCACAATCGTCACACATCCATTTTTCGTGCACTCTGATTGTTATTTTCATTGTTTATCTGTTGGTTTAGAACGGGGTGTTACATCCTCGGGTCGCAATAGGGCTGGGGGTTGTGAGAGGACTTGTTTGAGGTGGAGGAAAGGTTGATCTCACTCCTCGGTCAACTTGAATGTAGCCTCCTTGTGCAGAAGCTTGAAAATGAGAGTGTGTGTTGAGCAGATTTGGCCACAAAGTAGAACAGTGAGGCGAGCATCTCGTTTAGGGATTGGATTGATTTCTTCGAGTTCGGCATTGGGAACTCAAAGAAAGCCCTGCATTTGTTGGGGTTCGCCTTGATTCCTCGCTCCGTCAAATAGAAGCCAAGGAATTTTCTCACTCGAACTCCGAAGGTGCACTTCTCTGGGTTGAATTTTATTCTGCATCTCCTCATCGTGTCGAAGACTTTCTAAGATGAGCAATATGGTCGGTTTCTTCCCGTGATTTCACAATCATTTCATCCATGTAGACCTCGAGCATGTCCCCAATTTCACCTCGAAAGACCTTGTTTATCATTCGTTGGTAAGTCGCACCAGAGTTTTTCAGGCCGAAGGGTATTACATTGTAGTAATAGTTGTCTGAATCAGTCATGAAAGTTGTGTATTGCTTGTCGGCCTTCGCCATGGGGATTTGGTTGTATCCCGAGTATGCGTCTATGAACAACAAAAACTTAAAACCTGCAGAATTAGCGACCAGTTTCTCGATGTTAGGAAATGGATATGCATCTTCGAGGCATGCCCGGTTGAGATCGGTATAGTCAACACACATTCTACATTTTTCATTAAACTTTTTAACCAATACAACGTTAGACAGCCAGGTTGTGTATTGGGCGTCAGAAATAAAATTTGCCTTTATGAGGTCTTTTACAACTTTTTTAGGAGTCTCTGCTTTCTCGGGAGACTACCCACGCCTACGTTGTACTATAGCCTTAGCGGCCAGATCTATGGTGAGCTGGTGTCGAGGTCGAATGTGTTCGAGTAGAAGGTGATCGGGTTTGAGTTTCCCTTGAACCTGTTGAGGGTGTTCTGCTTGGGGAAGCTCTCCCATGGGCTACGAGCGGATAAAGGGGTGTCAGCTTCGAGGGAGAGGTAGAAGTCCTCCGGTCGGGAGACGTACATAGAGATATGCAGCCCAGTGTCATCGGAGGGTGACGACACCTCTTCAACCTTCTTCGCATCGCGAGTTTCCCGTCGAGGAGCCTCATTCCTCCGAGTGTATTGCTTTAGGTGCCCTTCCTTGATCAGGATTTCGATGGAATCCTTGAGGGGATGCAATCTTCTATGACATGTTTGTGGCTCCTGTTGAATCAACAATACTTGGACTTGTTGACGTTGGTTTTGGGTGGTGTTAGCTTTGGAAAGCGGACCCCACCTCTCTAGAATTCCAAGTTGATGTACTCGACCAAGATGCACTTGCAGGGAGCGATGAGTAGCGTGTACTTGGTGAAATGGCCTGCCCCTCGGTGTTCTCGGGAGTCACAGGGCCTATCTTCCCTTCTTTTATCCTCGCCACGTCGGGGAGTAATTGATTTTTCATGCTTGGAGACTTTGCCACTCTCTTGGTTCCGCGAGTCACGGGTGTTGTTGGTCGCCTCCTTTTCCTCATATTGGATGTAGGATTGAGCCTTGTGGAAGAGTTCGTATAGTGTGTCGGCCCTTCCAATACTGAACTCCTTGGCGAAATCACTGCGGGGTTGCAACCCTCGTTCGATCAGTTATCTCTTCATGACATCCGTTGTGGACACCTGGACACCCTCTCGATTAAATCTCTCTATATAGTCTCATGTGTTAGTACCATGATTTATCCATGGTTCTATGATTGGCTAAGTTTTGGTAAAACATGATCCTGCACTGATGTCATTACCAGTATCATGACATCAATGTCTGGTACAGTAGGAGTTAATGACAATACTGCTGTCATGTGTTTTCATCAGGATGTCATTACCAATGTCATGACATCGCTGTGCGACATCAACAGGAGTTTCTAGTTTATATCTCTTGACAAAGTTGGTTTGGATTGATGAGACCATGTTGGATATACCTCATCAGTAAGTATGTCAAGGATTGATGGGACCATGTTGGATATACCTCATCAGTAAGTATGTCAAGGAGATTTATTAGGAACAAGTACAAATTGTATTGGTATTCATAAAAGGATCTTGGAGACCTTTTAGGAAACTTTAATATATTTGTTTCTACTGTTATTCTGCAGAAGATTGGATGAAGCTATGACGTGTGTGAAGAAGAATCTGCAGAAGATTAGATGTCATGCTGAAAGTCATAACATCAGGCTATGACATCAGGTAGCTGACGTGCACAGCAGGCATGTTAGTTTTCTGGTGTAACGTGTGAGTTAGCTCAGGCTAGATTTCAGGAGACTTATTAGGGTTCCCTAGTTATCTCAGGCGAGATTCTAGGCAGTGCTGAGCGTATCATGAAACGCCTATGACCTATTTGAAAGCTCCTTAAATTGTGGAAATTAGTTTAACTTGGTTAAACCTAATTCTTGTTACTTGTAAAACAGCCCAAGACCAGTCTGCATTGCTATAAAAAGAGGCGCAAAAGCAAGGGAAAATCAAGCACTCACATCAAGAAAAACTTGAGTGTAGAATAAAGGTTTGAGAGTCGTCTGTGTATGACTTTGTAAGTCACCCTTTTTTATCGTATAATGCATTGTGGTAGACATGTGTTGGCTGTTAGGATTGTGAGTCATTCACATATTGGTTAATGTGAGAATTATACGTAATTGTTCACTCAAAGCTTTTAAGCAAGATTGTATTGTCCTTGGTTGAAGCTGTTAAGCAAAACCAAGTTTTGTGACTTTGAAGTGTCTCTTCTAAAGTCTTTCCTTTTGTAATTGAATTATTTAAGATCACTGTTGTGATTGAGGGGGAGTGAGTGGGTATACTCAGGTCTAGTGATAGGCAGAAGTGTCATTGGGTAGGTTTTAAGTGAAGAGTGTAAACTGGTGGTTTGACTGTGAATTAATTCTACTAATAGTGAATTTCCTCCCTGGCTTGGTAGCCCCCAGATGTAGGTGATGTTGCACCGAACTGGGTTAACAATTCATTGTGTTATTTATCCTTCAGCATTTACAATTCTGCACAATTTAAATGGTTAGATAAATAGGTTGTATGTCCGCTGATGTTACAACAGACGTCATGACATTGGTCATGACATTGGTACAATTTAAAGGAATTTAAATTGGTCATGGTTTGTCCTTGTTCTGTTTCAGCAGAGATCAATGTTCTTAGGACATCTGAAATCTACATACCAGAATTTCACCATGCAGATTTGTCCTTCCCCTTAATAATGGCCTATAGGGATGCCTCCATCTTCGGATGTCGCCGAGAGGCAGTGAAGTGTTTGGAGTACTGTCTCTTCAGCTCTTTCCAGGAGGTGATGGATTCTGGTTCGAGGCTCTTGTACCACATCATTGCACCCTTCCTCGGGATCGTCTGGAAGAACCTACATTTTATGACTCCCCGAATGTTTCAGTAGTCAAGAATTGCGTCGATGCTCTCAATATGGTCGTCCGGGTCAGTCGTGCCATCGTAGGTTGCAAGACTCGGTGGTTTCTCCATCCCGACGGGGAGGCAAGTCTCCATGATGGCTCTGGACAGTGGAGTACGGGGGTCGTTCTCGTCACTTCTGATGGGTGATTTTGAGGGGGAATGGTCGTACTGAGGGCTCCTGTCGCGACGTGGAGGGATCCTCGGTCGAGTCTTTGGTTTCCTCATCTCCCCATCGACTTTTCTTCTCTTGGGATCTGAGGAGAGTCGCTCCTCTAGGGAGGGTTGCAGTCGCGTTTCTGGGTCTCTACAGGCTGAAGCCTCTCTAGTCATGAGTGATGCCAATGTTATCACTGTGAGGGACTTTGAGATTCTTCCCATTGATGTCTCAGCGGGGGAGAAATGAGACATGTTTCTCGCCGTCTCGGGGACGGGCTGCTAGAAACTGGGCGTTTATGTCTCTGCGGGGGAGAATGTGATTGTCGTTCCTTTTCTAGCATCATGATCCGTTCGTTCTGTTGGAACATCATCAGGTTCGTCAGGTTGATCGCCGCGAACAAGGCCACCATGGTGGGGTCGGTATTGGGCGACACAAGAATGGGTTAGAAAATGGCAGGATTGTCGAACCGTTGGGATACGTTGTTGGCCACATCGTTGGAGGAAGGAGAGGTGGTGTGCCTGTCCCTGGGGTCACCCTCCTCGACGGGGATGCCATGTTGGGATCATGACCGTCGTCGTTGGTGAATGTAGTGAAAGCAGTTTCATGGAGGTTGTCGTCAACGCGTGGACTGGCCATGATAGGTGGAAGTTGAGATGTGCTTTGGTTCTTTGATTTCTGAGGAAGAAAGAACGAGGGAGCAAGAGATTCTCATAGACGGCACCACTGATCTTACCGGACCAGAAAGAGATCAGCAACCAGCAACGCGTCGTGAGCTCCTAGTTCGCCGGTGTTGGAGAAGAGGATGAGGTGTACCTGCAAGGCACTCTGATGCTAAAATAAGTTTCAGTGGGAAAGCGAAAGCAAGTACAGAAAACGTATAGAATAGAATACCTAACCCTCTTGTGAAAGAAGGTATTTATAATGTACCTTTAGTGTTGGGCCAACAGTTATCTGCAATGGGTTGGATCATTAGGTCTAATGCAGATAACTGGCAGGAACTACGTGACATATGGAAGAGCATCACGTGGTCTTCATCCTGGTCCAACTGTCCCGTGAACTTCGGAAAGTGAATGACTTGTTCTCTCGAACGCGTGTAATTGGCTGATGATGTGTCCCCGCGTGGGGAGCACGTGGAGACCGTGGAGAAAACGCGTGAGAGTTCCTCGTGTGGAATGATGAATTAGACATTCATGGGATTCTCTCCAACAAAAAGTTGGGTTGGATCGTGCCCGACAGTGGGTCAACTTCTGACCCAATCCAAAACATAAAATAAAATTTTGAATTTAAAATAAAATTTTGAATCCTAAATTCGAAGCACAATTTTCTCCAAATCACTATATGGAGAGAAGACTCTTTCAACCCCTACACAATTAGGTGAATGATAATTATTTAAAGAGGTCAATTTCCAATTTCAAAATAGATGTAAAATGTTATATCTAACTCTTTCACGTTACTTGAAATATGTAGACCAAAATTCAAAATAGTTTACCTTGAACATGCACATCCTAAGGAATACTTCATATTTATTATCCACACCATGTTAGTATATACTACATAAGACCAAAGGAAATTTAAATATATGTCTTGTTTCAGAAAGCATTAACGTGCATATTCTAAAAGAGCTCATGTAATGTGGGCCTGAGTGGCTTAGAGATGTATACAAAACATAAAGCATAATTAAAAGCATCATTTTTGTTTGGGACAAAATGGTACACACAAGAAACTAATCTACAACTAGAAAATATTTAAAAATGAAAAAACTTCTTATGAACAATGGTATAGTACTGATGGTTCCGGAGAACTAGGAGTTGGTTAAGTAATGCAAACAAGTCAATAGTTACCTGTAGGTTTCTAAGTGAATTCTTCCATAACAATAGGGTTGGGGTGCTTATTTCCTATCAAGAAAAATGAATTAACATGTAGATATATGAAGCATCATGTGAATGTTCTCCAAATCTACAAAACTAGTGTGCGTGTGGTAGTCCAAAATTATAGCAACAAGATTAACATTAAATAAGATATCCATAATACATGTATAGCCGTTCAGTTCAATGTCCAAGATTGGTACATGTATTTGTTGTGTGTATCCATAATATATATATATATATATATATATATATATATATATATATATATATATATATATATATATATATATATATATATATATATATATATATATATATATATATATATATATATATATATATATATATATATATATATATATATATATATATATATATATATATATATATATATATATATATATATATATATATATATATATATATATATATATATATATATATATATATACTACTTTTTACGTGAATTGGTCATTAATCGGTCATTAATTCCATATGATCAACTTTCAAGTATTTATGAAAATCATGCATACACTTATTTTGCAGGAAGTTTTCTTCTAATTATATCTATGTTCAATATAGCATATACCTTTTACTAGTAAATTAGTAATAAATTTGTGTCTATGCATGAAGTATTTTTTTGGGTGAGATATGATTTTAGACGGGTATTTGCTTACAAAATGTTATAAAAATTAAAAGTAAAAAAATAATAATAATTGTAATTTTAAGTTGAAATAGTAATAAATGTATAAATGAAATGAAAACAATAATATTATGAATAATATAATTAAAAATTATTAAAACTTGTATTAGATGAATGAGTCGTTTTAAACTTTTTTACAAGTAAGACAATGATTTTATAAGAGAGAAAATAATTTTACAATATACACTCAATCGTTTTTAGTAAGTTCCCATAATTTTTTTTTATATATTTGAAAAATATAATCGATAAATTTCTATTATTCAATATTTAGATAAGTAGTAAAGTTGTTCTTGTTTATAATAATATTATTTTTATTTTGATATTTTCTCCATATATAAATATTATTGTTCAGTAAATTTCTAATATATAAATATTATTTTTGTTTTGATATTATTTATAAAAATATTTGAATCATTAGTAAATTGTTACCGTATATAAAAATATTTGAATCAATAATTTTTTTTATGTATATAATTTTTTTATAAACATTTATAGAATTATTTGAATCAATAGTAAAGTTGTTTCTATTTAACAATGTATGTTTTAGGGAGGAATATGATATTGGACGCACATTTATTTGCAGACGGTAACAAAATAGAAAGTTAAAAAAAATTAAGAGTTATAGTAAATTTTAATTAAAATAGGAAGAATTTAATTGGTATGCACTTACACTATCAACTAATCACCTTCATGGATTCTGCCACATCGTACTATAAATTTTAAGTTACTAATATGACATGGCAGAATGATAAGTTTCTATTGGTTGACAGTGTAAAATTATTTTACGATGCATACCAATTAAACTCAAATAGGAATACATGTAAAAGACTAAATGTAAACAACAATGTTATGAATAATATGATTAAAAATAAAAATTACTGAAATTTTTATTAGATAAATCAATTTTTTTTATTTTATTTTTTACAAATAAGACAATTATTTTATAAAATAGAATACGATTTTAAAATATCAACTCAATCTTTTTTAATAGACTCCCTAAATTATTTTTACATATTTGAAAAAAATAATCGATAAATTTATATTATTTAATATTTAGATCTGTAGTAAAGTTGTTCCCGTTTATAACAATACTATTTTTTTGTATATTAAATATTTTAATCAACAGTGTATTTTTCTCCATACATAAATATTATTTTTGTTTTGATATTATTTATAAAAATATTTGAATTATAATAAAGTTGTTCCAGTATATAAAAATATTTGAATTAACAATGTATTTTTTCCGTATATAATAATAATTATTTATTTAAAACTATTTATAAAATTATTTAAATCAATAATAAAGTTGTTTCGTTTATAATAATAACAAATTATTTGTATAAATAATAAGTTATTTCCCGTATAACTTTTTTTTTAAATAAAAGAGTTTTATTAAATCTATAAAAAAAATATTTCAACTCATAGGTAAAGGTGGAAATAGGTTAAATGAGGCTTTTGGTAATTAGGTCTGACCTATTTTTAAAATTTAAAATTTAAATCTGATCTATTATCTATCATAGACTTTAATTTAGGTATGACCTGTCCTTTTTATAACCCGACCTGACCTATTAGTCTATTTAAATGTCTATTTTCTTGTACGATTATTACAAATACACACTTGTTATACATGAAATAATTAGTTAAAAATCCACCAAAACTACTATTGTTAATGTATCAAATTATAAAATTCTAAATTATAATTATTATTTATATTTAATTATAAATTTCAAATAAATTCTAAATTATAGCAATGGATTGTTGCCTCTTGAAATATTAATTAATCTTAGATATCTTCATTATTAGTTTTATAAGTTAATAATAATTAATATGGATGGAATTTATACCATGGTATCCAACATATAAAAACAAGCATATATTCTATTTACAACTTTCCTTCAAAAGCATTAAATAAAAGAAAGTGATTCTAAGCCATAAAAAAAGTTCTATATAGCTTTCCTTTCTATACGTAAGCACCTAGTAAATTAAAAAAAACAAAACAAAATTATGTGTATATACATATAGATAATATATGAATTGACAATAACTTTATGGACTACACTAACATTGTCTATTTTTTTTCCAAAGCAACGTTGATTCCTGAACTGCTACACTTATAAAATTGTTTATATTGTACGCATATTTATGGGTAAAATGCAATAAAATGAAATGAAAGAAAAATTGTTTAACCAAAAATATGTTTTTCCTGTATACTGACATTATTTTTGTTTTGATTATATTTATCAAAATATTTGAATAATTCTAAACTTTTTCTCATATATATAAATAAAGTCATTAGCTTTAGTAAAATAATAGAAACTCCTCAAATTTCTTTTCATTGGCCCATTATAAAAATAAATCATGTTTACCATGTTTCAGTATTAAAATAAATCTTATAATATTTACTTATTTTAATTATTACCTTTCTAACTTATTATTATGAATTTTTTTTTCAATAACCACTTTTTACAATTTAATTACCATTTAAACCATATTTTCAAACAAATTCTCAAACCAACCATGTTTCAATTGAAATCAAATGCATTCGTCAATCCAAACGGCGAGGATTAACTAATTCGCCAATTCAAACAGGGAATTGGCTGAAAAGGATGAACTAATTCGCCAATCTAAACGGTGAATTGGCTGAAACTCATTTTCCATTTCTTCTCTTTCGCCAATCCAAACAGCGAACGTCTTTGATATGTTGGCTATTTTGGAAATTTTTTTGAATTATTGGTTATTGTAGTCATTTATATTCAATATATGATTATTGTAAAAAAAAATTCTATTATTATCATCAATTTAAGTAGAGCCAAATGAAGAGTAATTTAAATATTTCAACTTAATTAGTGGATAAAGATGATTGAGTAGATATTGATTTACTTGAAAAAAATTTATAATAATTTTAATCTTTACAAATATATAATTAGAAGTGGCAAAGTGAACGACACGCCTCGTATTTGGACGGCAGGTTGGCGGGTCGATCTGTCAATTGTTTTTACAATTTAATTTACTACATAACTTATAAAATTGTTAATCATTAACAAAGCGGTTAACAAATTTTAACAATGCAAAGTAAAACTTTAACAAATTTTAATGCAAATGTCATATTTTTCAACATAAACAAACAACGTCACTATAATACCAAAAACTTAAAATAAAATAAAAACACTAAAACCTCAAAAATTAAAAATTTAATATCATAATGAGAAACAAACTTCTCTGTGCAAAACTTCTTATAGCTTTAGAACCCGCCTTCAATGACAACGAGTAATAGAAAATAAAAAAGAATGTATTTTCTGTGTTTTGCAATAAAGATTTTTTCTACTATGAGTAAAAATAAAGAACGAAGCAGAAACCAATTAATGCCTTCAAAATGAGGTGTTTGTGGTTATGTGAAAAATGGATATTAGAGTTGTTTTTAATATATATATATATATATATATATATATATATATATATATATATATATATATATATATATATATATATATATATATATATATATATATATATATATATATATATATATATATATATATATATATATATATATATATATATATATATATATATATATATATATATATATATATATATATATATAATATATATATATATATATATATATATATATATATATATATATATATATATATATATATATATATATATATATATATATATATATATATATATATATATATATATATATATATATATATATATATATATATATATATATATATATATATATATATATATATATATATATATATATATATATATATATATATATATATATATATATATATATATATATATATATATATATATATATATATATAGATATATTGGGCCAGTACCTGTCCTGTACAGTCGGACAGACTCAACTCAATATTATATTGGGGAGACCCAGCAAGGCACATCCTCCATCTCGTCGGACACACTCAGTACTCTCTACAGTCGGCCAGACCACTACCTAGCATAAGGAGAGCTCGCGCGCATTTCCCCACGTTCTCCACGTGTTCCCTACGCAGGAACACGTCATCATGCAACTACATGTGTCCTAAAGAACCGACACTCCATCTTTTGAGGATCATGGGACAGTTGGACCAGGGTGAAAACCACATGTTGGTCTTCCCTACGCTGCGTAGACCCTGTCAATTACTTGTGTTGGGTCTGCCAATCCAGCCCAATGCAAGCTAACTGTTGGTCCAACGCTTGAGACACATTATAAATACTCACTTTTACTAGAGGGTCAAGTATTTTGAATTCTACACATTCTTTATGTACTTGCTATTTCTTACTCAGTTTCTCACTTTGACATCAGAGTACCTTCCAGGTACACCCCCTTCTCTTCTCCAACACCGGTGAACATGGGGGAGCTCACGATGCTTGGCAGACTGCTGCTAATCCTTTTTTAATTTGATAAGATTATATATATATATATATATATATATATATATATATATATATATATATATATATATATATATATATATATATATATATATATATATATATATATATATATATATATATATATATATATATATATATATATATATATATATATATATATATATATATATATATATATATATATATATATATATATATATATATATATATATATATATATATATATATGTGTGTGTGTGTGTGTTTTTTTTTTTTTTTAACAAACAGTGGACTTTAAAATTCATTTAACGTTCTAAGTTTTAATATTTGACTCATAGTGAATTGTCATTATTTATTTATCTTTGTTTTGTTAAACTCGTATTTATTTATCTTTAATGCATAATGAAATGTATTGAGTTCAAAGTTATAAAAATGAACCTTAAAATTCAAAAATTAAATACGAAAAGTAAATTAAGGTAATGATAAAATAAATTATAAACCATGTTATTAGATTTTTATACTTAGTAAAACATATAAATTTATTTTTTCATGACCTTTTATACATAAAACTAACTTTAAAAAAATCATTAATTTCATTTTAAAAGCAAAAGTTTTCTTATATATTATTTTATTTTTAAAAGCAGAATTTCGAAAACTATTTATTAAAAATAGTTAGTCATAATATTTTTTTTGAAATAAAAAATATATTATATTGCCAAAAAAAAACAATGGGAGTACAATGTAAGTCACAGAATTATTTACAAAAACTATTAATCAGAATTAATCAGAAACAAAACATTTATCACATCCCTTATCATTGCTTTTTCTTTTTAGATGTAACACACAAAAACAAAACAAAATTAGTGTATATATATATATATATATATATATATATATATATATATATATATATATATATATATATATATATATATATATATATATATATATATATATATATATATATATATATATATATATATATATATATATATATATATATATATATATATATATATATATATATATATATATATATATATATATATATATATATATATATATATATATATATATATATATATATATATATATATATATATATATATATATATATATATATATATATATATATATATATATATATATATATATATATATATATATATATATATATATATATATATATATATATATATATATATATATATATATATATATATATATATATATATATATATATATATATATATATATATATATATATATATATATATATATATATATATATATATATATATATATATATATATATATATATATATATATATATATATATATATATATATATATATATATATATATATATATATATATATATATATATATATATATATATATATATATATATATATATATATATATATATATATATATATAGGCAAAATATCTTTTTTGGTCCCTTAACTTTAAAAAGTTTCATATTGGTCCCTTAACTCTTCAAATGTTCCATATTAGTCCTTTTTGACCTATTAGCGACGGATTTAGCGACGGTTTTTTGATTTTTTTCCGTCGCTAATAGGTCAAAAAGGACTAATATGGAACGTTTGAAGAGTTAAGGGACCAATATGGAACTTTTTAAAGTTAAGGGACCAAAACGAACCTTGAGGTATAGTTAAGGGACCAAAAAAGATATTTTGCCATATATATATATATATATATATATATATATATATATATATATATATATATATATATATATATATATATATATATATATATATATATATATATATATATATATATATATATATATATATATATATATATATATATATATATATATATATATATATATATATATATATATATATATATACATATATATATATATATATATATATATATACATATATATATATATATATATATATATATATATATATATATATATATATATATATATATATATATATATATACATACATACATATACATATACATATACATATATATGTGTGTGTATAATTTGTTATAATTATTGTTCTGGACTGGTCCTGGACGATGGTGAACACCCTCAAGGAGGACCCCGAGGCTCCGGAGAGCTGGGAGGTATACAAGGCCAAAAAGATGAATCAGGTTTGCTCGACCTTCAAGTAGGATCGTTTCGATGTACGAGTCTGCCTTTAAGGAGTTATGACTGCGTCTGTCGTTTAACAACCTTCAGATGGGGATCTTTGTTCGGCTAGAGTTGACACATTCCCAGTTGCATTCAAATGCGATGGCATTCATCCGGGCATTCGAAATCGTATGTCCACATCTCAAGGTAGGTGCCACCTAAATGGCAAGTGCGGAAATCGCGAGGATCCGCTCATCGACATGAAAACTTATCGTAAAACTCAAAGTTTTTGCAAGGAGGAGTCTCCTCGGCACAAAGATTCGGCATGAGAATCCTCGCGGGGAAAGGTCTTCTAGACACGAAGTTCTCTAGAGTTTCCATGTAGGAAACCTCACGGGAATGAACCTCCTCGACACGAAGCCCAACAAAAGTTCATGAGCTTCATCGAAAAATTCACGAGCTTTATCGGAAAACTTCATGAGCGTTACCGAAAAATTCATAGGATTCACCGAGAAACTCATAACTTCATCGTATAGTTCATGAGCATCCCCGAGAAATGCATGGATTGCTAATTTCCCATTCAAAGCACAACGATAATCGGTGCTTGAGGATGGCAAAATCACCACCAAACACCAACATTCACCGAAACTAGATTCTAAAAGACAAAAAGGGCAACGAAATCCCCTTCCAAAAGCTAACAATAACCACGTAAACCAGGAAGAGTGACAGAGATTTACTTGTTTGAAGAGAAATCTTGAAGTCTGGGGAGGTGGAAAGGGCATTGACGACGATTTCGATGGGGTGTGACTAGCGATTGGAAGAGAGAGAAGCGAACTATGAAAACAAACTTTGAAAATGAAGCGAACTTACTTAATGACCTTACACACTTCCAATTTATAAGCAATCTCGCGGTATGGACAGACGTGACGTCTTCTAGCTCTTGAGCACCCTTACGGATAGGTCATCATTTCGCATTAAATAGCTACGACACGTGGCTCGAGGTTCGTCGTTCCAAGTCTTATCAACGCTTTAGATTCCAAAATATCGAGCATGATGCCTGGCTTTTCACATTGTCTCGTGAGCATGTCCTCGGAGAAAGGCTTGAAACGAGTTACATTGTAGAGCATAGGCAACTACTTTGGTATCCTTAGAAGCACATGACCTTGATGATAAACATGAAACATGACCATGTTGTCGAGCACACGTGACTGCTTAGCACCCCGCGAGTAGAAACTTGACAAAAACCTTTTAATAGGCTCACGCTGTCGGGAACGAGGGATAACTTTCACACTCCCTTGCAAGCGTAGCTCCGTGAGCTCACAGCCGTGAATATGATTAAACTTTCTCTTCGCGCAGATTTCCTTTATCCCTCTTCAACATAGAAACTAAATCTAAGTTATTCTTCCCCTTCCTTAAAGCAACGACTTTGGGTGCTCCTGTTCTGGAGTGGGCCTGAGACTGGCCCACCGTCAGACACAACCAAGTCCAACTCCCCATCAAAGAAGGCTCAATGTAAAGGTCTAATCCATTATAGCCATTAGAGATCACATTCCCCACGTGATCCTCACCCGAGGACACGTGGTCTACTGATCTCGGGTATCTCACGGAAATGTGTTGCCCTTCGTAACGGCCACGTCTTCCACTTTCCAGAAAAAGCGGAGTAGTTGACCCGGAATGATGAGTCGAGCTGCTCATCCCTACCGCCACGTAGGAATCCTGGAAGTCATTCATTATAATCCTAATCCCTTAGCCCATAATGGAGACCATTGGCCTAACGTTGAAGGCTCTCTATAAATACTCCCCTCTGATGGAGGGTCGGGTATTAAATTCAATAATATTTATTGTACTTGTCTTCTTTCACTCTGAACTGATTTTAACATCGAAGTGTCTTGTAGATACACCTTCCTCCTTTTTTTCTCACCAGACATTGGAGACCACAACGTGTTGCTGACCACCAATTTACTTCTAATCACATGTTAGATCAATTATAATAAATAAAACATAATAACATAAAATTATATATAATTTTCATTTTTATAAAAAATTAGTCATGCTTATTAATTTGTGTGAAATATTTGAAATAATTTATAATTTGAAACTGAACAAATATTTATAAAATCATCTTTAATTAGTGAAATATTTTATAATTTAACCAAAGTTTCTTTTTAATGATCTTTCATTTTCTCTTTTTAATGATTTTCAATTCCTCTTTGATATCTGAACTAATTATTTATATATAGTTACCAATTTTTAAATTTAGTTTTTTTTTCATATTTTTTTATCAATGTCAATAATTAAAATTTAATTTAAATTTATTTATGATAATTTTATATTAATACCAATATTTAAAATAATTTCTTATCAAACTCTCTTTTTAAATACCATTTAATTTCATTTATTTGATCCCTTGTTCTTTTATTTTCTTTACAGCCTACCTAGTCTCCATCAATCATGTTTTTGATTGGACCACTTTCACATTGATGGTCATCAACATTGATAAAAATCAATTTTGTATCTCTCTACTATCAACACCGTCTTCACATATTCTCTACTCCCACATGTCCACCTTGAAGGTTGAGAAACACAAGAAAGAGGGGTTTGAATTGAGTTTCATATTTTGTCCCCATTTGCGGAAATTAAATCAATTGTATTAACAAGTAAATAAAATAAATGAACATAATTATTTTATCCCGGTTCACTGTTAATGAAGTTACTCCACTCCACCCCTCAAGGTAATTTCACCTTATCACAAGGACTTAATCCAATAATCATCAACAATTACAACCACAATGGAAATCCTCCATTTCTTTCTTGATAATCCTGATATTCATTCCCCTCTCAAGGAATCAACCTCCAAGTCGTCAACAACGACCTGACCCTCTCAAGCATTATGGTCATCACTCGACCTCTCAAAGAATCAACCTCTAATCCGTAAACGACGACCTGACCCTCTTAAGCATTCTGGTCATCACTCGACCGCTCAAGGAACAATACCTTTTTCAATGATTTTCTTGTGCACTAATATGCTCCTTACAAGTTGATTACACAAATGAAGTACATTAATACCTAAGTGTTTCAAAGCAAGATATGAGCAACAACTCCTTGCTTTCTAATACAGAAAACTATTTAAAGAATGAATCTCTAAGAGATTATAAAACACTAGTTTTGTATTGCTTAGAATCTTTCTTGATAAGCACTAAGGCTTTTTATCATGAGCTTTGCCTTCTTTTGATTTCTCCTTCTTGAGTGAATAATACTTCTTCCAATTTAACCATCAAAATCAACTAAGTTACTATGCTTCACTTATTGATGTTTCACTTGACTAGTTTCACATGACCTTACCATATTGCATCGTTGTACGCACTCCTAATTTGCTTCAGCTTCATCTTCATTGAGCATTCTTCATTTAGGCTTCAACTTGTATCATTTTCTTCAACATTTTGGCTTTGTATAGTAGTGTGCTATAATCAACAACTCGTTATGTATTTTTTGCAAATCAACAATTCTTTAAACTTCTTAATCTTCAATTGATAGAGCTTTCGAGAATAGATTCGTTGAAGGGTATTCTTGGAAACATATTCCAACAACAATATTCCAATGTTCATGTGAATAAATGGTCAACATCACTGTATAAAAAGTTGCTCATGCGCCATCTTTTCGAGGTAGAGGTAACAGAGGTTTAGTACTATTATATTCAGCTTACAAACCATTCTTATCTTCATTCTTCTAACATCTTCAGAGGCTTCAGATGTTAATTTGATGAAGCATCTTGTAGAAGAGTCTTTCTTTGTGTAATCTTTAGAAACTCATTCTTTAGAATATCAAGATCTTTATTTAGCATAATCTATCTTAAGAATCTTTAGCACTCGTTCTTTTAGAAGCATTATCTTCAGAGTCTTCATAACTTGATCCTTCAGAACATTGTCTTCAGAGTCTTCAGATTTCATTTAGCACGCTCTTTGTCTTCAGATTCTTCAGTACTTCGTCTAATCAGAACCTTGTCTTTAGACACTCTTTAGAACTTGATCTTCATAAATTATGTCTTCAGAATATTTAGAGTTTTGTTCACCCGAACCACGTCTTCAGAACTTGTAACATTAGAAGCGCATCACATTAGAAAGTCTTGTAGACCTTTCTCATAAAGTCTTAATTAGAATGTCCAGAACTAACGTTCATTAGAAGCGTTATATTAGAAATATTCATGAATCTTTACTTTAACTTGTACACACATATATTTTCTTCCAGAGTGTTGATAATAGAGTCTGATGACGTCACACACCTTCTTATCAGAGTCAGAATCATATTGACAACAACCACACATTAGACATAATCCATATCATATAGAATTGCTCTCTTAGATAACATGTGCAATTATCATCGAAACTTTATGGGCAGATGTAGAAGCAAATATTTTTCTTACAATCTTCCCCTTTTAATGATGACAAACATTGCATTTTCATAGAGCAATTCGTATATGGTAATCATCATAAATCCATAGAGTCAGAGATAAGCTTAACAGGCTCCCCCTGGTTTTGTTACTTTCAAGATTCTTTTATGCGTGTTCAGAGTCTCCCACTGATCCTAAGACTCACAAAATTATTTTGAAGTAGAATCATGTTCAAAAGAGAAGGATTACTTTTCAGTGACGTCTCATCAGAATCTGACTAGAATTGACTAGTCTTCATCTTAGAACCAAACTTACTATCAGAATATTATAGACGTATCATAACCTAATTTGTCTTGTGATGTCTCTTGCATTATATATCAGAAATTGGTAGATACTTTATTGCCACACATCATGTCTCAAACCCAAATCTTCAACATCTTAGCACAGATCCCCAACAGGTACACATATCCTTAAGTCATTTGATGGTTCAAAAACTAAATATTTTCTTTTTATGATAATGACTTGATTTCATCTCTGAGGAATTCACATTCTTGCGATGCTAGACTCTAGATACCATTTGAGGTTTGGATACCATTGAATTTTAGGTACCAATTAAATCATCCTTTCAGAAAGTTAACAACTTCTGACAAGTTTTGGGTATCAGCGCGAAATTCATGGACATCTTTTGTTTCTGATAACTTAGTGGTCAACACTAGATATCAGATAAAGCTTGTTTGGTATTCTTCTTTCTTGTATATGTCTTATAATGCTTATGTCTTCTTATACAATTTAACTACTTCTTTAGAACATATCTTTTGATATATTATCAAATACAAATAATGTATTATGATATTATCATAACTTTTAATATGTCTTGCCTTTTGTCTTCTGATAACCTGTTCTAACATACCGTGAACTTTTGTGAACTTCCTGATCAATTCTTAAACATTTGGTTAGATTCAGAAGATAAACATTTGATCATTAAACATTAATTATGTTTAGGATGAGATTTTTTAGATTGAACATCAAAATCATATATCACTTTCTCCCCCTTTGTCAAAAATAAAAAAGGCGTAGAAACAAAATAGACAAAGTAATATGAAAAAGAAAATTTCATTAATATTCATTTCAAGAAGTACAAACTAGCAAGAAACCATTAAAGACAACTAGACTAACTTAATCAAGGGAAATTATAATACCAAAGAAACATAAAAAACTAAGGAGGACTTTATGCTAAACACCACCAACCAATCAGTACCATATTTCAGAAACTACCAGATCAAAACATCCACGGGTAGCATATGGATTCATATGGCCTGAAAAAAACTATTAC
Organism: Lathyrus sativus; assembly: GCA_963859935.3. Lineage (NCBI taxonomy): Eukaryota > Viridiplantae > Streptophyta > Magnoliopsida > Fabales > Fabaceae > Lathyrus > Lathyrus sativus. The sequence continues at coordinate 602,967,581 of OZ012737.1, read as the reverse complement.
AACCGGACACATCAAAAATTCGCCAGCTTATAAATCCTTTCACATCTCACTTACTTTCCTGCATTTTTTGGTCCAAGTCTCTTGACTAGCCCAACAATCTTAGCTTTAAAGAACGGTTCTGATAGAATCCTTCCGTATGGAATATATGATTTGTGCTGACTTCTTGGTACGTCAACCATGGCGTTTAAGTGATTGAAAAATGTTTGAGGCAGGTTAATCTTAAAATTATTCACTAGAAAGTAGATAAAGAGTCTGTCATCATGTAGCCGAACATTTTTTTTCTACTCCCTTTGGTCGGATGTTGGACAATAGAAGTTGAAACCAGACTTTAGCAATAGGCTGGAATCCTTCAGGATCATTTGGTACAAAATTTTGAAGAGAGTTGTCATGGATTTCAGAGAGTTTTTCAACAAAGGTTTAGTTAAAGTGGAATTCTTCCACAGTGGTACCAATTTGAAAACATCCTATAGATACAACAAAGAAGGTAGGAGTGACAATGAAAAGAACCCCAAACATGTAAGAGCACAGATTGTGTCTTAGTAATATCTCTATGTTTTGATGATAACATTAATGATAATTTGTATACAAGAATTATACTCTCTAAATTTGTTCTAAACTGTTTTCTACAGGCACAAAAGATTTTAATCTTAAAGAGCAAATTTGATGTGAACAATGAATTCTGAATGGCTCAAGAGCATCTGAAGATTAGAAGAATCTGAAGTATAAGAGCTTAGTTATCAAGATTCTGAAGATACAACACGCTGCATGTATTATCAAGAATCTGAATAAGAGAAGACTCTGAGTGAAGAGACTCTGAATGAGAGAAGACTCTGATCTGAGTGAAGACTCTGATCTAAGAGCATGTTACGCTTCAAGCACACAGCTGCACCAGACTCTGATTCATCAACATCTGAAGAACATATTAGGCTCTGAAGTTTCCAGAAGGTTCTGAAGACTGAAGACTCTGATATTGATTGTTGATCTGAATTATTTGAAGAAGAATATTTTAATATATCCGTTGGAATATGCCAGCAAATCTTTCCTTAATTGGGATAGACAAAATTCTCTGCAAGAATATTATTCCTCTGGTACATTCCTTATATGGTATAATCACAGCTCAGCAGACAATTGCTACACCCACTATTTGTGCGCCGTCTCTCTGCTGTAATAGTACAAAGGACAGTACTATTTTGATATTGGAAATATTTTCTCTAACGGTAAAATATTCTCTCCAATATTCAAGTGGCTATATAAAGGACATCATAGCTCATTCTTCAAGTGCAAAAAGTTACAACAATATTGACAAGAACTCTCTCACGCTAAAAGCTTTCATATTCTTCACTGTTCATACATTGTTCTAAACTTAGAGAAATAACACAGTTGTGTTTATAGCTTTCATAGAAGCAATTCTTACTCTTTCATTGTATTACATTAATTTGTAAAGAAAGTTTTCCTTAAGAGGATCTAGGTTAGATCAGTAGCTCTTAAGAAGACTAAGAACAGTTGTTCTTAGGTGTGCTATTTGTAATCAGTTGATTTGAATAGTGGATTAAGTCCTTGTTGAGAAAGGCAAATCACTCTTGAAAAGGGTGGACTGGAGTAGTTGAGTTCAACGAACCAGGATAAAAATACTTGTGTTTTTATCTTTGATTATTTTCTGTCATACTTATTCAACCCCCCCCCTTCTAATTATTTTCTCACCTTCAGTTGGCATCAGAGCTCCGGTTCTGAGTGTGCATTCGCTTAACCGTGACAGATAAAGATCCAGTGAGAAAAATACTCTGTTATTTATTTGGTTGCTAATATGGGTGATATTCCTACATCAAGCAACAAATATGAAGGAGACAGAATCAGCACCAAACCTCCAATGTTTGATGGAGAAAAATTTGATTATTGGAAGGATAGACTTGAAAGTTTTTTCTTGGGGTATGATGCTGATCTCTGGGATTTAGTCATTGATGGGTATGAACATCCTACTAAGGATGGCAAAAAGATTGATAGAAAATCAATGACTGAGGAGCAGAAGAAAGAATTCAAGAATCATCACAAAGCCAGAACCATACTTCTGAATGCAATCTCGCATACAGAGTATGAGAAAATTACCAACAGAGAAACTGCTCATGATATGTTTGAGTCTCTCAAAATGACTCATGAGGGAAATTCTCAGGTGAAAGAAACAAAGGCTCTGGCGCTGATACAGAAGTATGAAGCGTTCAAAATGGAAGAATCTGAGAACATTGAGACTATGTTTTCCAGATTTCAGATTCTAACAGCTGGGTTGAAAGTTCTGGACAAGGGCTACTCAACATCTGATCATGTCAAGAAGATCATCAGAAGTCTTCCTACCAAATGGAGACCTATGGTGACTGCATTGAAGCTGGCCAAGGATCTGAACAAAATCTCATTAGAAGAACTCATCAGTTCTTTGAGAAGTCATGAGATTGAGCTGGAGGAAGATGAACCCCAGAAGAAAGATAAAGGTAAATCCTTAGCTTTTAAATCTAACAAATCTGTTAAAGCCTTGCAGGTTAATGAAGAAAGCTCTGAGGAATCTTCTTCTGAAGAAGAAGATGAACTATCAATGCTGTCCAGAAGGATCAACAAACTCTGGAAGCACAAAGGGAAGAAGTTCAACAACTTCAGAAGATCTGATCAAAAGAAAGAATCTTCTGGACACAGAAGATCTGGCAAGAAAGAGATCACTTGTTTTGAATGTAAAGAACCTGGACACTACAAGAGTGAATGTCCCAAACTTCAAAAGGAAAAACCCAAAAGGAAGTTTGACAAAAAGAAAAAGGTTTTGATGGCTACATGGGATGACTCAGATGAATCTGAATCATCTTCTGAATCTGAGGAAGAATGTGCAAATGTTGCGCTAATGGCCAACACAGATGATCAAGATGAAGGAACGTCATCATCTGAATCTGAGTCAGAATCAGACTCTGACTCTGAAGAGGTATTTTCTGAACTCTCCAGAGCTGAACTTGTTGAAAGTTTATCTGACATGATGGAAAGCTACAGCAAGATTAAACTCAAATACAAGAAGCTGAAAAGCAATCTTGAATCTGAGATTAATCTTCTGAGAACAGAACTTGTTGAGCAGAAAGAAATAAATTTAAAACTCAAAAATGATTTAGAAACAACTCAACAAGAATCTGATACTGAAACAGAGTCTAGTGAAAATATTTTAGAAAAATATGACTCCAGTTTTAGAAGATTTCTCACTAAAAGCATAGACAGAAGCAAAATGGCTTCTATGATCTATGGTGTTAGTGGGAACAACAGAAGAGGCATTGGATGTGAATCCTCCTCTGGAAGCAATCCAAAGTCTGTTGATAAACTCTTCATCAAGAAGACTCCTCTGTATTCTCATTTCAAGTTTGGTCATCTGAATGATATTAAACATACAAGCTCTGAAAAGAGTACTTATGTGTTTAAGCCAAGGGTTAGCCAGAATAAACACTATGTTGAAAAACAGAAGTTTAGGCAAAACCGCAGAACATCTAACCCCAAAGGACCCAAAAAGATCTGGGTACCTAAAAGCAAAATAATACCTGTTGCAGATATCCTTAGCAGCAAAATCCAGACACCAATCATGGTACCTGGACTCTGGATGCTCACGACATATGACGGGCGAAAGGTCTATGTTCCAAAGCCTGGAACTTAGATCTGGAGGAGACGTGAAATTTGGAGGGAACCAGAGGGGCAAGATCATTGGCTCTGGTACGATAGGTAATGGTAACCTACCCTCTATTTCTAATGTTCTGTTAGTTGAAGGATTGAAACATAATCTATTGTCCATAAGTCAATTAAGTGACAATGGTTATGATATCATCTTTAATCAAAAATGTTGCAAAGCTGTTTGTCAAAAGAATGGCTCAACCTTATTCAGTGGAAAGAGGAAAAACAACATTTACAAAATTAACCTTTCAGAACTTAAAGTTCAAAATGTAAAATGCCTTTTATCTGTGAATGATGAGCAATGGGTCTGGCATAGAAGATTGGGACATATTAATATGAGACGTATATCTCAGATTAATAAACTCAATCTGGTCAGAGGACTCCCTAATCTGAAGTTCAATTCAGATGCTCTGTGTGGCGCATGTCAAAAGGGTAAATTTTCAAAATCCCATTTTAAACCAAAAAATGTTGTTTCCACCTCTAGACCATTGGAATTACTTCACATTGATCTGTTTGGACCAGTGAAAACTGCATCCATCAGAGGCAAGAAGTATGGGTTAGTCATTGTAGATGACTACAGCAGATGGACATGGGTAAAGTTTCTAAAACACAAGGATGAGTCTCATTCTGTGTTCATTGACTTCTGCAATCAAGTCCAGACTGAAAAAGAATGCAAAATTATTAAAGTCAGAAGTGATCATGGTGGCGAATTTGAAAACAAATATTTTGAAAAATATTTTTCTGAAAAGGGAATTGCACATGATTTCTCCTGTCCTAGAACTCCACAACAAAATGGAGTTGTAGAGAGGAAAAATAGAACATTGCAAGAAATGGCCAGAACCATGATCAACGAGACAAATCTGGCAAAACATTTTTGGGCAGAAGCAATAAATACAGCATGTTATATTCAGAACAGAGTGTCTGTAAGACCTCTTCTGGAAAAGACTCCCTATGAATTGTGGAGAAACAGAAAGCCCAACATTGCTTATTTTCATCCATTTGGATGTATTTGTTATATGCTTAACACTAAAGATCATCTAAACAAGTTTGATTCCAAAGCACAGAAGTGTTTCATGCTTGGTTATTCTGAACGCTCTAAAGGCTACAGAGTATTCAATACTGAAACACAGATTGTGGAAGAATCTATTCATGTTAGATTTGATGATAAGCTTGGTTCTGAAAAGCCAAAGCAAGTTGAAAGTTTTGCAGATAGAGAAGTTATTCTCACAGACTCTGAAGGCTCAGAGGCAAACAAGACTAAAGACAAAGACTCTGAAGAAAATCCAGATGCTACACCTTTAACTTCCCAACTTGACAATCTGCATATTTCTGAAAGACCAACAGTCAGAGGATCTTCTTCCAGAATGAAAGCTTCTCATCCAGAGGATGTGATAATTGGAAAGAAAGATGATCCAATAAGGACAAGAGCATTTCTCAGAAATTCTGAATCTTCCTTCTGTGGCTTAGTGTCAATTATAGAACCTTCATCTGTTGATGAGGCTCTGGAAGATAATGAATGGATTTTAGCTATGCAAGAGGAGCTGAATCAATTCACAAGGAATGAAGTCTGGGATCTGGTTCCAAGACCTAAAGGTTTCAATGTTATTGGAACAAAATGGGTTTTCAGAAATAAACTGAATGAAAAAGGAGAAATTGAAAGGAACAAAGCAAGACTGGTTGCTCAAGGCTACAGTCAACAAGAAGGCATAGACTACACAGAAACATATGCTCCTGTTGCAAGGTTAGAGTCTATACGCTTGCTTATTTCATTTGCTGCACAACATAACATCACTCTTTATCAGATGGATGTTAAAAGTGCTTTTCTTAATGGAATTATAGAAGAGGAAGTGTATGTCCACCAACCTCCTGGTTTTGAAAATGAAAATTTTCCAGATCATGTTTACAAACTAAAAAAATCTCTTTATGGACTAAAACAAGCTCCCAGAGCTTGGTATGAGAGGTTGAGTAATTTTCTTCTGAAGAAGGATTTCATCAGAGGAAAAGTGGATACCACACTATTTTGTAAAACCATTAAGAAAGATTTGTTGATTTGTCAAATTTATGTAGATGATATTATTTTTGGATCAACAAATATTATGCTTGGAAAGGAGTTTGCTAAATGTATGCAGGAAGAATTTGAGATGAGCATGATGGGAGAACTGAAATTCTTTCTGGGAATCCAAGTAAATCAGACTCCAGAGTGCACCTACATACATCAGACGAAGTATGTTAAAGAGCTTCTGAAGAAGTTTAACATGCTGGATAGCAAAATGGCAAAGACTCCAATGCATCCTACAAGCACTCTAGGTAAGGAAGAGGTAAGTAAGAAGGTAGATCAGAAACTCTACAGAGGTATGATAGGATCTCTTCTTTATTTGACTGCTTCTAGACCAGACATTCTGTTTAGTGTTTGTTTATGTGCTAGATTCCAATCAGATCCTAGAGAATCACACTTAACTGCTGTTAAGAGGATTCTAAGGTATCTGAAAGGTACTGCTAATGTTGGTTTGTGTTACAGAAGATCTGACAAATATTCACTAGTTGGATTCTGTGATGCTGACTATGCTGGAGATAGAGTTGAGCGCAAAAGTACTTCTGGAAGCTGTCAGTTTCTTGGAAGTCATCTGATCTCATGGTACAGCAAGAAGCAACCAACAATTGCACTATCAACCACAGAGGCAGAATACATTGCTGCTGCTGGGTGTTCCACTCAGATGCTCTGGATGAAGAGTCAACTAGAAGATTATCAAATCTATGAGAGTAATCTTTCTATCTTCTGTGACAATACTTCAGCTATATGTTTATCCAAAAATCCAATTTTACACTCTAAGGCTAAACATATAGAGATTAAACATCACTTCATCAGAGACTATGTTCAGAAGGGTGTAATAAATTTAGCCTTTGTTGATACAGATCATCAATGGGCAGATATTTTCACAAAACCCCTTGCTGAAGATAGGTTTAAGTTTATTCTGAAAAATATTTGTATGGATTTTTGTCCAGAGTAATATTTCTCAGAGTCTACTTCTCAGATGCTAAGTGTTTAACACTCTGAAGTATTTCATCTGTTTTGCTTGTTTAATTTATCTGTGATTTATTTTTTGTGTGAAACTCTGTACTGACCATCTCAGAGGATCTGAAAGTTGAAAACGTTTCATTTCTTAAGAGTTACAGAATCACATGCAAAGCAAACACGTGTCACTCAGAATCTGAAAAGATGGAGTACACCTACTGACTATGACGTTTAAGGTATTGCTTTGAAAATCTCAATCTGTCTTGATTTTCCCCCAAATGTCATATCATAATTAAAAATGATTACTTTTCATTAAATGCAAACGTGCGTATGTGTCCTATGTATGTCTGTTGTGTTTCCCATGCGTGTTTTATTTTTCTATATAAACCACTCTCACAACACATTCACACTTTTCACATTCTCAACACATATGCGCTTTTGTCTGTTGTTCTCTCTCTTCTCAAACCCTAAAAGAACCCAGAAACCGTCATCTCCTTCTTCATCATCAACAATGGCATCTACATCAAAAGCAGTTACTACCAAAGATTCTACCACTATCATTGAACCAGTACGCACTCTCCTGACTCCTGTTGATTCTCTAGAAGTGTTATGTGAAAGTTTCGTGGATTTGGAAGACCTTGCTGAAAATGGGTTTGATCTGGTTCCTTCAATCAAAGCACAAGGCTGGGATGGTTACTTTGATAGGCTGATGGGTCCTGTGTATCCAAAGTTAGTGAAGGAGTTTTGGATCCATGCATTCGCTACTCCAAAGTTCGTTCATTCTTCTGTGCTGGGTAAGAAGATTGTTATCACTGAAAATCTGATCAGGAAACTCATAGGTTTCACAGCAACTGATGGAGTAACCTCTCTGTCTTCTGCGCGTGAAGACCTGAAGGATGTTTGTCAAGAAATCTGCACTACTGGTGAACCTTGTAAGAAGGTTAAGTTTTTGAAACCCACTTACAAGATTTGGGCTAAGATTTTCTTGAACACCATTTTTCACAGACCCTCCTCAAACTCATCTGACTATGTTAATGCTGAACAACTTTACTTCATGTACTGTTTGCATCAAAACATTCAGATTGATCTTCCTTATCTGTTGTTCAATCATCTGGTATCTCATGTCAAGGAAACAAGGGAAACAGCAAGAGATAAAACTGGAAAAGTCAGATCATGGATTCCTATGGGAAGACTGATTTCAGATATTCTGGTAGAAAACCAACTTGTGGCGCATCTGCAAGAGGCTGGGCTGACAGAAGATCTGAACTTTATCATTGGCTCTGAGATAAATGGCTTAACTCTGAGAAGGATGAAATTGGTTGAAGATTTATCTGAGAAACCAAGGAAAACTAACTCTGAAGAAGTTAGGGGGAGAAGAATTCCTGTTGAAGATTTTCCTTTGTTCACCTCAGATGAACCCAGAGAACTTATTGCTGAGTATGTTGCTCGGTGCATTAGAGATGGTGTTGAGATCCCTGCAAATCTTGTGCAGAAGGAAGGCCAAGTTCTTCCTGATCAGACAAGGGAAAGAAGACGCAAGAGAAAAGTTGATAAAGAAGGTCATCAGAAGAAAAGAAAGCATTCAGATGCTGAGAAGAAGAAGAAAAGAAAGAAGCTGAAGAAGGTTCAACAAAATCCTCCTGCAGCAACTTTTGAAGAGATAAGAAATACTCTGAAACAGGTATTTAACACTGATTCTAATCCTGTTCATCATTCTGCTACCACACCATCTGACTCACCCCTCATATTTAAAAGATCTAGACCATCTGAGACTCATACACCACAACCAACAAACATTCAAACACCACAATCCAAACAAACTCAACAAACAACACCACAACCTCAAAACCCCATCCCAGAATCTACCATTCCAGAGGATGTTCACCCTGAACACTCTGACCAACCTGAAAATCCCATTGATCCTAATGAGATATTGGATATCACACCCTTAAACCGTTCTATCATTTTATCTTCAACTTCTGAAAAATCTAACCAATCTGATACATCATCTGATGATGAATCATCTGGTTTCATTAATGAATGTTTGAATGATCTCAAACAACCTCGTACTGAGAGTGTTTGGAAACAACTTTTTAAATCTCCCACCTCTGATCATCCACCTTCTCCACAAAATTCCCCCACTCAAACTCTCAATCCACAACATCTTGAAATCCAATCCACTCCACAACCAACATCTGAACCACAACCAACATCTGAACCACAACCAACATCTGAACCACAACCATCATCTGAACCAACCAACCAACAAACTTCTGAACCACAAATTAACCAACAAACATCTGAACCTCAAACATCTGAACATCCATCTCCACAACCTCAACCTTCTAAACAAACACCACAAACACAACCAACCCAACCCAGAATCCCTGATGAAGCAGAATTGGGATCAAGTGTTTATACTATGTTAAGAAATTTTGACAAGGATAATGTCTCAGACTTTGCTGACATTATGGATGTGTGCATGACTACTATGGATAAAGAGGCTGCTAATGCTGTCTGGAAGAAATATCTTTACAGACTGAATAGGGAGGCTTTGAAAATCAGGACTCAATGTCTTAGATTGTCAAAAGTAAGGTTTGCTGCTTATCAGAAACGGATTAAGAAAAACCCTCCTCCTATTCTTCTTCTAGAAGCTCCTCCACCTCCAGAAATTCCTGCACCCAATGTCACTCAGATTGTTTCAGAATCCACTGTTCCAGAATCTTCTATTTCAGTATCTACAGATCTTCAGAAGGATGTCAAGGAACTAAAGGATTTCATGGTTGATCAAAAGAAGACAAATGAAGAAATGAAAACTTGGATGGCTAAGCAAGATGAGAATTCAGAGAGGATTACAGCACTGCTGCAACTCATCGCTTCTCAACAAGCCTCATCTGCCAAACCTTCTTAATGTTTTTGCACAAGTTTTTCATGCTTTGTTTTGTTTTTGATTGTCTTCTGATATGTTTTGTTTGCTTCTATCTGAATCTGGATGTTATCTTAATGAAAATGATCTTTTGCTTATCTGGATATGTGTTTCTTCTGCATCTTTACTGTCTTTTAAAAATCTTTTTGATTATGACAAAAAGGGGGAGAAACAAAATAGAATCTGATTGTTCAAATCTATAAGCAATTATCTGAACTAAGTCAGACATGTTACTAACATTCTTTGAATCTAATCAGAATCTGACAAATTTATCTAACCAGACTCTGACAAATTTCATTGAAGTTTTTCCTGAGATCTATCTTTTCAGAACCTGATCAAAAATAGCTAAATCTGAGTAAACCAGACTCTGATATCTAAAGACCAGACTCTGATATCTAACCTTGAGTACTATGATCTGAAAGATAACTCAAGACAGGAAATGGCAAGATAAACAACCAAGTGTTCTGAAGTTGTTCATCTGGCATCAAGCTTTAATATGACATCAAGCTTTGGCATCAAGCTTTGACTCTAGAAGTCAAACATATATCAACCAGGATTTGTCAACCAGGCCTCAATCAGGATGTTAATCAGGCTCTGAACCCAAAATGCAATCAGGCTCTGAATCTGAAATGAAATCAGGCTCTGAATCTGAAATATACTCAACCAGAAAGGGAAGTATCTAATTCCATTAGAGTATTCATTTCAGGGGGAGATTGTTAATCTCAGGGGGAGTAATTTTAATTCATTTTTATTGAACAAATTGCTCATGTTTTGTCATCATCAAAAAGGGGGAGATTGTAAGAGCACAGATTGTGTCTTAGTAATATCTCTATGTTTTGATGATAACATTAATGATAATTTGTATACAAGAATTATACTCTCTAAATTTGTTCTAAACTGTTTTCTACAGGCACAAAAGATTTTAATCTTAAAGAGCAAATTTGATGTGAACAATGAATTCTGAATGGCTCAAGAGCATCTGAAGATTAGAAGAATCTGAAGTATAAGAGCTTAGTTATCAAGATTCTGAAGATACAACACGCTGCATGTATTATCAAGAATCTGAATAAGAGAAGACTCTGAGTGAAGAGACTCTGAATGAGAGAAGACTCTGATCTGAGTGAAGACTCTGATCTAAGAGCATGTTACGCTTCAAGCACACAGCTGCACCAGACTCTGATTCATCAACATCTGAAGAACATATTAGGCTCTGAAGTTTCCAGAAGGTTCTGAAGACTGAAGACTCTGATATTGATTGTTGATCTGAATTATTTGAAGAAGAATATTTTAATATATCCGTTGGAATATGCCAGCAAATCTTTCCTTAATTGGGATAGACAAAATTCTCTGCAAGAATATTATTCCTCTGGTACATTCCTTATATGGTATAATCACAGCTCAGCAGACAATTGCTACACCCACTATTTGTGCGCCGTCTCTCTGCTGTAATAGTACAAAGGACAGTACTATTTTGATATTGGAAATATTTTCTCTAACGGTAAAATATTCTCTCCAATATTCAAGTGGCTATATAAAGGACATCATAGCTCATTCTTCAAGTGCAAAAAATTACAACAATATTGACAAGAACTCTCTCACGCTAAAAGCTTTCATATTCTTCACTGTTCATACATTGTTCTAAACTTAGAGAAATAACACAGTTGTGTTTATAGCTTTCATAGAAGCAATTCTTACTCTTTCATTGTATTACATTAATTTGTAAAGAAAGTTTTCCTTAAGAGGATCTAGGTTAGATCAGTAGCTCTTAAGAAGACTAAGAACAGTTGTTCTTAGGTGTGCTATTTGTAATCAGTTGATTTGAATAGTGGATTAAGTCCTTGTTGAGAAAGGCAAATCACTCTTGAAAAGGGTGGACTGGAGTAGTTGAGTTCAACGAACCAGGATAAAAATACTTGTGTTTTTATCTTTGATTATTTTCTGTCATACTTATTCAACCCCCCCCCCTTCTAAGTATTTTCTCACCTTCAAAACATAGAGGATATAACAGAGTTACCATATTCACCAACCCGTGCAAACTTCCAAAATTCCTTTACAAGGTTTGGATAGACGGGTCCATGTAGAATTGCATAATATTTAGACCATCCTTGAATGCACATACTTATGGTTAGGTTGAGACCAGTTTCTCTGAGGACGGGGAAATTTGGACGTTTTTCTGAGATAACTTCTAGAATATCTTCGTTTCCACAAAAGGTTTTGAGAGACATGGTGATGCAACTAGGGAAGGAATGATATGATGAAGAAAAGTAGGAGATAAAGAATGGTTTAAGGAAGGATGATATAAGTAGAGAAAAGGTAGATACTACTTATAAGGAGGAACAAGGATGATATAAATAATCAGGTTCGAGGCATGCAAAACAACCAATGTTTTATCTAAAAATAGTGGCTACTGCTATTTCCAAAACGGTTGATAGAAAGATAAATTAATATGCATAATAAAACATGAGAGTAGGTGACCTATGCAAACACTAGGTTCAGAGAAACATAGAAGACACCCAAGGAGGAATGAGTTCAGTATATCTGACAAAAAGTAAGGTGAAATGATTTTAATGTCCTATATCAAAGATATTCTCATTACTTGAGTTGTCCCATCAGATACTGGGTATGGTGCATTTAAGATGATAATTTATAATAATGACTAATAAATGAGTTATACTCTTCAATTTCCAATACTTAAAGGCATTAATAAAAGTAAAATCAAATTTATCATGTAATCATAAGAAACGTCTAGTCATTTAGGGTAATGATTATTGGAAATGGGTTGCAAAGAGGACAAATGTCTTAAATCGAGGTATAACCTCTTCACATACTTGACAATATGTTGAGAAGGTTAACTTTTCAGTTCTCAATGGTTACAAAGATCTCAACCGTTCACACGATTTTAATACTCAAGATATATTTCTTGATTTTCTAAGACATAAGAATGGATTTCTATACTATTTGAAATTAAATATTAAAGGTTAGAAATACATTACTCAATACTTCTATAGACTCCAGCTTCTGATGTAAAGGCTTCTTCAGAATCACCACCCGTTCAGCTTTTGCGATTGATGACTTGTTGACATCACTTCTAGTTGGACCACTAGAATAATTTTCTTCTTCCATCTACTATCTTTATAGGAATTTTTAACGTTGAACAGAGGCACAGTCATCTTCACGGCTTCTTGAGCTTACATTACGAAAGATGAGAACATCTTTTTTGACATTGGTTTCATCTTTGATCATTGGAGAAGAACCAATTTATATCCTTAAAATCATTCGTCTTCTATCTTCAAGAAAGATTAGAACACGATTTCTTCAAGATGGCTCATTTTCAGAAAGCCAAAAGTTTCTTAGCTTTAAACATAAACTTTGAGCATTTATATGTTAAAGAGGCTTGTTGGAATCCTCTTGCATCACCAGAGTTCAGACATGAATAGATGTTGATCTTCATTGAATAGGTGCTGATCTTCACCAAATGAAGATATTATCAAAACAAAATATATTTCCTTTATGGGTTTGAATGATAATCTTGTTCTTACTGATTTGATCTTATCAACCAGAAATAATTCATCAGAAAGTTTATCTTTCCTTTCTTAGGGAGTGTGAACTGCGACGAATTCTGATTAGACATCTTTTGATTTCCTTATCTTCACCTTCTTTTGCAGCTTCGTTTTCTTCATCATAGAGAAGATCGTTTGTAGCTTTGTATTCTTCCACTAAGCTTTAGTTTCTAACTTTCAAGCTTATCATCAAATTTGACCTTGATTTGATTTTTGATGAAGGTACTTCGGTAGCCTTTGGATATTCAAAGTAATCTAACCAATATGCATCAGGATAGATTTGAATCATATTCTGTTCTGAATAAACATGCTAGATGCTTTCTAGAAATGCTTTGTCACGATGATTAGCCATTTATTTTCAAGCTTGTTATATTCTTTAATCAACTGTATCTTATTGTGAAGAACTAGAATGTTAGAGTCTTCTTTTCATCAGATAGTTTCTTGGGCTCATACTTCCACTCAGTCACATGAGTCCAGAAAGTAGTGAGTGACAGAAGGATACATTCATGTATCAGAAGCTTTTGAGAAGAAAACTTTGGATAACATTTTGATAAACTTAAACTTGTTCAACTGAGATATCTTTCTCAAGCTAACAACTTGCTTGTCTTATGTCAAACTATTTCTCTTAATGAACACACATATGTCAAGAAATTCGAAATTTGATATTACACGTGTTGTTCTTCTAAACTTCTCACAACGAGATTTTCATCCTTTCTAATCACTTCAAAAATCTGTGAAGCATAGATGTCTTCATCTTATGTGGATAGTCAGAATTTTGATAACACAACTAGTGTTTTGACTGCACCACTAAGAGTATTTGTATTTAAGATAGTTTATGTTGCATAAGAAACTACTTTATCTTCTTGAGAGATCCTATGCATTGGCCATTCCAACATCAGCTAAGAATGCTATGTTAGTTCGTTGTTCTTTTGCAGCGCCTTTTCAGGATATAGAAACACCCCGTGTATTCTTCAACCATTTATTTTAAGCATCTCATTCTTTCTTATTAGGCTTTTTCCTTTTGAAGAAATAAAGAATTTCTTTGTCTTTTAACTAGAAGTATCATTCTATCTTTCTCCTCTGATCTCTTCAGCTTTTGACTGATTGAAGCATAACAATTTTCTCCTTTTATGAGTTATACTGTTTGGCTCATATCTTCAGTTCTTCAAGAGAGACTTTACTCAAGATCTTTTGCATGCTTGATCAGTTGCTATAAGCTTTTATTCAAATAGAAAGCTTCTGATAATCTTCTTCAAGAATCCTGACGAATAAATCATCATTTAGAATCTTAAATTCTGCAGTCATGATTTAAAATCTCGATGACAATATTTCTAATATCTTCAACATACTTAATTTTGAAGTGTTCATGCTTTAGAATCATGACTTAAGCATTTTCTCTTCTTCACATGAAAGAGTTCCTAATGAGAAATACTGAGAAAGTCAACGGTAGACCAAGTTTGATTGTTAAAAACATCCCATACTCAGAAAGAATAACTTTCAGCAAACAAGATTTCTTGCTTTTTGTAAGTGCTTTTGATTGGCTGCATTTTGTGGCAAAACATAAGTGTAAGTGAATGTCATAACCAATGCTATGACATACATGGTAAATGTCTGCAGGATAAGTAAGAAGAGCTAAAGAATAAGTAAAAGTTGAATGTCATACATAATGTTATGACATTGAGCATATGACATCAAGCGCGCAGGTTTAAGTTTTTTGGTATCTAAAATTCAGGAAACATTTTAGAAGCTCAAGCTAAAAGTAAGGAAACATTTTAGAAGCTCGAACGAAAATAAAGCTGACATAAAATGTCTCTGACCTAAATGGTAAGTGTGCAGTTTTCTGAAGAAGGGTTTGATCATGGGCAAACCTAAAATCTGCACAAAGGCCCACAGGATCTCTGCTGCTATAAATAAAAAGAGGATGAACCTTTAGAAGGAAGACCTACAGAGATTAAGAATAGCATATGTTGCAAGTGAAGAAGTGTTATTCTTCACGTAGAAAGTGTAAGTGAAGAAGGTCTGTTCTTCATGTGTGTCTAGGAGTCTTAGGATTCCTTGTGTGCCCAGTAATTATATGCTGTATAATTGCTCTGGTTATTGTGTATGAACTATTGTGTTCATTGTGTCACTCAAAGCTGTTAAGCAAGAGTGGTGTGTTCTTGATCAAAGTTGTGAAGCACGATCAAGGTGTGTTTTGAAGTGTCTCTTCAAATTTCTTCTGTAATTGTGTTTGGATATCACTGTTGTGTGATTGAGGGGGAGTGAGTGGGTATACTCAGGTCTAGAGTGTCTCTAGGAAGAAGTGTCATTGGGTAGGTTTTAAGTGAGGAGTGTAAACTGGAGGTTTAACTCTGAATTAATTCTACTAATAGTGAATTTCCTCCATGGCTTGGTAGCTCCCAGATGTAAGTGTTGTTGACACTGAACTGGGTAAACAATTACTGTGTTATTTACTGCTTTCCATTAACTGCTTATTAGGAAGATCAGTAACTTATGTCATTGTGGATGTTATAACTTTAGTAATAACATTCGCTGGTGTGCACTTAGAATTACACTTTTTGATAACCCTTATTGATTCTTTTCTAGATTATTCTTCTTACACCTTATCTAGGCATACACATAGTTCTCAACTAACATATTCCAAAAATAACATTCATCAGATTCTTCAAATATCTGGTGAGTCTATTTTCCTTTTACCAGTTGATTCTATATCTTGCTTTCAATCTTTTTGCAAGCATCATAAGAGAGAGTTATATTGTCAATAACAACCAGCTCTTAAGAATAAGTGACATAATCCAAAATGAATCTTTCTGGTTTGTCATTTCAGTACTCAATATTCCATTATTGTATGAGGCTGAAACTATAGATGGTGGAGGAGATTAACCAGAGCATTTCTCAAAGCTCATCCGGATCTTTATCTAACACGGTTAAGTTTTTGATAAATATCAATAACAAAACCGAAGCTCTAATACCAATTGAAGGTTGAGAAACACAAGAAAGGGGGGGGGGGGGGGGTTGAATTGAGTTTCATATTTTTCCCCTTTTGTGGAAATTAAATCAATTACATTAACAAGTAAATAAGATAAATGAACATGATTATTTTATCTTGGTTCACTGTTAACGAAGTTACTCCAATCCACCCCTCAAGGTGATTTCGCCTTATCACAATGACTTAATCCAATAATCATCAATGATTACAACCACAATAGAAACCCTTCATTGCCTTCTTAAGAATATTGGAATTTATTCACCTCTCATGGAATCAACCTCCAAGCCGTCAACAATGACCTGACCCTCTCAAGCATTCTAGTCATCACTCGACCGCTCAAGGAATTAACCTCCAAGCCGTAAATAACGACGTGGCCCTCTCAAGCATTCTGGTCATCACTCGATCGCTCAAGGAACAATACCTTTTCCAAGGATTTTCTTGTGCACTAATATGCTTCTTACAAGTTGATTACATAGATGAAGTACATGAACACCTAAGTGTTTCTAAGCAAGATATGAGCAACAACTTATTTCTTTCTAATACATAAAACTATCTAAAGAATGAATCTCTGATAGATTATAAAACACTAGTTTTATATTTCTTAGAAGCTTTCTTTATGAGCACTAAGGCTTCTTAACATATCCTTTGGCTTCATTTGATTTCTCCTTCTTAAGTGAATAATACTTTTTTCAGTTTAACTATCAATATCAACTAAGTTACTATGCTTCACTTATTGATGTTTCACTTGACTAGTTTCACATGGCTTCACCATATTGCATCATTTTACGCACTCCAATTTTGCTTCAACTTCGTCTTCATTGAGCATTCTTCATTTAGGCTTCGACTTGTAGCATTTTCTTCAGCACTTTGGCTTTGCATAGTAGCATGCTATCATCAACAACTCGATATCTATTTTCCGTAAATCAGCAATTCTTCAAGCTTCTTAATCTTAAATATATAGAGCTTGAGAGAATAGATCTGTTAAAGGGTATTCTTGGAAACATATTCCAACAACAATATCCTAATGTTCCTGTGAAGGAATGGTCAACATCATTGTACAATCTATCTTGAGAATCTTCAGCAGCTGTTCTTTTAGAAGCATTATCTTCAGAATCTTCAGAACCTGTTCCTTCAAAACCATGTCTTCAGAGTCTTCAGATTTCTTCGAGCACGTTCTTTGTCTTCAGAGTCTTCAGTACTTCGTATAATCAGAACCTTGTCTTTAGATACTCTTTAGAACTTGATCTTCACAAATTGTGTCTTCAGAATCTTTAGAGCTTTGTTCACCTGAACCACGTCTTCAAAATCTTCAGAACTCGTAACATTAGAAGCACATCACATTAGAAAGTCTTGTGTACCTTTATCATAAATTTTTAATTATAATGTCCAAAACTAACATTCATTAGAACCGTTATATTAGAAACATTCATGAATCTTGACTTTAACTTGTACACACATACGGTTTCTTCCATAGTGTTGATAATAGAGTCTGAAGACGTCACACGCCTTCTTATCAGAATCTGAATCATATCGACAACAACCATACACTAGATATAAACCATATCATACATAATTGTTCTCTTAGATAACATGTGCATTTATCATCAAAATTTAATGGCCAAATGTAGAACCAAATCTTGTTCTTCCACACCTTTGCCACCTTAATCACTTTTTTGCATTGCATCAAATTTTTGTTTCCCATTATCTTTTTCCCTCATCCTCATTTCCTACATGGGAATTTTTCATTGAATATTTAGAGATTACACTCTATCTTTTTTACTTTTAGGATTACCAAAAACACTCTCATGAGTACTCATATTGTATTTCTCTCTCTCTCTCTCTCTCTCTCTCTCTCTCTCTCTCTCTCTCTCTCTCTCTCTCTCTCTCTCTCTCTCTCTCTCTCTCTCTCTCTCTCTCTCTCTCTCTCTCTCTCATTTCATTCTCCTTCTCTCGTCTTTCTTTGAAATTTCTTTTAATTTCAACCCCAAAAACTCATCCACCTTCAAAGATTCATCCATACCGAACCAAGAAAATCCATAAATATATCCTACTACACAACAATCATCAACCACATGCCCAGAAAATCTTCATATTCACCATTCAAATTCACCCATCATTTTCAAATCTCATACAATTGTAACCACCAAATTCCCAGAAAATTCAGAAATCTTATACACCTTCATATCTTCAAAACTTTGAAATCTGAAATGTCCATACCCTCAACAATCTACTTGCATCTCCTTGTTCAAAAAGTTTTAACAACTTACCTAGGTCTTTCATTCCCTCAAGAATCTGAGTTCATATTCTTTAACAATGTCCTGACCAACTTTCAAAGCATTGTTCGCTTCAATTTTTGAAGAATGTAGAATAAGTTAGGTGAGGTTATTTCTCTGCCTTTACCATTATTGATGAAATTAATTTATGATAAATAAATTATATTTTAAATTAACTTTGGTACTTATTCATATGAAAACAAATAAGTATATTAATTGAGATATTTTACAAAGTTCATCAAAAAGAATCATAGTACCTTTGCTTTTAACATATGAGTTTCCATATCCATTTTAATCCATTTGGATTGATTATTTATGGTAAAAACAGGTGTAATCATTTCCATTTTTTTCTTCTACCATTAAAACAACTAACAATACACATCTATAACCTCTTTTAAAATAGAAAGGAGAAACCAAGAAATTCAGCTATCAAATGCAACTCAATAAATATTTATTTTTAGAAACTCATAAACGTGAGTAATTTTTAAAAGGTATTATTATCTTTCCAAAAAGGTATTCAGAAATGATATTAAATGATCGAGAAACACCTATTAAAATCAAACTCATTCTTCCATAAAGTAAACCTACAAATATAATCAAGTCAATGTGAATAAGATTGATAGGAACCAACTTATATTATTAGAAAACAAAAGAGAGAAAGGCAACCAGAAAAACCAAAATATACAATTTGTACCAAGGAAGAAAACCCTTTCTCCACAACAAACCTGTCATAAAAATTAATCAAGAAAATAATGATTCAAAAAAATCGTTAACCTTGCAACAATAAAACATTTTCTTCTTCTTGTGAAGACAAGTTTGCAAGAACTTTTCGAAGAAAATTTTTTTGTTAACTAATTTTGAAATGATAGAAAGAAGGAGAGGAAAGAATAATCAAAATATTTATAAACCATTTTCATTAACCATTTTTTTCTTAAACCATTTTCATTAACCATTTTTTTTCTTAAACCATTTTGAAAGAGAGAATCAAAATATGATGATGAAGAAAGAAGAGGAAGAAGTAGAAGAAGTAAAAGAGGAAGAAGGAGATGAAGTGTGTAACACAGTGTGAGAGAGAATGAAAAAGAAGATTTTGAGGAAAGTAGAAATGTGTCTCTTTGGAGAAAAGAAGGAAAATTTTTTTTGAAAAAGTACATTGATGTGATGAGACAAAAAAGCAAACAGACCGATTTGACTATAAAAAAATTCAGTCATTAAGTTGGTTTGGAACCAAAAGAAATAAAAATTAGTCACATAAAGTGAAATGACATACAAATAAATGCTCAATTTTATCAACTAAATTGGTTGAATAGCAAGCTTGGTTCAATTAAAAAAAATTTGGACCAAAATTTCCCTTAATTTGGTTATTTGTCAAAAGCAGAGGCAAAGGCAGTTGTGAGTTTTCCACAACATCTAATTTTCTTATATTATAGATATGGAGTTATCGACTGCTTAAATTGTTTATCAAACAAAACTATGCATTTATGTGTTGGATTATCTAACTAATGCTCCGTTTTATCACTCAGGGTTCCACGGATTGTTAAACTACTTCGCATTCGGCTTTAAATATCATTGGGACTTCCAAATCTAGCAATGAATTTGACCTCCAATGTGCCACCACATGGCCAACAACCAAGAAACTCCACTGCTTTCATAACAACCAGATTTTCAACACAACCTAAGTACACTTCTATTTTGTTTCATGACAACATTTCTATCTAGTTTTTGAATTTTTCTTTCATGTTCTGTTTATATTTTTGTTACCTTATTTCAAATTATAATGAAAACCATGCATACACTAATTTCTAGGAAAAATTCTTCTTATATTGTCCATGATCAAGAAAGACGTATGGAAGGTTGCCAACATAAGTATGCGGAAAACATGTAGTACCCCCAATACTGATCCCATTCAAAGAGTGAAATATTTATGTCCTATTTTCCCCCCAATTTCCAATTTATATTTAATAGTGAAGACGACAAAGATCCAGTCTATGACCCTTTTGCATGTAAGTTAGATGAATAATGTTTTTTTAGTGTCTATCTCACAATAGTACTTTTCGAAATAGCCTTATTTGTTAGACTATGGCACGAATCTAGAAGGGGGGGAGGGGGGGGGGGGGGTTGAATAGATCCCACTTAAAACTAGAGTCGGCGCTACCAATTAAAAATTGGCTTTGAAAATTTGTTTTAAGTGCGGAAGCGGCCGAGGAAAATATAGTCTAAAACGAATGGTTATTGGAAAACCAGATATGCGTCTAGCCTATGGATTAATGATAATGTGAAAACTAAGAATCACCACACTAGTCACACTTATCAACAATTTAATTCACTTTATAGGATTCCTAGTTCCAATGATTCAAAGAGCAAACCAAAACTAGATACACAACAAAGATATTTTTGGTGTAGGCAATTTGTCAAACACTTGGTGTGCAAAAACACTCCAAGTGATATTTATGTTGAGTAAGTGATTCCAATTAGCCTAGAACAATGTATTATTGTACTTTGGATTCAAATATAGACTTTCAACCTCTAACTTAATTTATATCACAGTTTGACAATAGTGCTTATACAAAAATCACTTATTTTTAAGCTAAAACGAAAATGCTGAAAAATAGAGAAGACAAAAGATTTGGTGAGGCAGTTCCCCCGTCGTCCTCGCTTCGGGGTACGTCTGCCTTCAATTCTAAAACTAGAATTGAGATTGATTTAATAGATATCACCTGTTGAGTATAACAGTTTATACAAGGATTGAAAATCAAATTAACAACAGAATTCTCAAGACGTTGAATGTTGCTTCCACTCCTTGCTCCTTGATTCAAGGTGAATCAAGTCCTCCGATCATTGTTGATAGACCTCCAATTCTAGCCCCTCTGTTGAATAACTCTTAGTTCTTCAAACCCTCGGCCCTACTGATCTCAACTACAACGAATCGAACATGAGATCTTCCCTTCAATATCACTGAATCCGCTACTAGATTGATGAAGACTTACTCTTCACAATCACCTTCGCTCAGCTGAACCTTGATGAAGAATCTCGTCCAAAAACCCCCCAAAATCAAACCAATCTTGGAGGGCAAAACCCTAAAGGTTTTATTCAAGAAAAAACCCGTCGCAAGCTTCAACCCGAACCAGATTACCCAATCTCGGCTTCGAACCTTATCACCTTTAATCACTCACAAGGCACTTCAAAAATGGTTGTGTGTAATTGATGTGTTGTGAGATGTTGAAGATGAAGATGATGAATCTTGGACACCTATTTCACTTTTTCTTGTTCTTTGTACACTTGAATCAATTTTATCAAATGTTTTGTTGAAATAAGTAATTGAACTTCTATTTATAGTAACAAACCAACCAAAGACTTAACAACTTTTCAAATAATAGTGGGAATCATTTAAAAACAACATTTACGCGCGAACGATCGACCATAGCAGGTATATGCGTCGATGCATAGCCTGCAACTTTGGAAATCTAAAAAATGCATCAGTATGCATCGACCATACAGTCGGCGTGAGCTGACCCGTGGGAGAGTAAAGCCTTCATGCACCGACCCTGCGATCAACTCAAACCTTCATAAGCTGACCTGTGAGGAAATATACTGATGTATGCGCTGACCCGTGAGAAATCATACTGATGTATGCGCTGACCCTATGGTCGACTCAAACCCTGCAAATCTGCAAAAATGATATTTTTGTGTTTTTTCATGCATTGTGTCATGACCATATTTTATCCACACATGTTGTATTAATTATAACAGTTTTAGATGAATGTAAAAAGGATATGGTAGGTGATATGTTGCATTTGTTTAGTAGAGGTGGAATCAACATTTTCTGATTCATCCATGGTTGTAATTCGTCATCATCGAAACCTATGATCGTGTGTTGTATATATACAAACTCGTGTGGTGTATGGAAGTTTGCCCTTACATTATTTGTATCATTTGTACTAATAATATTAAATTCTAATACATTATAGATTATCAATGTGAAGATGATACAAGTTCACAAATTGAGGATGGATAACCACCTAT
This sequence comes from Lathyrus sativus, assembly GCA_963859935.3. Lineage (NCBI taxonomy): Eukaryota > Viridiplantae > Streptophyta > Magnoliopsida > Fabales > Fabaceae > Lathyrus > Lathyrus sativus. The sequence continues at coordinate 602,945,116 of OZ012737.1, read as the reverse complement.
TACTATTAATGATAATTACACAGGAACTTCTTAAGGCATATAATCTTTACACGACCGAAATCTATTTTGGCAAAATAACCTTTTTCGTCCTTTAACTTTAACTCGGGGTCCAGTTTGGTCCTTTAACTTCAAAAAGTGGCAAGTTGGTCCTCTAACTTTTAAAATGGTGTCATGTTTATCCTTTCGTTTGTTGCCGTTAGTCAATGTTTGAAAACACTTGCCACGTTTGTCCAGGTGGACTTGATGTTATTGACATGGATATAAAATGTCTTAAAACAAAATCCCCTTTGAACTGGGTTTCCATTACCCAAAAGATAAGAGGGTTGATGGTAGGGGTAAACTCAACGAAGCATTAAAGACGATTCAAGGATTGTTCCAGATGCGAAGGATTGAAGACGCGAAGGATTGAGGGTGAATTGAAGACGATTGAAGGAGGCAGTATCAAAAGGTTAATTCATTTCTCTTTGATTTAGGGTTTACGAATCTCATATGGCAATATCTGCTAAAGGTTCATATTTAGGGTTTATGTAAATTTTGTAGTGTAAACTCTAATTATTTAGATAATATGATTAGGTATCATGGATGAATACATAACTCTCAAAATTCATTAGAGTGGTGAGTTCACCGATCAAGATCATAGTGTATATGAGAATGGAGTAGTAGATGATTTGAGAGTAGATGTGGACAAATGGAGTTGTTTTGAGCTAGTTGGTGTATTGAAAGACTTGGGTTATATGGAGTTTGAAACAATATTTTACAAGGACCCTAAATTTGAGATGAATGCACTTGTTGATGACAATGGTACTTTAGAAATTGCAGATATTTATAGGGTGCACCAAAATGTTGATGTTTATATTGAACACACCTTGTCTCAACTTGACTACTGTGGTGTTGTTGCTGATGAAGTTGATGAGGGCCTTGCTGAAATTGTAGACGAGGTGGAAGAGTTACTTAGTCAACTGCATGATGAAGTTGTGGGAGTTGAACAAACCACTGTTGTGATGGAGGAAGGTGATGTTAGAGTTGATCAATCCACTGCTGGGTTGGAGGAAGGTAATGTTGGAATTGATCAAGTGAATCATGTAGTGGACGAACATACTGTTGAAGTTGAGGAAATTAATGTTGGAGTTAAAAACTGCATGGGAGAATGTAATGTTGGAAGTGAAAAAGGTAAACTTGCAGTGGATGATGACTTAAGTTTATCTTCCGATGATAGTGAAGATGAGGAATACAGTTATGATAGTGCACAAGAAGTAGCTTTTGAGGATGAGTCTGATGGGTATTGTAATACCCCAAATTTTACCCTTAGATTAGTCGAGTCATTTAACATTTCATCTCATGTTGCATTGCATTATAACTAACAGCTAACCAGTTTCTTCAGTCCGTTGGTTTTGCAGGAAAAATCACATTGTGTGCAGTTTAATTGGTGAAGGGCAAAATGGTCATTAATTTGCAGTTTGCTGACGATTGATGAAGCAGAGTTGTCATCAAGAATCCCTCGAGCGATCAGGGTTTCCATCTCCGACTTCTATGACTTATTTGATGATGAGCTGAATTTTTACGACATTTTTGACGTCAGATTTCTCGTGACACGGTACTATTTATTCAAGAGCCGAGAATTAGTCGTCAAGTGGATTTCAGAAATACTGTTTGATTCCTGAACTATATGGAGCTGAATGTGTTGAGATATCAGTGGATTCAGGTTAAATCGGTGCGAGAATGTGCTTTGTGGAATTCATTTTAATAGACGCATGTTTTTCTGCTTTTTTCTGGTCAACGGTCAATTTTGAAGGAAGTAGTGGCATTTCGGTTCATGTGGAATTTATAATGGACAGTTGTTGGTTTGATAAGGATTACTAGTCAAGCTAATTCAGGTTACGGGTTAAAATAGTCAATATGTGATTTGAATTTTCAATACGGAAGGCAGTTCGTTTTTGCCGTTTAACTAAATTTCTCTGCTTATCCGTTCAAGGCCATATTCAGCGTTAGTATCAGATGCAAATTGATTTGCAAAAGGTTTTTTGAGCTCAGTAGTTATGTCAGGTTTAAATGGTACAAGATGGTTTAATGGTCAAATTCAGAGTTGGAACATCACAGTTTAATCGGACAATTTTGATTGGATAAATTTAAACAACTGAATTTATTTGATGAGTTCAAGCAGATGACTTTTAATCGAATGAATTTTTAATCAAATGAACTTGATCAGGAGGATTTAGTGGGACAATTGAAGCATATGAATTGATTGGGTGATTTTAATCAGATGAATTATCTGGTTAATTTAATCTAATAAACTCAATCGGACGAGTTTAGTCGGTTGAGTTCATCCAGAGAAATTTGGTCGGATAAATTTTAATTAAATGAGTTTATTCGTCTAAATTTTATCGGAGGAGTTTATTCAGAGATTTTAATTAGAGATTGGAATCGGAAATTGTAATCGAGAAATGCGATTGGAAAAATAATTAGAATTTATTCGTTTTAATTTTATATTATTACAATATTACAATATTACAAAAAAATGATAATTGCCTAAAGTCTAAAATTCCTAAGTAGTCCTAAAAAGGTCTTCGAGGCCGATTCTTCGAGTTCCGACTTTTTTCTGAACCTGCAAAACAAATCAACAACAAAGCAAACAATTTTAAATGGTTAGGAAAATTGGTGTTTTTTCGGTTCCGATACCCTCAATTGGATTTCATTATCAGGTACGTCGGGAGGGCAACGACAAAGTCGTCGCCAGCTCCCGACTTATTTTCCGACCTCAGCACCAGACCGGCAACATCTGTTCTAATTCCAGCCAGGAGTGAGAAAAGTGAGAAAAAGTGATTTTGGGAAAAATGATTTTTGGAAAAGCACTTTTTGAAAAGTGCTTATTCTGGAAAAATGGTTTTTAACAAACAGGGCATAAACACTTTTTTTCCAAAGTGCTGAACCGCCAACGAATCTAACCACCATCCTGAAAAAACGCCAATTCCAACAGCAACCAAATTATCATCCGAAATTGTAACAAACTTTCCACAAAAAATTAATAATGAATCCGTCAGATCCATAACAAACCATCATAAACGCAGCAACAACAAGCCAACTCTCAACCTGAAAAATCACAACAAATAAATCATAATAAAAAAGCAAGCTTCCAACCCAAAATTCATAGCAACAAGATTTCTGGAAAATATTCCATTAAAACGCAACAAAATCTTAACAACCTGGATGATCCAAGCTCACAATAATCACAATATAAAAGACCCGTTCAACCACAATAAAAGGGACGTGTTCAAGAGAAAAAAGAGGGATCATAGAAAAAGAAGAAAAATAGGACCCAACCGTTCATCAGAAAAGATAATAGAACCCAACCGGTTTCATCATCAGCACAGAAGATTCAAAATCTCCGACGGACCCAAACATGAAGAACTCACGAAGCTCATCCGCGGACAAAATCCCACGCTTGGCTCAGAGTCTCCTCATCATTGCCGCTAACCAAACCGCTCCAAACCCAAAGAAGGGTGAGCAATTTGTTTACTGAATGTTGTATTCTTTTACAGGTACCAAGAAGGAGAAGAAGAAATTCATGGTTTAGCGCGCAGAAGACGATGGAAGTAGAAGAAAGAACAGGTGGAAGCAGAAAGGCGTGAGAGGCAAGAAGGAGATGGAAAAATCTACAGAGCAAAATTCATAGAGGGTGCTGCCGCTGGATGCATGAGATTAGGGTTAAAAACCCTAATCTCCCCCACCCTTGTGCTTTTATACAACCCATTTATTTTTATTTTTATTTTTAGTTTATGTTTTTTCTAGCTCCTTTTATAATTATTAATAAATCTAACCCTAACAATAAATATTAAGTCCTTTTTATAACAATTAAAAATAGACTCTTCCTTTTCTAAAATTAAAGCCAACATTTTTAAATAAAACGAATAAAATAAACCCTTCTTTTAAAAAAAATATAATAAGACGTTTCTTTAAAATTAATTGCTAATTTTTAAATTAAATTCTAACACATTTTTTTTATTTACATTTCTAACGTTATATTTTTTAAAAATCTCTAACTTTTTTTCCATTAAAATTTCTAACATTTTAAAATTCAAATCTTTCTTTTAATTTAACCCTAATCTGTTTTTCTTTTTTTTTTTAAACCAAATAAAATGCTAACTTTTTCTAAATTTCACACAAAAAAACTCTATTTCCCTTCTATCTCTTTTCTAATTACCTAGTTTCTCATCGTCCCAAAACATTCATCAGTCCATTTAATTATTCCTAACCTTTCCTGTTAAATTTTCACCTAACTTTCATCGGTTCTCGGTTGACCTTGATTATTAATCCTATTATTTTCCGTATTTATTTTTCATGGATGTAATTTATATGAGGCAATCGTCGCTTGTATTCCGTTTTTATTCTTGCATTTTTAGGTTGTAATTTACGCGAGTATATCGTCGTTGTGCCTGTTCTTTACTACTTTCGCACTTTCCTTATTGTTGTTTAATTATTTTGTATTATGTACCGTTAAACCCCTCCGAAGGATTAAGTCTAGCCGTTTGACCGCCGATTCAATAATCCTCTCCTTTGACCCATTCAAAACCCTAATTGCACAGGCGTCCCGCCGTGGACCGAAATACCCCTTTACCCTAGCGTTAGGTTAAGGAGTCGCCGCACTCCGTTTTAGGATTTCCCGTCGTGGAATACCTATTTAACCCTTTTTGAAATTCAACTCTTTACAACATAGAGATTGGAATCCCCGCACTCCACATAAGCGCTTCCTTAAGAATGCTTATTCCCCATTGAAACCTTGACCACAGTCAAGATGTTTCTAACCTCCCTTTCAAGGGGAACTACGATTACTCTGATTTCATCCCCTACCTCGAATACGTAGGCACAAGATGCGAGTCTTGGAGAGTAAACTTAGGACTAACCCTTAGGTCTCTCTGTCACTCTTAACCCTTAGCATAAACCCTCAAGTAGATAATAAAGCAAAATAGCAAAACTTAAGCTAAAGGTTCATGTAGAGTACTACAGAAGTTTAGGGTGCTAGTACCTTCCCTAAGTTTAACCAACCCCTTACCTAGGTCTCTCCTCGTATTGTTTACGATGCAAAAATTAGGTTTTTCTTCCTTTGACCTTTTCCTTCGGATAAATCAAAGACCAGTTATGAACTAAAGATACGAGTCAAATTAATTAATATTTTGATATCTATTCTCACCGCAACAGAAAATGGCGACTTCACTAGGGAGTGTCCTAACTTTTAAGGGTTACCCCTACTTTGTTTATTGTATGCCATTTACTTTATTATCTGTCTGCTTGTATGTATATAATATATCTTGTACCTTGCTTGGGGTATCTTTATCGCGAGATAAGTCTTACACCCGGACTTGAGTGACATTATTATAGGAAGGTGATATATTCGATGAGGCTTATAGGGAGTTAGTCCTGACCATGCTGACTTGAGAATCACCACTCAATAGAGGCCCTCCTATAAAATAGTTTGGTTGAATGAGTATAGTCGTGAAAACCCTTACTATTTTCGGCTAGGAGTCCATGATATTGGGGACCGTAGTACCTTAACACCACCTTGGCCTTATCTAGGACGTAGTGCAAGGACTATGAGGGAGTTGTCCCAAAATAGTTGCTACGTGATGCTACACTCAAAAGAGGTTCTCTTGAGAATATTATTAACCACCAAGTCAGTCGGAAAATTAATAATATCCGAAGGATGGATTGACGACTTTGGGCACTGCTTTAGAACCCTAGTTCTGCAGGTACAACTACCTTATAGTACATACCTTTTGTGGGATACGTAGACCTTAACTCCATTCATTGTCACTCTAACCTAGGACTTTGTATGTATTTGTGCATTGCATCCATAAAGCATCACATTGCATTAAGTTTCATGGAATTCAAACTTTATTTATGAATATTACAAGGATACCATGGATTACAATAGGAAAAACACTTTGAAATATTCGTTTAAGAATCTTAAATTGGATGACCTAAGGAAGTTAGGAGCTTCGGTTCAATATCAAGAAGGTTTCCGAAACAAATATAAAAAGTTGTTATCTCTGTTGAGACTTCAAGTGGAGGACAAACTTCTTTTTGTTTTGCTACAGTTCTATGATCCGAATTATCATTGTTTTACCTTCCCAGATTATCAACTATTGCCTACCCTAGAAGAGTACTCTCAATTGGTGGGGTTACCTATTTTGGAGGTGTCTCCTTTCCCTTTCGTGGAGAAGGACCCTAAAGAGCAAGATATTGCTAGATCCATATATCTGAAGGTATCCGACATTAAGGACAATATGATTAACAAAGGTGAGACTTTTGGGTTACCTGCAAAATTCTTAATCAAGAAAGCCCAATATTATGCCGATCATATAAGTATGCCTACATTTGAGGAAATCCTCGCCTTGCTTATCTATGGAGTGTTTCTTTCCCTAGTTTTGAAGGCTTAGTTAATCTTAATCCCATCAAGATCTTCATGAAGACTAATCTAGTACCGACGTTATTGGCTAACACTTACCATTTCGTGCACCTCTGAAACTTCCATGGTGGAGGGATGATCACCTGTTGTGTGCCTTTGTTATACAAGTGGTTTATTTCACACTTGCCTAAGTCTTGTCCTTTTGGGGATCTCGACAAAGGACACTGGTCACAAAGGGTTATGGCTCTAACTCACTCGGATATTGATTGGTATAACCGTGTGTGTGATGGGACATTAATCATTGATGGTTGTGGAGACTTCGCCAACGTACCCTTACTTGGTTTTAATGGAGGAATCAATCATAATCTAGTCCTAGCTCACCTGCAGCTAGGATATCCATTGAAGGAACCACCTAAAAGTGTTCATGTGGAGAAAATCTTATTCAAAGACGATAAAGCACTTCAGGATCAGATTGTGTCTGCCTGGCGTAATTTGCATAAGAAAGGTAGAGAAAGTTTGGGAAAGCCTAATTGTGTGTCCTTGGATCCATATCTTCATTGGGTCCGAGAAAGAACATTCAAGATGAAGATGCCTTATCGTCGTCAAGATCCCTTTCCTCCGAAAAGAGAACCTGTTCTTGTTTTCATGTCCGAAGCTGAAACGTTGAAGATCGCATTGAGAAAAGCACAACATGAGGCAGAAGCATGGAAGAACAAATACCATGTTGCTGTCAGTGAGAATGCCGAACTTTAGAAGCAGCTTCAGGCGAAGAATGAGGAGGTACTTTCCTACAAGAAAAGAAAAATCTACGAGGATTTATTTTCCTCCTACTCTCCGCCTACTCTTTGAAGTTGTGGATACCACTTCCTTAGGGCTTTATTAGATTTTATTTAGCTATTTTGTTAAGACTTTCTTTTAAGATTTATTTGTAATCCATTTTCAAATTAATAAATAAAATTCCTTTTGTATTCCGCGATATTCATAAATATTTGAATTCCATGAAATCATTCATCCGCATTTTGCATTTTAGCATCATATTTCTTTGCATCGCATGTGTCTCTCGATTTCTTATTCTCGGTCCTATCACCTTCCAGTTTCGTCACCCTGGGGCCTCCACATCAGTACAACACGAGAGCCCAAGCTCGAAAAAGGATGGAAGAGCATATTCAAGAGATTGAACCTGTTAGAAATGAAATCGAAGATCTGCGAGGAAGTGTGGGACATATTATGGAGATGCTACAAGCTCTTAATGCAAAGATGGATACTCATCCCATTGTTGTTTCTGAGATTATTAATACTGTTGTAGGCTCTCAACCAGCCACTACTGTTGAGAACATACCTCCTCATGGTCTTCAACCCAATTTGGTGCATCCTACTATTGCTCAACCAGTTCAACAAGGTGGCCCTCCAAAATGCAAAACTCCGAGCTTCGACCATCATAAAGGACCTACACACCTGAGGAGTCCCTTGAGCAGGTATAACCGTAAAATGGTTGCTCATCAACCTTGGCAACAACAGCATAATTATGTTCAAGGTTACCTAGTTCAGTATGCCCAACAATCCTATGTGGCGGCTATTACATCTACCTTCAATCGACAAGGTCCTATTTATCAGCCTGTGCAACCAGCTCCAGTCTATCAGTCTCTGGTATATCAATTACCTCCTGTTTATCAGCCTGCACCAGCTCCAGTCAACTATCGACGAGCCCTCAATGCTCCTGCTTATCAACAGTCTAAGAAGCAAGCACCTCGTCAGAATGGTCCGAATAGGAAATAATATAATTCTTGTTCTCCGATTCCGATGACTTTTACCGAGTTGTACCCCTCATTAGTGCAACAAGTTCTGGTTGTTACTTGAGCTTTGGGTCCACCTCCCAATCCTCCACCTACCAATTACAATGTCGCCGCTCATTGTTTATTTCATGAGGGTGCGCCCGATGGTGAGTTAGAAGATTGTTATGCTCTCAAGTCCATTGTCAGATATTTGCTAGAAAAGAAGGTCCTGTCTTTTGAGAATCCTTAGCTGAAGATCAGGACTCCTCTCAGGGTTTTCCATTTGCCAAGTTCCAGCTCTGTAAAGTCTGTTTTCAACATATCTCAGCCAGTTACTCCTCCCGTGAGTTAGCCGAAGTCGGTAATTATTCAGAAGCCTAGGCCATTTCATTTTAGTATTTCTCAAGATGATCTGACCATGATCGACAAAGAATCTGGGAAAGTTATTCTAAAGGAAGATTTGAAGACTGATAATGAAGCAGTGACAAGTATAGCCAGGGCAAGCAAGATGACTCGTAGTGATCATACTCCCCATTTCATTGAGGCTCTGCCTGAGGGAACCACTACTACCATGCCAACCTTGAATATAAAGACTTCATAAACACGTTTTGAAGGACTTTAAATAGTTCATTTTGCCTATTTATATGTATTCTGTTTCCTTTGATTAAGCATAATTATCATGTACAAACTTGTTTGTTTTGATTAATTAATGCAATGCATATGTTTGTATTGAATAAATCCATTTGTATTCACTCATTAAAATTAATTTTCATAATCTATAATGCCAACTTTACTCGATCTCGCTTTGATAGATAATTGGGAGGAGGAGGATGAACCAAAAACGTAAGATCTTTTGTCGTATGCTTTTGGTCGAAACCTGCTGATAATGTAAGGCACTGGAGATACAAGGATGATAATCCCTCTTTACCCCCTTTGAGCCTTGAAGTAGGAGTTTCTTTTGTTCCAAATAAAAACTCTCATCTTAACCTGGGGCAGGGTAGTTTCTCAGTTAAGCTGGTCGAGCGCTTAGACTTTCAAAAAGGAGGAGCGAACCTTCGAGAAGCCATCTTATCCTTAACATATTAGGTGAGTAGAAGTAAATAATGCAAGGACTATACCTCAATTACTTAAAAAGTGGGGCAGTCACAAGCCTTCAAAAGAGTCATACAACTTGTTCAAAATAATATAAGAGCCCACTAAGTCAAAACCTATGAAGGAGACTAAGGCAAAACTAGGGCATCCCGTTGGACTCCAACGTCAAATCCAAAAACACCGTCCAGGAAAAAGTTAGGAAATAAAATGCGAAAAGCAAAACGAGGTTATAATAAAGAGTCCCTAATAAAGAACAAAGTCGTGTCCCCAATCGCCAAAAGGAAATAGGTGAGTGACTGCCATATCCAAGGCCTTGATAAGTTCTCGACCATATCAAATTCGATTGAGATATGAGTACTCGTATCCAGTTAACTGAATTAGGAGTGAAGAACATCATGAAGAATGGTGGGTACAAATAAACTTTGAGCCTCTATCCTTTGTTTCTTAAAACCGTGAACTGAGCCACTATACAACCTTTAAAAGACCTAATTGAAGTAGGATTTCTTTTGAAAGCATGCTCGACGAGATAACGTTTCTTGACTCTTACGAGCTATGCTCAAATTTAACGTTGGCATCATAAATTAAATTCATATCCTAACTAGTGATTCAGTCACAAGTTATTGCGATATCTTTTTTCAAAACAAAACAAAACAAAAACAAAAATTTCAAGATAAATATATATGTTGCATTGATAGTTTCTGGATTAGCAGTTCACGCATGTTGATTTTTCCTGATATCTTAGAAACTTGCATATGGATGTCGTCAATGGGACTCGAAGATCCCGCTAAACATGGGCAGGTGGGTTTCCAAGTCGTTTATTGATGCAAGACTGACTTTCCTCTTGAAGACTCAGTCATAACACCGTCAATCTGAGCCAGTTACGTCGAGATTCGACGAAATCTCTCAAAGAGTCTAAAAACAGTGTGGCAATCGAACTCCCCGTTCTTTGTAAAATCCTCTCGAGATCACTTTCTCACAAAGCAAGTATTCTGGGGCATCATGTTTTTCAAAATGGCGACTACTACAAAGTCCGTTGAAGATCAAAACTACTGTGTTTTCATAACTTTCTTTATGCACCCGATAGATCTTACTCCCGACGGTCTTCATTCCCCAGTAAATCTCATCGTTGCAGAAATACATCTAAACCTTCGCCTCAAAGCAGTCCCCAGCGAGACTTTAAGCTGACACAGTCCCCAACGAGACTTTAAGCTGACAACACTTTGGATTAATCCGATGAATCTCCAGTGACTCTCAAGACTGCAAAGATATCCCTGGTATCCTCCGTATGTTCCATTCTCTCTGGGACCCACTCTCCATGGAATCATTTGTTCCTCGGCGAAATTGCTTTACTTCCCTCCCGAGATAATCCCCAGGAGATCGTTGTTTTCCCCTAGAAGTCAGAGACTTTCCTCAGGAATGTCTTGGTGAATTCTCCTCAGCAAGTCTGATAAACTCTCCCCCAGGGAAGTTTGATATAATTTATCCCCAGTCAAATGTACCTTTCCCCCAGGAAGTTGAGGTACTAGTCTCAGGAGGTTGCTACGCTATCTCCACGAAGTTGCCTAGCTCTACATCTTCCCCATGCAGTGGATATTTATTTTATCTTTAGAAGTCCCTAATCCTAAGATTTTCTTTGGCTGATTATGATCCATGATAGCAATCTATCCAATGAAGTCATGACATTGTACTCTCCAGTGAGGTTGTATCGTATCCCCGTGTGGAAGTCGTGATATTGTATCCCTAAGTGGATTATTTTCTCCCCATTGAAGTTTGAACTTTGAAGCAAGATGTGGTTCTACCATCGACATTCCTATTCTTTGATAGACGTATTGTTGCAGAGGTTACCGGGTATCCCCATCGAGATGTTTATTTCATCTCATATCTCCTCTCTCGCCTGCTTTGTGTTAGCATAAGCATTACATACTCATTTCATTTACATACGCAAGTTAACATACGAATTAGCATTTGCATGTTTGCTATTTGTCGTCATCCTTTGTCGTTACCGCCGAGTAACTGGGTTTGTCCGCTCTTTCCAAGTAGATCGTCAACCCTAAGCATAAAATACTTATTTGTTTCTAGTTTCCCCATAGAGTTCAATCCTCGTGGACGATGGTTATTTCAGTTATCTTTCCGCGATAGGATAAGATAATCCCCATCTGAGTTCATTTCCTCAATGGAAGCCTTGTTTGACAGTTCTTTCTAGCTCAATTCTAGATCGAACTTTGGTCCCGTCGGTCGCCGAACATACCTGGATATGCGTTTATTTTGCACTATATTTCAAGAATAAATTTACAATACCTTTACCGATAAACGACATTTCTTATCGGAGAAGACTATCACTATATTATTATTACATCTCTCAACCCCGATCAGCGACCGTCTCTGCCGAGAAGCTTATCATCACATTATAACTTTCATTACATTACACTTCCGAGAAGCTTATCATTGCCACTCTTTCAAATAAGCGGTATTTCTCGCCTGAGAAGCTTATCCTATCTTCGTCGTGACTTGTGGCAAATGGCCATCTCCATCGAGCAACTGGTTTCCATTTCCATTTCATCTTGAAGAGTGGGGAGGTTTAAACTGAATCATATTCAGGGATCCATAAGCCTTGAAACGTGAAGAAGTTTATTTTACCCTTTAGTAAAAGAAGGATCTGAATCATGTTCAGGGAGCCATAAACCTTGAAATGTGAAGAAGTTTATTTTACCCTTTAGTAAAAGAAGAAACTGAATCATATTCAGGGAGCAATAAACCTTGAACATGAAGAAGTTTATTTTACCCTTTAGTAAAAGAATAAATTGAATCATGTTCAGGGAGCAATAAACCTTGAACGTGAAGAAGTTTATTTTACCCTTTAGTAAAAGAAGGAACTGCATCATATTTAGGGAGCCATAAGCCTTGAAACGTGAAGAAGTTTATTTTACCCTTTAGTGAAATAAGAAACTGAATCATATTCAAGGAGCAATAAACCTTGAACGTGAAGAAGTTTATTTTACCCTTTAGTAAAAGAAGAAGCTGAATCATATTTTGACCATGGAAGCTTATTTTATCAGATGAGGACAGTCCCTCCAGTGAAGCTTATCAATCATTTCATCTATTATCCCCAGATGAGCACTAGTCTTTTTGTTTAAGAGCTTATCCATTTTGGCATATAAGTCCCTTCCAACGATAAGTGATAGTTCTCTCTCTCGAGAAGTTTATCAGGATATTTCCCATTAAAGTCCATTTATTTTGGCATACAACCAATTTTGCCCTGTATATTTTCTACGGATTCCCGAAGACTCTTTTCGATCCCGTCACGAGGAGAATTTCCAGAAGCTTGGATGTTATTCTTTGCTCAATGCTCCAACGTTTTGTTTGCTTGATCCTACAGCCGTACGGATCCAGTTATACCATTTAACCTAGAGTATCATCCAGTCACACTTGAATCTGTTGAACAATTACTCTTGGATGTTTCCTCAGTGGAGGTCGTCTTGTCGGTGCCATCTCCATGGGGGATCTCATGTCTTACCGTTCTCTCTAACATGACAATTGATCGTGCTCGCACCAGTTAGCCATGACTTTGGAATTCCCCCAGTGTATCGTATTCCCCAGTATGGTTTGTTCGTCGTGTCTGTCTCTTATGTCGTCTGCATCCTTGCATTTATCATTTCTGTACCATGCATCATATTAGATTCATGGAAATTTCCATGTTATATTTCGTTTTGTTTGTCCATAGCATCGCACCTCGCTGCATCTAAGGGCAAAATTTTCGGTTATCTGTATTTAAATCCCTTTCACCATGATTTCTCGAGCCTACGTCGCTCAAATCATCCGGTGAAGCTATTTAAATAGGGGGTAATACCCTAAATTTTACCCTTAGATTAGTCGAGTCATTTAGCATTTCATCTCATGTTGCATTGCATTATAACTAACCGCTAACCAGTTTGTTCAGTCTGTTGGTTTTGCAAGAAAAACCACACTGTATGCAGTTTAATTGGTGAAGGGAAAAATGATCATTGATTTGTAGTTTTCTAACGATTGATGAAGCAAAGTTGTCATCAAGAATCCCTCGAGCGATCAGGGTTTCCATCTCCGAGTTCTGTGACTTATTTGATGATGAACTGAATTTTCACGGCAGTTTTGACGTCAGATTTCTTGTGACACAGTACTATTTATTCAAGAGCCGAGAATTAGTCGTCAAGTAGATTTCAGAAATACTGTTTGATTCCTGAACTATATGGAGCTGAATGTGTTGAGATATCAGTGGATTCAAGTTAAATCGGTGCGAGAATGTGCTTTGTGGAATTTATTTTAACAGACGCACGTTTTCCTGCTTTCTGCTGGTCAACGATCGATTTTGAAGGAAACAGTGGCATTTCGGTTCATGTGGAATTTATAATGTACATTTGTTGGTTTGATAAGGACTATTAGTTAAGCTGATTCGGGTTACTGGGCTAAAATAGTCGAGATGTGATTTGAATTTTCAATACAGAAGGCAGTTCGTTTTTTGTCGTTTAACTGAATTTCCCTGCTTATCCGTTCAAGGCCATATTCACCGTTAGTATCGGATGCAAATTGATTTGCAAGAGGTTTTTTGACCTCAGCAGTTATGTCAGGTTTAAATCGTACAAGATGGTTTAATGGTCAAATTCGGAGTTGGAACGTCACAGTTTAATCGGACAATTTTCATTGGATAAATTTAATCAACTGAATTTATTTGATGAATTCAAGCAGATGACTTTTAATCAAATGAATTTTTAATCAGATGAACTTGATCAGGTGGATTTAGTGGGACAATTGAAACAAATGAATTGATTGGGTGATTTTAATCGGATGAATTATCTGGTGAATGTAATCTAATAAACTTAATTGGACGAGTTTAGTCGGCTGAGTTTATCCAGATAAATTTTAATTAAATGAGTTTATTCGTCTAAGTTTTATCGGAGGAGTTTATTTGGAGATTGGAATCGAAAATTGTAATCGAGAAATGCGATTGGATAAATAATTGGAATTTATTCGTTTTAATTTTGTATTATTACAATATTATAATATTACAATATTACAAAAAAGTGATAATTGCCTAAAGTCTAAAATTTCCTAAGTTCTCCTAAAAGGGTCTTCGAGGCCAATTCTTCGAGTTCCGACTTTTCTCCAAACCTGCAAAACAAATCAACAACAGAGCAAGCAATTTTAAATGGTTAGGAAAATTGGTGTTTTTTTGGTTCCGATACTCTCAGTTGGATTCCATCATCGAGTATGTCGGGAGGGCAACGACAAAGTCGTCGCCAGCTCCTGACTTATTTTCCGACCTCAGCACCAGACCGGTAGCATCTGTTCTAATTCCAGCTAGGAGAGAGAAAAGTGATTTTGGGAGAAATGATTTTTGGAAAAGCACTTTTTAAAAAGTGTTTATTCTGGTGACTCGCGGTCGCTCGCAGATCAAAACCGAGTTATTTTAATTAAACGTAGTAAAAATGACGTTAACTCGGATGTCGATTCACAAGGACTCTTATTTTATAAAATAGCCAATTGAGATGAATTTGGGGGGGGGGGGGGTTGTTTTGATTAAGAAAGTAGAAGGCAAAAAATAAGTGATTAAAAACAGAAAAATATACCGGTTCAACTCCCAACTTATCATCAGTTATTACAATTCCAATTCCAAACGGTTCCAATTCCTATTTGATTGCAATATTGACGAACAAGCGTTAACAATACCGCATGACTTTTATTCCTAATTTTCGAATTAAGCAAACGGTTAAAGATGGCACAAATTAACGAAAAAGCTAAGTTAATCCGCGATTAAGTTAAGGAACATTGATCGATTGAACTAAGTCCAATTTATCTTATAATAATGAATTAAGTAAACAAAGTTATAAAACAAATTGGAATGGGATTAAAATAAATCGAAATTGAAATAAACCTCAAAGAATTACGGGATTCAAAACCACAAATTTTCCCTTAGGATTAGTTCGCCATGAAAATTATGAAAAACAAAAAGAAATTCGGAAATAAACTAGGGTAGCCGTTTTGCATCACAGCAGCAACCTTATAAATAGAATAAGTGAAATTTTACTTGCACACAGTCGGATGTTATGACTAAAGTTATGACATCCACAATGACATAGGCTACTGAACAACTAATTTAGTAGTTAAAGGAAAGCAGTAAAAACACAGTAATTGTTTACCCAGTTCAGCGTCAACAACACTTACATCTGGGGGCTACCAAGCCAGGGAGGAAATTCACTATCAGTAGTATCGATTCAGAGTTAAACCTCCAGTTTACACTCCTCATTTAATCCCTACCCAATGACACTTCAACCTAGAGACACTCTATACCTGAGTATACCCATTCACTCCCCCTCAATCACACAACAGTGATATCAGTACAATTACAGAATAACTTTGAAGACACACTTCAAAATACACACCTTGATCGTGCTTTACAACTTTGATCAAGAACACACCATTCTTGCTTCACAACTTTGAGTGTTACACCATCCTAGAAACTACCTAACCAAAACAATTATGCAAATGACAATTGCTTGGACTACAAGTATTCCTAAGACACAATTGAAAACGTAAAGAGCAGAACTTCTTCACTCACAATGACTCTTACTACACACTGCTGATCTTCTATTAGTGTAAGAGATGCGTTTCTAGGATTACATCCTCTGTTATTTATAGCAGCTGCTGGTCCTTGGGCTTTTATGTAGATTTTAGGTTTGCCCATGCTGAAACCCTACTTCAGAAAACTGCATACTTACAATTTAATTCAGAGACATTTTAGTGTGCTTAGGGCTTCTAAATTGTTTCCTGACTTCCAGCTTTGAGCTTCTAATTAATCTCCTGATTTCCAGCTGCCAGAAAACTAACTTGCTCGCTTGGTGTCATACGACCAAAGTCATGACATCTGGTATGACATCCAACTTAACTTTCAAACAGCTAAGTAAACTTACCCTGCACGGTCCACCTTATGTATGCACTAACATCAGACATGACATACATACATACTATAATGTTTTGCCACAAAATACAGCCAATCAAGAGCACTTACAATAAGGTTTGCATCACACACTTAACTGGGTCGAAAATCTAAACCAGGCCCAAAAGGGATAAACAACTACATTATCACAAGTCAGAAACTTCAATGAATTATTCGAGACTCAAGCAATCCGAATCAGCTTCTTCGTGCAACATGAAAGTTGTAGATCTTTTCCTTATCTTTCCATTGACTGGTTAAACACCTCAATCTGATTCTTGTAGCTCCAGTTATGAATTTTTTATTAAAAGCTGCTAATGCTGAAAATAACAAACAAAAATAAAATAAAGCTGAAAATAAATTGAATTGTAAAAACATCATAAAATAGGAAATTAAACAAACTAAACTATAGAAATTCCTAAGTCTAAACATAGAGGAAGATGCATCAAAATGCACTGATGAAATTCCCCCGCACTTGAACCTTTGCACTCCGAGCAAAATATTATCAAAACTCATGAAACACAAAAACATTTAGATACTCATTCTAGGCTGTGAACTCTTCTTTGGTCAAGATCGCATCGATAAGTACTAATTTTGCATACTAAGGATCGTAAGAACACAAATCCGCAATTGTACGGTCACAAGGCTCCCTCTTATACAAACCAATTCAAATCATGTCGTTATGCATAAATCTAACTTACTCATCCTCTTTTTTGCTCTCTTTCACTCTAGTGCAATCACATTAAGCCCTTTATCTATTCACACACATGGTAACTTAGCTTGTTAGTGACTATGATCCATATTTTTTTCAACAATTCAAAATTAGACATTTTTTGTCTTTTCTTTCTTTTCTTTTTCTCCTTTTTGTTGTTGAAGGTTTCACAACTATTAGCCTAAGTGATCGGGTGAGGGTCACCTAACTTAAAAGGCAGATTCCTATTTTGACTTCTTATTAAGCATGGGATCATTCACTTATTTGCATCATCTCAATTACTTAGCGCGTGATTTCTAGATGGTGCTGACTGCTAGATAAACTACTTAAGAGCTATTAAAGGACGAGAACTCAAGACTATGCCATAACAAGTATCTAAATCGATTTCCATATTTGGGAGACTCAGGGTGTTAAAATGATACCGATCTTATGAATTGTTCCCAAGTCTCCACAATCTGACCTTAAATTGATCTATAGCCCAAAATTTTCAAAAAAATGCCTTGTGTTTTCTAAGTAAACAATTTTTTTTTAAATTTTAAAGAAAACATAACGAAATAAAGAAAATTGAAAGAAATAAAACAAAGTAAATGGTTCCTTCCCCCATACTTAAAGCATACATTGTCCTCAATGAAATAACATAAATATAAATAAGAGTGAGAGAAAGGAAAGAACACACCCGAGGAGTTAAGGTGGATAAGTGATCACATAGGCATCCTTTCTCAAAGAGAGATTTCCTGCAGTCTCCTCTTACAAAGTGGGGATCTCATACAATAACTTTGGGTAGCATTCATTAACTTGAAGTTATTATTAGTGCATTTGCCTTTTATTCTAGGATCAAAGAAGAATCTTCGATAAGTAAAAGTGTCGCATTGGCACGTGAATATGACCTCTTTTTTCACAACATCAAGAATTAAAGGATTAAGCCTCCTTTGGGGCTGGTTCACTACCTTAGCTCCTTCTTCAAGCAGAATCCGATGCATGCACTTGGAAGGGCTAATACCAGGAATTTCCACCAAGATCCACCCTATTGCCTTTTTGTGCCTCTTTAAAACCTGCAAAAGTCTACTTTCTTGATCAAAATCAAGGTTAGCTGAAATAATAACAGGAAGCTTATCTTTCATGTCTAAGTAGGCATATTCGAGATTTTCTAAGAGAGGTTTGAGTTCTAAAGAAAGGGTCTGCTCAATGGATGAGATGGTCGGGGCAGTAGGGACGTCCATAGCCTCAATCGCACAAACCACTTCATCGGTAACCTTATCCACCTGCAAAATAGCAGTCTACAATGCAACATTTATCTCAGCACAAGTAGAGCAAATATTAGTGTTAGTGCACACATGACAGAAGAAAGTATCATCATAGTCTAATAAAGACGTAAAATCAGATAAAAATCGGGAAATGTATCGTCTACTAAGTCATAAAGTAACTCAATCTGAAATACTGAATGCTCTTCCATGGGGTGTCTCATTGCATCAAAATTAAAGAAGGAAGATGGTTAAAATAAAATCTAAAAAATCTAAAAATACAAAATTTAACCTAATTAGGTAAAATGAGAATTTTGGAATTTTTTTTTGGATTTTTTCGAGACTATGAAAACAGTAAAAAAATTAATTAAAAATAGAAAAAAGAGAAATTTGGCGATTTGAGGGGCCATCTCCCTTAACTCTTATAGAGTAAGGGACTTTTGATCGCACGATTTTTCTGCTTCAAGTTCACGAAACAAATCTAAAAAAGAAGACGATTTGCCCAAAACTTGGATTTTTTACTAGGTCTGACGAGAAACAGGCGAAACGGGACGACCGAATGCAAAAACGCAAGAAAATACACAAAAATGCAGAAAATTAAAAACAAACAAAACCTAAAACTAGACTATTGGCTAAATCGACAAGAATCCCCGGCAACGACACCAATTTGATACGCGGTCGCTCGCGGATCAAAACCGAGTCATTTTAATTAAACGTAGTAAAAGCGACGGTAACTCGGATGTCGATTCACAAGAATTCTTATTTATAAAATAGTCAATTGAGACGAATTGGGGGGGGGGGGGTTGTTTTGATTAAGAATTCGATTAAGAAAGTAGAAGGAAAAAAATAAGTGATTAAAAACAGGCAAATCTACCAGTTCGACTCCTAACTTATCCTCGATTATTACAATTCCAATTTCGAAACGATTCAAATTCCTATTCGATTTCAATATTGACGAACAAGCATCGAGAATACCGCACGAATTTTATTCCTAATTACCGAATTAAGCAGACGGTTAAAGATGGCGCAAATTAACGAAAAAGCTAAGTTAATCCGCGATTAAGTTAAGGAACATTGATTGATCGAATTAAATCCAATTTATCTTATAATAACGAATTAAGAAAACGAAGTAATAAAACAAATTGGAATGGGATTAAAATAAATCGAAATTGAAATAAACCTCAAAGAATTACGGGATTCGAAACCGACAAATTTTCCCTTAGGATTAGTTCGCCATGAAAATTATGAAAAGCAAAAAGAAATTCAGAAATAAACTAGGGTAGCCGTTTTGCATCACAGCATCAACCTTATAAACAGAATAAGGTTTGCATTACACACTCAACTGAGTCGGAAACCTAAACCATGCCCAAAAAGGATAAACAACTACATTATCACAAGTCAGAAACTTCAATGAATTATTCGAGACTCAAGCAATCCGAATCAGCTTCTTTGTGCAACATGAAAGTTGTAGATCTTTTCCTTATCTTCCCAACGATTGGTAGAACGCCTCGATCTGATTTCTGTAGCTAAAGTTATGAATTTTTTTATTAAAAGTTGCTAATACTGAAAATAACAAACAAAAATAAAATAAAGCTAAAAATAAATTGAATTGTAAAAACATCATAAAATAGGAAATTAATCAAACTAAACTATATAAATGACTAAGTCTAAACATAGAGGAAGGTGCATCAAAATTGGTGTTTTTTGGATCCCGATACCCTTAGTTGGATTTCATCATCGGGTACGTCGGGAGGATAACGACAAAGTCGTCGCCAGCTCCCGACTTATTTTCCGACCTCAGCACCAGACCAGCAACATCTGTTCTAATTCCAGCCAGGAGAGAAAAAAGTGAGAAAAGTGATTTTGGGAAAAATGATTTTTGGAAAAGCACTTTTTTGAAAAGTGCTTATTCTGGAAAAATGGTTTTTGCCAAACAGGGCATAAACACTTTTTTCCAAAGTGCTGAACCGCCAACGGATCTAACTACCATCCTGAAAAAAAACGCCAATTCCAACAACATCCAAATCATCATCCAAAATTGTAATAAACTTTCCACAAAAAATAAACAATGAATCCGTCAGATCCATAACAAACCATCATAAAAGTAGCAACAATAAGCCAACTCCCAACCTGAAAAATCACATCAAATAAATCAAAATAAACAAGCAAGCTTCCAACCCAAAATTCACAGCAACAAGATTTCCGAAAAATATTTCATTAAAACGCAACAAAATCTTAACAACTTGGATGATCCGAGCCCACAACAATCACAATATAAAAGATCTATTCAACCACAATAAAAGGGACGAGTTCAAGAGAAAAAAGAGGGATCAGAGAAACAGAAGAAAAATAGAACCCAACCGTTCATCAGAAAAGATAATAAAACCCAACCGGTGTCATCATCAACACGGAAAATCATCACAGAAGATTCAAAATCTCTGACGAACCCAAACATGAAGAACTCACGAAGCTCATCCATGGACAAAAACCCACGCTTGGCTCAGAGTCTCCTCATCATTGCCGCTAACCAAACCGCTCCAAACCCAAAGAAGGGTGAGCAATTTGTTTGCTGAATATTGTATTCTTTTACAGGTACCAAGAAGGAGAAGAAGAAATTCATGGTGTAGCGCGCAGAAGACGACGAAAGTAGAAGAAAGAACAGGTGGAAGCAGAAAGGCGTGAGAGGCAAGAAGGAGATGAAAAAATCTACAAAGCATAATCCATAGAGGGTGCCGCCGCTGGATGTATGAGATTAGGGTTAAAAAACCCTAATCTCCTCCATCCTTGTGCTCTTATACAACCCATTTATTTTTATTTTTATTTTTAGTTTCTATTTTTTAAGTCCAACCCTAACAATAAAAATTAAGTTCTTTTTATAAAAATTAAAAATAGACTCTTCCTTTTCTAAAATTAAAACCAACATTTTTAAATAAAATGAATAAAACAAACCCTTCTTTTAAAAAAAAAAATTAAAATAACACGTTTCTTTAAAATTAATTGCTAATTTTTAAATTAAATTCTAACACTTTTTTTTTAATTTACATTTCTAACTTTATATTTTTTAAAAATCTCTAACTTTTTTTCATTAAAATTTCTAACATTTTAAAATTCAAACCTTTCTTTTAATTTAACCCTAATCTTTTTTTCTTTTTTTTTTTAAACCAAATAAAATGCTAACTTTTTCTAAATTTCACCAAAAATAACTCTAATTTCCTTCCAACTCTTTTCTAATTACCTAGTTTCTCATCGTCCTAAAACATTCATCAGTCCATTTAATTATTCCTAACCTTTCCCGTTAAATCTTCACCTAACTTTCATCGGTTCTCGGTTGGCCTTGATTGTTAATCATATTATTTTCCATATTTATTTTTCATGGATGTAATTTATGCAAGGCAATTGTCGCTTGTATTCCATTTTTATTCTTGCATTTTTAGGTTGTAGTTTACGCGAGTATATCGTTGTTGTGCCTGTCCTTTACTGCTTTCGCACTTTCTCTTACTTTCTTATTGCTGTTTAATTATTTTGCATTATGTACCGTTAAACCCCTCCGAAGCATTAGGTCTATCCGTTTGACCGTCGAGTCAATAGTTCACTCCTTTGACCCATTCAAAACCCTAATTGCATAGGCGTCCTGTCGTGGACCAAAATACCCCTTTACCCTAGCGTTAGGTTAAGGAGTCGCCACACTTCGTTTTAGGATTTCCCGCCGTGGAATACCTATTTAACCTTTTTTCAAATTCAACTCTTTACAACGTAGAGATTGGAGTCGCCACACTCCACATAAGCGCTTCCTTAAGAACGCTTATTCCCCATTGAAACCTTGACCACAGTCAAGACGTTTCTAACCTCCCTTTCGAGGAGATCTACGATTACTCTGATTTCATCCCCTACCTCGGATACGTAGGCATAAGATGCGAGTCTTGGCGAGTAAACTTAGGACTAACCCTTAGGTCTCTCTGTCACTCTTAACCCTTAGCATATACCCTCAAGTAGATAATAAAGCAAAATAGAAAAACTTAAGCAAAAGGTTCCTTTAGAGTACTACAGAAGTTTAGGGTGCTAGTACCTTCCCTAAGCTTAACCAACCCCTTATCTAGGTCTCTCCCCGCATTGTTTATGATGCAAAAATTAGGTTTTCCTTCCTTTGACCTTTTCCTTCGGATAAATCAAAGACCGGTTGTGAACTAAAGATGCGATTCAAATTAATTAATAATTTGATATCCTATTCTCACCGTAATAGGTATGTATGATGAGATTGAGGAGGATGAGCTTGATACCCTAATTGGTCATGAAAATGATCGTAATGGAGAAGTCCAAGAACTTAATGATAAGTCTTTAGAAGATAAAAAGAGTGACAATGATGGCGAGGTCATGCAAAGTGGTTATGACAGTGATGATAGTAGTGGAGTTCTAAGAAAAAAACATTCAATTTTCAGACAGCCAAAAGACATGTCAAATTACAAGTGGAATGTGGGAATGTATTTTAGTTCAAAGGGTGATTTTAGGGAAGCAATAACATCTTATGCTGTGCAAAATGGTAGAGACCTAAGGTTTGTAAAAAATGACAGAGTTAGGGTAAGGGTTAAATGTACAGTTGGTTGTGAGTGGGAGGATTATTGTAGCAAGTTGTGAAATGAAGACACTTGGCAACTCAGGAAAGTAATTGACAAACACAGTTGTAGTAGAGAGTATAATGTGAAGCTGATGAGTACAAAGTGGTTGAGTAAAAGAACTCATAATAGCTTGAAAAACAATCTAACGTTGAGTATAAAGGATATCAAGGAGAAGGCACAAAAAAGTGGAATGTTAGGGTCAACAAAACCAAAGCTATAAGAGCAAAGATCAATGCCTGACTTACACCTTCATCTCAGACCAACAAAAGACAAGTTTTTCATTTATTCTTATGGTTTTATATTTTTCTATTCTGCTATTCCTATTATGCTATATTGTATGTTATGCTATATTGTTATGCTACATTGTATGTTATGCTATTGCAGGATCTAATACCTACTATGGATGAGCTATTGCCAATGGTGGAGCACAAGTTTTGTGTTAGGCACCTCTATAACAATTTTAGGAAGAGGTTTCTTGGAAAGATGTTGAGGGACATAATATGGAAGGCTGCCAAGTCAACATACCCACAAGCATGGGAAAGAGAGATGAAGGGAACGAGGGCCATCAATGAAGAAGCATTTAAACATATGATGAAGACCCCACCAAGGTTTTGGAGTAGATCTTACTTTAGGACTGAAAATAAACGTGATTATATTCTCAACAACATCTCTGAATCCTTTAATAGTGTCATTCTTGATGCAAGGGCAAAACCTCTAATCACTATGTTGGAAGACATCCGAATATACATGATGGAGAAATGGGCAAATAACAGAATGAGATTTGGTACTTTGAATGAGAATGATATATTGCCCAATATTAGAAAGAAACTTGATGTCACAAGCACATACACTAACAACTGGCTAGTAAGGTATGTACTATCAGCATACATTAATTATTTAGGATGTCTATAACATACAATCCAAACATGTGACTCATATATTTTTTTTGTTTAATTCTTTAGGATGTCTGATAAACATATATTTAAAGTAAGGCACTTTGAAAATCAAGCTGACAAATTTGTTGTGAACTTGAAAGATCATATATGTTCATGCAGAAGATGAGAACTCACAGGATTCCCATGTGTTCATGCTTTGTCTGTTATGAAGAGTAGGAATTTCAAAATTGATACTTACATTCCAGATTATTATAGGGTTTCAAGGTACAAGACAATTTATAAGCATGTGATCCACCCTGTTAATGGATCAAACTTGTGGGTTAAGACACCATATCCATATGTGCAACCACCCAAGTTCAGGAAGATGCCTGGTAGAACTAAAAAGAGGAGGAAACTAGAACGAGATGAAATTGATAGGTCTGATCGCAAATTGAGAAGAATATGTTTTATGGTGAAGTGTAGTAGATGTAAGAAAGCAGGACACAACAAGTCTACATGTAAGGACACAACAACTCAGACTACTCAACAATCAGCCCAACCCTCTCATACTCCAACTCAGACTGCTCAACAATCAGCCCAACACACTCATACTTCAACAACTCAGCCTACTTAACAACTAAGCCAACCCTCTTAGAACACAACAACACACACTAATAAGGGAACTTCTACTCCACAATCTAGCCAAGCGTCTCATACTTCTAAGGGAATCATTGCTCAGAAGACATGGACCTGCTAAAGGCAAGACACAAAAGCTGCTTGTTAGGAAGCCAACAAGACCTTTTGTACCACTTAGGCCTACAACTAGGTTGAGTGTTGCCAAGAATGTTGATGGCCCATTAACAAGGAGATCTACTCCAACAAAGAGGACCACATGAAAGAAGAACCTCTAGATATAATTAGGCTATCATGTCATGTGGAATCACTTTATATATTTTGATGTATAATTAGTTCATGTTTTTCTACCGCTGTTTAGAACATGTGTATTATAAGTTATGTATCCTACTGTTATTTGGAACATGTGTGGAATGACTTTATGTATTTTGTGGAACATGTGTATCAGTTTATGGGCATGTTATGAAATGGAACCTATCATAATGTTGTGTTAAAAGCATAACCTATTTATGGAATTGCTATGAACTTTATGTTAAAGGCAGAACCAACTTATAGGTCATAATGTTTATGGACCTGACATAATGTTGTGTTAAAAATGCAGACCAAGTTAAAAGCAGAACCAACTTTGACATGTCTATAACATACCAAGTAAACATAAAAACAGAACATACCAAATAGAATTTATAGGTCATTGTGTGTTATATAAAACACTTATAAATCATTGTGTGTTAAAATCAAGCTAATCTTTAACAAACCAAATATTGCATTCATGTAAAAATAACATAATCTTTAACAATGCAGACCAAGTTAAAAGTAGAACCAACTTTGACAGGTTATAACAGACCAAGTAAACATAAAAATAGAACATACCAAATAGAACTTATAAATCACTGTGTGTTATATAAAACACTTATAGGTCATTGTGTGTTAAAATCAAGCTAATATTTAACTATTACATTCATGTTGAACTGATACAATCCAAAACTAAAACTGATACATTCATGTTGAACTGCAAAAAGTAAAATTAAAAGAATCCAACTATTACATTCATGTTGAACTGATACAATCCAAACAAACCTTAATACCTTAAATAATTGTAACAACTAATACATTGATAATCATCACAAACATCAAACTCATAATCTTTTTCCACTTCATGACATTCTTCATTTCACTTTCAAGTTTCATCAACTTTTTCCCTAATTCTTCATTCTCTATTGTCACTTTTCAATGTCTCTTTTTACTTCATCAAGTCCTTTAGTTTCCACACCCAACCTATGCATTCAGAATTGCTCTTTCTCATCACCCACCTCCTCATAGAACCAACCAAAGAAACCATACTCAACTTGCATAGCTCCCTGAAATTTTCATTGTTTAGAGGTTACCTAAAATATGTAACTTAAGCAGAACTTATTAACAAATTAAAAAACCTTGCATACCTTATAATATGGACAACGCCAAAAAATTTTCCCCATATTTTTAACAGTAGTTGCCCTTTGAAGAACAACCATGTCTCAACAATGGCATATGAGCTTCCATCGTGGCCTACTACAAACATCTAAATCTCGACTTTCCTGTTTCAACATGGAGGGCGAACAACCAGATTTCATGCTTGTCAAAAACAAAAACCCTAGGTTAATTTTGGGATTTGGGATTGGGAAGGAGGAAGGATAACGAAAAAAAAATACCAAACATTATGGGAATGAGAGAAGGAAGGAGATGGAAACAACATGATAAAGATAACTTGCCAAGTCATATGCCACATACACAAAATAAACGGACGTTTGGGGATAACTAATAGTGAGGACTCAATTGACACAATTTTAAAAGTTAAAGGACCAACTTGCCATTTTTTAAAGTTAAGGGACGAAAAGAGGCATTTCCATTTGTAACACTATGTATGATTTATGTATAATATTACGACATATAAGACCCTTTAATCGAATTTCGTTATTGTAAAGCCATGATGTGGTATCAAGAGATGATGAAAAAACATTGTCATTCAACAAATCCCAAAATTTCAATGTGTTGTAGAAATAGAAAGGTTGAACTCCCGCTACTTAAACAACCTCCAGAGTTATTATCAAATCTTCTATTTGATCAAGACTCTATAGTTAGTAGGAAGTTTCAACAACAAATTCTCATTTATAACGTGATGTTTGCCTTCATATCACCAAGTGTAAAGTTGGATAATCTGCCATCGAATTGGTAGTTTTTTTGCCCCTTGAAGGTCAACCACCAAAATTTGCACAACTATATATTAATGACACTGAAAACAAAGTCCAACATAGGATGCAAGGCCTACGATATATATTTACTCCGTCACTTATATTATTTTACAACAACAACTTCATGATATTTTGCTACGACATTTTTTTTCATTTGTTCCCTTTAGTCTCATATATTCAATGTTAACTCAATACTTTTGCTTTACATGTTTAGGAATACAAAAAACATTGATCTCTTGATTGTACATCAATTGTATGATATGCTTTATGAACATAACACTCATGCAAGAAGTTTTTAGATGGCCAAACAAGACTATCTAATGTAGTATTCAGAACTTGAAATTGAGACTCATTTCTCATAGAACCACATATGAAAAAATATATAACCAACCAACCATATCAAAAGCGGATGCATTAACTATTGGTGATGTTGACACATCAGAAAAAGGGATATAATCATGCAAACAAATAGAGGGAAACTTCGTAGAATTGATGAGTCCCATGCAAGTTACTTGACTTATTAATTTTCATTTATATTTCCATATGGTGAAGATGGCTATAGGCATAACACAACTCACAGAGACTTAGACCTATTCCAAGACAACAATATGAATAAACTTACAATAAGGGAATGACTTTCATTTATGAATAAACTTACAATAAGGGAATGACTTTCATTTCTGATTCAAAACAGGTCAAATGAAGCAAAAACTTGGTTGTCATCATGAAGACTATTCCAACAATTTTTGTTTGATGGCTACACAATGTTAGAACCTGAGAGATTACAATGGATCCGTAAAAATCAAGAAAATTTAAGAGTGTCTAAGTACAACAATCTAAATGAAGAAGGTGATCAAAGTTAAACACCAAATTCAAACACAGGGAAAATAGTGGTATTGACATTGTCATTTGTTGGTGGTAGTAGGTTTATGGATCAATTGTACTATAATGGGATGTCTATTTGTAGTAAGACAGAGTTTTCTAATTCGTTTATAACATTTACTTACAATCCTAACTGGTATGAGATACAAAGATTACTTGGACATCTTCAATTGAAACCACAAGATATGCCATATGTGATTTCCATAATATTTAAAATAAAGTTTGATCAATTGCTATCAGATTTAACAAAGAAGAGTGTGTTAAGCAAATGATTTGCATGTAAGTTCTTAATTTTTACTTTTACTTTTCCTCTAATCATCTGGTGGTAAGACTGACTAATTATTTCTTATTCATTTTAAAATATATATACTATTGAGTTTCAAAAGAGAGGGCTGACACATACACAAATTTTTTTCATCCTTCTAACAAATATTCAAAACTTGGAGATATTAACAAGACCATTAATATTGAAGTATCCAATCCAAAACTTGGAGATATTAACAAAACCATTAATGTTGAAGTATCCAATCCTTTTGAAGGACTTAAAAAGTTATACAATTTAGTTAAAGCTTATATGATTCATGACCCTTATGCTTTGACAAATTAAAGTTCACCTTGCATGAAAGACAAAAAAAAATGTTTCAAATATTACTAAATAAAATTTCAATATTCATATATAGTTTATCAAATGGTTATCACGTCTATAAGATTATTATTATTATTATTATTATTATTATTATTATTATTATTATTATTATTATTATTATTATTATTATTATTATTATTATTATTATTATTATTATTATTATTATTATTATTATTATTATTATTATTATTATTATTATTATTATTATTATTATTATTATTATTATTATTATTATTATTATTATTATTATTATTATTATTATTATTATTATTATTATTATTATTATTATTATTATTATTATTATTATTATTATTATTATTATTATTATTATTATTATTATTATTATTATTATTATTATTATTATTATTATTATTATTATTATTATTATTATTATTATTATTATTATTATTATTATTATTATTATTATTATTATTATTATTATTATTATTATTATTATTATTATTATTATTATTATTATTATTATTATTATTATTATTATTATTATTATTATTATTATTATTATTATTATTATTATTATTATTATTATTATTATTATTATTATTATTATTATTATTATTATTATTATTATTATTATTATTATTATTATTATTATTATTATTATTATTATTATTATTATTATTATTATTATTATTATTATTATTATTATTATTATTATTATTATTATTATTATTATTATTATTATTATTATTATTATTATTATTATTATTATTATTATTATTATTATTATTATTATTATTATTATTATTATTATTATTATTATTATTATTATTATTATTATTATTATTATTATTATTATTATTATTATTATTATTATTATTATTATTATTATTATTATTATTATTATTATTATTATTATTATTATTATTATTATTATTATTATTATTATTATTATTATTATTATTATTATTATTATTATTATTATTATTATTATTATTATTATTATTATTATTATTATTATTATTATTATTATTATTATTATTATTATTATTATTATTATTATTATTATTATTATTATTATTATTATTATTATTATTATTATTATTATTATTATTATTATTATTATTATTATTATTATTATTATTATTATTATTATTATTATTATTATTATTATTATTATTATTATTATTATTATTATTATTATTATTATTATTATTATTATTATTATTATTATTATTATTATTATTATTATTATTATTATTATTATTATTATTATTATTATTATTATTATTATTATTATTATTATTATTATTATTATTATTATTATTATTATTATTATTATTATTATTATTATTATTATTATTATTATTATTATTATTATTATTATTATTATTATTATTATTATTATTATTATTATTATTATTATTATTATTATTATTATTATTATTATTATTATTATTATTATTATTATTATTATTATTATTATTATTATTATTATTATTATTATTATTATTATTATTATTATTATTATTATTATTATTATTATTATTATTATTATTATTATTATTATTATTATTATTATTATTATTATTATTATTATTATTATTATTATTATTATTATTATTATTATTATTATTATTATTATTATTATTATTATTATTATTATTATTATTATTATTATTATTATTATTATTATTATTATTATTATTATTATTATTATTATTATTATTATTATTATTATTATTATTATTATTATTATTATTATTATTATTATTATTATTATTATTATTATTATTATTATTATTATTATTATTATTATTATTATTATTATTATTATTATTATTATTATTATTATTATTATTATTATTATTATTATTATTATTATTATTATTATTATTATTATTATTATTATTATTATTATTATTATTATTATTATTATTATTATTATTATTATTATTATTATTATTATTATTATTATTATTATTATTATTATTATTATTATTATTATTATTATTATTATTATTATTATTATTATTATTATTATTATTATTATTATTATTATTATTATTATTATTATTATTATTATTATTATTATTATTATTATTATTATTATTATTATTATTATTATTATTATTATTATTATTATTATTATTATTATTATTATTATTATTATTATTATTATTATTATTATTATTATTATTATTATTATTATTATTATTATTATTATTATTATTATAGATTAATAGATTAAAAGATGTTTAAGAATTAAAATTATATTCAAGGTTATAGATATGGTTTGGTCTCTACTTAAGAAACTCCATTCATAGAGAAGAAAAAGAAGAAGAATGATGGTCAAATCTATCCAGCTTCAACTATGTGGCCTTGTTACCCAACGCTGGTCTCTAAAACCTCGAACTTCCCTTTCATTCTCATCACTATCTTCACTTTCCCAAATTTCAAACCCTAACCCTAACCCCTCTTTCAAACTCCTTCCCACCCCTCGCATCACTCGATTAACACCGTTTCGTGCTTCATCGTCGCTTCAATCTTCCGTAAGTTCTCTCTCCCCGTTTCCAATAACCTTCAATTTATTCATTATAATGATTTTGGTGAAACAGCATCAGAGTCTTAAGAGTTTTTGACCTATATATTTATGTAGTTAATTATTGATGGTAATTAATAATGTAGGGAAATGTTCGAAGTATCAAGTTCTGTCAGTGGTGTGGCGGTTCAACTAAACATGATATACCTGATGGTGAAGAAAAATTGAGAGCTATATGTACAGTTTGTGACAGGATTGCTTATCAAAATCCCAAAATGGTAACTGTTACTGCCTAGAATACCTATCTGTAGCTTCTGTTTGATTCAATTCAGGACTGTGTGAAGTAATATTGATGTACTTTTGTGCGTTCCGCAGTAACTTGCTTGAATGTGCACAAATGTGTAAGTAGAGTAGAAATAAGCATAGGTTTGGGTTGCAAATCCAAGACCTTAGTCTGTGAGTACAAATTTGGGTATGATTGAATTTGTGATATAGGATAGAATGAAGTGGAATGAATAGACTAGTAAGGTTTGAAAAAATGGATGTTATTCAGTTATATTTCTCATTCCATGGATCCAAAGATAAATCTGAGTGTCTGACCAGTTTACTTCCTGTAGGCCTTTTTTTTAAGATAAATTTGGAAGGTATTTTGTAAGAATATATCCTTGAATAAATCATAAGGTTATCACTATATAAGCTTATAGGCTCAACATCAAATGTATGTTGATATGCTTAAATCTTTAAATAGGTCAAACAAATATATGATTTTAGCATAATATAATTAGGCTTCAAAATATGCCTATTTTAGCTAAACAAGCTTTAAATAACTAATCTAAACCTGTCTTATGTAGTGTAAATAAGTATGATCTATTTGATGTTGGATATGCTGATATAGATTAGACCATAGGCACCTCATGGTCTGACTTATTTTCTTCCCGACTTGCAAGTTGCAAGATCGTTGGTTGCCATACAAAAAGCTTATTACTCGTTGCTGCACCATGAAATTGATTTTTGTTGTTCTTCCATGTGTAGTGTGTCAAAAGTATTTTTCTGATAATTTCGTAGTGTCTGCTCACCAAAAATCATATTCTTAAGTTTGGATAGGACCTTAATGTGCTATAATCAGTGTAGATACGACATTAGATAGAAATTACTATTTTTTCCAATAATATTTTTATTTTATGAAAAAGATGAAATCATGCTCAACTGAAGTTTTCTCTAGGAGTTTGCGGCTCCTACTGTAAGTAGCTAAACAGCCCTGTGGATAACCTAAATTTCCACCCAATATCTGATTGTTTTTTATGGTTGCATTGTGGTATACTATACACAATATAACATATATAGAGTTATTTTAGACACAAGTGTTGATTGTTAAATTAATTTTGTGCTTTTTGTTGGATTCTTAAAATACATTAGAAGTGGATTTTGAGAAAAGACAGTAGCAACCTAGTATTGCAAAGTTCCCATTATGGCAAGGTTCAAGGAAGGGTTTGGACCCTTTGACAAAAGGAAGCATGATTTTTTTTCCCTCTGCGTTCATTGCTTCAGCTTTAGGAATTTTTTTAATAAAAATAAATTAGTGTGATGCATGAATTTGATAGTTGATACTGAAATGAATGTTGGGGTTTAGGTATCTGCATATAACACTCTTTAAGTTCATCTGCCTATCACTTTTGTTCTCTGAAGTAATCCTTTTTCCTAAAACACTTAATGATGATGCAAAACAAATAAAGATCTGGCGGAGCCGGAGTATCGTATGTTTTTGAATGTATTCTTTGACTTGTTCGGAAATTGACTCTGGTAGTTATATACTGTTTATCATAGCACTTATTTTTTTCATTTATTTTTTACAAGACTGTATGACTAACTACTTTGTTCTGAACATGGCATGATATTTGGCTGGCAAGTAGGTAGTTGGTTGCCTCATTGAACATGATAATAAAGTCCTCCTTTGCAAGAGGAATATTCAACCATCTCATGGTCTTTGGTATGAATCAATATTTTATTAAACTACATATTCTCATTGTATCTGGTTATGTACAGATTAGGTTCCTTTCCCGGAACTATCATAATCTAAATGCTAATAAATTTATCATAATGATGAATATTGTATCTCTTTTCATCAGTGAGCTATGTTAATTTCATATTTTGGTATCAACAAGGACGCTTCCCGCTGGCTATTTGGAAATCGGAGAGTCAGCTATGGAAGGTGCCGTAAGGGAAACAAGGGAGGAAGCAAATGCAGATGTAGAAGTAATTTCTCCCTTTGCTCAATTGGACATTCCTTTAATTGGCCAAGTGAGGACTGTTGAAGAAACTTTGATTTATTTTCTGTTGTTTGTTTATTTTTGTTGATTCTCTTGACTAGGTTTTTTACGTTGATTATCCCATGTTTGTGGCAGACATACATGATATTCTTAGCAAAGCTGAAGAAGCCCCATTTTTCACCTGGTCCAGAATCATCAGAATGCCAACTTTTTTCAGTTGATGATATACCTTTTAATTCTCTATCCTTTTCATCAATGGTGGTTACCTTGAGTTTGGTATGTTTCATCTATGACATTTCTGTCCTTTATTTTATGTTGCCTACTCATATTGTTTCTCATGGCCACAGTATGTTGAAGATATCAAGGCTGGCAAACCCAAATTTCATTATGGAACCATTAACAAAAGGTTTTTTTCTTTCTAAATACATGATGTTTCCCCCTTAACTTTATATATGGTTTGGTTGGTTTGAGGGATGGAAACTATGCCCCCTGGTATACGAGACAAGTAGAAAATTTTGTTGGTCATTGATATAAATATAAGAATCACAGTACATCTTTTAAGTGTATTAATTATTGAAATTCCTTTTATAGCCTCTAATTTACTGTGAATTTATTTTACCTAGAAATCTGTCTCCCTATGCCAGTGTCTTTCATTTGTTATATTCTTAAAAAAAGTTAGTATTGACAATTTTGAGTTAAAAAAGTTAGTATTGACAATTTTGAGTTAAAAAAAGTTAGTATTGACAATTTTGAGTGTGTTTCTTTGTCATTGTAGTTTAGTCTTTTGTTTATTATGAATATGGTTGAAGAGGGAGTATTTAAGTTTTAGAAAAAAATTAATTTGCTTTTATTTTAGATTGAAATGTATTAGCCTGGTTAAGGAAATACATTTCAAATGGTTATATTTTGGTTGGTCACTTGGCTCATGAGTCATGACTGTTTGAGGTCCAGTCTGTCCTGCTATAAATGTAAGCAGATAATTAGGACCAACTATATTTATGTTTGTTTCGGCTACCATAAGAATCAACATGAGAATAAAATAAGTGTATCAGAGAGATGTGGATGTTGCGTTGGATGTAGCGTTGGATGTATGGAAAGACTACACGATTAAGGTTAGAAACGACAGCATTAGAGAGTGATAGCACCTATAGTAAAAAAATGGTAGAAAATACGCTTAGGTGGTTTGTGCATGTAGAGAGAAGACCTGTAAATTCTGTTGCAAGAAAAGTAGATCAGATGGAGAAGAGTCAAACAACTAGAGGTAGAGGAAGACTTAGAAAAACTAAAAGAGACACTATTAAGAAAGATCTCGAGATTAACAAATTAGATAGAAACATGGTTTTGGATAGAACATTATAGCGGAATTTGATCCATGTAGTCGATCCCACTTAGTGGGATAAGGCTTGGTTTTTGTTGTGGGCTAGCGGCTTTCTTATTTTTTCTCAAATGCTAATTCATGAAATCAATGTGTTTTCTTGTGAACATAACCATGTATGTCTAGAGATGCCATCTGACCCCAAGGCTGTTTTTTGTAGTTTCGTTGAATATTTATGATACATTGCTACCTATACCTCTATTCCTACTCATCTTGTTTGGTTTTGTCTTGATATTTGTTGTTAGACCGGGTACAAGTCCTTCTGATATCCGTGCCTACACACTGGATCATCACATGTACACATGAAACATGATAAACGGGTTAGTTCCCCATGTTATATTGCAATATTAATATTTGTGTGTACATTACAATGATTTTAAAGTTACCATTCATTGTTATCCCTAAAGATCTGACAGAGTTCTTTAGTTTAAAGTCACCATTCATTGTCATCTCTAAATATCTGACAGAATTCTTCAAGCATGTTGCTTGTGGAGGCCAATAATACACCTATTATCATGATCTTTCAAAATATTTTGCAGGTTGCAGTAAAGTCAGTGGATATTTGAAGATTGTTACTAGAAGAAATTTAAAATCTGCTAGCCAGAAGATTGCTGTGTCTTCTGCAGAGACCTGAGCATTCCTGGCTTAAGTTTACCATTTGTCAAAAGACAGATAGACAGACAGTGTTTCTGTTTCAGTTCAAGAAACAATCCTTGTGCTTGATGCCAGCAAATTCCTGGAGGATTCTTAGACGATTTGCTATTGTAGGAATAAGATGTAGATTTGTTTTTTGGCCTAATGGCTTCGCCAAAATTGTAACCACATTTTTCAAGATAAATGAAATTCTATTTTAGTTGTTTCCTATTTTCCAAAACGATATTTTGTTTAGAGAGCTAACCTAATTGGATGGGAAGATTAAGATTGTGTCAAAAACCCTAGTAATTCGTTTCTTTTTCTATTCATTCAATCGCTGCTGGTTTTTTTTTTCTTTTCCTTGTTCTTCCTCTTTGCTCATCATCATCATCTCGGTTCCTCTTCGATTCTTCATCTTCCATTGCTCATCATCATCATCATCTCTGTTCCTCCATTGCTTCAGCCTTTAGGTATTTTGCTCTGTTTCATCTGCTTCTTTCCTCTTCTACTTTCTCTGTTTTCTATTTTATTGTTCTCTTCTGTTTTTTCTTCAACAGTCATAACGACTCCTCTATGAACTCTACTCAACTATTATCATCCAAGAATATAAAAGAAAAGCAAACAAGCTTCAATGATACTTGTAATAAGAAAGCAAGAGCGTACATAACTCGTTTCTTTTATCAGAATGAAATTGATTTCAATGGTGCAAATTGATGGTTGAAGCAATTGGTAAGACAGCTCCATCTCTACCACCTCCATCTTCTTCGTTTAGGTCTAAGTCAAAAGCAAAAGTGGTAGTAATAAATGATGAATTTGTTGATTACAAATATATTGGAGGATCAAGAGGATCCTAGTGGCGGAGAAAGTGCAAAAGTGGTAGTAATAGATGATGAAGTTGTTGATTAAAAATATATTGGAGGATGAAGAGGATCCTAGTGGCGGAGAAACTGATGATGAAGACTTAGATTTTAGATGTTTAAGGGTTTTTTTTAATTTTTTTTTTTGTTTTTTTAATTTTTAATTTTATTGCTATTTGAAAGTATGTTTGGAATGTTTTGCTAAAGACTTATATAATTAGAAGTATGATATTATGAGTTTTTTTCTTTTTCTTTTAATATTTTAGTGTCCGCGTTGCTATAATAGCGTCCGCTCATGTCACGCTCCTTTCTGATTATCAACATAGTGTTAAGTGGAAATGCAGCTGCTGACTGACTTTCAAAACCAAAAAAGAGTTTGGAGAAGTGCAAATGCAACAATTTGAGGCACTTATATAAGTTCTTAAAATTTGACTTCAGATTGCAAGTTTCAAAAGTAAAAAAGCTTTGAAAGTTAAATTTGACCTGCATTGAAATTTATTTGACAGCTTTACACGTAGATACAAGGTGAGACAACAAACTAATATCTGAAGCAAATATATTGTCAATCAACGGTTTGAAAACAGAAAAGAAAAATGTTATTCAATACAAATAAAAGGATTATTCTCATATATCATAATCTCATTCATTGACAATATCAATCTCTAAAGGAAGGGTGTCAGGTCGGATGTTAATTTCAACAACAACGATTTCATGTCTACTCGCATACATAGGTGAAATTAAGGTAAGAGGAAAGATGTGATGTTACGTCTCTTGGATAGGGAGACAAATACGATACTATATTTACAAGCAATAGGATAACCCATATCAACAGTCATCATCCATTTATCAATACCATGAGCACCCAAGTGTTCTACTCGTGATGCATTCCTAACTAAAGAGGCTGTGTCATAGAACAAGTTGGAAAACAAATGAGGGTGTCGATAAACTTGAGTATCTAATTGCGTTCGAATCAAAGTTGTGAGTCCGTGACTCTTTGCCCCATCAAAGTAAAGTTGCAATAGCCCGGAAACCCCAATTTCCATCGTCACCCACATCAACAATGTCATCAATGTATGGATGTAAGAAATTAGGAAACTAAGACAAGTAAATATCTCTCGAAGATGCGGTGGATGATTAGCTTCTACTCTCCAAAGTACTGAAATATGTCTTCAACTCTTCACAACCAGCTTCTAAATTTAACTACGTACCACTTTTTTCATGAATGACTTCATGCCCTTCAATGTGTAACTTTTTCCAAAATACATGAATTGATTCAAAAGAAATATGTTTGTCTTGTATTTGAAAATCAGCAAGTTGACACGCACACGGTAACCCATGTTGTTGCGGTGAGAATCAGATATCAAGCTATTAATTAACTTGAATCACAAATCTTTGAGTTCGCCACCGAGTTTTGATTTATCCAAAAGGAAAGGGTAAAGAACGAAAAAAAATCCTAATTGCACTGTAAAAACAATGTGGGAGATCTAAGGTTCGGGGGTTGGTTATACCTATTGAAGGTGCTAGCATCCTAAGCATCAGTAGTATTCTACAGGAACTTCTTATTTTATTAGTGTTTTATCTGTTATCTATTATATATATGATACAGGGTTTAAAGGAGACCTAAGGGGTTAGTCCTAAGTATGCTCGCAAAGACATTGCATCTCGTGCCTACGTATCCTGACGAGAATAGAATCAAAGCATTCGTAGTTCCCCCCAACGAGGGTGAAGAACTTCTAATTATGGTCAAGGTTCCAGGGGAGAAGTAAGTATCTATGGCAAGATACTTACATGGAGTGCGACGACTCCAAACATAAAGCTAACTTGAAAGGGAAAGATAAGTAAGTGTCCATGGCAGGAACTTACGTGAAGTACAACGAATCCTAGTCGTAGGACTAGGATGAAGGGAAGGAAAGTAAAATAAGTGTCCACGACAGGAACTTATAGGGAGCACGATGACTCTAATCCTAAGGCTAGGATATGGGTGTAAAAGAGAATGTTCATGGCAGGACGCTTACGTGGAGTGCGGCGACTTCGATCCTAAGGCTAGGATGAAGGGTAAGAACTTAATGCTATGACCTAAGATCAAGTTTTAACATGAAACTGACCTAACATCGTCATGCAAGAAAATTCATCCTAAAGTCTATCTTGATTCAATTAGTCGAGGATTAAATTGAATCAAGAATATCCTAAGGGAAACACAGCAAACCAAGATCGTCAATGATTTGTATCACGACGTAATTTAAAAAAAAGGTTAAATGGAAACTTACTTAATCAATTGAATAAAATCCAAATTACTAAAAAACATAATTATTACTCAACAAATAAATATTAAATCCGAACTAGAGAAAAAGATAATTGAAATTAACCTAAAATAAAAAATTAAATTAGAATAAAAAATATTGTTTTGTTTTTTTCTTTTCCTTTTTTAAAAATGAGACATGGGCCAGGCCCATCCATTTGGCAAAAAAAACAAAAATTTGAATATTCAGATATGCGGTAAAAGAGAAGAAATGGTTGAGATTACCTGTCGGAGTTCGTCCGACGCATCTTCGACGATAGTATTAACACGAGAAAACCAGAGAATTTTATAGGTTGCAATTCGCGATTCTTTCCCTTCTTTTCTCATGCGTGTGTTGCTGCTATTTTTTTTTTATTGTTTCGATTCGAACCGTGTATGGTGTTTATGACATTGTTTTATTTTTTCAAAACCGTACCTTGCTTGTCCATCCCGTGAATTGATGCCTTCTGCAATTTATAGGCTTCACTTTTAATTTCGAAAATCAATGTGAAATAATGCTGCAAATTTTTGTGTTGCATGTGTGGTGAAAATATTTCCATTTTGATTTAAGCATGTTAGAACATGTTTACTGTTGTTTTTGGAAAGTATTTGAATGTTGTCTAAACATGTTTGGAGAATAGAAATTGATGATGAGGAACATGTTCTGATATTTTCCTTTTTAAGTTCAATATGTATGTGAATGCTTTTGGAAATGTATCAGACAAATCGATCATGTTTTGGAAATGATTTTACATTCGTCTTAAACACGTTTTGGATTGTGTTTAGACATGTTTCTTTGGAAATTAAATAACTCTTGATTCTCATTTATGCTTTATAATTTTCCTTCTTGTAAAAAGATATTATGACTTGTAATAAATCTTTGTGCCTGTCATACCCTAAATTTTACCCTTAGATTATTAGGTTCATTTTGCATTCCATCTCATTCTGCATTGCATTTTATCTAACCGCTAACCGGTTTGCCACAGTCTGTTGGTTTTGCAGGAAAATCACACTGTGTGCGATTTAATTTATGAAGGGAAAATGGTCATTAATTCACAGTCTGCCGACAAGTTATGAAGCTAAGTCGTCATCAGGAATTCCTCAAATGATTAGGGTTTCAATATCCAGGTCATGTGATTTTATTTGAGAATGAGCTGAATTTTACGACAATATGGACGTCAGGATTCTCGTGACATATTACATTTTATTCGAGAGCCAAAATTTAGTCGTCAATTGGATTTCAGAAATGTTGTTTGCTTCCTAAAACATATGGAGCTGAGTGTCTTGCAATATAAGTGGATTCAGGTTAAATCAGTGCTAGAATTTGCTTTGAAAGATTTATT
Organism: Lathyrus sativus; assembly: GCA_963859935.3. Taxonomy (NCBI): domain Eukaryota; kingdom Viridiplantae; phylum Streptophyta; class Magnoliopsida; order Fabales; family Fabaceae; genus Lathyrus; species Lathyrus sativus. The sequence goes on along the minus strand of OZ012737.1, from coordinate 602,905,805 downwards.
CTAGCAGACACACGTTTTCCTGCTTTCTGCTACTTACCATTCGATTTTAAAGGAACGGTGGAATTTCGGTTCGCGTTGAATTTATAAGGAATATCTGTGGGTTTGATCATGATTGTCAGTCGAGTTGATTCAGGTTAAAGAGTTAGATTATTCGAGATATAACTTGAATTTTAAATGCGGAGGGAAGTTCGTTTTGCCGTTTAACTGGATTTCTCTGTTTATTTGTTCAAGGCCATATTCACCGATTTTTTTATCCGATACGATTTAATTTGCCATGGGAGTTGTTTGAACTCAGGAGTTACGTCAGATGAAATTTAATGCTAAGTTGTGCGGGATGTCTAGCTGTCGAAGTCGGACTTTGAAACGCTAAATTTTTAGTCAGAAGAATTTGGTCAGAAAAATTCATGTTATTGAAAATTGGACCTCTCTGTTTATCTGGTCACGGGCACTATTCACCATTTTTCATTATCGAGTACGGATTAATCGTCAGGGATTAGTTTCGGACTCAACAGTTGCGTCGCATTTAAATTGGGCAAGATGTTTAATTGTCAAATTCGGAGTTTGGAACTTCAAAGCTTAATCAGGTGAATTTAATCAGATGATTTTGATCGGGTGAACTTAATCAAATAAATTTAGTCGGTTAAGTTTAATCAGATGAATTTATTCGGAGAAATTTGATCGGAGAAATAGATTCAGGTTATTAAGAAATTTGAATTTATTCAAATTCTATATATTTTTATTACATTATGCTTCAAGGTACAAATTCAATCTTAATTAAACCCTAATTGTCCTAAATTTCCTAATTTTTCTAAAATTGTCTCTGCGTCCAATTCTTCAACCTTCGACTTTTCAAACCTGCAAAAAAAGCCGACAACAGATGAAAACAATTGTTAAATTGTTAGAATCAATCAAAAATGATTTTTGTTTGTGATTTCGATATCCTCAGTTAAATTTCATCATCGGGTACGTCGGGAGGGGCAACAAATAAATACCGCCGCATCCCCCGACTTTTATTTTCCGACCCCAACACGACCCGACAGTAATCTGTTCATAATTTATTACAAGAGAGAGAAAAAGTGATTTTTGGAAAAGTGCTTTTTGGAAAAATTGATTTTTCTTGTTCAATGCCAAACAAGTCATAAAGAAATTCCCCAAAATTCATTAGAATGGATGTCCAAATCCAAAGTGAAGAAATGCTATCCAGTTCAGCAAAAACAACTTCCGCAAGCTCGCTACAACCAAGGCAAGATCAAACAAACTCTCCAAACAAAACGCAAAGCTTTTGCTCCAAAACAAATTAAACAAGATTTCCTGAAAAATCGCAACAAATCCAACAACAAAGCCAGAAAAATCGTGAAAAATCATAACAACATCACGTAATCCAGGCCCAAAAATCAAACGAAGAATAATATAAGAACATGTAAGCATCAGAGAAGATCATCAAGGGTTCAGGGGTCGAAATCAAGAACAGAAGAGCAAAAACATCATCGGTTCATAAAAAGAGCATCAAGAACGAATTCGGAGTTCAGAAATCAAGAACAGAAGGGGTTCGTCATCACCCGGATCCATCAGCAAGCAAAATCAGCAGGCAACAAAACAAACGGCGGCCGTAAATCACTACCACCGCGTCATCACCACCAGAACGAAATCACCGCCATTACCGCACAACTTTTCATCCGTCAATCTCAGAAATATCAATCATTTGGTAAGAGTTCCCCACGTATTGGGGTTTATTATCATGTTTTTACTACAGGAAAAGAGAGGGGCGAACCAGAGGAGAAGAGGGGCGAACCGCCATGGAAACAAAGGAGAGGAGAAAGAGTTTTTCATAGCAAGAACAAAGAGGATCCGCGCCGCATGGAGAAGAAGGTGGAGGGTTCAAAACCCTAGCAGCTCAACATCAGCAAATATCCCCTTCCTCCTTTTATTTGTTTTTTCTTTTTATGTTTTTTATTTATTTTTTAGTTTAATTAAACTAATTATAATTCTAAAAAAATAAATGTCAATCCTAATTAATTATTTTAATTAAACTTAAAAATTAAAAATCTATTTTAAAAAAAAACTTCAAATTAAAACTTATTTTTTAAAACCAAATTAAAACTTTTTTAAAAAATCAAATTAAAACTTTTTTTTTAAAACCTTTTTAAAAAAAAAACTTAATATTAAAACTCAAATTTTAAAATTTTAATTTGGAAATTAAATTACTTTAATTAACCGATTAATTTTTTATAATTTAAAATTAAATTCTAACAAAAAAATAACTTAACATTTATAAATTGGAAAAATCATTTTTTAAAGCTAAGACTTTTTTTTAAAAACAAAACCTAGCATAATTAAAAATTAATTTTAAAAATTAAAACTCTTTTGTAAATTAACACTAAAACTTCTAAAATAAGGACTACTATTTTAATTGCACAACTTTTTCTTAAAAACCTGTTTAACCAAATTTTCAAACGTTTCGTTGAATTGTCGCTTAATTGCGTATTTGATCACTTGACCTTGTCCCGTTTATTTTCGTCTAGTTTTTATGTCGTTCCTTTCTTATTTCTCAGTTTTACTTGTTTATTAATCCTTTATTTTCCGTATTTCATTTTCATGGTTGTAATTTATGCGAGGACATCGTCGCTTTTTAATTCCGCTATTATGCTTACTGTCGCTACCGCGAAAATAAGGTGCCGGCAAAACAGAAGAGTCGCCACCTTTCGTTATTTATCCCTCAGAGTGGGAAAGGAAACGATCAGAAAAACCTGACGAAAAAGGTATAAGACAAGGTCATCGCAACCATTGTCTGGGTTCGGGAGTCGGTTACGCAAGGGGAAGGTATTAGCACCCCTCACGTCCGTCGTACTCGACGGGATCCACGCTTGTTGTGTTTACTGGACGAGTTGGTTTTATCTATCTACCTATCAAGACTGGCTTAAAAAGAAAAGAAAAATGACTCGGCAAAGCGTCGCACTTTATGCCTACGTATTCCCATCAGAGAATGAGAAATTAGAGTCAACGTAGTTCGCCTAACTACGGGTTACGGGGAAGGTGGCTCTCCAATACATCAGTATGGTGCCTACGTACTCTCAACAGGCTTGAGAGATCAGAGCTTACATAGTTCGGGGTAATACAGGTTACGGGAATTCAGATTCATCTGTTTTATCGAGTAGGGTTAACAAACAGTTCCAGCAGTTTGGTGTACGCAGCTCGACCTTTGGAGACTTAGACGTTACCGTTTATGGTAGAACTGAGAGTTAACGACACTCTTTTCTTCAGAAAAGCTTCCTTTGAATTATGGGCCCACGGGGCAAAAAGGTTTGAAGTTTGTTTTCTGTCTTTTACGGAAGAACTGTTTTTTATGGTGTTTGCAATTTCAATCGCACTAAAGACTATGACCTGAGAGTGAATGCGTCGCATGTCACCCAAAGGGTGCCATACTAAACATCCAGACTGTTGAAAAGAAGCTCTCCAACAATCCTTTCTCAGATAGCTTAAGGCTCGTAACGTACGAAAGAAATCATTCATGATTACTGTATCTTAAGCTGTTTTGAGATGAGAAGAGAACAGACTCAACTAAAGGGAGACTATCAAGTCCTAATGTTGTCATGCCAAGGATTCATCCTATGGTTGAAGTTTGAAACAAGGAACTCCTAGAAGTTATCATGCATAGGTTTCAACCTAAAGTTCTAATCATCACTTCCTTATCAAAGGATGTGAGATTCCTAAGGGATCATATCAATGATAAACAGAAACAGATAAAGCATCCGCTTAAACAGTAAACAGTAGACAGTAAAATGCATGCAATGCAAGTGAGGGAGGAAATGTGTGTGGGGCATCAACCTCCACAAGCTCATCTCAACCTCAAGCCAGAATGAATAATAGTAATCCTACAGGAAAAATAAAATGCTGTCAAGCAAAATAAGAGCAACTGTAATCATACAGAAGGAATAACCTGCTATCAAGCAGACACAAACCACATGAGCAAGGGAGCAGGGCTCTACCGAATACCCGCAAGCAAAGCCATACAGTAAAAATACAAGCAGAGGGAGCAACTAAACCTCTAGTGTAATCATGCTCCTAGATTAAAGTCAGTCTAGATATGAACTTCTTCTAATGCATCAAGCAAGTCAAACAAGGCACATAAGCACAACAAAGAAAACAGACAAGAAAGAAAGCAGATCAACCCCTCTTTCAATTCCAAGCTTCAGCTCTTCTAATAGCACTTCAGTCTTCAGACTTCAATCACCCTTCAAGGCTATCATCTTTCATGACAAGTATCAACTTGTTTCTCCAGGGTCTCAATCCATCAAACATAAGTATCCACTTGTTCTCTCTTCTTCAAGCTTTAGCTCTTCAGCTGCAATGGCAATGCTCAAGGAATCATCCTCTTCCACACTCTTCAATGAAGTCCTCATCTTCAAACTCAAGTCCAACATCTTTCAAGATACTCAAACCAGAAGACAATTGATTGAACAGGATGAGTGGAAATGATAAACAGCTTACTGACAACCAAAGGAAGCCTGTAAGGGTTCATCATTATGAGAGACTGGTTCCCTCAAAGTTCTACTTCCCAGATAAAGCCACTCATCCCTCCAAAGGAGGGATGTGAATATCTTAGAAGGACTTTTAGTCATTGGGAGGAATGGAAGCACAAGATGCTTTCCATATTTGTGAAAGAAGTCATTCTAGTTCTAAGGCTCTCCCTATGTCTCCTACCTCCTAAATCTTCATCAGGCAACTTCAGGAACAAGCAAATCCAAGCTCCAAGCAACTTCAAGCATCCTCACCTTGTCTTCAACTTGTCTTCAATCTCAACCAAAGGCAAACAAAGCAAAACCCTACTCTAAGGGAACTAAAGAAGTTAGTCTAGTTGAGTTAGTGCCCTAGAATCATCTAAAACTAGCACCTAAACTAAAATCAATCAAAAATAGGAAACTATCCTATAAATTTCTACAAAAAGGGATCCTAATTCAATTAAGAATTCCTCATACCAAACCCAGGGACTAAATCATCTATTAAGCCCTAAAATTAAGTCTTAAATCCTAAGGTATCAACCTTAAACCCTAAAAATGGAGCTTCTAAAGGTTTCAACCTAAACTACCACCTAGGTTCCTCACAAAAATGTGAGAAAAAAACTATGGGAGCATACATGTCTAAACTAATCACACAAAAAATCAGGATCAAAGTCATCACCACATGATCACACAAAATTCCACAAAATTGAGTATCAAACATAACCATTTTAATATTAATTAAAATACAAAATTCCCATAAAATTAGAAAATGCATGAAATGAAAATATTTTTTCTCTAAAAAATACTAGACTCAATCATGAATATAATGCAAAAATAATGGGATTAATTGGATTAATTTTCAATTTTATATGATTTTTTCAAGAACCATAAACAAAATGGAAAAATTTTCTCTGAACATTCCATTTTTGGTTAAGGTCACATCACAAGAGGACAAAAGGCTACAGCTACTTTTTAGTGCACAATTCCAATGCTGCAACATCCTGAACCTTTTTGGATATAAAAAGACATCTTCACCAACGTTCTCAAGTTGACGTTTTACTGAAAGAAATTCTCAATAAGCTCATACACAAATTATTCTCTTTGCTGAATTTATTTCACATTTGTACTTAAAACTTAAGTGTAAAATCACAGTTGTGATATAGCTTTCTTAGAAGCATTTCAAACACTTGTTGTTATTTACATTTGATTATAAAGTTTTCTTAAGAAGATTCAGGTAGAATCAGTAGTTCTTGAGAAGACTAAGAACAGTTGTTCTTAGTGCTTACTATTGTAATCAGTTGATTAAATAATGGATTAAGTCCTTGAGGAGAAAGGCAAATCACTCTTGATAGGGTAGACTGGAGTAGTTGAGTTCAACGCACCAGGATAAAAATAATTGTGTTTTTATTGTGCTAATATTTCTACATACTTATTCAACCCCCCCTTCTAAGTATTTTCTCACCTTCAAGATGCACAAAATGATAAGTGTTACCCAATAAAGTTGGTACTGGATTGTTCTTCATGAATATTTTGATGGCGTTAAGGTCAACGAATCCTTCAAAACTTAGGAACAACAACATTCCATAAATAAGCAAGGCGAGGATTGTCTCAAAGGTAGGCATTCTTAAATGATCAGCATAATATTGGGCTTTCTTGATTAATAAATTTGTAGGTAACCCAAAAGTTCCGCCTTTGGCGATCATATTGCCCTTGATGTCAGATACCTTCAAGCATGTGGCTCTAGCAATGTCTTGCTCTTTAGGGTCCTTTTCCAAGAAGGGGAAAGGAGCGTCATCCAGAATAGATAAGCCAACCAAATAAGAGTACTCTTCTAAGGTAGGCAGGAGCTGATAGTCTGGGAACGTGAAGCAATGATAATCCGGATCACAGAACTGCAACAAAGTAGAAAGATGTCACTCGTCCATTCGGAGCCTTAATAAAGCCAATAGCTTCCGATACTTGTTATTTAATCCTTCTTGATCTTCAACCAAAGCTACTAACTTGCTAAGGTCATCCAACTTAGGACTCTTAAAAGTATATTTCAAAGTATTCTTCCTTTTGCAATCCATGGTATCCTGCAATGTTCATAAGTAAAGTTGAATTCCATAAATCTAATGCGATATAATGCTTGATGGATGAAATGCATAAACACATACTAGGTCATAGGTTAGAGGAACAATGGATGGTGTTAAGGTCTACCCGTCCCCAAAAGGTATGTACTATAGGTTAGTTATACTTGCAGAACAAGGGTTCTAAAGAAGTGCCCAAATTCATCAGTCCATCTTTCAGATATTATCAATTTTCCGACTGACTCGGTGGTTGATAATATTCTCAAGAGAACCTCTTTTGAGTGTAGCATCGCGTAACAACTATTTTGAGAATACTCCCTCGTAGTCCTTGCACTACGCCCTACATAAGGCCAAAGTGGTGTTAAGGTACTACGGTCCCCAATATCACAGGCTCTAATCAAAGATAGTAAGTGTTTTCACGAATAATCGTTCAACAGAACTACCTTTCAAAAGGGCCTCAACTGAGCGGTGATTCTTAAGTCAGCTTGGTCGGGAATCACTCCCTATAAGCCTTGTCGAATATATCACCTTCCTATAATAAGTTCACTCAAGTCCGAATGTATGACTTATCTCATAACAAAATAGATACCCCAAGCAAGGTACAATGATATATTATATACAAGCAAACAAATAATGAAGCAAATAGTAGAAATAAGCAAAGTAGGGGTAACCCTTAAAAGTTAGGGGTCCCCAGTGAAGTCTCCATTTTCTGTTGCGGTGAGAATAGGATATCAAATTACTAATTAATTTAAATCGCAAATCTTTGATTCACAACCGATCTTTGATTTATCCGAAGGAAAAGGTCAAATAAAGGAAAACATAATTTTTGCACCGTAAACAATGCAGGGAGAGACCTAGGTAAGGGGCTGGTTAAGCTTAGGGAAGGTATTAGCACCGTAAACTTCTGTAGTACTCTACAGGAACCTTTTGTTTAAATTTACTATTTTGCTTGATTATCTGCTTAAGGGTATATTGCTAAGGGTTAAGAAGTGACAAAGAGATCTAAGGGTTAGTCCTAAGTTTACTTGCCAAGATTCGCATCTTGTGCCTACGTATCCGAGGTAGGGGATGGAATCACAGTAATCGTAGTTCCACTTGAAAGGGAGGTTAGAAACGTCTTGACTGTGGTCAAGGTTTCAAATGGGGAATAAGCGTTCTTAAGGAAGCGCTTACGTGGAGTGCGGCGACTCCTATTTCTACGTTGAAATAGTTGAATTGAAATTAGGGTTAGCTAAGTATTCCACGGCGGGAAACCCTAACACGGAGTGCGGCGACTCCTCGACCTAACGCTAGGGTAAAGGATATTTTCGTCCACTGCGGGACGCCTAGGAAAATTTAGGATTTTGAAATATTCAAAGGTTAAGGCTATTGACCCGGTGGTCAAACTGTTAGACCTAATTCTTCGGAAGTCTTAACTAAATAATGCAGATGATAAGTTATTACATGGCGGGATTGAAATAGATGAAAACAGTAAGAAAAATGCAAAGCGACGATTACTCGCGTAAATTACAACCATAAAAAATATAACGGAATAAAGCAACGATAGCCTCGCATAATTACAACCGAAAAATTGAAATATGAATAAAAAATCACGGATTAGTAAGCAGAGACAAGCGAGAATTAAATGACTGTCGATGAAAAGTGAAACGGCTAGATTATGAATTCTATATTTTTTGAATTTTTATCTAAAAAGGAACAATTAATTTAATTTTGAAAAGAATAGTCGATTTCATTCTTTTTTAAAAAACCATTGTTAGTAATTATGAAAAATTTATTTCAAATTTAACTTAAAGAATTTGAATTCTAAAAACTGTTTTATTTAACAAATAAAAAAATCTATTAATTAGAAATTATTACAAAATGTTTTTTAATAATACTTATTAGAAACATAATAATTTCAAGTTATTAAAAACTAATTATAAGTTACTACAATATTCCCATTGTATTCCCATTGTAGGTTACTAAACACAATATATTAATAATTAATTATTAACAAACATAGAAATCATTAAAATAATAAATAATAAATAATAAAAATAAAAAAATAAAAAAAATAAGATAAAAACAAGAAACAGGTCATAAAAGGAGGCGTGTTGTTGGAAGCCTCTAGGGTTTTCAGTGTTCCTATCTTCTTCTTCCTCCAAACGGTGCGCCTCCATGATCGGCTGTGCGAACCTTTTGAGCCTTTTTTGTTCTTCTCTCATTCTCGGTTTCGCTCGTCTTCCTCTTTTCCGTGCGACCTAAAAAAAAAGAATACACATGCAACATAAATTTCTCACCCTCAATGGGTTGGGAGTGATTTCGCTGGGGTTTGTGATGTTCTTGCTTCGTCGCGGCCGATGATGAGTCCACTTTGAGGCTTTGTGGATTGATTCGCGAACGGTGATGTTCTTCGTCCTTTTTGAGGTCCAATGATGAAGAACGGAGGCTTGTGAGCTTCGTCCTTTTTGGGTTTTCTGAACGATGATGAGAGGTTCTCTCCAACTGATGATGAGAATCGTCTTTCTATATCATTTTCCTCTGGTTCTGCATGATGAACTCTGGATTTTTTCTTTATGATAATGATGATAAACCTCCTTTAGGGTTCCTGAATCTCTTTCCTTTTTCTTGAACTGCTGATGAGTTATATATCTTTTCGTGGGCCTTGGTTTCGCTTTGTTATGATTTTGTTTTACGACGAATTTATTGCGTTTTCGGATGGTGATTTCCGGAATTTATTGGCGTGCTGTTGAGAACAATTTGTTGCGCTGATTATGGTTGTTGATGGATGCGAATTTGTTGCTATTTTATGCTAAATTGATTGCTTCTTTTCAGGCATCATTGGTGATGATTTAGGGCTTGTTACGTTTGGGCTGCGCATGAATCTTGTTGCAATTTCCATGGAAAAATTTGCTTTGGATCCATTACAGGATCAGAAATTGTTGGAACAATGTGTTAGTGGCTTGTTTGACTACAAAAGCATTTTTATAAAAAAGTGCTTTTCTGAAAAGCGCTTTTTTTGCAAAACAACTTTTCCCTGAAAATTACTTTTACAAATCATTCTTTCTCTCTCTGGCTTATCTGAACAGAATCTAACGAACTTGTGCCGAGGCCGGGAAAATAATAAGTCGGGAGCTGGCGGCAGAATATTCTGTTGCCCTCCCGACGTTTCCGATGATGACACTTGATCTAAGGGTACCGGAGTCCGAAAAAATCAAATTGCTAACCATTAAAAAAATACTGCTCTGTTTATTTTCCAGGTTTGAAGAAAAAGATCGGAAACTCGAAGAGTTGGAAGCGGAAGACATTTTTAGGACAATTTTTAGGAATTTTAGGACTTTAGAAACATGTAATTTAATTTGTAAATTTTATTCTTTTTGGATATTGTAATAAAATAATAGCATAAATAAAAGTTCTATTTCATTATTTGGATATTGTAACAAAATAATAAAATAAAAATTCTATTTTTCTATTAATTTGAATTTCTCAATCCAATTTATCCGATTAAATCCCATCTCCGATAAAATCTCCAAATAACTCATTCGGTAACTTAAACGAATAACCTCATCCTAATAAATCCAACTTGTTCGATTAAACGCAAATGACCAAACTCTTCCGATTTAAGCTCATTCAAATAGATTCAAATTAATTAAATCCAACTTGTTCGATCAAATTCCAAATGACTAAAATCTTCCGATTTAAGCTCATCCGAATAAATTAAATCAATTAAATCCAACTTGTTCATTCAAATGACCAGAATCTTCTGATTTAAGCTCATCCGAATAAATTAAATCGATTAAATCCAACTTGTTCATTCAAATGACCAGAATCTTCCAATTTAAGCTCATCTGAATAAATTCCACACGAACCGTAATTCCACCGTTTTCTTTAGAATCGACTGATGACCAGCAGAAAGCAGGAAAACGTGCGTCTGTCAAAACAAATGCTTCAAAGCACATTCTCGCACCGATTTGACCTGAACCCACTGATATCTCAATACATTCAGCTCCAGATGGCTTATTACTCAAACGGTATTTCTGAAATCTGCCTGCTGACTAAAACTCGGCCATTGAATAGAATGTACTGTATTACTAGGAACCTGACATCAAAACTACCGTAAAATCCATCTCACCTTCAAATAAATCACAGGACTCGGAGATGGAAACCCTAATCACTTGAGAAATTTCTGACTACAACTCAACTTCATAAATTATCAATAGAATGCAAATTAATGATCATTTTACCCTTCATAAGTTAAAGGGCGCCCAACGTGATTTTCCTGCAGAATCAACAAACTACACAAACCTGTTAGTGGTTAGTTAAATGCAATGCAAAAGTGAAATTGAATGCAAAATGAAACGACTAATCTAAGGGAAAATTTTGGGGTATTACAAGGAGGAAAGTGAAGAGGATGAAAAAGAAGAACAAGAACAAGAGGAGCAAAATGATCGGCAACCAACGGAGGCTGACGATCAAATAAATAAGGATTGCGTTCAACATACACCTTCAACAGAAGATGGTAATGACCAAGGTTAGGGTCAGTGGAAACACACCGGGTCGACAACAATGCGTGACTATTATCAGCCTTCGTGGGGCTATGAAGAACAAACAAATCCCCCGCAACCACAGTCTTCAGAGCTTCTAGATATGATAAGGGGGATGCATTTAGAGCAACGTACCTTCGTGAATGCTCAAGATGAGCGGTTTGCCCAAATTCATAGCCAATTCGAGGCACACACTGAAACATTCAATACCTTTTCCTCGATTATTAATGAACGGCTTGATGCTCTAGTTGTCGCATCTGAAAGTCAGCAGCGGGTAATCTCTAACAGCCTCAATACTTTGAATAGTGTCATTTTGGAATTTACCGACATGGTGGATCCGTACCGTGGGAGAGGCCAACAATTTAGGGGGAGGAGATATTGAAGCCTATACTTTTAGCATCCTTGCATTTCAATGTTTTTATGTTGTCTTGTTTTTTTGCAATGTACTAAATACTTTCTCATTATGACAATGTCTTGCATGTTGAATTTATATGTCATTACTTAGCAACCTTTGTTATATGGTTTATTGATATATGGTTGTCTTTAATCTATTTGTTTCTTGATCATTGAAGTTATCATGTGTGGATAATTGTTAAATGGTGTTTCGTACCTGTTGTATATTTGTTGATTTGAGCATTGTTTCTTAATCGTTCTCTCTTTCTTTTTTATGTTGTCAAAGGGGGAGAAGAGGGTGCCAAGATAATAGTAAAACCATGAAGAGTCGCAAATGAAGACGTCGCAAGTAAGGGCACTAAGAAAGGGGGAGGATAATGCCACACATCACACAAGCTGGTTTCACATGTTTTGCCATCATCAAACAGGGGGAGTATGTGAGGGAAACGACTCATATACTATACATGCGGGTTTCAATGATGTCAAAACGCAATCATATGGAAGAATCGATACTTGGCTTTATAATCACAAGGCATAAGCATACCTTATCTCTTATGTCTCATTTGCTTGCATGTTGTGTCATCAAAATAGCGTTATTCAAGTCAAACATCATTGGTATATTGTATGATGCATCTAGAAGAGTCAAAATTATAAAAATAGGCATTTCTGCAAAATATAAGTCTTTGAGTTGACCACTCATTCTGCTCCGGTCAACTCATAAAAGGTGTCCACAAAATGCATTTTCCACGAGTTGGCGCACGTCGACCGACATACAGATAAAATTTCTATTTGTCTAAAAATACAGACTTTGCATTGACGCACAACTTGTTACCTTGCATAATTTGTTCTGTCTGGGGAGTTCTGGTCGACCCATCCTTTCTGTATGGTCGACCGTTCGCTGACTTACTGCATAATTTTGGTCTTTCCACTTATTTTGAAAAGTAGTTTTGTCTGTTACTTTTGGCTTGCTATATATAGTAATTTTGCTCATTTTCATCAATAACAATTGAATCAATTGCAAAACAAGAAAAGTGAAAGAGGTTCCATTAGTTCTCATCATCTTCATCTTCTACATTTCATACCACAATAATTCTTGTTGTGCATTATGGATTATTTGAAGTGATAACGTCTGAAGCCGTTGATTGGGAATCCGGTTCGGGTTGAGTTTTTGGCAGGTTTTTCTTAAATAAAACCTTGAGGTTTTTGTCCTAAAAGATTCTCTGAATTTGGGGTTTTTTGGTATGAATCTTCTCAACATACATTCAGCTGAGCGAAGGTGATTGAGGAGCGGTGGGTTTCGTCGATCTAGTAGCGGTAATCGGTGAATTGTGAAGGAGAGGTTTGGGTTCGATTAATGTGTGTTTGAGATCATCCAGGCTGGGGTTTGAAAATGAAAGATTTTTCAACAAAGGGGCCGTAATCGGATGTCTATCCACAAACTATCAAAGAACTTGATTCGACTCGAATCAATGGACAAGAAGAGAAAGCATCTTCAACAACAAGAGAGTTTGTTTGTGTATTTGCTTATCTATTCTTGTATAAACAATTCAACAACAGGTGATATCTATATTATACGAGCTCAATTCTATTGTTAGAATTAAGGGCAGACATACCTCAAAGCGAGGACGACGGGGGAACTGCCTCAACAAATCCTTGTGCCTTTTACTTTCTGCACTTTCATTTTTGCTTAATAACTACGTAATTTTCATACAAACAATTCTATCAAATTTAGTATTGTTTTGAGTAAGTACTGAACATTATTTTGACTCTAGTACAATAGTTTATTGTACAAGGAAGCTAGAATTACTTACTTAAAGCAAAACTCACTTAGAGTGCTCCGCACGCTAAGTGTTTGATAAATTGTCTGAACCAAAATTCTCTTGTGCTGTCCATTTATTTTGTTGGCATTTTGAGGCATTGGAACTAGTCATACCAAGTAGTGATATAAATGAATTGATAGTGTGACTAGCATGGTGATTCTCTTTGCTCATTATCAACATCCATAGGCTAGACGCATATCAGGTTTTCTAGTAACGGTTCGTTATAGACGGTTATTTTTCCACATGTGCTTCCGTATATTAAACAAACATTTAAAACTAATTTTATTGGTAGCGCTGACTGATTTTTTAATTTGGGATCTATTCAACCCCCCTCCCTTCTAGATCCGCGCCATCGTCTAACAGTTATAATATCCAAGGGCAAGTTTCAGAGGTTTAACGGGGCTCAAAACAGGTGGCAATGGGTGATTATAAAGGGTTCCCTCCATTTGACGCCAATTTTTGGAAATTTTGAATGTGGTAACTGGTTACCACATATGGGTAATCGGTTACCCTGGGCGAAATTTGCCAAGAAATTTGAATTTTCAGCATTGTAAATTTTCCATTCATTTTCAACCATTGATTTCACATGATCATCTTTGGAAGGATCTAGAATGGTTTCAATTTTCACCATTTCCCTCCAAATTTCAAACACTCCATTCCTATTTTACTTCTAATTTCCATTCCAAATGGTAATCCACATTCTAAACCATATTTTGATTCCAAACTTAGAGCTTATTTAAGTGAATTTGAGCCAAACCTCATACAATCACCCTTCATTTTCAGATTTCACACTCATTCTTGAGAATTTGCTCTCAAATTTTTCACTCCCAAAACCTCTATTAAAGCTCTTTCCACTTGAGTTCATTGATTCTTCATTGGAATCCTTGAATTCTAGAGCTAAACATCCATCATTCATCTCCATTATCTTCAATTCATCACTCAATTTTTGTTTGAATTATGATTTGAATTTGGAAGCTAGATTTGAAGTGCTTTTGGATCAATCTTGGCTTGATTTTGCTTGTCTTTCATTTCTACCATAAGGAAGCCCTTGGATCTTGAAGATTCTTTGGGTTTCTAGCTTGGATCTGTTATTTTCAAGTGAATTAACACTCACCAAAGAAAATCTCAGCTTTGAAGGTTGGTAATTCTAGATCTAATTCAATTTTGAACTTATTTGAATAATCACAATGTAGATCCATGGATTTTGATGCATTTTGATCCATTTGATTGATTTGGATCTTTGTGATTTGTGATATCAATCTTTGATTGTGTTTACATGATGCTTGATCACTGACTCTTGATGATAATTTTGTGCTTAATTGATTACATGTTCATGTGATTGATTGGATAAGTTGTTTGGTGTTGAAAACTGATTTTGGAGGCCATTATCATGTTTTTGGTTCAGTGATAACCGGTTACCATATATGGGTAACCGATTATCCTTCATAATTTTCACATTTCTGGACTTTTTTTCAACAGGTAACCGTTTACCTGATTTTGGTAACCCGTTACCACTGGGACATTTTGCCTTTTTTTCAACAGATAACCCGTTACCTGATTTTGGTAACCCGTTACCACTGGGACATTTTGCCTTTTTTTCAACAGATAACTCGTTACCTGATTCTGGTAAACCCGTTACCACTAGGACAGTTTACCTTTTTTTTTTTTTTTTTTGCATTTCTTGCTTGTTTGAGTTCCTTTCCACCTCTAAACTTCATGGATTTATATGATGTATTTATGTGGATTGTTTTTGACATATTTCATCATTCTTGAATGCTTGATATCGATTCTTCGACACGTAACTTCTGATTTCCATTTGAATGCTTAACATGTTCATGTTGCTTGATTGATGAATGATCACATGCCTTTCTTGTATAGATCATGTTAATTGATTATCATGAATGTTTGCTTTGTTGGATTTGTGATGTATGTGTGTGTTTGCTTCCGATTCAGTTTGTTGCATGTTCGTTTGATCGTTCGATCATTTGATTTGAATTGAAAAACATGATGGTCTTGTTGATTCTTAATGATGTAATGTTGTTGATCAATTATGTTTGATTGTTGAAGCATGTTCATACTTGCATGATATTTATCCATGATTGGTGTTTGCTTATGTTTGATTGCATTAAATCATGCTTGCTTGCTGCTTGGCTGTCTTGCTTGTGTGCTAGATTTTATTGTTGTTTTGTGCAGGAGGCGCTGTTGTAGTTGTTGTTTTTACCTTGTTTCTTTGCGTTTTTTCTTTGTATTTGCATGTTCCCTTAGGATTCTTATTCTAATTTAATTTTCGATTAAATTTGGAGTAAGATAGAGATTAGAAGTTTAATCCATGCATGGTAGCAAGTAGGCTAGTCCCTTTTAACCTTAACTTTGAGTCTATCTTTTGCATGCTAATATTAGGATAGAATCTCCTTTCGCATCTCAACTTTAGGACCACTTTGCATGACAACATTAGGGTCGAGTTTCCCTTAGACTTTTCGTGCATCTCTCTTCTCATCTCAAAACACATTCTAACTCATCTAATAAACACAATGAACATTGTAATCTATGAGCCTTAAACACATGAGAAATGATGAGTGGGGGGTTCCTCTTCACTTGTCTAGAGTGTTTAGCGTATGCTCTTAGGGAGATATGTGACACATTCACTCCTATGTCATAGTCTTTAGTGCAACGTGAATCACAAAGTAGACTAATTCACTTCACTAAAACTCACAAACCAAATTCAAACCTTTTTATCCTTCAGGATTTATGTTCCAAAATCATTTTCAGAAAAGAGTACGTTACTTTTCCGTTCTATCGCAAACAGGCATCAATCCTAACTGCTAGAATGAGAATTTAACATCGCTCATAAAAAATGCCTAACCAACCTGTGGTTTTTTTTCCCGAACTAAGTTTGCTCTGATTTCTCGTACCAGATGAGGATACGTAGGCACAAGACGGTGATGTCTTGGCGAGCAACCTTCCCCCATCACCCGTAGTTTTCCGAACTACGTTGACTCTGACTTTCCTATTGCACGAGGGAGTACATAGGCATAGGGAGACGATGTCCTATCGAGTCTCTTTCTTTTTTCTTTGTTCTCGTTTTCGTTTAGCAGTAGCTTATATATAAATACACCCCTGGATTAGACAACAAGCATGGATCCCGTTGAGTATAACGGACGTGAGGGGTGCTAATACCTTCCCTTTGCGTAACCGACTCTCGAACCCAAGATTTGGTTGCGATGACCTTGTGTTTTCCTGTTCTTCAGGTTTTATTCGATCTTTTTTTCCCCTCTCTTTGAGATAAATAACATTTTGTGGTGACTCTTATATTTTTCTGCCGGGTGTTTTTGCAGTTGAGACACTTTAGAGAGAAAACATACTCATAATTTAACTCAACAATGGAAGCATTAATCCAAAACTTTTTGATAAGATCTGGATAAATGAAACCACATAGCATCTACAAGTATCCATTCTATCCTTTTTCACACGCAGTCTTCCAGAAGTTAAAGCCTAACTTAATCAACTCATCAAAATCCATAGACTTTTTATTGATGACTACCAGTTGGTTCAAAGAAGAATTGACTAGGAAACTCATCTCACATTTGACTTGATCAACACACAACCATATAGAAAATAAAAAGAAAAGGAACTTAACAAGATTCCTAAAAGAATAAGATCTTTTCAAAAGAAGAACAAAATGACGTTTCACAAGACAGAGGATAATGACAATAAGTATCCAAAAGAAAATATCATTACCCAAAGGTTCTTATCCAACTGATTTCTTGAAAAACCTTCTTCTGAAGTATTTGAAAAACCTTTTACTTAAACTACTTTATCAGAAGTAAAGAATCTTCTTCTGAATATCAGAATCTGACAACTTTCTGAAGCTATCATCCATTAGAGTCTAGTGGAACTAGTCTGGGAAAGAGAGATATCTTCTGTCAGTCATAAGTCTCCAAGATTCTATTCATAACCAACAGTTCCTCTTGAAACAAGAGTCATGAGTGATAGATGGATATTGAATTATTTCCTTTGACAACTAACAAACAACAGTAACGTCACAAAAAGTGAGGAAACTGTTTCCATAAATATGATCATCATCTAGCTTAATGAAATATTCAATATAGATAAGTACAACAAATTTTTTTTTGTTATTTTCTCGGTCAAACATGTATCAGTATTCAAACTTGACCGTAGAGGCTGAACATCGCTTTAAGTGGATTATGATTCAATGACTGTTAAACCAACGACTCTACTATTCTCACCAAACTCAGTACCTCTAGCACTTGAGTCTGGGTTGTGGGCTCTTCTTCCATCAAATGTTGTAAACAACCTTTAATATATTCCATGGAAGATGCCTCTGCTATTTTCTTTGATATCTACAGATGATAAATTTAAATCATGACACTCATATTTCTATGAGACCATTCATAAATGTTTAGACAGACTTTCCTTCATCTTTTGCCACATCCTCATAGCAGTACCATGATTCATTTTAGAGTATCAGTCTAGAATAAACCATAATATTAACAAAATATTGTTCTTAGCAGAATCATTAATTTCATTGTCTTGACTCAAGACTTTGAGATCTTTGATAAGCAAAGAATCAGATGATGTTAGATATCATAGAATGGCATGAAACAAATTAAAACAACATCATCTAATTTCTTGTAGAACACAAAGAAAAATTGAAAGTTTCTCATAGACTTGTCCTTTAATACAAATTCCATGATGGTACACACATTCCATGTATGGATAATGTTAGTGATCAAACTAAATTTATCGAAAAAAAGGAATATGCTACACAAAATGTAATAGTTGTATGCAATTGGGACATGTACTTCACTTTTGTATAAGCAGGATGGGAAGGTACTGCCCATGCTACTCATATTTTGGCAAAACTCTCACAAATGCTAATATGAGTTATCCGCATCCTCGTCTAGGTATGAATATTATTCTTTAAATTTTATTAATATTATTTATCATAATTTATAATTTTATAGTTTTATGTTTTATCAGTTTTGTATTATTCGGTGGATGCCAGTTATCCAACACTATGGAATATTTTGGTCCATATAGATGTGAGTGTTACCATCTTTCTGATTTTAGACATTCTCACGGGTTTGATAATCACAATGAAGTAATAATTGTTACATCAATGACTATACACAACTTTAATAGAAGGATGCTGAAATAAATGTTAATTTCCATTGTTATGAAGAAGAAAACATAGACCATGATCATGACAATTATCGTAGAGCAATTAATTTGGATTCATCTCAAAATTTAAATATAGCTTCTTCATATGAAATTAATCATGTTAAAGATTTGGTGGATTTTTCACTGTTCTACCCTCAATTGAAATATTATATATCATAATACCCCCTTTTGAAATTTTTTTACCAATCTACCCCAGTTTCCATACGAGCTCGTCCAACCAAGTGACGAGAATGTGCTGAAATTTTGTGTAGTGTGTGAGCTCGTCCTTTGAATGGACGAGTGTATGTGTGTGTGTGTTTTTTTACTATGTGTAAGCTCGTCCTTTGAATGGACGAGCGTGTGTGTGTTTTTTTTTCTTTTATTTATTTATTTGTTTTACTAAATATATATATTATAATAATTTAATTAATAAAATATTTAATTAATAATAAAATAACAATTTTAATTATTAAATTATTAATTATAATCTTAATAAAGTAAAATATATTATATATTAAATTAATTTAATAATATTTCAGTGTATAGGAATTTAAAAAATAATGACTGATGTTCGCCCATGGAGGTGTGATTTTTGTACAGACGCTCGGTCATCGAATGACTGAGCTCAAATGTAATTTTTTTAATAAATAGACGTATTGCGCATTGTCAAATATCATTTGTGTCAAGTTATCCGTCTTATAAAAATGTCTGTGCAAAGTCTTGTTTTCTATGGTCCAGAAAAAAAAATCAGTGTTTACCTAGATCCGTAGTGGAATTTCAGAACCGTGGTTGCAACAATTAACACCGGGTTTCGGCAGCTGGGTGGTCGCCGCATGACGGTGAGAAAAATGGAGTATCGTTGTCCGTATATAACGCTGACTGATGCTAGTCCGGAGGGTACGTACATGTACTACTTAGATCTTATAGAAAATGATGAAGATGTCCATTGCATGTTTTCAGCACATAGTGGCGAAGTCAACAGAGGAGTCACGGATCCACTTGTGTTGGTCGTTGTTGTTGTTTAGAGTTTATGTTAGCTTCTTGAGTTATTTTTTTGAATTTGTGGAGTCACATATCCACTTTATGTTTGTAATTCGTTGGTATTATTCTAATTTGAAATGTATTTCTGTTTTAATCAATTTTATTGTTGTAGCTTAATCTTCCAATGTTAAAATTATTTACATCTTTATATTTATTAATTAGTATTTTATAATTACTTTTTTTAAAAATTATTAATATAATTTTATTATTATTATTATTTATAATAAAAATTATATTAATTAAAATTTTAATAATTAACAATTTAACAATTTAATATTTAATATTTAACTTAAAAAAATTATATTAATTAAATATTTTATTAATTAAAGTATTATAATATATATATTTAGTAAAACAAACAAATAAATAAAAGAAAAAAATAAAAACACACACGCCCGTCCATTCAAAGGACGAGCTTACACATAGTAAAAAACACACGCACACGCTCGTCCATTCAAAGGACGAGCTCACACACTACACAAAATTTCAGCACATTCTCGTCACTTGGTTGGACGAGCTCGTGTAAAAATAGGGTAAATTGATAAAAAAAAATTCAAAAGGAGGTATTATGGTATATAATATATCAGAAGGGGGTAGCCCAGTGAAAAATCTAGATTTGGTTTGTGATCAAGTTATAGAATTAAAAAAATAATTAAAATCATATTAATGTTTCAAATTTGTATTGCACTTTGTATTATATTTTCTATTTGTAGTTTAATTTGAGTACTTTATGTTTAACAAGTAGTTGTATTTGTATTTTTATTTTAATATTTTGTTATTAACACCTTTTTAGTCATTTACACACCCAAAAACAATTTCGCTAAACATATACAAAAATTTTCATACCCATCACTTTTGTAGTGATATATCCAAATAAGATCAATTTATATTAAATTCAATTCTCTCAAAATCAATTTTTTCACCAAACACATAAATCATCCGATGTGAAAAAGGTTTTACCAACAAAGTGTCTATAAACGTACAATTGAATCTTATGGGGCAAAATTAAAAGAATGTAATACTGATCAATTGGATTCTATCTCAATCTAATTTATATGATATTTTAATTTTAAAATGTTATATATTGATAAATGGATATAACAAATATATAACATTTCTTCCTTCATCTTTTACAAATATTGTTTTTCTAGCCACCATTATTAAAAATTTAAGTTTTACGTAAAAATAATTGTTGTACTTCTACATTAATTTTTAAAATATAACTTTTCAACTGATGTTTTTGAATGAATCTTTTAATCATTGAAATGGATTTTCTATTTGTAAATTTTTCCACAAGTTTACCATTTTCTTAGTACAAGTGTTACCTCCACGAAAGATGTGCGAGTGGCTAATACTCCACCAATTAGAAAATTTCTCTACCTCTTTTGGAGATTTTGGAGCACTCGTTCTACCTAGGAATAGTCATTGATGGTTAATATCCAAAACCAATCCATAACTATAAATAATTCATATATTACAACCGGTTATTAAAACCAATTCTCATAATTGATTTTTATCTTTTAAAATGGTTATAAACCGCTTATATCCATAACCAATTTTACAATTAGTTTTGATTTAATTTTATTTTAAAATTGATTTTTTCTATAAAAAATATTGATGTTAAAATAACAATAGTTATTTTAAAATTTTAAAAAAATTATTTTTTAAAATTTTTTGAAAAAAAATTATTTAATGAAAAAATTAAAACAACATTTTTTTTAAAAAAAAATTTAGTTTTTATTTAAAAAAATTTTACTTAAAAAAATTGACTAATTTAGTTTTTATTTGAGTTTTTTTTAATCATGAATAAAATAATTAGAGTGCTATATATAATAAGTGATATGAAGGAGATTTTAAACAAACTCTTTCTTAATCATTTTGAAGAGAGCACTAGAGACTTTTAGTATAATACAACCATACTAGAATAAGTATTTAGATATTTTAACAGGTAGCAGAGGTGTGAAACTATTATTGTGCAACAATTATTTTAACAATTAATAAATTGTATAATATGTAAATCTATGTTAATATATAATAATAATAATAATAATAAAAGATGACTGGTTTAACATTAAATTGGTTATTCACTATTAAAACCACTCACTTTAGATCACTCATTCTTATACTTCAAATAAAATTGAGTGATAAATTTAAAATGACGTGGCATAAAATATAATAAAATAGAAACCGTATAGATTGATATGATTTATATATTATTTATCAAATAGTAAAATAATTAATTTTTAAAGCTGAAATTGAAATGAAAAATAAATTGATTTTCGTCAACGATGTTTCAAAAATAAATAGTAAAATAATTATGACAGAAAATTTTTTATTTACTGAAAAAAAATAAAATAATTTTTTTTTCTAAAATAAAAATAATTTTTTTTCAAAATAAAAATAATTTTTTTTTGAAAAAAAATTTCAAAGTTTTTTTTTAATTAAAAAAATTGACTAATTTGGTTTTTATTTTGGATATGGATGTCCAAATTATGGATTTGGTTAAAACCATATTAAAAATATATCCAAAATATGGATTTGGTGAAAACCATACTAATAATTAACCGGTTTTTAATAACCGAATTTGAATATTGATATGGATTATTTAAATAACCGGTTTATTTGAGCACCCCTATTCATGAGAATATGTCTGATAGGCCAAAAGTACATAAAAATTATTTGCAATTTAGCACAAGAAAACTTTTAAGATGTGTGGGTTGGGCCTAACTAGGGGTGTACAAAAAAATTGGTTCACAAAAACCAAATTTAAAAATACGGTGCACCGATTTCAAAAGTCATATTATTTGGTTTAAAAATTTGTCCAAATTCATTTTATTAAAACCATTAAAAATCGGTGTTCACTTTTTAAAATCATGGTTAATCCACTTTTCAACCTCTTTGTCTTATTTTTATTTCATGGTCATAAATGACAATTAAGAAAATGTATATGTAATAATATATATATATATATATATATATATATATATATATATATATATATATATATATATATATATATATATATATATATATATATATATATATATATATATATATATATATATATATATATATATATATATATATATATATATATATATATATATATATATATATATATATATATATATATATATATATATATATATATATATATATATATATATATATATATATATATATATATATATATATATATATATATATATATATATATATATATATATATATATATATATATATATATATATTACTTTTTTTTAAGAAAACTTTGTGTTCTCATAGTCTCATAATAATGCATTTAGTCTTTCATCTCACATTTTAAATGTTTATTATTAGATTGAAATTATATGATTACTAAGTTGTTTTTGTATGGTTTTAACTTGAATTAATTCAATTATTAAACTAATATGTTTTTTCTTAGAAATCTTTTCAACTAAAGTGATAACGAGTGGAGTCAGAAAAATGATAAGTGTAAAATAGTATATAGAGAGCATTTTCTTGAAAAGGTGAAAAAAAAAAGAGATTTTTATATAAATGAGAGAAAATTATAGGTATGTGAAGAGAGATTGAGTATTTTGTAATTACTCAATTTTGATTTTTCTGATTGAAAATTTATTTTATTTTTTTTCCGGTTCCTTAACATTTTTTTATAACTATTATTAATTATTTCAATTCAATTTAATTTATTGTCAATGAATGGTTATTAATTTCAAAAATGTTTGGATGAAGTTAAAAATAAGTTGTTGGATTAAGAATTAAATTTTAGTTGAAATAAGTTTGAGGAAAATTTGGTTTTAAAATTGGTCCAAACAAAAACTAGTTTTTTTTAGTGCAAACCAGATTTAAAACTGTTTCAAACTATGGTGCACAATAATCAAATTTAAAACTGGTCCAAACAAAAACTAGTTTTTTTTAGTGCAAACCACCACTTCAACCTCCTATCATATATTATCTAAAAATTAGGGGTGTGCAAAAAAAACTGGTTCACAATAATCAAATTTTAAAATATGGTGCGCCGATTCCAAAAAACCATATTATTTGGTTTAAAAACTAATCCAAACTCATTTTATTAAAACCATTAAAAACGGATATCCACTTTTTAAAACCATGGTCAGTCAACTTTTTAAACTCTTTGTCTTATTTTTGTTTCGGGTCATAAATGACAATTAAGGTAATGTATGTGTAATAAATAAAACTTATATATATATATATATATATATATATATATATATATATATATATATATATATATATATATATATATATATATATATATATATATATATATATATATATATATATATATATATATATATATATATATATATATATATATATATATATATATATATATATATATATATATATATATATATATATATATATTGTTCCGGTCTGGGACCGACATCGGTAGGCCCAATGCCACGTACGACCCAACAGGTGAACTGGGCACGCCGGGCACGTGCGTCCCGCGAGTCGAGCAGAGCATGCCGCCGGACACAAGCAGCGCATCCAACAGCTGCTCGTCGTCCCTTTTACCAGCCGAACAGAACCGACCCCGGCGCACCAAAGCGCGGCCCTTGGTTCCTCCCCTCCGCGGGGAGAACAACGCGCTCCGGGGAACCTCCCGAGCTCCCCTCCGCGGGGAGAACAACGTGCCCGGCGCACGTTCTCCACGCGCTCCCCTCCGCGGAGACACGTCATCAACCAACTGCCCACCTCCGAAAGAGCAAGTCAAACCCACTTTCCGGAGATCTAGGATCAGTTGGACTAGGGCGAAGACCACGTCCTGGTCTTCACTATGCCACGTAAGCCCTAACAGTCATTAGGGTTGGGCCTGGTCATCCAGCCCATCTCAAATGACCGTTGGCCCAGCGCTGGGGTCTCTCTATAAATACCCTCTTCCTCAAGAGGGTCAGGTAATTCACATCTTGCCCTTTCTGTACTTTTGCTCCCACTCTGCTCAATTCCTTACTTTGGCATCAGAGTGTCTTGCAGGTACACCCCCCTTCTCCTCCTCATCACCGGTGACCAGGTAACAGTCCACTCCTCCTCATCACCGGTGACCAGGTAACAGTCCAACAGAGTGTGGTCAATCCGTGATCCCCTCCTGATCAGGTCAGATCATATATATATATATATATATATATATATATATATATATATATATATATATATATATATATAAATTACTTTTTTAAAGAGAACTTTGTGTTCTCATTGTTCTCATAGTTTCATAACGATGCATTTAGTGTTTCATCTCACATTTTAAATATTTATTATTAGATTGAAATTATATGATTAATAAGTTGTTTTTGTATGCTTCTTACCTTGAATTAATTCAATTATTAAACTAATATATTTTTTCTTAGAAATCTTTTTCACTAAAGTAATGACGGGTGGAGTTAGAAAATGATAAGTGTAAAATAGTATATAGAGAGCATTTTTTTTTTTGAAAAGGTGAAAAAAAAAGAGTTTTTTATATAAATGAGAGAAAATTATACGTATGTGAGAGAGATTGAGTATTTTGTAATTACTCAATTTTTATTTTTCTGATTGAAATTTTTTTTTTATTTTTTTTACGGTTCCTTAGCATTTTTTTTCATAATTATTACTCAAATTTGATTTTTATAAAATTGGTTTTAAAACTGATTTCTTTAAAAAAAAATTAAAAACTGATTTTGAGAGAAACCAGTTTAAAATTAGTTTTTTTAAAACTGTTTTTTTTTAAAAACCGGTTTGAAACTGAACCATTCCACTTGTAAACTGATTTTAAAAAAATAAACCAATTTTATATAAACGATTTGGTTTATAATCCATGCACGCCGCTAGACTTAACTCAACTCTACAAGTGAGGATGTCCGATGTAAGACTACAAGTATGTATTTAAGTGAGGATGTCCGATGTAAGACTACAAGTATGTATTTATGTAATTGAAAATCTAACTATGATAACAGAGAAAATGACAAGTCTCAACAGAAATATACAACTGAATTTAACAAACTCTTGCAAGCTCGTAGAGATAGCCTCATCAATGACACCTCTCGAAAATATAGCACAATCTCGGAAATAGCAAACCTTGTTCTGATGTTAAATGATATCAAACCCGTCATTGACGAGATCTTGAAATGGTCTTAGGGTCAGCACCAGTTTGAGGGACCTAGAGAGGAAGTGGCCTTCGTAGCCACATCCTGAAGACACTCCTCGAGTGACTATTGTTGGTCCTCCGATGATGCCGTTGTACACTAATTTGCAATCAATCACTGAGAATTGAGTTCTCACTGGTCAGCGTACATTCCGCAAGAATTTCCTTAGTCTACTAAAACTCTCCACACGTCATAGTTTGCAATTACGGCTTTAATCAGTAAAAAGATATTATTCAAATGTAATGATTTATAGTATTTTTCTTCGTGAAATTTTTTATACAGTCAATTTTTGTATAGCTATTTGTGTGTACCAAATTGTATCAATTTATTTTAAAAGGACAATTTATTGACTCAACTTTTATAATAGGATGAAAATACTAATTGAAAACTTTTACCATTTGTTGGGGAAAAAAACTCTTTAATAGCTCCTGATTTCAAAGCCATCACCAAACAAGCATGCTGCACTAGTCAATGAAATATAAAAACGCGCATGAATCAAACATCGTCGCTCGACAAGCTCAGTTTTGTTGCCAGAAGAGATTAGGAAGAAGCAATATATAAACACACACGAATCAACAAAACTAATAATCATTGTCAAACACACACAACAAAACTGAGTAAATAAACAAACTGTGGTATCTTATATATACATGTAATGTGTCACACATTCATATTATTATAGAAATATATAAACTCTGATGGTAGATCTGCATAATCATTGCAAGTGTAAGACTTGATCTCTGGCCTCACACCATTCGGCCTTTTGTCGAAAAATACAACAACCACAGTTATATCATCATGATAAATCGGTCTAGATCTGTCGGGTACCATATCCCAATTCCCACTAGCACAATTGCCTTTAGGAAGCTCTACAATGTCACTGTATTTGCTTTCCTTTTTATCAGCCCCCTTCTCTATAGCAATTATGGCTAGTCTTTTCGCAATATTTTCTCGTGGACTGGTGTTAACAATTCTAGCAGCAAGCTCATTTGAAATCAATTTCCAAAATCCGCTAGATCCAAATATAATGAAACTATCATTGTCTTTTAAGACTCTTGAATAAACTTCTGGTTCTGATCTTAGCACAGGTCTTGTAAAAGCTGAAACCACTCGTTCTCGCATTGGGATTTGGAATGATCTCCTTTGAGTAAACGGCACCTTCTTCATGTACGCATAACCTATACATCTACTTGTCTCGATTAAGCCTTTAATAGTCCATGATGGATCTTTGTTAGCATGATAATCAGCATTTGGGTGGTACATTTCACTAAATTCGTAAATAAGATTA
The DNA here is from genome assembly GCA_963859935.3 of Lathyrus sativus. Classification (NCBI taxonomy): domain Eukaryota; kingdom Viridiplantae; phylum Streptophyta; class Magnoliopsida; order Fabales; family Fabaceae; genus Lathyrus; species Lathyrus sativus. Next base: position 602,878,842 of record OZ012737.1, on the reverse strand, counting down.
TCATCTGGATGCAATGTACGGAGTTCTTTTTGAACATCTAAATTATCACAATTGTGATCTCTAACCATTTGCTTCACACGCAATCTTTTAAATGGACCAATATCCTTCTCAGAACCAAGCACAGCACGCGAGTCTCCCACGTTGGCAAGATATAGTGTCCCCCGCCATATAAAACAAATCAAACAACCTGAACTAACTAAACCTATCTGTTCTTGATGTTGGTGTTCAAAACTGGTTCTAGCAAATTCCATAAATCCGCTTTCGATTTCCTCAATAACTTCCCTCAATATATCCACAGTCATATTGTTATTATTCTCCATAATACGTCCTGCAATTAATTACTGTTGTAATGATAGTAAGAAATAACACACACGGATATGACTGAAAATGCAAACAAGAAAGAAACAAAGAATGAAAGAAGACTCACTCAAAAGAGCCTGAAAGATGTGGCTACGGATATAGTTGGCAGCGGTCTTGCCTTTAAAGCCATCATAAATTCCAACAAAGAGTGCATCAAGGCCAACATCAACATGGCTGTGATCTTCCATATCCTTATTTGACTGAACTGAAGCCATGGAAAATTCGCCACAGTAATGCCTATCCAGTCTCATTGATCTTGCGAAAGGGTCATTATTAAACGTTTCAGCGGTAACACGATAAATTCTGTAAGGGATCGGGATCCCGAAAAGTATACATTTTAGAAACAGACTCATGATCTTGTGATTTCACATTCTGAAGACCAGAAAGTGTGATTACAGAATGAGTGAAGGAGAAAGGAAGAGGTTAAACGAGTGGTGAGTTTGTGGAAATATAAATCTGAATCTGGTTGACTGATTCATAGTATTCAAATGTCATGATTTTTAGTATTTTTCTTAAATAATTTTTTATATATTCAATTTTTTTATAACGAATGGTATGTACTGTGTGCCAAATTGTATTTCTTTTATAAAAATAAATTGTCTCAATTTTATTTTATACATGCAACAAAGTTTATAATATTTAGAAAACTCTTTAATAGGTTCTGATTTCAAAGCCAGTTTAATACATCGGCTGAACACGCAGGAATCAAACATGGTCACTTGACGAGCTCAGTTTTGTCGCCAGCCGTGAATCGGAAGAAGCTATAAGCTATATTTGCAATTCTTTTTTTGGTAATAAATCAACAACATTAAAATGTTAACGATGCAATGTTTCATTCAACAGAACTGAGTAATCATTGTCACTTACAGTTACAACAAAGCTGAGTAAATGAACAAACTATGTATTTTGTCACACATTCATATTATTATTATAGAAATGTATAAACTCTGATGGTTGATCTGCGAAATCACTGCAAGTATAACAATTGATCTCCGGCCTCACACCGCTTGGCCTTTTGTCAAAAAATACAACAATCACAGTCATATCATCATGATAAATCTGTCTAGATCTGACAAGTTCCAAACCCCAATGCCCGCTAACTTCTTCTCCCTTAGGAAGCCCGAAAATGCCACGGTATTTGTTTCCCTTTTTACCAGCCCCCTTCTCTATAGCAAGTATGGCTAGTCTTTTTGCGATATCATCTTGTGGACTGACGTTAACAATTCTAGCAGCATGCTCATTTGACATCAGTTTCCAAAATCCGCTAGATCCAAATATAATGAATCTATCGGTGTCTTTTAAGGCTCTTGAATAAACTTCTGGTTCTGATGTTAACACAGATCTTGTAAAAAGTGAAAGGACTCGTTCTTGCATCGGGATTCTGAATGATGAGCCCACAGTAAAGAGTGCCTTCTTCAAAATAGTAACAGTCATATGGTTATCATCCAGCTCAATACGCCCTGCAATTTAGCACATAAAACTTCCCTCAATATATCCACAGTCATATTGTTATTATTCTCCATAATACGTCCTGCAATTTATTACCGTTGTAATGATAGTAAGAAATAACACACACGCATATGACTGAAAATGCAAACAAGAAAGAAACAAAGAATGAAAGAAGACTCGCTCAATAGAGCCTTAAAGATGTGGGTACGGATATAGGTGGCAGCGGTCTGCCTTTAAAGCCATCATAAATCCCAACGAAGAGTGCATCATGGCTAACATCAACCTGGCTGTGATCTTCCATATCCTTATTTGCCTGAATTGCAGCCATGGAGAATTCGCCAAGGTAATGCCTTTCCAGTCTCATCGACCTCTCTAAGGGGTCAGCATTAAACGTTTCCATTCTGACACGATAAATTTTGTAAGGGACCGTAACCCCGAAAAGTAGATATTTTAGAAACAGTCCCGTGATGCTGTGTTTTCACTTTCTGAAGACAAGAAAGTATGATTAGAGAGGAAAGATTGAAGAAAGATTGAAGGAGAAAGGAAGACGGTGAATGAGTGGTGAGTGTGTTGAAAGATTGAATGAATGTTGATTACTAACTCTGGTAACAGAAAATCAACTATGGTAACAGAAAATGTTAAGTCTCAACAGAAATATATAACTGAATTTAACTAACTCTGTTGTAAAATAACAACTCTCAATGGAAATATATATAGGGCCTGTTTGGATAAACAGCTGCAACTTAGATGGCTTAGGAGTGATAACTGATACTTAGTGCCTATCTACAGTTTATTTCCTATATAAAGTTCTAGACTTAAAATTACACAGTCAAACAAATAGCCAATGCTTCAGGAGCATACATATGGTGAGAATAGGAACAAAAAGGAATGTCAGAGAAGCTTCTGAAGGAATTGATCCATGGCACTGGTTCAGATATGTATGTGATCTCATCTGGCATCACAGATATGTCATGATAACTCCGCCTTGTTCTTTCAAAAGAAACACTACGTCCCTTTGGAACCTTCAAGAGCTCACTATAGGTTATATTCTTCTCTCTAGCTGCAATCTCTAGAGCAACCCTCACAAGTCTTTTTGCAATTCCCTGCAACAAAATCCCAACATGCCATACCGTAAATAAGAAAGCATAATACTAGAATTATCAGTAAATAATAAAAGGAAATACAAGTAGCTAAAAAGAACAAGCTCGTACTTCTTGTGGACCGGTGTTCATAATTTTAGCCGCATCCTCATTTCTCAGTAATTTCCAAAGTCCACCAGATCCAAATATGATGAATTTGTTGCTGTCTCTTAAGACTCTTGAGTATATCTCCGGTTCTGCTGATAGCAAAGGTCGGGTAAAATCAGAAGGCTCAAGTTCTGTCAGCGGTACTTCGGAGGCTGGGTATAAAGTGAAAGGCTCCCGCTTCAAATATGCATTTCCTATACATCTGCTTACCTCGGTTACGCCTGCAACACGCCATGCATCTTTATTATACATCACAATATCTGGATCATCATGCAATTTCGCGAGTTCTACTTTAATATGCTTGTGACAAGCATTGTGATCTCTGACCAACTGCTGAACACGGAGTCCACCAAATGGACCCAAAGAACCCATTACAGCACGGGAGTCTCCAAGGTTAGCAATATATAGTCAGTCTCCCTTTCCATATAATACAACACAGACAGCTAGAAGTAGCTAGAACTCGCTCTGGCTGCACTTATTGTAACTCGTCAGCTTTACGCATATTAATTAGTGTTTTTACAATATTAATAAAATTATAATTTGTAATTTGGATATCCAAAAAATCGATCCAAATCAAACCGCAGAAAATTGAATCGGATCAGATTTTTTAGCCAATCATTCAAAACCGAACCAAACCGCAAATAAATATATCTTTAAATCGAATGACATTTTGCTTTAAAACCAAAACCAATCCAAACAGAATCGCAAACACCCTAGTCACATATATGCAACACTAGATAATGTCTTATATTTGCACTAAATTCTTTTATTCAAGAATTCTTTGAGAGATTGTATTCTTTATTAAGATTTTCTTTTTTGAAATGGTCACAATTCAAATCATCCCCTCCCGGCATTTCTATCTACTTTAAATTTATTACATTAAATTAGGGATTAAACTTTAGGGATTAGAGTTTAATGGTACTTTTGCGTGGTATATGTTTCATATCAATTTCTATAATGTTTCATATCATTTTCTATTCAACTTGATTTATCTCATTAAATTGTTCTTGGATTTTTCAAATATTTTTCTTTCAACATCTAATACAGCACCGTGATTCTTTCTCCCTATCTTCTTGATAGTGCTCTCATCTTCATCATTCAAAGAATCATTTTCTTGTACACATTGTGCCCCATGTGTTAGCTCAATCTAGGGTTCCTGTTAAATCTTACTAAGTTCTTAGTTGATAAGTCTATAGGTTCAAAGTTCTACATAACACTCAAATGACTAATCTAGCCATACACATACATGCACACCCGAACACACGTGCATGAACGCATGCGCGCACACACACACGCTCCATATCCCAAGTCTATTCAATTCAAAATTCATTATAAATAAATAATTAACACCAAAAAATTGTGGTGGCAAGAGTTCGTAATTCACTAAAAATAAATAACACTACAAAATGATAAGCTCACATTGTTCTTTTACTTCCTTTTTAAGGCTCTCATAAATAAAATTACGATCAAACCAATAACTATCAGAGCCTTTATTCCATCTACCAGCACCTATATAAAATTTGTCAAGAGAGCTGAAAGTAATTTTCCTCAGTGAATTCACATTTTTCATTAGGTTTCTAGCCAACTCAATTGCATGTGTGGTGCATACACAACCGTGCAGCTCAACATATTTCAATTCATTGTGAAAAAACTTTGCATTTTCTCTTTGAATTTGAAATCCAATCCAACTTGAAACTCTAACCTGCAATGAAAAATAACAATTTCATCATCCATAAACTAATGCAAAAAGGTTACTTTAAAAAAAAATTACTTTCTATCAATTTTTAAAGAAATAAGATGAGCATAAAAACATTGTTAAATAACTCACCGTCAAAGAAAACTTTTGAAGATGTTGAGAAGCAGTTAAAACGTCTAAAATGGAAAAGTTTTCCTTTAAAGGATAATACGTTTCTTCGATAAATAACTCCAATTGTCTTAGATTTTGGAATCTATCCAAGACCTTTAACTTCAATATCTGCATACATGTAAATCAAAATCAATCGGTGACTCATCATCGCAGATGTTGGCAAATTATATAGAAATTATAAAAATCAACCATCATATACATGGGCGTTGAATGACTCACCTGCGAATGACCCATGATCATAGCTAGATTCTCAATCTGATTTAACTTTGGAATTGGACACAAGGAATTTAGATTTTTCTCTTTTAATTTTGAAGTTGGAAAGTCGAAACGACTTTTCTCTCCTGCAGCTGCATTCCAAAAGACCTTGGATAACTTTGGTGCAGTAACAGAAAATTTTCTTGTGGTGTGACCGGAATATTCAAAGGATGAAAGATTCTTTGAATCAAGAGATATCTTAGAAGGAGCCGATCTCCCAGAGCAGCAGTCAATTATTTTCAAATGACGCAATGATGTACTGTTAATTTCCACTTCATTTACCATTGGGCAGTTTATAAGGGCAAGGGACTCAAGTTGAAGACATTGTCCAAACAAATATGGCCAGAACCACGTTTGGAGAAATTGAAATCCATCCATCACAACATTTGTCACGTTTCTAAAGCTAGACATATCAACAAATCCCAACAGGCTACTGATGTAGAGAGAGCGCGATAACATACGAGACTCAATGTCTATTGAGTGGATATCATGACAAAAGTATTCAAGAGATGAGAGATTTGGTGCAACGATATCAATCATCTTCCCATGCATAGAGAGGGTAACAATTTTCAAATGAAACAATGTTGGACTAATTATTCTGCTTACAAGTAAGTCACACTTATCGAGAGTCAAGTCTACTAGATAAGTGCAATTGGAAAACAGGTCCTCTAGCAGTTCCTGCTCCACAATAGTTCGATGCAAGACAAGAGTTCTTAGATTCTTCAATCCAGAGAATTCCATAGGTGCTACTAGGTGACAATTCTCTAGATGTAGATAGGTTAGAGAATCAGAATTAGATAAGAGAGAAAATGAAAATCTACAAGGTTTTATTTCACAAATAAAATCAAAATCAAAATCAAAATCCCTGTTGTCCGGCAAGAATAATAGTTCAATATGTTTGACACCCTTAGCAATCCCATGAGAAATCAATCTAGCAATGACATCACTGTGTTCATCATTTAATGGAAATTTGACTCGTATTGAACTGACAGTGGCGTGTTGATAGTTTAACACGAATTTATCCAATCTTGCGGTAAATTGAGATCGGAGGATTTGAATCAGTAGAATGTCATTTGGTAGTGTATTATAGTGAAATGTGTTATAGAGATCAAAATTGTGGTTTGTTGATGATAACATCCATTCCTGAAGCCAGTGTTTGGACAATGCGCAAGTTTTGAACTGATCCTTTAAATTTAACTTGGAAAAGATGATCGATAAAAGACAATCAGGCAACTCACCGTCCATTGTTGCTGCACACGAGAATTCAAATTAATACTATAATAATGAGGATAACAGAATTCAAATTAATACTATAACAATGAGGATAACAGAAGTATATATTAATCTGCAAGAAATTATGACTAAACAAGTAAACAAAACTGAATAAATTAAAATTTCATGTAGAACCTAAAAAATAATAATTAGAGTTGCAGAAAGAAATACCTTTGAACACAAAAGGGGAGTTGGAAACTACAACAGAAACCAATATGTTTTTTGTGTTGCAACACCATTAAATAAGATTTCATCTTTACAGAATCAGGGTTTTTACTTTTGAAATGGGTTTCTCCTTTTGGATTAAATGTGACAGGTCCAATATTATATTAGGCTCCTATTAAAAAAATAAAAAGAAAATTGCTTATTCCACGCTAACGGTGACAAAAATACCCTATGCAAATTTTAAAACGTTTTTTTTTTATTTCAAAATGTTTTTCCATCCAACTCTTTTTTTATTTCGTAAAAATAAACATAAATTTTTATTTTAAAAAATCGATTTTATTTTATTTTTGAAAAAATTATTTTTTATATTTAAAAAAATTATTTTTTAATATATTAATAAAAACAATTAAATTTTTTGTTAAAAAAATTTATTTTTTGTATTTTTAAGAAAAAAAATTAACATTTTAATTTTTGATATCGACTTTTTTACCAAAAAAAATTCGAGTTTTTTTTCGAGAAAAGGTTTTATTTTTTTTTTATTAAAAAAAATTGGTCTTTTGTTTTGGAAAAAAATCGTTTTTTTTTTAAATCAATTTATTTTTGGAAAAAAAGATCGACTTTTTTTTCGAAAAACAAATCCGTTTCTATTTAAAAAAAACCAATTTTTTTCAAAAAAAAATAGATTTTTTTTTGAAAATATTACAGTTTTTTTATTAGAAAAAATCAATTCTTTTCTTTTAAAAATCTATTTTTAATTATTTTTTAAAAAATATATTTTTAATTATTTTTAAAAAAAATCTATTTTTAATTATTTTTTAAAAAATAAATCTAACGAAAATAAAAATAATCTATTCGATCATTAAAATATGTTGGATGGATTGAATCCATCGATGCATATAAATGGATGGATTTAATCCAATCCATTAACTTATTTTTTATGTGGTGGATGTATTTGATGAATTTTTTGATAGATGAATTGAATGGATTTTAACTTAATGGATCCAATTGTCATCTCTAGTATTTACACCATATAAAATTATGTATTATAATATCGATCTTGCCTCGGTAAGTATGATGTCTACAATGTCCCTCCACTTAAAGCCTCCCGAAAAGATAATCGATAAAAGACAATCAGACAACTCACTGTCCATTGTTGCTGCACACGAGAATTTAAATTAACAGTATAACAATGAGGGAAACATAAGTATATATTAATCTGCAAGAAATTATGACTAAGCAAGTAAATAAAAATGAATAAATTAAAATTTCATGTAGAATCTACAAAAAATAATTAGGGTTGCAGAAACGAATACCTTTGAACACAAAAGGGGCGCTGGAAACTACAACAGAAACGAATACGTTGTTGTGTTGCAACACCATTAAATAGGATTTCATCTTTGTAGAATTAGAGTTTTTACTTTTGGAATGAGTTTCTTCTTTTGGATTAAATGTGACAGGTCTAATATTATATTAGACTCAATCCCATTAAAAAAAAAAGGAAATTGCTTATTCCACGCTAGCGGTGAAAAAATACCCTATGCAAATTTTAAAATGTTTTTTGGATTTTGAAATGTATTTTTCAAACGATACTTGGGTTTCATCAAAATCTATACCAATTGAGTTTTACCACATTTTTTTATAGAACTTGTTCTGAAGATACATCTTCGAACACACATCATATATAATTAATCTATTTTTCACTGAAACACATTCATTTTTTAAAAAATTATTCGGAGATGTATCCCCGTATTTACACCAGACAAAATTATGTATTATAATATCGATCGTGACTCGGTAAGAATGGTGTCTAAAATATCCCTCCACTTAAAGCCTCCCGAAAAGACTCCTCTATCAATACTCGCATGCGCAAAACCCATAATATGTTGACATCTATGCAACACATCAACAATATTATCTACCATAGTTTATTACTCTTCTAATGTCTCTTGATGAGATGACTTAGGTGGATCTCACAGAGCATCCAATGTCATATAAAAATGTGACACCCATAATACCAATAGACATAGTCGAATGCACTGCTCCAATCGCTATGAGCTATTGTACCTCATGCTTTCGTCAGTACTAGATGACTAAGAAATCATTCTACACAAAGTCTACACGAGAATTCAAATTAATAGTATAATAATGAGGGAAACAGAAATATATATTAATCTGCAAGAAATTATGGCTAAACAAGTAAATAAAACTGAATAAATTAAAATTTCATGTAGAACCTACAAAAAATAATTAGCGTTGCAAAAAGAATACCTTTGAACACAAAAGGGGCGTTGGAAACTACAACAGAAACCAATACGTTTTTTGTGTTGCAACACCATTAAATAAGATTTCATCTTTATATAATCAGGGTTTTTACTTTTGGAATGTGTTTCTTATTTTTGATTAAATGTGACAGGTCATATATTATATTAGGCTCAATCCTATTAAAAAAAAAGGAAATCGCTTATTCCACGCTAGCGGTGAAAAAAATACCCTATGCAAATTATAAAATGTTTTTTGGATTTCAAAATGTATTTTTCGAACGATTCTTGGGTCTCATCAAACCTATACCACTTGAGTTTTACCACTTTTTTTCTCTAGAATTTGTTCTGAAGATACATCTTTAAACACACTTCATATATAATTCATGCATTTCTCACTAAATCATATTCATTTTAAAATAAATTGATTTGGAGATGTATCCCCGTATTTACACCAGACAAAATTATGTATTATAATGTCGATCTTGCCTCGGTAAGAATGGTGTCTACAATGTCCCCCCACTTAAAGCCTCCCGAAAAGATAATCGATAAAAGACAATCAGACAACTCACTGTCCATTGTTGCTGCATACGAGAATTTAAATTAATAGTATAATAATGTAGGAAACAGAAGTATATATTAATTTGCAAGAAATTATGACTAAACAAGTAAACAAAACTGAATAAATTAAAATTTCATGTAGAACCTACAAAAAATAATTAGACTTGTAGAAAGAATACCTTTGAACACAAAAGGGGCGCTAGAAACTACAACAGAAATCAATACGTTTTTTTTTTGTGTTGCAACGCCATTAAATAGGATTTCATCTTTATAGAATCAGGATTTTTACTTTTGGAGTGGGTTTCTTCTTTTGGATTAAATGTGACAGGTCCAATATTATATTAGGCTCAATCCTATTAAAAAAAAAAGAAAATCGCTTATTCCAAGCTAGTGGTGAAAAAAAATACCCTATGCAAAATTTAAAATGTTTTTGGATTTCAAAATGTATTTTTCGAACGATTCTTGGGTCTCATCAAAACCTATACCACTTGAGTTTTACCAGATATTTTTTTTCTAGAATTTGTTCTGAAGATACATCTTTAAAAACACTTCATATATAATTCTGTCTTTTCTCACTGAAACATATTTATTTTAAAATAAATTGATTCAGAGATGTATCCCTGTATTTACACCAGACAAAATTAGTATTATAATGTCGATCTTGCCTCGGTAATAATGGTGTCTACAATGTCCCTCCAATTAAAGCCTCCCGAAAAGATAATCGATAAAAGACAATCAGATAACTCACTGTCCATTATTGCTGCCTACGAGAATTTAAATTAATAGTATAACAATGAGGGAAACAGAAGTATATATTAATCTGCAAGAAATTATGACTAAAAAATTAAACAAAACTGAATAAATTAAAATTTCATGTAGAACCTACAAAAAATAATGAGGCTTGTAGAAAGAATACCTTTGAACACAAAAGGGGCGCTAGAAACTACAACAGAAATCAATACGTTTTTTTTTGTGTGTTGCAACGCCATTAAATAGGATTTCATCTTTATATATTCAGGGTTTTTACTTTCGGAATGGGTTTCTTCTTTTGGATAAAATGTCACAGGTCCAATATTATATTAGGCTCAATCCTATTAAAGAAAAAAAGGAAATCGCTTATTCCACGCTAGCGGTGAAAAAATACACTATGCAAATTTTAAAATGTTTTTTGGATTTCAAAATGTATTTTTCGAACGATTCTTGGGTCTCATCAAAACCTATACCACTTGAGTTTTACCACATATTTTTTTTCTAGAATTTGTTCTGAAGATACATCTTTATACACACTTCATATATAATTCATGCATTTCTCACTGAATCATATTCATTTTAAAATAAATTGATTAGGAGATGTATCCCCGTATTTACACCAGACAAAATTATGTATTATAATGTCGATCTTGCCTCGGTAAGAATGGTGTCTACACTGTCCCTCCACTTAAAGCCTCCCGAAAAGACTCCTCTATCAATACTCGCATGCGCAAAATCCATGATATGTTGACATCTAAGAAACACATTAACAACATTATCTACCATAGTCTATTACTCTTCTAATATCTCTTGATGGGATGGCTTAGGTGGATTTCACAGAGCATCTGATGTCATATAAAAATGTGACACCCATAATACCAATAGACATAGTTGAATGCACTGCTCCAATCACTATGAGCTATTGTACCTCATGCTTCCGTTAGTACCAGATGACTAAGAAAATCATCCTACACAACATCTACACGAGATTTCAAATTAATAGTATAATAATGAGGGAAACGTAAGTATATATTAATCTGTAAGAAATTATGACTAAACAAGTAAACAAAACTGAATAAATTAAAATTTCATGTAGAACCTACAAAAAATAATTAGGGTTGCAGAAACGAATACCTTTGAACACAAAAGGGGCGCTAGAAACTACAACAGAAACGAATACGTTTTTTGTGTTGCAACGCCATTAAATAGGATTTCATCTTTATAGAATCAGAATTTATTTGTGGAACGGGTTTCTTCTTTTGGATTAAACGTGACAGGTCCAATATTATATTAGGCTCAATCCCATTAAAAAATAGGGGATCCTTATCCCATCTTAGCGGTAAAAAAATATCACTTGCAAATTTCAAAATGCTTTTCAGATTCAGACATGTATTTTTGAACGAATCTGGTCTCATCAAAATTCGTATCATTTGAGTTTTATCCCATATTTTTTTTCTAGAATTTGTATTGAAAATACATCTATGAACATACTCCATATATGATTATTGCATTTCTCACTGATACACTTCCATTTCAAAATAAATTGATTCGGAGATGTATCTTCGTATTTACACGAGACAGAATTATGTATTGTAATGTTGGTCGTGCCTCAATAAAAATGGTGTCTACAATGTCCCTCCCCTTAAAGCCTCCCGGAAAGACTCTTCTATCTATACCCGCATGCAGAAAAATTATTATATGTTGACATTTATGAAACACATCAACAACATGATCTACCCTAGTCTATTACACCTCTAATATCTCTTGATAAAATAGCCTAGGTGAATCTCACAGAGCATCTGATCTCATATAAAAATGTGACATCCATAAATACCATTTGACATAGCTGAGTGCACTGCTCCAATTACTAGGAGCTATTGTACCTCGTGCTTCTGTTAGTACCATATGATTAAGAAAATCATCGTACACAATATTTACTTATTTAAGGGTCATAGCAGGAGGAGCCGAATCAGAGGGGTCTCTTGGAACAAACTACATATATTCGAACTGACGCATGATTCGCTCAGGAAGATGTGGATACATCAGACGTGAAACTCTAAATCCCTGTAAAAAGTTTATTCTTTTTATAAATATACACTGCATAATAAGTATTTCATATAATCAAATATGGCACAACATTAACATAAATAACATAAATCTTCTCATTAATGAGTAATTGATTAAGACATAATTGTCGCACCTTGAAAAAAAGTCATCGATAATACGACCCTCGTGCAAAAAGCGCGAAAGAAAATTTGGTTCGGACAGAGTCGCCACCTGTTGCGGTGAAAATTGGATATCAAGCTATTAAATTAACTTGAATCTTAATTCTTTTACAACCGAACTTTATTTTATCCAAAGGAAAGGTCTAAAGAAAGAAAAACCCTTTTCGCGATGTAACGACAACGCTAAGAGATTCGGGGATCGGGGGTTAGTTATACCTAGGGGAGGTGTTAGCACCCTAAGCATCTGTAGTACTCTACAGGAACCTTTTGTTTGATTGTTTGCTAAGTTTGTGAAAATGTGCTATGGATTGGGAAAAGGTATAAGTTGGAACCTAAAGTTATATACACTAAGTTTGCTCGCAAAGACGTCACGTCTTCTGCCTACGTATCCTAACTAGGATAGAATCAGAGCAAACGTAGTTCACCTTACAAGGGATGAAGAACACTTGATTATGATCAAGGTTCAAAGGGGAACAAACATGACAATGTTTTTGTGGAGTTTGACCAAACTCCCTAATCTAAATTGTAACACTCAAAAGGGGAAGTAAGAAATCATGACGATGATTCTTATATAGAGTTGACAAACTCTATCCTAGGGTTCTAGTTGAAGAACACTCCTAGTACTGGTGGGTCTTTTAGACTTAAAGCAAAGTCTAATGGCTTCTAAACTAAGGTTAAAGTGACTTAAAAAAGTCAAGAGGAAGGGTGAATGAGCTATCCATGACATGAAGGTCAATGGAAAGACTTTTCCTTTGGAAGGAGAGAGGGGAAGCAACTTGGATGAGAACTAATAAGCTTCATCACTTGGGGAAAGAAACATTAAGCAAAGTAATCACATGATGAAGATAAATGTATGGTAACAACCATTAAAGGAACATGTTAAATGATAAACACAAGGTATGCATTGATGACAATCAAAACAACTGTTCGAGCAGGAAATGTGACGACAGATCGAGTTTAACTGCATTCCTCAGGGGGGACAAAATAAACATGGTAACAACCACAAATAAAATCCTAGCGTGTTGACTAACATTAAGGAAAAGAGGGTAAGCAAATATCATGACATTCACAAGTATAACAAGAGAGAAATTCATCTGCATATGTGGAAACGGTTACAAAATGCACTTTAATTTGCAAGTAGTCAAAAGGGATGAAAAATTAGGCAAACATGGAATTTTAAAATACTACATAAAAATAGACATAAAAACAAACACAATGCAAAAAGAATGGATGCAAAATGATTAAAAATTAAGGAGATATGATTTTTTGAAATTTGGTTGAAAAATGGCAAAAATTGACAAAAGGGTTGCCCTCCTCAGGGGTCGAACCTAGGTTCAGCTGGTACAAGGCACTTTAGGTGACAAGTTGGCTACCACTGGGGTGGTTTTACATCCAAGTACAAATACCACCCCATAAACACATAGGGCGTGTATTCAAGGCAGGCTGGGCAAGTCAAGAACACTCAAAAACCAGTTTTTCATTTTGGGTGTAACTTCTTCAAATCTTAATGGATTTGGGTGAAATTTTAGTCTAAATCATGTGGAATTTCACAAGGAACAAGATGGAATTTTTAGATTTTTTAAATTCCTCCTCCATTTTAAAACCCGATAGCACATGCATTTTTGAAGTTTGGAATGCATTTTGAAAGGTAGATCATGCCACAGTCAGTTTTAACTCAATGCAATCATGCACACACACCACAAAAATGATAATGAATGATCCTAACCACAAATTCAGGGTGAAAACAAACAGTTGTGAAAAAATGTGTTCAAGTTGCAAATTGTTGTGAATATGAGGCATGATGATGTCCAGTTCAAGTTCTAGGCATATTTTGATCAAGTTAAGCTTACATACACATCACATACATACTATTAAATGAATCCATATACAAAGAAAGGCTAGAACCAAACTGTCATGAGAAATGATATTCAAATTGCAAAAATAGCAAGTTTTGATGCATGAAGGATGCTCAGTTCAGTTCTATGCATACTCAAATCCAATAAGCCACATACAGACATTATAAACATGATGATGGATGATTTTGAACACAAAGATTGAGCCTAAACAGAATGTAGCAAAAAATGACATTTAAGTTGCCCTTTGGCTTTAGGATGATGCAGTAGGATGTTCAAAACCAGATTCAAGCACATTTTGATCATATGAATCACATACACATCTCTCATATATACAAACAAGTGAGTTCATGCAAGAAAAATGGTTCAAACAGGGCTGATATGAAATTTGGTGAGTTAAATGCAAAATGATGCTCTTAAATGCAAGTTGAATGACCAATTCAGTTCTTATGCACAAATATACCAAATTAATCATTTACACACATTGAAAACATGTTATGGGATGAATTCAAACAAAAGGTATGACTCAAAACAGGCTGACATGAAAAGTGGTGATCAAAGTGCAAGTTTTGACAAGTGAGAAGCATCATGATGCTCAGTTTTGATTCTAGTCACATATTGATCAATCTAGTCATGTACACAAGTCATATATATGAAGATAAGTGTGTTCAAACATAAAATGGAGTTCAAATCATGTTGTAGTGAAAATTGGCTGTCAAGTTGCAAAGTTAGGTTGTGAAATGCATGAAGATGTTCAAATTCAATTCCAAACATTTTTAGACTGAACTAACCATATACACACCATACATATATGATATTGAATGAGTTCAAACACACTTTGGAGCTAAGAGAGGACTGTCATGAAAAATGAGGGTTTGAGTTGCGAATTGGCATTTTTGGTGCAACCATGAAAGAATGCAGTTCAACATTCTAAGCAAACTTTGATCAAGTTAACTTCACACACATATTGGATACATGATGTTGGATGAATTTGAGCACAAATTTAAACACCTCTAGGCTTGAGATCACCGCTGGTATGTTCATGACAGAATTTTGGTACAAGACATACACATGACATATTTTCAACATAATGAACTCAAAATGCTAAAACATGAAATTATGGTGTAAAGCCAAGATGGAGTGTCTACATACCTCTAGTAGACTGTGTTGAGCAGGTTTGATCAATAAGAAACCCAGAGAAAACTTCAAATGCACCTAGCTTTGGAAATTCCTTCTTCTTGAAGCAAGAATGCAAACTTCAAGACAGTTGGAGAAATAAACTCCACCAATGATCCTTATTACTTTGGACAGTTGAGAAATGATATATGTGAGGTGTTAGAGTGATTAGAACATCAAGCAAATTCCTAGAACAAGTTTTGGCAGATTTTGTGCATCATAGTCAAAGTATCTTGGTGTGGGAGTTGACTTTTTGAATGGTGAGGTTTTTGAATGGTCTAAGATCTTGGACACCTTCTATACCATATTTAGAGATTGTGTGGATGATTGTTGGTGAGTTTGAGTGTGGAGAAATGATTTTGGCAGCAATTGTAGCAAGGCAGATTTTTGAAGCTTTTTGGCAATTTTGTGATTTTGGTGATTTTGGAGAAAAGTGTGAAAAGGTGGGAGCTTGATCTTTCTATGGTTTTTTATAGGGATTCTTGTGTGTGGTATAAGGTGGGGAGTGCCTCTATTTATAGGCAAATGGGGGTAGTGGGCAGATTTGGAGATTTCCTTCTTAAGAAGGAAAGGTTTTCATTTTTGAATCCAATCTCCAAAAAGAGCTTTCTTGACTGATAGGTAAGCTTGAAGTCAAGTATAATAATGAGTTTAGACTGGCTAAATGCATGCTAGAGTGTGTAGGTTCATGGTTGGTTCAGATTTCACTTTCCACCTCTTGCTTGCTTTATGATATTTTAATGCAAGTTGCAAGGCAACTTGCAAGCTTGGCTAATTCCATTTCCTCTGAATTTTCATTTTATTTCCATGCTACAAAGTCTTTACATATCAGATAAAACATGTTTCAAAAGCTGAGATTGGTCCAATTGATCAAAGGAATGATTTTTGAAAGTTTGTCAATGTGGGTCTCAAGCATGAAAACACCATCTTGCCAAATCTATAACTCTCAGCTCACAAATGATATTGAGATTTTCTAGTACTTTTTAGAAAGCCCTCAAATAGCTCTAAAACATTCATTTTTTCATGAGTTTCAAATTCTCAAAGGAACTTGGCCAAAAAACCTCTCAAAGTTTCTAAAAAATGAGCTTAAAAGTGAAATTTTTCTAAGTCTTTTTCCCTTCTCAAAATGAATTTGGTCATAACTCTAAATCTATGCATTTTCTGATCATGGACTACTTAGGGGCTTTTGTAGGATTTGTCAAGATCTTTCTAATGAGCTTTGAACCACTTAATTTGGATGTGTGGTTAAGGAGTTATGGTCTAGCCCCTTTCAAAACCCAAATTTCCCGATTTTTCGATTACTCCTTCATTCTTGATCCAATGGTCATGAAAATTGATAGGAAAGTGCAATATGACATAATAAACATTTTTTATTCACACTTGAAGTTCAATTTTAAACTTGAAGAGTTGACTTTTTGGTCAACCGTACGATCGATCGGTGACTTTCGAGTCGTCTGTTGACACTCTGGGCCTCCTGAGACTTTGAAACTTCTTGAATGAACTTTATTAAGCTATATGAACTTCATGGATCACGATTCCACCATTAAAACACCTTCCAACACCAAATTCAAACTACAGTTGACTTTTATCAGTCAAAAACCCTAATCGGGTACTCTGACATGCACTGTTCTTGATTCTAGGGTAACAACCTCAAATAGGATTCTCAATTGACATCATATGATACCCTTGATCTTATTTCATGATTGAATTAGCCTAAAACTTTGATTGATTACAAACCCTGAAGCTTCGATTTGACTGTACAAAACCCTGATTCATCTGTAACTTGACGAAGATAGACTTGCACTGGGTTAAAGTTAAGTAATCCATGAGTATGCTCCTAAAATGATAATGAGAATCTAAGGGGTCAAAATTTGGGGTGCAACACCACCGAACTTTATTTATCCCAAAAGAGGGAAAGGAAAATATCGAAAAAACCTTTAAAGAGATAAGAACATGGTCATCGCAACCACATTTTGGGTTCGAGAGTCGGTTACGTGAGAGGAAGGTATTAGCATCCCCTACGTCCATTATACTCAACGAAAGCCTCTTAGTTCGAATTGTGATGAATGCTAGCTAAGCTTGTTTGTTTTTTTATAAACGAGATAACCTAAAATTGTATGATAAAAGGATTCAATGCCAGGGAAGATAGGGTGGTTTTAGATTAGGGTGCTCGCCAAGGATTAAGGCCCTTGTGCCTACGTATGCTCATTCGGGCGAGAATGTGGAATCAGAGTGCTCATAGTTCGACTACGAGAAAAGAGGTTTGGACAAAAAAGATGGAAACGGAGGAAAAAAGAAAAAGGTGGACGCAAACGAAGGAAAAAGAAAAAGGTAGCAAAGAAAAAGATGGAAGGTAGCAAAAGGCGGAAAAAACAAAAGGTAGACGCAAATTGAGGAAAAAGAAAAAGGTAGCTCGCTAAGACCATCGCAATCTTGTGCCTACGTATCTTCATTCAGACGAGAATGAAGAATCAGAGCATTCATAGTTCGTGGAACTACGAATTGTTTGGTTTGATTTAGAGGTGACAATTGTTTACACACGAGTAAGAGAACTCGCACCCAAACAATTGAGGAAAAAGATAGAAGACTCCATCCCCCTCCATTCCACCTTGAAAAGAGATTGTGTTTGAATATTTGTTAAGTGTTTTTGATGAACAACGAGTGTTTGGAAAAATGGTTTGAAGGCTATCGAGTTAGAAGTTCTTTAGAGGTGTCAATTGTTTACACACGAGTAAGGGAACTCGCACCCAAACGATTGAAGAAAAGGGTCGAAGAATTCATCCTCTTCTCTTTCACCTTGAAAAGAGTTTCGATAGTTGTTATGTGTTTTGAAGTTTTATTGAGAAAATCCGCTTGGTGTTGGATCCAGGGTTTGATTGTATACTGTTGCACCCCAAAATTTGACCAACAAATATTTATTCATTGAGTGTTTGAAAGTGGATACCTTCATCAGAAAGTTCAAGAGATCCTCAGAAGAAGTGGTTTGAAACCAGGGTTGTGTGCTTCATAGCTTGAGGGTTGTGAGTGTTCCTCAGATGATGCTGAGACTTTGAGAATGAACTTGATGTTTTGGGAAAGCCTATGAGATGTCTTGATAGCCTTTATGAAGCCCAGAGAAGTCATTATGCAAGAGTTCAGAAGATTCAACCATGAATGATAGAATTAGGGTTTTGACTGGGTCAACCCTAGGATAACTGAAGATTTGGAGAAGGTTGAGATCCAATCCAAGGGCCATGAGATCATGGAATGATGCATAGAGATGATATAAAGATGATTCCTAGGCCAACTCATCATGAGTGAGGAGTTTGAGAAGTTTCAAGTTAGGATCCCCAAGGATTGTCAGTGAAAAACCCTAATTTGATCCTTATCTTCCAGGCAGTTTTAGCTCAAGATGTTATTGATATCTCACCTTCCCCACAACATGAATGTTGTAGAGCTTCTTCTAAGCTTTAATTTTAGTGGTGGAAGTCCTTGATAGGAGTTACAGAGCTCAAGTTATGGTTTTGACAAATTACAGGTCAGCAGAGGTGTGTGAATCTGGGTCCTTGAAAGTCACCCAACTTGCAGACAACTTTTGCCCTAGTAGGGTGATTCCTATGATCTCTTGGTCAACATGAATGTTGAATAGGATCTTCTTAGCTTTAATTTGAGTGGTAGAAGTCCTTTATTGGATTTGTGGAACTCAACTTATGGTTTGAACAAGACAGGGGTATTTTGGTCATTTGTCAGTTATAGGTCATTTTAGCCAATGCCTAAAACTCCTATTTCCAAGCCTCAAATGAAAAAACTCAAAACATGAAAGTTGCTCAAAATGTGATTTTAAGTCTAGAAAGAAGGTCACAAATTGTTGGAAAAGCTCATAGCATGAAGTTACATGATTGGTCAGAAATGAACTAAAAATGGCATATAAGTTTGAAAAGTTGAATTTGAAAATTGGTTTGGAAGATCCACAAATCCAAAATAGGTCATCCAATATATCATTTTGATTGGAAACATCATTTTGAGAACATTGGTTTATCTAGAATTTTGGTTTGAAGCTTTAAAATGGGTGATGCTTTGAAAACTTGTTACTTGAAAAAGAAGGCAATGTTGAAAAACCTTACACAAGCCAAAGGTGAGCTTGTTTTTCACTCATCCACACTCAATATCTCTCATAAGGAGAATTTGGCACAAAATGGTAAGACATAAGGCATTAGATATGAGATTTCCAACTTGTCCCCACATGAGATTTTCAAGAACTTTCCACCATGTTCTAGATGAATCTAGAAGTATCTAATGATCATTATAAGAAGAGGGCCATGAAGAGAGTTCAAGGTTGGTGATAGAGAGAGATTTCAGGAGAGAGAGAGAGAGAGAAATAGCCATTGAAGTTCTTCCTTCAAGTTCAAGCAATCCAAGAAACCTTTCACTACAAGGCTTCTTCTCCAAAACCAGTGCAAACAGAATCATTTCCACCATTGGAGGATCATCCTGAAGCAATTACAAGGCTTGCAACCTTCTCCACGAGCACCTACCATCATCACTTGACAGGTTGGTTTCTCTCCATAATTCTCTTAATTTATGCACTTTTAATTAGTTTTATAGATATAGGATTGATGTATTAGGTTAGTTGATGAAACCCTAGAAGTTATAGCATGATCCATGGAGTTCCATAACAGAGCCATGAAGCTTTAGAGATCAAGAACATGCACTCTAGGCTGCCATATTCTTAGGTTGTTAGCTTAGTGTAATCCCCTCAGCATATAGAACATTCTAGGTTAGTATGGATTCATTCCATTACCATGCATATCAGTGTGAATCAAGTGTACCCGAAACTTCCATCTTCCATAGTTCTTTGTAGAGTGAGTTTTAGAAGAATATAGCACCGTGATTGTGTAGAGGGAGAGGAGTAGAACAAGTTTAGTTCTTGCATCGTGAGGTTTGGTTGAGAGATGAGAGAGCACCATGGCCTGGAAGTTTCACGCATGGAAACCAAGATCTGAAACCCTAATATCTGTTTGGAGAAGACGAAATAATAGCCCTTGGATCATGGTCAATTGGTTGACTGGGAGACTCATCGCACGGCCGTGATTAAATATGAGAAACGGAGGGAAAAATTCAAAAAAGTGAAACGCGGTCGTTTCATTTAAGCTGGTCTATGGGCTTAATTCGCTATCCCCACCCCCCTTTTATCTGGCCCAACTGAAACCAACTGGCGCGTCTTGCTATTCTAACCCCCCTCCCTTTATTTGTTTTAAATTCTTTTATTTTCTTTTAATATTTTTCTTGTCTTTAAATATTCATTAAAAATTGAAAAATAACTCCTTTTTGTCCATTCTTTTTTCTATGATTAGATAATTTTGTGTAGAAAAATATAAAAATAAAAATGGAATTTTATTTTTAATGTGGAATTTTTAGTGGTATTTTCTTTAATATAGTGTATTTTCTTTCTTTTAGTTGATGCATGATTTTGCAAGAATTGTTTTAGGACCTTCCTTTAGTCTTTTTAATCCATTCTTTTTTGTGCAATTAGATGATGAATCATAGTTCCCCATAGGATTTATTCTAGAATTTTAGAATTAAATTTTGATTAGTTTAATTAGGGTAGATGTAGGGTATCCTAATTAGGGTTTAGGTTGTGTTTAGGTGAAGAATTCACTTTCTTTGAATATGTTTTGTCTTGATTTTTAGGTAGAGGCCTATGTGGATGTTATGGGTAGATGTTGAAGACCCTTGTGAATAATTGTTAGATTTTTCCCCATTGGTTTAGTATTTTTAGGTATTTTCTGAAGTTGCCTATTGATTTTGTCTGCCCTGTGGTTATCTGTTCATCTTTGGGGTTCATTGTGGGGAATTTGTTGTGGGGCTTGTGTTGCCTTGAAGACCTTGTTGGAGAGCATCATGAAGTGAAGATTAAAGATCAAGATTCAGAGACCCAGAGCTTGGCTTGTCCCCTGTCTGTGAGGTTTGAGATCCTGAAGTTTGAAGGAAGTTCATGGTACTTTCCTGAGGAAGGCACTATGAATGACTTTCATTCTTTATTCTCACCTCTTTCTCAAGTATCCAATGATGTTGGAGCCAAATTGTGAGTTTAATTTCTCCCGAGGAGGAATGTAAACTGATCACAGTTGTTGAGCCACATAGGATACAACTCCTAAGTGGAAGCCTCCTAGTACTTTCCTGAGGAAGGTCCTATGGGTCTATTCACTTAGTTCCATTAGTTTGTCTAGGATTTCTCAAGTATCCAATGATGTTGGAGCCAACTTGTGAGTTTAATTTCTCCTGAGGAGGAATGTAAACTGATCACATGTTGTTGAGCCACATGGGATACAACTCCTAAGTGGAAGCCTCCTAGTACTTTCCTGAGGAAGGTCCTATGGGTCTATTCACTTAGCTCCACTAGTTCAGATAGGATTTCCTAAATATCCAGTGATGTTGGAGCCTGCTTGTGAGTTTAATTTCTCCTGAGGAGGAATGTAAACTGATCACAGTGGTTGAGCCACATAGGGTATGACTCCTGAGTATACACCTCCTAGTGTTCTCCTGAGGAAGACACTATGAGTCTGCTTGCTTAGCTCCCTTTCTTTGGTAAGCTTGTTCTGAAGCTTGAAGACTGGGATTGATTTCTTGTGATTAGGTTCTGCTTTAGGGCTTTGCTTAGATTTGATTCAGATTCTGTGTTAGGGTCAGGATTAGAGAGTAGATTCTTTCTTTCTCAAGCAAGTGTGTTTGTTTGCCTGGTGGCACTTCATTTCCCTTATCTGTTATGGCTTGATAGCATGTTGTTTATTTTCAGTATGATTACTGTTATTTCATGACTGGCTTGAGGTTGAGACGAGCTTGTGGAGGCTGAAACCCCACACACATTTCCTCCCTCACTTGCATTGCATGCATTTTACTGTTAAGCGGATGCTTTGTCTGTTTTGGCGTATCATTGACATGATCCCTTAGGACTCTCATTTCCTTTGATAAGGATTTGATGATAGACTTTTAGGTTGAAACCTACGCATGACAACATCTAGGAGTTCCCTGTTCAAACCTCAACCATAGGATGAATCCATGGCATGATAACAGTAGGACTTGATAGTCTCCCTCCTAGTTGGGCCTGTTCTCTTCTCATCTTGAAGCAGTTTAAAACACGGTAATCATGAATGATTTCTTTCGTACGCTACGAGCCTTAAGCCATCTGAGGATGGATGTTTAGTATGGTACCCTTTGGGTGACATGCGACGCGTTCACTCTCAGGTCATAGTCTCTAGTGCGGTTGAAATCGCGAACACAATAAAAAACACTTCTTTTAGAAGATAACCCGTAGTTTCCCGAACTACGTTTGCTCTGATCTTTCATACCAGATGAAAGTACGTAGGCATAGGATGCGATATCCTAGCGAGCAACCTTCCCCACCTTCCCCCGTAGTTAGCCGAACTACGTTGACTCTGATTTCTCATTCTCTGATGAGAATACGTAGGCATAAAGCGCGACGCTTTGCCGAGTCATTTTTCTTTTCTTTTTCAGCCAGCCTTGATAGGTAGATAGATCATAACCAACCCGTCCAAGTAAACAAACAAGCGAGGATCCCGTCGAGTACGACGGACGTGAGGGGTGCTAATACCTTCCCCTTGCGTAACCGACTCCCGAACCCAGACAATGGTTGCGATGACCTTGTCTTACCCTTTTTCGTCAGGTTTTTTCCGATCGTTTCCTTTCCCGCTCTGAGGGATAAATAACGAAAGGTGGCGACTCTTCTGTTATGCCGGCACCTTATTTTCGCGCGAGCGACAGCTGGCGACTCTGCTGGGGACCTTATAGCATCTAGGGACTTTTCCCATCCCTTATGCTGGGACCGTTTCCCATCCCCTACGCGAGTCAATCCTATCGTTTGTGTGTTTGCTTGTTGGGTTGCGTTTATTTATCGCATTTTACTTCCCGCACTTTATTTCCCGCATTTTATTTCCAGTTGATATGATTATCTGTGCTGCTGTGGGAG
Source organism: Lathyrus sativus (assembly GCA_963859935.3). Classification (NCBI taxonomy): domain Eukaryota; kingdom Viridiplantae; phylum Streptophyta; class Magnoliopsida; order Fabales; family Fabaceae; genus Lathyrus; species Lathyrus sativus. The sequence goes on along the minus strand of OZ012737.1, from coordinate 602,855,438 downwards.
AGGGATGTTACTGTGAGTGAAAAGCCGGACCTGGGCTTGAGTACACACCTAGATATAGTTGCGGAGAAGTAGTAGACGAACCTGTCTGTTGAGCAGGCACAGTTCCCTACGAAAATCTGCGCTCAGACGAGATTCTTGCAGAGGTGCTCCTTTCCGGTCCTGAGGATCTGAGGGGAGTCCAGACGTGAGGGTTGTCGACTCTGGGGACCGATCATTTGGAAGTCAGCTAAGAGAGGCCTCTTCATGACTTGACGATGCCACTCCTTCTGGGAATCGTATCGCCACTCATGAAAGTCTGTGACGCTGATGACCGCATAGGATGCCGTACCTTTGTCCGTGGATTAGGTCCATACCTGTGAGTGGGGTTGGGATATTGCAGGAAACTTTGACCTCCAGACTACCTGGTTTTCTTGATAGTGAATCAGTTACGTTGGTATCAGGGTTCTCAGTATCAGGTGTGACTGTTCTTGATAGAGCAAGGGTTTGATCAGAGGATTTTATCATCGGGTGTTTGTCTGTTCCTGATAGAGCAGGTTCCGATCAGAGTATTGTCATCAGAGGTTTGTCTTGAATGGAGCAGATTCTGAGTGGGGTCTGAAGATCTCGTCAGCAGTTGTTGTTTGTTCTCGATAGGGCAGATTTTGAGTGGGGTTTGAAGATCTCATCAGCAGCTGTGTGTTTGTTCTTGAGAGGGCAGATTTGTGATTTGGGGTCCGAAGACTTCATCAACAGATATTCCTCGATCTTGCATCCGGGGTCTTTATTATCAGGCCTTTATTCTTGTTTGGGCAGAAGTTTGATCTCGATCCTATCAGATGGTTATTCTCGGCAGATCAGATCAGTGGGGTTTACGCCGGGGTTTCCTTCTCATCAGTGATTGTTGACACCGTATCTCCACGGCAGCCACCTGGATATATTGTTGCATACCTGCATTTTGCATTAGCTTGCATAATCATTCCATTAGCGTGTGTCTGTGACAGGTACCGTTTCCCTGGTCCAGGATCCCTCGCCTCTTATTGCGTTACTGCAGCCGTTCTCAGAAAGACTGTTGCGTACGAGTTCTCGGTCCTTGATGTGTCGAATCTGACTATTGCTATGTGAGGTTACTATTTCCATGATTGGGCCTGGATTCCTCTCCTTATTATTGCCAGCAGGTGCCAGGATCGGGGGAAATCTCTCAAGCACACAGACACACGCATGCATCTGCATAAAGCATTTTTGCATGACATACATTCTGCCGCTTTTCCTAACCCTTGATGTTGACAGGTTTTTCAGGTACTCAGGTTCCGAGCTGTTTTCGATCTCCAGGATTGATCAAAGATTCATCCACCGCTACTCAACTCGCGCTAATCAAACGAGAATCATGGACCAGGTACAGTCAGATGTTCAAGAGCTTCGTGAACGGATGGATCGTTTTATGGAGCTGATGCAAGTAGTTGCGAATGGGCAAGACCAGCTTCGTACTTTGGTTCAACCTCTCATCTCCAGGGTTGACAGTAATGGAATACTTCACGGAGGGGCCGTGCCCACTCCTCCTCAAGGGGATACTCCACAGAACGTTGTTCCTGCGGCCGGGGGCAACGGCAGTGCTAACGGCAATCTTATGACTAATCTCGGACTCAACGCGGCTGGCACCGGCAATGGTGGTTTGGGAGCCAATGTTAACATAGGGCCAGTCAACGGCAATGTTGGTGCAGGAAATATGGTGGTGCCTCAACCGTGGCTGGAGGACCATCAGGATGACATTTTCTCTCAGAGAGGTGTAGAGGCTGAGTTGACTGCTGAGGCTCGACTCAGGTTCAAGGCGCTGGAAGACAAGATGAGAGATATAGAAAATCAGAACACATTGGGCGTTGACATGGCCAAACTCGGGTTGATTGCTGACTTTAAAGTACCTCACAAGTTCAAGGTGCCTATCTTTGAGAAGTATAGGGGCACTACTTGTCCCCGCGTTCACCTCCGATCTTATTATAGAAAGATGTCCGCTTATTCTGACGATGAGAAGCTGCTGATGCACTTCTTTCAGGATAGTCTTTCTGGTCCACCGCTCGAATGGTATATGGGTTTGGAGCCCGCTGCTGTGCGCACCTGGAAAGATCTTGCAGAAGCGTTTGTTCTCCACTATCAATATAATAGCGACTTGGCTCCCAACCGAGTTCAGCTTCAGAATCTCTCGCAGCGGAACAATGAAAGCTTCAAAGAGTACGCCCAGCGGTGGCGTGAATTGGCTGCTCGAGTTCAACCGCCCATGGTAGAACGTGAGTTGGTGCAAATGTTCGTGGCTACCCTTCCCGGAGTCTATTATGAAAAGCTGGTCAGTGGCATGTCGGGAACATTCTCGGCCCTCATCACTTTGGGCGAGCATGTTGAGAACGGCATAAAGATTGGAAAAATTCAGGGCGAATCATCCTCAGCTGGAGGAACTAGCAAGAAACCCTATACTGGCAAGCGTCGAGAGGGGGATGCCAGTGCTGTCACTAATGCTAGGAGAAAGGGCAAGGGCCCTCAGTCTCAGATCGCTAGCATAAACATCCCAGCTGCTCCGCCGCAGCCGCAGCAGCAGCCCCAGCAACAGAATAATCAGGGATATAAGAGATATCAGAATCGGGGTCCCCTGGCAAACCGTCATTTGGAAACTCCTCCTATGCCGTATGCACAGCTTTTGCAAACGTTGCTTCAGCTCCAATTGGTTCACAAGAGGACAATGGCTCCCTTAACAGGGGCACCCCCACCGGAGTATGATGCTAATGCTACTTGTGAATTTCACTCGGGGGCACCTGGCCATACGGTTGAGAATTGTAAAGCTTTTAAGCACAAAGTCCAGGACTTGGTCGACGCCAAGGTTATCAACTTTTCTGACAACGTGCCCAACGTCACCAAAAATCCAATGCCTCATCATAAGGGGGGCGGAGTGAATGCTGTTATCACTGAGGAGAGTTCAGACTTGCTGACCGATGTCAAAGATTTGAAGACGCCGTTGAGTTTTGTTAAGGCTAAGTTGCTGAAGAAGGGCTTCTTTCCCGGATGTGGAAAGTTATGTATGGCTTGTGCTACACTTCCTGATGGGTGTGAGCAGTTGATCGAAGGTATCCAGAGTCTGATGTCCGAGGGTATTTTGCAATTCAGTCGGAGCGTTGAGAATGCGTCAGGGGAAGTTGTGCTGAAGCAGGCAGACGAAGTTGCTACCATTACTATTCCTCGTCACCCTATCACTATTTCCGCGCCCCGTCCGCCTTCTATCACCATCACCAGGGCCGGACCAATCCCATTCGAGAGTACCAATGCCGTTCCATGGCATTATGGCGCCGAAGTTTATTGTAATGGTCAGAAGATAGAGCTTGAGCCATCCGGATCGACTGCGCAGGATCTTACCGAAGTCAGTGGTATCACTAGAAGCGGAAGAGTGTTTGCGCCAGCAGAGGTTGCAGCAGAGAAAGTGGTCCGAGCTGACGCTGTGGATAAAGGTAAAGGTAAAGCTGTTGAAGAAGTCCCTGCAGGGGCAGAAAAAGACTTGCTGGTTAAAGATGCTGAAGAGTTCATGCGACTAATCAAGAAGAGTGACTACAAAATTGTAGATCATCTTCATCAGACTCCATCAAAGATCTCGATTCTTAACCTGTTGCTGTGTTCTGAGGCGCACCGCAATGCATTGCTGAAGGTATTGAATGCTGCATACGTGCCGCAGGAGATATCAGTTAATCAACTCGAGGAAGTAGTGGCCCATGTCAATGCTGGTAATGGGCTGGGATTTACAGATCTGGAGCTGACTCCTAAGGGAAGAGACCACAATAGCGCCTTGCACGTCTCAATAGAGTGCAGAGGCACGATTATGTCACATGTCCTGGTGGATACGGGCTCCTCGCTTAACGTGCTTCCGAAAAAGGCACTGATGAAGTTGGATACCCGTGGATTGCTGTGCACGCCCAGTGATCTGGTCGTGAAGGCCTTTGACGGAACCAAGCGCCACGTCTTCGGAGAATTGACCCTGCCAATTCAAGTTGGTCCAGAGACGTTTAATGCGGTTTTCTATATCATGGATATCATGCCCGCCTATAGTTGCCTCTTAGGTCGGCCGTGGATCCATTCTGCTGGTGCCGTGACGTCCACGCTGCATCAGAAGCTCAAATATGCTGTTGAGGGCAGCATAGTCACAGTCTGTGGAGAAGAGGACATCATGGTAAGCCACCTATCGTCCTTTAAATACGTCGAGATGGATGGTGAGATCCATGAGACTCTTTGCCAAGCATTTGAAACCGTCGGGGTGAAGGAGGTAGCTCCCGTTGTCGCAGAGAAGCAAGAGTTGAACCTCTCCTCATTTAAGGAAGCTAGAGCTGTTGTCGAAGCTGGTTCTACCCCAGGCTGGGGGCATGTCTTGGATATACCAATCAAGCAGGATAAGTTTGGATTGGGGTATTCTCCTGGAGCTGAAGCTTCATCTTCTTCTGGCAGTTCGTCTCATGGGAAAGGGCCGATCTTGTTCACCAAAGGGGGAGTAATCTTCGAGAGTATCAACGCTGCGTCAGAGGACAGTGAGGACAGTGATTGCGATCTTGACGCCTGGATTCAACCGAGCAAGCCGGGCGAGCACCTCCATAATTGGACCATCAAGGAGATTATCAAGCTGACAAGTGAAGAGTAATGATTTGCTTTTTACAATCTTTGTACAACCCTATGTCCTGCCCGGGGCATAGTGGTTTTACTGTCAGGGCCTTGTTGGATTATGTGTATGCATTTTGTTAATAAATAAAAGGCGTTTTCTTCGTAATCAAATGTTGTGTTCTCTGTTATTCAGGCTTTATGTTTGTTTCGAAAAACAGCAAAATGGCAACGAGGTTCGTGCTAACCTGCATATTCCTGCTTTAAACTTAACCCTTGTTATTGTAGGATCCACGTAACAGATGACATCGACTCTGGACCCTCTACGGCTCACTACGACTTTGATTGCCCGATCTATCAAGCCGAGGATGAGATTGATGAAGACGAGGACCTTCCGGAAGAATTGGCCCGCTTGTTGAGACAAGAGGAGAAGGTTATTCTGCCTCACGAGGAGGATATTGAGATCATAAATCTGGGTTCTGAGGAGCTCATCAGAAATGTCAGAGTAGGGGCTGCGCTGCAGAATGATGTCAAGCATAGACTGGTCGAGATGCTTCGAGAGTATAGTGACGTCTTTGCTTGGTCATATGAGGATATGCCCGGACTTGACACAGATATCGTGGTTCATCGCTTGCCGTTGCGAGAAGATTGCCCTCCAGTCAAGCAGAAGCTCAGGAGGACGAGACCAGACATGGCTGTAAAAATCAAAGAAGAGGTCCAGAAGCAGTTGGACGCAGGATTTCTAGCCGTTACCACTTACCCTCCGTGGGTCGCCAACATAGTGCCTGTACCGAAGAAGGACGGTAAGGTACGCATGTGCGTCGATTATCGGGATTTGAACAGGGCGAGCCCTAAGGATGATTTCCCGTTGCCTCATATCGATGTGTTGGTCGACAATACAGCCCAGTTTTCCGTGTTTTCGTTCATGGATGGCTTCTCCGGTTACAATCAGATTAAGATGGCGCCGGAGGACATGGAGAAAACGACGTTTATTACCCCCTGGGGCACGTTTTGCTATAAGGTAATGCCTTTCGGTCTGAAGAACGCAGGGGCCACTTACCAGCGGGCAATGGTAACTTTGTTTCATGATATGATTCATCATGAGATCGAGGTCTATGTTGATGACATGATTGCAAAGTCCCAAACGGAGGAAGAGCATCTGGTCAATTTGTTGAAGCTGTTTGAAAGGCTTAGGAAGTTCAGGCTGAGGCTGAATCCTAGCAAGTGCACTTTCGGAGTGCGGTCCGGAAAGTTATTGGGGTTTATCGTTAGTGAACGAGGTATTGAAGTTGATCCTGCGAAGATAAAAGCTATCCAAGAAATGCCAGCGCCAAAAACAGAAAAAGAAGTTCGTGGTTTCTTGGGCCGAATAAACTACATTGCAAGGTTTATCTCTCAGCTCACGGCCACTTGTGAACCGATGTTCAAGTTGTTAAAGAAAGATCAGGCGATTACTTGGAATGAGGATTGCCAGAAGGCATTCGATAAGATAAAGCAGTATCTTCAAGAACCTCCAATCTTGATACCCCCAGTGGCTGGACGGCCATTAATCATGTACTTGACGGTTCTGGAGAATAGTATGGGGTGTGTTCTCGGTCAGCACGACGAGACGGGCAGAAAAGAGCATGCCATTTATTATTTGAGTAAAAAGTTCACTGAGTGTGAATCTCGATACTCGGTGCTGGAGAAGACGTGTTGTGCATTAGCTTGGGCTGCCAAACGTCTACGACAGTATATGCTCAACCACACCACTATGCTAATTTCGAAGGTGGATCCGATCAAGTACGTCTTCGAAAAGCAGGCTCTTTCGGGCAGGATTGCCAGATGGCAGATGGTGTTAACAGAATATGATATTCAGTACGTCTCTCAGAAAGCCATCAAGGGAAGCGTATTGTCTGACTACCTTGCCGAACAGCCGATCGAAGACTATCAGCCGATGAAGTTCGAATTCCCTGACGAGGACATTATGTTTCTAAAAGCGAAGGATTGCGATGAGCCATTGCCCGATGAGGGGCCAGATAGGAAGTCTCAGTGGAAGTTGATATTCGACGGAGCGGTTAATTCCTATGGGAGTGGTATCGGGGCTATCATCACGACTCCTCACGGATCTCGTATCCCGTTTACTGCAAGACTGACGTTTCCAGTTACCAACAACGAAGCCGAGTATGAAGCATGTATTATGGGTCTAGAAGAGGCAATTGATTTGAGAATCAAGAATCTAGACATATATGGTGACTCAGCGCTTGTAATCAATCAGATCAAAGGGGAGTGGGAAACTCGTCAAGCGAATCTAGTGCCGTACATGAATTATGCCAGGAGGCTGCTTCCGTTCTTTGACCGAGTAGAACTCCATCATGTACCCCGGGCTGAAAATCAAATGGCTGATGCTTTAGCCACGTTGGCTTCAATGTATAAAGTCAATTATTGGAATGAGGCTCCAAGAATTGTGCTTTCGCGGCTTGATAGACCAGCGTTTGTGTTCGCAATCGAAGATGCCACTGACGGCAAGCCATGGTTCCACGATATCCAGACCTTCCTTATGACCAAGGAGTATCCTGCGGGTGCGTCTACCCAGGATAAGAAGACTCTGAGGAGGCTATCTGGAAACTTTTACCTCAACCCTGATGGAGTGCTGTATAAGAGAAACCACGATCTCGTGCTACTCAGGTGTGTGGATGAGAAAGAAGCAAGTATGCTCATGGAAGAAGTCCATGAGGGCACATTTGGTACGCACGCCGACGGGCATGCCATGACGAGAAAGATCCTGAGAGCAGGATATTACTGGCTGACTATGGAGTCGGATTGCTTCAGATTCGCGAGGAAATGTCACAAATGCCAGATTTATGCTGATAAAGTTCATGTGCCGCCGTGCCCATTGAATGTCATGTCCTCCCCTTGGCCGTTCTCCATGTGGGGCATCGACATGATAGGCAAGATCGAGCCCACCGCGTCCAATGGTCATCGTTTCATTCTGGTAGCTATCGACTACTTTACCAAATGGGTGGAGGCAGCCTCGTACGCTAATGTGACCAAGCAGGTGGTAGCTAAATTCATAAAGAGGGACATCATCTGTCGCTATGGAATTCCCGAGCGGATCATTACTGATAATGGTTCGAATTTGAATAATAAGATGATGAAAGAGCTGTGCCAGAGCTTCAAGATCGAACACCACAACTCATCTCCTTACCGGCCGAAGATGAATGGCGCTGTTGAAGCGGCCAACAAGAACATCAAGAAGATTGTTCAGAAGATGGTTGTGACGTATAAAGATTGGCACGAGATGCTGCCGTTTGCCTTGCACGGTTATCGTACTAAGGTGCGTACGTCGACCGGGGCAACTCCTTTCTCCTTGGTGTACGGCATGGAAGCTGTCCTACCGTTAGAAGTGGAGATTCCCTCTTTACGAGTTTTGGTTGATGTAAAACTTGATGAGGCAGAATGGATTACGAATCGCTTGAACCAGCTCAGCCTGATGGACGAGAAGAGGTTAGCATCGATTGCATTTGGTCGCCTATACCAAAGCCGAATGAAGAAAGCTTATGATAAGAAGGTGCGTCCTCGAAGCTTTCAGACGGGTGATCTCGTCCTGAAGAAGATTCTTCCGCCACACTCCGATCACCGGGGCAAGTGGACTCCGAATTACGAAGGGCCGTATGTCGTCAGCAAGGTCTTCTCAGGAGGAGCTTTGTTGTTATCCACGATGGATGGTGAAGATTTTGCATCCCCGGTGAACGCGGACGCAGTTAAAAAATACTTTGCTTGAAAGAGACCCGCTGGACAAAAAAAGAAAGAGTCCAGGCAAAAAAGGGGCATCCCGGCGAACCAAAAACAGAATAAAAGGTTCGGGCAAAAATTAGGGATATATTGAAAAAATGTACACCCGCGAAGTCGAAAACCTACACTGGGCGGCTTCGGCAAAAAAGGGTATCCCGGTGAACTGAAAACCCGAAAGGGCGGTTCACGCAAAAATTAGGGATTTAAATAAGCAAATGACTGCGTTCCGCGTATGGACTTTCATTGTTTAGTGGTTCGGAAGACCTGAGGGCCGTTTATCTGAATCAATCTCTTCCAAAGCTGAAGCGTCGGAGAAGTACCGAAGTCGAGTGGGTCTTAGAGGGATCAACTCATGGTGTTCGTCTACGCCTCGATTGCCGACATTTGTATATACTGATGTATATTTATGTTTCCTTTTTTGTGCGGCTTCCTCATTCCAGGAGCTTGCCTCTGTTGTAAAACATTTTTGCCCATTCAGGGGTTCATCATCAATAAAATGCACATTACTCAGCAATTCTGCTTGTCTGCTTAGCATTTATCTGTTTTGTTTGCGAATGAGAACGCCGATGTTTTTTTGATAAAATGCGCATACATAAACTTGCGGGCCTAGGCCCATTGATTGTTGAAACAACTAATTAACTGAATATTGTCACGAGATAATAACCTGGATAGGCCCCTTTGAGGAGGGTATCTTGTCTGTTTGTTTGTGTTGTTGCAGGTGTAGCACCTTGCCAGAAGATGTGTCGTGCGTATCCCCGAAGCAGGACGAGTCCTCCTTCTCCAGCAGAGTTCAGTAGTCTCTCCTTCGCAGAATTTGAACGCAAGATGGTGAACATCGATATGTCTTCCCCAGGTAGAGGTGATTCTCTTCCCCAAGCAGACGCATCCTGAAGGAATGTCACCTCGTCGGCTGAGCCAAGCACCGAAGAATGATGTCATCTTTCCCCAGCACCGGGTCACAAGTGCAGAGTTCATAGAAATGTTTGGGTACTGGAGCTCGTGTTTTCCCCAGTAAAGTCACCGAAGCAGGTGTCTTCCCCCGCACCGGGTCACAAGTGCAGGTTTCGCAGAAGGTTGTTCGTATGCCGAAGGATGCAGTAACTGAGGGTGCCAGACTGAAGTCTCCAGCGGAATTGGGATTCCCCACCAGAGTCATGCTCTCTCCTGAAGTTCGATGATTCCCTCTTCCCCAGTAGAGTGTTGGAACAGCTGATGTTGTATTCCCCTGCAGAATTGTACTCTCTCCCCCGAAGTCAGATGATTCCTTCTTCCCCGGCGAAATTGAGTTTCCTCATCGGAGCTGCACTCTCCAGCGAAGTAGAATGATTTCTCTCCCCGGCTGAGTCCGCAGAAAAGCAGAATCCTTGGAAGTCGATCAGATCATGATCGATGTTCCCCAGCAGAGCGTGGGGCAGCTAGGGCTGTGTTTCCCCAGAATCGCACTCTCTCCATCGAAGCAGAATGATTTCTCCTTCCTCAGCCGAGTTTGCAGATGACCAAGAGATCCGAATCCTTGGAAGTTGATCAGATCATGATTGGTTTTTCCCCCGGTGGAGTGTTGAGCAGCTGAAGTTGGTTCCCCTCAGAATGGTCATCCCCGGAAGAGTAGCCGAGACGGCCGCGCAGTTCATTCTCGCGATTGATATCAGCAGATTTAAGTTCTCGTAGAGCTTCGTCCCCTGCAGCAGTCAGCTGAAGTTGCTTCCCTGCAGCAGTCCGCGGAAGATCAATTCCCCAGACAGAGCCTGATTGATATTGGCGTGTTCACGTTCTCCTCAGCAGGATGATTCCTCTATCTGAGTGGTTCTTTCTCCTTGACAGGAGGATTTCCCCCTTCGGCATTTATTTTGCTGACGGGATCGCATCATTGTGCATGACTGCATAGCATTTAACGTTGCATAGCATTGTGCATGATTGCATAGCATTTAGCATAGACGCATAGCATTTCCACCATGTGGGGCATGGCGCAGAAGCATATGCACCATAAGCATGATCTAGGTCATCATCATCCTTGTTGAACAGGTGTTCCACCAAAAGACTGGTTGCTCAGGACGATTCTTGATATTCTCCCCGGCAAGGTCGCCTTTGAGATGATTCTTAAAGACCCCGGTGTAATCCCCACGGTCGCTCGCTCGAGACGATTTTCGAGATCCCCAGCGAAGTCTGCAGTTCGAGATGATTCTCAAATCCCTCAGCAGGGCCGTTGGCTTAAGGTGATTCTTAAGACCCCAGTACAGCTCCCCGAGTTGTTCGCCTAGTATGATACTTGGGATCCCCAATAGCGTCTCCAGCAAGAGTTTCCCAGGAAGAGTCCTGGAATACCCAACAGAATGTTTGCTCCAGAAAGGTTATCGGTTCAGGACGATTCTTGAAGATGCCCGACGGATCTGTTTGGTCAAGATGATTCTTGAAGTCCTCAGCAGCATGATATGTATGCTCCAACAATGATGTCTAATCTGAAGATGGATTTCATAAGCGCCCGAAGGCGATATCAGAAGGTTCCCGTGAGTCCAGATTTCCGTGTCGATGAATCAACGGGTGGCTGAAGACAAGGTTCCAGGGTTGTAGATACAACAGAGTGATTCGTGTGAGTCTGAAGACCAAGTCAGTTATCCTGAGGTGATGATTGATTGTGATCAAGTGAATGGTATGTCTTCTGATTGAAGTCGAAGATGTTTCTCCAGCGGTGACGCAGGGTATTTCGATCGTCCGACGGTGATGTCAGGTTTAGTTCTCCAGCAGTAACGCAGAGTGCTTCGATCGTCCGACGGTGATGTCAGATTTGGTTCTCCAGCTAGTTGTTGAGCAGCTAATGTTGCAGGATTCAAAGGTTTGTTCCCCGCAGAGTACTGTGTGCTCGTGCAATTGGCAAATTTTCGGGTTTACCGATATTCAACCGTCTCGTACCTTGATTGGTTGAGAGCCGTTCGCTTCTCACCCAGTCAGGTTCAAGCCGTTTGAATAGGGGCAGCTGTTGCACCCCAAAATTTGACCAACAAATATTTATTCATTGAGTGTTTGAAAGTGGATACCTTCATCAGAAAGTTCAAGAGATCCTCAGAAGAAGTGGTTTGAAACCAGGGTTGTGTGCTTCATAGCTTGAGGGTTGTGAGTGTTCCTCAGATGATGCTGAGACTTTGAGAATGAACTTGATGTTTTGGGAAAGCCTATGAGATGTCTTGATAGCCTTTATGAAGCCCAGAGAAGTCATTATGCAAGAGTTCAGAAGATTCAACCATGAATGATAGAATTAGGGTTTTGACTGGGTCAACCCTAGGATAACTGAAGATTTGGAGAAGGTTGAGATCCAATCCAAGGGCCATGAGATCATGGAATGATGCATAGAGATGATATAAAGATGATTCCTAGGCCAACTCATCATGAGTGAGGAGTTTGAGAAGTTTCAAGTTAGGATCCCCAAGGATTGTCAGTGAAAAACCCTAATTTGATCCTTATCTTCCAGGCAGTTTTAGCTCAAGATGTTATTGATATCTCACCTTCCCCACAACATGAATGTTGTAGAGCTTCTTCTAAGCTTTAATTTTAGTGGTGGAAGTCCTTGATAGGAGTTACAGAGCTCAAGTTATGGTTTTGACAAATTACAGGTCAGCAGAGGTGTGTGAATCTGGGTCCTTGAAAGTCACCCAACTTGCAGACAACTTTTGCCCTAGTAGGGTGATTCCTATGATCTCTTGGTCAACATGAATGTTGAATAGGATCTTCTTAGATTTAATTTGAGTGGTAGAAGTCCTTGATTGGATTTGTGGAACTCAACTTATGGTTTGAACAAGACAGGGGTATTTTGGTCATTTGTCAGTTATAGGTCATTTTAGCCAATGCCTAAAACTCCTATTTCCAAGCCTCAAATGAAAAAACTCAAAACATGAAAGTTGCTCAAAATGTGATTTTAAGTCTAGAAAGAAGGTCACAAATTGTTGGAAAAGCTCATAGCATGAAGTTACATGATTGGTCAGAAATGAACTAAAAATGGCATATAAGTTTGAAAAGTTGAATTTGAAAATTGGTTTGGAAGATCCACAAATCCAAAATAGGTCATCCAATATATCATTTTGATTGGAAACATCATTTTGAGAACATTGGTTTATCTAGAATTTTGGTTTGAAGCTTTAAAATGGGTGATGCTTTGAAAACTTGTTACTTGAAAAAGAAGGCAATGTTGAAAAACCTTACACAAGCCAAAGGTGAGCTTGTTTTTCACTCATCCACACTCAATATCTCTCATAAGGAGAATTTGGCACAAAATGGTAAGACATAAGGCATGAGATATGAGATTTCCAACTTGTCCCCACATGAGATTTTCAAGAACTTTCCACCATGTTCTAGATGAATCTAGAAGTATCTAATGATCATTATAAGAAGAGGGCCATGAAGAGAGTTCAAGGTTGGTGATAGAGAGAGATTTCAGGAGAGAGAGAGAGAGAAATAGCCATTGAAGTTCTTCCTTCAAGTTCAAGCAATCCAAGAAACCTTTCACTACAAGGCTTCTTCTCCAAAACCAGTGCAAACAGAATCATTTCCACCATTGGAGGATCATCCTGAAGCAATTACAAGGCTTGCAACCTTCTCCACGAGCACCTACCATCATCACTTGACAGGTTGGTTTCTCTCCATAATTCTCTTAATTTATGCACTTTTAATTAGTTTTATAGATATAGGATTGATGTATTAGGTTAGTTGATGAAACCCTAGAAGTTATAGCATGATCCATGAAGTTCCATAACAGAGCCATGAAGCTTTAGAGATCAAGAACATGCACTCTAGGCTGCCATATTCTTAGGTTGTTAGCTTAGTGTAATCCCCTCAGCATATAGAACATTCTAGGTTAGTATGGATTCATTCCATTACCATGCATATCAGTGTGAATCAAGTGTACCCGAAACTTCCATCTTCCATAGTTCTTTGTAGAGTGAGTTTTAGAAGAATATAGCACCGTGATTGTGTAGAGGGAGAGGAGTAGAACAAGTTTAGTTCTTGCATCGTGAGGTTTGGTTGAGAGATGAGAGAGCACCATGGCCTGGAAGTTTCACGCATGGAAACCAAGATCTGAAACCCTAATATCTGTTTGGAGAAGACGAAATAATAGCCCTTGGATCATGGTCAATTGGTTGACTGGGAGACTCATCGCACGGCCGTGATTAAATATGAGAAACGGAGGGAAAAATTCAAAAAAGTGAAACGCGGTCGTTTCATTTAAGCTGGTCTATGGGCTTAATTCGCTATCCCCACCCCCCTTTTATCTGGCCCAACTGAAACCAACTGGCGCGTCTTGCTATTCTAACCCCCCTCCCTTTATTTGTTTTAAATTCTTTTATTTTCTTTTAATATTTTTCTTGTCTTTAAATATTCATTAAAAATTGAAAAATAACTCCTTTTTGTCCATTCTTTTTTCTATGATTAGATAATTTTGTGTAGAAAAATATAAAAATAAAAATGGAATTTTATTTTTAATGTGGAATTTTTAGTGGTATTTTCTTTAATATAGTGTATTTTCTTTCTTTTAGTTGATGCATGATTTTGCAAGAATTGTTTTAGGACCTTCCTTTAGTCTTTTTAATCCATTCTTTTTTGTGCAATTAGATGATGAATCATAGTTCCCCATAGGATTTATTCTAGAATTTTAGAATTAAATTTTGATTAGTTTAATTAGGGTAGATGTAGGGTATCCTAATTAGGGTTTAGGTTGTGTTTAGGTGAAGAATTCACTTTCTTTGAATATGTTTTGTCTTGATTTTTAGGTAGAGGCCTATGTGGATGTTATGGGTAGATGTTGAAGACCCTTGTGAATAATTGTTAGATTTTTCCCCATTGGTTTAGTATTTTTAGGTATTTTCTGAAGTTGCCTATTGATTTTGTCTGCCCTGTGGTTATCTGTTCATCTTTGGGGTTCATTGTGGGGAATTTGTTGTGGGGCTTGTGTTGCCTTGAAGACCTTGTTGGAGAGCATCATGAAGTGAAGATTGAAGATCAAGATTCAGAGACCCAGAGCTTGGCTTGTCCCCTGTCTGTGAGGTTTGAGATCCTGAAGTTTGAAGGAAGTTCATGGTACTTTCCTGAGGAAGGCACTATGAATGACTTTCATTCTTTATTCTCACCTCTTTCTCAAGTATCCAATGATGTTGGAGCCAAATTGTGAGTTTAATTTCTCCCGAGGAGGAATGTAAACTGATCACAGTTGTTGAGCCACATAGGATACAACTCCTAAGTGGAAGCCTCCTAGTACTTTCCTGAGGAAGGTCCTATGGGTCTATTCACTTAGTTCCATTAGTTTGTCTAGGATTTCTCAAGTATCCAATGATGTTGGAGCCAACTTGTGAGTTTAATTTCTCCTGAGGAGGAATGTAAACTGATCACATGTTGTTGAGCCACATGGGATACAACTCCTAAGTGGAAGCCTCCTAGTACTTTCCTGAGGAAGGTCCTATGGGTCTATTCACTTAGCTCCACTAGTTCAGATAGGATTTCCTAAATATCCAGTGATGTTGGAGCCTGCTTGTGAGTTTAATTTCTCCTGAGGAGGAATGTAAACTGATCACAGTGGTTGAGCCACATAGGGTATGACTCCTGAGTATACACCTCCTAGTGTTCTCCTGAGGAAGACACTATGAGTCTGCTTGCTTAGCTCCCTTTCTTTGGTAAGCTTGTTCTGAAGCTTGAAGACTGGGATTGATTTCTTGTGATTAGGTTCTGCTTTAGGGCTTTGCTTAGATTTGATTCAGATTCTGTGTTAGGGTCAGGATTAGAGAGTAGATTCTTTCTTTCTCAAGCAAGTGTGTTTGTTTGCCTGGTGGCACTTCATTTCCCTTATCTGTTATGGCTTGATAGCATGTTGTTTATTTTCAGTATGATTACTGTTATTTCATGACTGGCTTGAGGTTGAGACGAGCTTGTGGAGGCTGAAACCCCACACACATTTCCTCCCTCACTTGCATTGCATGCATTTTACTGTTAAGCGGATGCTTTGTCTGTTTTGGCGTATCATTGACATGATCCCTTAGGACTCTCATTTCCTTTGATAAGGATTTGATGATAGACTTTTAGGTTGAAACCTACGCATGACAACATCTAGGAGTTCCCTGTTCAAACCTCAACCATAGGATGAATCCATGGCATGATAACAGTAGGACTTGATAGTCTCCCTCCTAGTTGGGCCTGTTCTCTTCTCATCTTGAAGCAGTTTAAAACACGGTAATCATGAATGATTTCTTTCGTACGCTACGAGCCTTAAGCCATCTGAGGATGGATGTTTAGTATGGTACCCTTTGGGTGACATGCGACGCGTTCACTCTCAGGTCATAGTCTCTAGTGCGGTTGAAATCGCGAACACAATAAAAAACACTTCTTTTAGAAGATAACCCGTAGTTTCCCGAACTACGTTTGCTCTGATCTTTCATACCAGATGAAAGTACGTAGGCATAGGATGCGATATCCTAGCGAGCAACCTTCCCCACCTTCCCCCGTAGTTAGCCAAACTACGTTGACTCTGATTTCTCATTCTCTGATGAGAATACGTAGGCATAAAGCGCGACGCTTTGCCGAGTCATTTTTCTTTTCTTTTTCAGCCAGCCTTGATAGGTAGATAGATCATAACCAACCCGTCCAAGTAAACAAACAAGCGAGGATCCCGTCGAGTACGACGGACGTGAGGGGTGCTAATACCTTCCCCTTGCGTAACCGACTCTCGAACCCAGACAATGGTTGCGATGACCTTGTCTTACCCTTTTTCGTCAGGTTTTTTCCGATCGTTTCCTTTCCCGCTCTGAGGGATAAATAACGAAAGGTGGCGACTCTTCTGTTATGCCGGCACCTTATTTTCGCGCGAGCGACATATACCAAGAGGTTTATTGCGAGGCAAAAGGCACTCAACTTGAAAGTTTTCTTTGAAAAAGGATCGACGATGAATTGAGGGTTTGCAAAAAAGGTGTGAACCGATCCTAGTCCCTATGGGTGTTCCTAGTAATAAACCACAATGAAAGGCGTGAGTGCGTGCATTAGGTTGATGGTGTTGCTAAGAAGCAATTGACTTACAAGGGTGTTTTAAAAATGGCTCGACGATGAATTGAAAATTAGTTTGAAAGTGGTTTAGCCTATGCTAGTCCCTAGTGGTGCTCCTAGTAAACAAACCACAATAAAAAACAAGTAAGGTACACGAGATTGCGAGAAATAAATGAGGTCATTTTCAGGTAGCCCAAGAGGAAGCTGTGTGTGCGAGGTGTCCTAAAATAAGTAATGAACAAGAGTTAGATAAAGTCTCCACGCTAGGGTTTCTGTACACGATCCATACTCCAATGCTCAGAATAATAACCACAGTCCACCAATTGAATGTTTATAGGGTTTCGATAGTTTTATCATGTTTTTGTGTTTTCAAATAATATGAACAATAAAAGGGTTAGATGAATAAGATATGAATAATATGACAATGATAATATGAACAATATGATGATAATAAGAGATGAGCAATAATATGACAGTGATATACTCACAGAAAATAAAGCAAGATAATATTATACACAAATTAAAGTTAGTGGTTAATTATTAATCGTTAATTGTCAGTAATCGGATGAATCAGGTCCACTTTAGTTCTAAACCATCGTAGCACGATCTATGAGGAAGATCATGCTACAGGAGACCGTGAAATTACAATATTTGTGCCAAAACACGATGGAGAAATGATATGTAGATCATTATCTAAAAATCGTGCCACACGAAAAGAAAAGAGGACGATCTGATCTTAATCACAAACTTTCATCGATTAATCGAAGGTAACTTATCACGATCCTGAAGTATATAAAATGACCTCGATGATTATTCACTACATATTTGAAATAATGAAGGTTAACAACTTCGATAACCAACATTCGCAATGTTAAAGACTTCATAGAGAAAAAATCGAAATAAAATCAATAATGAAAAACAAAATAGAATGAAATAAATCATAAAAAAAACAAAATGAGATCAAGATTAAACTTGTTACTTAAATGCTAAAGAAAAAAGTTTTTTAAGAGAAACAATATAAGTTAAATAAAAGGTAAAGAGTGACATTCCAAAAAGGATGTGGAATCAAAAAAAAAATTAACGGGCCCAAATCCCATCACACAAACAAAAAAAGGAAATTTTACCTCATACCCCTACACTTATACCTATACCCCTACATTAAATTTTTTTGGACCAAAATATCCTCGTATAAAAATTTATTTATTTTTTCATTTATTAACCGGAAGACTTTTTGCAAGTCTTCCAGTTCATATTTTTTTATTTGTTCACCGGAAGACTTCTTGGAAGTCTTCCGGTTCACATTTTTTTTAGTTTGTTTACCAGAAGACTTTTTGGAAGTCTTCCGGTTCATATTTTTTCGTTTGTTCACCGGAAGACTTCCAAAAAGGCTTCCGGTTCATGTTTTTTTTAATTTTTAATTAATATTTAAGATTTATTACTTTTATATAAAGAACAATTTAGTGAATTTTTGAATATTATACTTAAAATATAAAAATTCTATAAATAGAAAATCATTTTAAAAATATTTTCTATATTCTATAATTGTTAGAATACTATGAGATTAAAATAATTTATTTTAAATGATCATAATAGTAGAATTTTCTCAAATATCTTATTAATCTTAAACATTAATAAATAAAATAAATTTAAATATAGGATATAAGTTTACATTATTCAATATATTTAATCAAATTAAAACATATGTGATAAATCAATAATGTATTTAACTTAAAATGATCACAATAAGTTAACTTGCAAAATAATATAAG
Source organism: Lathyrus sativus (assembly GCA_963859935.3). NCBI lineage: Eukaryota > Viridiplantae > Streptophyta > Magnoliopsida > Fabales > Fabaceae > Lathyrus > Lathyrus sativus. Next base: position 602,837,286 of record OZ012737.1, on the reverse strand, counting down.
TAATAAATTAATAATGTATTTTATTTAAAATAATCACAATAATAGAATACGCAAATAATGTGTTTTATTTATAGGACTGATATAGTTTTATTGATTATTTAAAATTGTTTTCCTCATGATATCCTCACTCACGTTGCAGTCATTCTTATTAACATCAGCTATTTAAACAAAAAAACCAGAGAGCTAACATTAACAAAAGAACTTCTTGCATGTTTGGTTTTTAACCAAAGAAAATAAGACAAACACGTGCAAGCATGCAACAGAAAAGTAATTGCGAATATAGCGACTAAACGGAGAAATACTCACATAGTAAAGTTCGTAAGAGGTTGTCATTCAGATATTCGGAAGCGAAGCTACCATTTTATCCGTCGAATACTCCAACAAAAAGAGCCTGGTATCCGATATCAAATTTGCTCAAAGTTTGCTTAACAACATTGGCCTGTACCGCAACTAACGGATCAGGACCAAATTCGTTGATGTTAATATCATCAACCATGTTAATATTGTTTTTGCTTGAACAAGCACAGAGTACATTTTGAGTCCACCCAAACATGTTCTTGGGGAGAAAAAAAAGAAAAAGACGGAAGGTTGTAGAATAAACTCAATGTAGGGTATGATTTCAAAAAAAGATTAAAGGGGTGTTAAGTGTGTGGAGATAAAAGTATGAATGTGGAAGAACGAATGAATGTTGTTTATATAGATGAATCAAACTTAACTAATTGGTATATAAAATAAAACTGAACTGAACAGACACTGACAAAAATTTGACTATTTAAACAAGTTCTAACTGTTTAGTTTGTATCATATGGAATAGAAATTTTTACATTGCTAATGTTGGTAACTCCCAGTTTTTAAAATATTTTGCTCCTGCAATAATTTTTTTTCTCCATTTCCTCAATTGTTCTCCTCATGATATCCTAGGTCACGTAGCAATCATTCTTATTAACATCAGCTATTTAAACAACAAAAAAACCAGAGAGCTATTCCATATGATACAAACTAAAATGTAATTTAATCAAAAAAATTTCTATTCCATATGATACAAACTAAACAGCTAGAGCTTGTTAGAAGTCTTTGTGGCTCCCAGTTTTTAAAATATTTTGCTTCTGCAATAATTTTTGTTTCCATTTCCTCATCTATTTTCCTCATGATATCCTCAGTTACGTTGCAGTCATTCTTATTAACATCAGCTATTTAAACAAACAAAAACCAGAGAGCTAACATTAATAAAAAGAACTTCTTGCATGTTTGGTTTTTAACAAAAGAAAATAAGACAAACACATGCAAGCATGCAACAGAAAAATTGCGAATATAGCGACTAAATGGAGAAATACTCACATAGTAGAGTTCATAAGAGGTTTTCATTCAGATATTGGGAAGCAAAGCTCCCATTTTCTCCGTCGAATACTCCAACAAAAAGAGCCCTGCATCCGATATCAAATTTGCTCTAAGCTTGCTTAACTACATTGGCCTGTAGCGCAGCTAAATGATCAGGACTAAATTCATCAATGTTAATATCATTAACCATGTCAATATTGTTTTTGCTTGAATAAGCGCAAGGTACCTTTTTAGTCCACACAAACATATTCTTGGGGAGAAGAAAGAGAAGAGACGAAAGGTTGTAGAGTAAACTCAATGTATGGTATGATTTCAAGAAAAGATTGAAAGGGTGTTAAGTGAGTGGAGATAAAAGTATGAATGTGTAAGAGTGAATGAATGTTGTTTATATAGATGAATGAAACTTAACTAACTGGTATATAAAATAAACCCGAACTGAACAGACACTGACTAAAATTTAACTATTTAAACAAGTTCTAGTTGTTGAGTTTGTATCATATGGAATAGAAATTTTTACATTGCTAACGTTGGTGACTCCCAGTTTTTAAAATATTTTACTTCTGCAACAATTTTTTTCCATTTCCTCAATTGTTTTCCTCATGATATCCTCACTCACGTTGCAGTCATTCTTATTAACATCAGCTATTTAAACAAAAAAACCAGAGAGCTAACATTAACAAAAGAACTTCTTGCATGTTTGGTTTTTAACCAAAGAAAATAAGACAAACACGTGCAAGCATGCAACAGAAAAGTAATTGCGAATATAGCGACTAAACGGAGAAATACTCACATAGTAAAGTTCGTAAGAGGTTGTCATTCAAATATTCGGAAGCGAAGCTCCCATTTTCTCCGTCGAATACTCCAACAAAAAGAGCCTTGTATCCGATATCAAATTTGCTCAAAGTTTGCTTAACAACATTGGCCTGTACCGCAACTAAAGGATCAAGACCAAATTCGTTGATGTTAATATCATCAACCATGTTAATATTGTTTTTGCTTGAACAAGCACATAGTACATTTTGAGTCCACCCAAACATGTTCTTGGGGAGAAGAAAAAGAAGAAGACGAAAGGTTGTAGATTAAACTCAATGTAAGGTATGATTTCAAGAAAAGATTGAAGGGGTGTTAAGTGTGTGGAGATAAACGTATGTATGTGGAAGAACGAATGAATGCTGTTTATATAGATGAATCAAACTTAACTAATTGGTATATAAAATAAAACTGAACTGAACAGACATTGACAAAAATTTAACTATTTAAACAAGTTCTAGCTGTTTAGTTTGTATCATATGGAATAGAAATTTTTTCATTGCTAACGTTGGTGACTCCCAGTTTTTAAAATATTTTGCTCCTGCAATAATTTTTTTTTCCATTTCCTCAATTGTTTTCCTCATGATATCCTCGGTTACGTAGCAGTTATTCTTATTAACATCAGCTATTTAAACAACAAAAAAACCAGAGAGCTATTCCATATGATACAAACTAAAATGAAATTTAATCAAAAAAATTTCTATTCCATATGATACAAACTAAACAGCTAGAACTTGTTAGAAGTCTTTCGGCTCCCAGTTTTTAAAATATTTTGCTTCTGCAACAATTTTTGTTTCCATTTCCTCGTCTATTTTCCTCATGCTATCCTCGGTTACGTTGCAGTCATTCTTATTAACATCAGCTATTTAAACAAACAAAACCCAGAGAGCTAACATTAATAAAAAGAACTTCTTGCATGTTTGGTTTTTAACAAAAGAAAATAAAACAAACACATGCAAGCATGCAACAGGAAAATTGCGAATATAGCGAATAAATGGAGAAATACTCACATAGTAGAGTTCATAAGAGGTTTTCGTTCAGATATTGGGAAGCAAAGCTCCCATTTTCTCCGTCGAATACTCCAACAAAAAGAGCCCTGCATCCGATATCAAATTTGCTCTAAGCTTGCTTAACTACATTGGCCTGTAGCGCAGCTAAAGGATCAGGACCAAATTCATCAATGTTAATATCATTAACCATGTCAATATTGTTTTTGCTTGAATAAGCGCAGAGTACCTTTTTAGTCCACACAAACATATTCTTGGGGAGAAGAAAGAGAAGAGACGAAAGGTTGTAGAGTAAACTCAATGTATGGTATGATTTCAAGAAAAGATTGAAAGGGTGTTAAGTGAGTGGAGATAAAAGTATGAATGTGTAAGAGTGAATGAATGTTATTTATATAGATGAATGAAACTTAACTAACTGGTATATGAAATAAACCCGAACTGAACAGACACTGACTAAAATTTAACTATTTAAACAAGTTCTAGTTGTTTAGTTTGTATCATATGGAATAGAAATTTTTACATTGCTAACGTTGGTGACTCCCAGTTTTTAAAATATTTTACTTCTGCAACAATTTTTTTTCCATTTCCTCAATTGTTTTCCTCATGATATCCTCACTCACGTTGCAGTCATTCTTATTAACATCAACTATTTAAACAAAAAAACCAGAGAGCTAACGTTAACAAAAGAACTTCTTGCATGTTTGGTTTTTAACCAAACAAAATAAGACAAACACGTGCAAGCATGCAACAGAAAAGTAATTGCGAATATAGCGACTAAACGGAGAAATATTCACATAGTAAAGTTCGTAAGAGGTTGTCATTCAGATAATCGGAAGCAAAGCTCCCATTTTCTCCGTCGAAAACTCCAACAAAAAGAGCCTTGTATCCGATATCAAATTTTCTCAAAGTTTGCTTAACAACATTGGCCTGTACCGCATCTAAAGGATCAGGACCAAATTCGTTGATGTTAATATCATCAACCATGTTAATATTGTTTTTGCTTGAACAAGCACAGAGTACATTTTGAGTCCACCCAAACATGTTCTTGGGGAGAAAAAAAAGAAGAAGACGAAAGGTTGTATAGTAAACTCAGTGTAGGGTATGATTTCAAGAAAAGATTGAAGGGGTGTTAAGTGTGTGGAGATAAAAGTATGAATGTGGAAGAACAAATGAATGCCGTTTATATAGATGAATCAAACTTAACTAATTGGTATATAAAATAAAACTGAACTGAACAGACACTGACAAAAATTTAACTATTTAAACAAGTTCTAGCTGTTTAGTTTGTATCATATGGAAAAGAAATTTTTACATTGCTAACGTTGGTGACTCCCAGTTTTTAAAATATTTTTCTCCTGCAATAATTTTTTTTCTCCATTTCCTCAATTGTTTTCCTCATGATATCCTCGGTCACGTAGCAATCATTCTTATTAACATCAGCTATTTAAACAACAAAAAAACCAGAGAGCTGTTCCATATGATACAAACTAAAATGAAATTTAATCAAAAAAATTTCTATTCCATATGATACAAACTAAACAGCTAGAACTTGTTAGAAGTCTTTCGGCTCACAGTTTTTAAAATATTTTGCTTCTGCAACAATTTTTGTTTCCATTTCCTCATCTATTTTCCTCATGCTATCCTCAGTTACGTTGCAGTCATTCTTATTAACATCAGCTATTTAAACAAACAAAAACCAGAGAGCTAACATTAATAAAAAGAACTTCTTGCATGTTTGGTTTTTAACAAAAGAAAATAAGACAAACACATGCAAGCATGCAACAGAAAAATTGCGAATATAGCGACTAAATGGAGAAATACTCACATAGTAGAGTTCATAAGAGGTTTTCATTCAGATATTGGGAAGCAAAGCTCCCATTTTCTCCGTCGAATACTCCAACAAAAAGAGCCCTGCATCCGATATCAAATTTGCTCTAAGCTTGCTTAACTACATTGGCCTGTAGCGCAGCTAAAGGATCAGGACCAAATTCATCAATGTTAATATCATTAACCATGTCAATATTGTTTTTGCTTGAATAAGCGCAGAGTACCTTTTTAGTCCACACAAACATATTCTTGGGGAGAATAAAGAGAAGAGACGAAAGGTTGTAGAGTAAACTCAATGTATGGTATGATTTCAAGAAAAGATTGAAAGGGTGTTAAGTGAGTGGAGATAAAAGTATGAATGTGGAAGAGTGAATGAATGTTGTTTATATAGATGAATGAAACTTAACTAACTGGTATATAAAATAAACCCGAACTGAACAGACACTGACTAAAATTTAACTATTTAAACAAGTTCTAGTTGTTTAGTTTGTATCATATGGAATAGAAATTTTTACATTGCTAACGTTGGTGACTCCCAGTTTTTAATATATTTTACTTCTGCAACAATTTTTTTTTCCATTTCCTCAATTGTTTTCCTCATGATATCCTCACTCACGTTGCAGTCATTCTTATTAACATCAGCTATTTAAACAAAAAAACCAGAGAGCTAACGTTAACAAAAGAACTTCTTGCATGTTTGGTTTTTAACCAAAGAAAATAAGACAAACACGTGCAAGCATGCAACAGAAAAGTAATTGCGAATATAGCGACTAAACGGAGAAATACTCACATAGTAAAGTTCGTAAGAGCTTGTCATTCAGATAATCGGAAGCAAAGCTCCCATTTTCTCCGTCGAAAACTCCAACAAAAAGAGCCTTGTATCCGATATTAAATTTGCTCAAAGTTTGGTTAACAACATTGGCCTGTACCGCATCTTAAGGATCAGGACCAAATTCGTTGATGTTAATATCATCAACCATGTTAATATTGTTTTTGCTTGAACAAGCACAGAGTACATTTTGAGTCCACCCAAACATGTTCTTGGGGAGAAAAAGAAGAAGAAGACGAAAGGTTGTATAGTAAACTCAGTGTAGGGTATGATTTCAAGAAAAGATTGAAGGGGTGTTAAGTGTGTGGAGATAAAAGTATGAATGTGGAAGAACGAATGAATGCTGTTTATATAGATGAATCAAACTTAACGAATTGGTATATAAAATAAAACTGAACTGAACAGACACTTACAAAAATTTAACTATTTAAACAAGTTCTAGCTGTTTAGTTTGTATCATATGGAAAAGAAATTTTTACATTGCTAACGTTGGTGACTCCCAGTTTTTAAAATATTTTTCTCCTGCAATAATTTTTTTTTTCCATTTCCTCAATTGTTTTCCTCATGATATCCTCGGTCACGTAGCAGTCATTCTTATTAACATCAGCTATTTAAACAACAAAAAAACCAGAGAGCTATTCCATATGATACAAACTAAAATGAAATTTAATCAAAAAAATTTCTATTCCATATGATACAAACTAAACAGCTAGAACTTGTTAGAAGTCTTTCGGCTCACAGTTTTTAAAATATTTTGCTTCTGCAACAATTTTAGTTTCCATTTCCTCATCTATTTTCCTCATGCTATCCTCATTTACGTTGCAGTCATTCTTATTAACATCAGCTATTTAAACAAACAAAAACCAGAGAGCTAACATTAATAAAAAGAACTTCTTGCATGTTTGGTTTTTAACAAAAGAAAATAAGACAAACACATGCAAGCATGCAACAGAAAAATTGCGAATATAGCGACTAAATGGAGAAATACTCACATAGTAGAGTTCATAAGAGGTTTTCATTCAGATATTGGGAAGCAAAGCTCCCATTTTCTCCGTCGAATACTCCAACAAAAAGAGCCCTGCATCCGATATCAAATTTGCTCTAAGCTTGCTTAACTACATTGGCCTGTAGCGCAGCTAAAGGATCAGGACCAAATTCATCAATGTTAATATCATTAACCATGTCAATATTGTTTTTGCTTGAATAAGCGCAGAGTACCTTTTTAGTCCACACAAACATATTCTTGGGGAGAAGAAAGAGAAGAGACGAAAGGTTGTAGAGTAAACTCAATGTATGGTATGATTTCAAGAAAAGATTGAAAGGGTGTTAAGTGAGTGGAGATAAAAGTATGAATGTGGAAGAGTGAATGAATGTTGTTTATATAGATGAATGAAACTTAACTAACTGGTATATAAAATAAACCCGAACTGAACAGACACTGACTAAAATTTAACTATTTAAACAAGTTCTAGTTGTTTAGTTTGTATCATATGGAATAGAAATTTTTACATTGCTAACGTTGGTGACTCCCAGTTTTTAAAATATTTTACTTCTGCAACAATTTTTTTTTCCATTTCCTCAATTGTTTTCCTCATGATATCCTCACTCACGTTGCAGTCATTCTTATTAACATCAGCTATTTAAACAAAAAAACCAGAGAGCTAACGTTAACAAAAGAACTTCTTGCATGTTTGGTTTTTAACCAAAGAAAATAAGACAAACACGTGCAAGCATGCAACAGAAAAGTAATTGCGAATTTAGCGACTAAAGGGAGAAATACTCACATAGTAAAGTTCGTAAGAGGTTGTCATTCAGATATTCGGAAGCAAAGCTCTCATTTTCTGCATCGAAAACTCCAACAAAAAGAGCCTTGTATCCGATATCAAATTTGCTCAAAGTTTGCTTAACAACATTGGCCTGTACCGCATCTAAAGGATCAGGACCAAATTCGTTGATGTTAATATCATCAACCATGTTAATATTGTTTTTGCTTGAACAAGCACAAAGTACATTTTGAGTCCACCCAAACATGTTCTTGGGGAGAAAAAAAAGAAAAATACTAAAGGTTGTAGAATAAACTCAATGTAGGGTATGATTTCAAGAAAAGATTGAAGGGGTGTTAAGTGTGTGGAGATAAAAGTATGAATGTGGAAGAACGAATGAATGCCGTTTATATAGATGAATCAAACTTTACTAATTGGTATATAAAATAAAACTGAACTGAACAGACACTGACAAAAATTTAACTATTTAAACAAGTTCTAGCTGTTTAGTTTGTATCATATGGAATAGAAATTTTTACATTGCTAACGTTGGTGACTCCCAGTTTTTAAAATATTTTGCTCCTGCAATAATTTTTTTTCCATTTCCTCAATTGTTTTCCTCATGATATCCTCGGTCACGTAGCAGTCATTCTTATTAACATTAGCTATTTAAACAACAAAAAAACCAGAGAGCTATTCCATATGATACAAACTAAATTGAAATTTAATCAAAAAAATTTCTATTCCATATTATACAAACTAAACAGCTAGAACTTGTTAGAAGTCTTTCGGCTCCCAGTTTTTAAAATATTTTGCTTCTGCAACAATTTTTGTTTCCATTTCCTCATCTATTTTCCTCATGCTATCCTCAGTTACGTTGCAGTCATTCTTTTAACATCAGCTATTTAAACAATCAAAAACCAGAGAGCTAACATTAATAAAAAGAACTTCTTGCATGTTTGGTTTTTAACAAAAGAAAATAAGACAAACACATGCAAGCATGCAACAGAAAAATTGCGAATATAGCGACTAAAGGAGAAATACTCACATAGTAGAGTTCATAAGAGGTTTTCATTCAGATATTGGGAAGCAAAGCTCCCATTTTCTCCGTCGAATACTCCAACAAAAAGAGCCCTGCATCCGATATCAAATTTGCTCTAAGCTTGCTTAACTACATTGGCCTGTAGCGCAGCTAAAGGATCAGGACCAAATTCATCAATGTTAATATCATTAACCATGTCAATATTGTTTTTGCTTGAATAAGCGCAGAGTACCTTTTTAGTCCACACAAACATATTCTTGGGGAGAAGAAAGAGAAGAGACGAAAGGTTGTAGAGTAAACTCAATGTATGGTATGATTTCAAGAAAAGATTGAAAGGGTGTTAAGTGAGTGGAGATAAAAGTATGAATGTGGAAGAGTGAATGAATGTTGTTTATATAGATGAATGAAACTTAACTAACTGGTATATAAAATAAACCTGAATTGAACAGACACTGACTAAAATTTAACTATTTAAACAAGTTCTAGTTGTTTAGTTTGTATCATATGGAATAGAAATTTTTACATTGCTAACGTTGGTGACTCCCAGTTTTTAAAATATTTTACTTCTGCAACAAGTTTTTTTCCATTTCCTCAATTGTTTTCCTCATGATATCCTCACTCACGTTGCAGTCATTCTTATTAACATCAGCTATTTAAACAAAAAAACAGAGAGCTAATGTAACACCCTTCTACCCCGCAGAATAAATATAAATAGATCAGAGTAATTATCATGCATTCCACAAAAAGGGTGTCACATAAATCTTCAAAACATCACACAACACCTGTCATGCTCAATAATATTAAAATAACTTCCTGCTTTTCATACACTTTCACATTAGCATGTAGCAGCGAATTTGCTTTAATCATGATAGACATAATAAAAGTCTCATGCTCATCTCATTTTTAATACTTAGGCTTAAAAGCCAATTCTTCATATAATTCAAAATAACAACAACAGAATAAAGTAGAGTACATAAAATATCTCTCCAAATATGAAATCAAAATATTCCCCGGTGTTACATAATCAGAGCATGACTCGACCCAAAATAAATAAAGACACAACTCAAGCTACTCCAACGGCTACCTCGTGCTAGAAGCAACTCTACTCCTCAGTACCTGAGCGATGTCGTATAAAACATCATTCCAACAGAAGGGTGAGAATTCACATAATTATTGAAATTATAAGATAATATATAATTTAAGGCATACAAACATAATCACTATTATTCTCACACTTCAAAAGTTTCATCAACACAATATTATCCAAGTAACCATACTATTCACAAGTATATACACACAACTCCATAATTCACCAGTTTATCAGTTCCACATATCACACATAATCCCATAGCACATAAATATACATAATGAGACTCAATGCAAAACTCAATGCAAGACTCAATGCAAAACTCAATGCAAGACTCAATGCAACTCATGCAATGTGGTACCAACACTCGTTATTATTTTTCGGTTTTTACACTTAAACCGGGTCCGTTCCCTAGACCAATAACACACAAAAGCCCATTCCCTAAGCTTTCAAACCCCGCTCTAGGTTTGGGACAAGTCACTAGCTCCCACGGAACTAACAAACATTGCCTCTTGACATAAATGATGCGTATGCAAATTCAACAACCATATGCAATTAAGATCTTACACAATCTTAATATCCACGCATATCTTCAATAATTCATTACACTTGAATTATCACACATTTGCACATACATAAGTATCACTATAATTCAACCTCAATTCGCAAGACACACATCACCAATTAATTATAAAATATTTGATTCATCATCAGTATTCACTACTCAATAAATATTCAATAATTATTCAATATTTTAATAAACAACCAATACTTTGATAAATAGTCAATATTTAATAAATAATTCAATATTCACTAATTAATTATCTTATTCTATAAATAATTCGTTAATATTTAGTAAATGTTTAATACTATTCAATATTAATAATTATTTAGTAATTATTGCCTTAGTTCACTACAGTTACAAATAATAGTTATTTTTCATTCTCCAAAATTTTTTATGCTACAATGCCTAAGAAGTAAAAAAAAAATTACATTGCCTTGTTCTTGTTTACGCTACAGGTTAACATCAATGAAAAGGAAAAAACTACTTTATCATGCCTAATTACTAACTCGCTGCAGTAGGTGAAATTAAACTATCACATGTTCATTTTTCTAGTCTTCCTAGTATATATTTCAATGCTACAATGTGAGGAATTTTTCTAGTCTCCCTAGTATATATTTCAATGCTACAATGTGAGAAAATAGAAAGGGCACTTTGTTTGGTTCTTTTAAGGAATAGTAGAATGTCTCTGCTAATTGTATATTTTAGTATCCAAAACAATCATTAGGTTTGTTTTTAAATACTACTGTGAAATAATATAGTAAAAGTTTCACAAGATAAGTATAAGTTACAATTTATCTACTCTTCATTACTACAGCATATTGATGAGAAAGAACTCATGTCTTATCCTCTTATTACGCTACAGTAACTAGGGGTGGAAAAGATCATAAAGTCTATCCTATAATTCTTTTCTAGACATCACCATTACATGTTAAAAATCAATTGGACATATAATGAAAATGTGCTACAGGGAAAGAAAAGAAATCGTACTGTATGTTCATCATCCCTGCGCTACAGTTCAGCAATATATATATTTCAATTTTAATGGGTACTCTAACTGTTAAATGGGTCTCTATACTATATCAAATATCAATTCCAAACACACTAAAATTAACACATTTTCAAGGATTATCATCAAAACCTAACATTTTCAATTTCATGGAAATTTGGGGATTTTAATCTAAATATATTTCTACCCACTTATTATTATCAAACAATCTCAATAAATATGTAAAAACTCACCCTTACCTTGATTTTCTTGGTGTTCTTGAGCTCTCTCTTGATTCTTCTTCCCACTCTATTCTTGTTGCCTCTTTTTCTTACTAACCTTTCTATTCTCTTCTATCTCCTTTCTCTTGTTTTATAAAATTCTCAAAATTCATTAACCTAATAATTTTTTTTATGGGCTTAGTAACTCATATCTATTCACACCCCCAAATAGGCCCAATCAATTAATCTAACAATTCTATATAATTCTACAAATTAGAATATATCATATAAGTTAAATAATAAAATTAAATCAATTATAAATCAAATAATTTATATAAATTCAATAAATCAACTAATTCAATTATATCAAATAAATCACATAAATTAGTTAATTCAATTAGGCCTAAAATCACATAATTAATCAATTAATTTAATTAATAAATAATTACTAAAAATTGGGGTGTTACAGCTAACATTAACAAAAGAACTTCTTGCATGTTTGGTTTTTAACCAAAGAAAATAAGACAAATACGTGCAAGCATGCAACAGAAAAGTAATTGCGAATATAGCGACTAAACGGAGAAATACTCACATAGTAAAGTTCGTAAGAGGTTGTCATTCAGATATTCGGAAGCAAAGCTCCCATTTTCTCCGTCGAATACTCCAAAAAAAAGAGCCTTGTATCCGATATCAAATTTGCTCAAAGTTTGCTTAACAACATTAGCATGTACCGCATCTAAAGGATCAGGACCAAATTCGTTGATGTTAATATCATCAACCATGTTAATATTGTTTTTGCTTGAACAAGCACAGAGTACATTTTGAGTCCACCCAAACATGTTCTTGGGGAGAAAAAAAAGAAGAAGACGAAAGGTTGTAGAGTAAACTCAATGTAGGGTATGATATCAAGAAAAGATTGAAGGGGTGTTAAGTGTGTGGAGATAAAAGTATGAATGTGGAAGAACGAAGGAATGCCGTTTATATAGATGAATCAAACTTAACTAATTGGTATATAAAATAAAACTGAACTGAACTGACACTGACAAAAATTTAAATATTTAAACAAGTTCTAGCTGTTTAGTTTGTATCATATGGAATAGAAATTTTTACATTGCTAACGTTGGTGACTCCCAGTTTTTAAAATATTTTGCTCCAGCAATAATTTTTTTTCCATTTCCTCAATTGTTTTCCTCATGATATCCTCGGTCACGTAGAAGTCATTCTTATTAACATCAGCTATTTAAACAACAAAAAAACCAGAGAGTTATTCCATATGATACAAACTAAAATAAAATTTAATCAAAAAAAATTCTATTCCATATGATACAAACTAAACAGCTAGAACTTGTTAGAAGTCTTTCGGCTCCCAGTTTTTAAAATATTTTGCTTCTGCAACAATTTTTGTTTCCATTTCCTCATCTATTTTCCTCATGTTATCCTCAGTTACGTTGCAGTCATTCTTATTAACATCAGCTATTTAAACAAACAAAACCCAGAGAGCTAACATTAATAAAAAGAACTTCTTGCATGTTTGGTTTTTAACAAAATAAAATAAGACAAACACATGCAAGCGTGCAACAGAAAAATTGCGAATATAGCGACTAAATGGAGAAATACTCACATATTAGAGTTCATAAGAGGTTTTCATTCAGATATTGGGAAGCAAAGCTCCCATTTTCTCCTTCAAATACTCCAACAAAAAGAGCCCTGCATCCGATATCAAATTTGCTCTAAGCTTGCTTAACTACATTGGCCTGTAGCGCAGCTAAAGGATCAGGACCAAATTCATCAATGTTAATATCATTAACCATGTCAATATTGTTTTTGCTTGAATAAGCGCAGAGTACCTTTTTAGTCCACACAAACATATTCTTGGGGAGAAGAAAGAGAAGAGACGAAAGGTTGTAGAGTAAACTCAATGTATGGTATGATTTCAAGAAAAGATTGAAAGGGTGTTAAGTGAGTGGAGATAAAAGTATGAATGTGGAAGAGTGAATGAATGTTGTTTATATAGATGAATGAAACTTAACTAACTGGTATATAAAATAAACCCGAACTGAACAGACACTGACTAAAATTTAACTATTTAAACAAGTTCTAGTTGTTTAGTTTGTATCATATGGAATAGAAATTTTTACATTGCTAACGTTGGTGACTCCCAGTTTTTAAAATATTTTACTTCTGCAACAATTTTTTTTCCATTTCCTCAATTGTTTTCCTCATGATATCCTCACTCACGTTGCAGTCATTCTTATTAACATCAGATATTTAAACAAAAAAACCAGAGAGCTAACATTAACAAAAGAACTTCTTGCATGTTTGGTTTTTAACCAAAGAAAATAAGACAAACACGTGCCAGCATGCAACAGAAAAGTAATTGCGAATATAGCGGCTAAAGGGAGAAATACTCACATAGTAAAGTTCGTAAGAGGTTGTCATTCAGATATTCGGAAGCAAAGCTCCCATTTTCTCCATCGAATACTCCAACAAAAAGAGCCTTGTATCCGATATCAAATTTGCTCAAAGTTTGCTTAACAACATTGGCATGTACCGCATCTAAAGGATCAGGACCAAATTCGTTGATGTTAATATCATCAACCATGTTAATATTGTTTTTGCTTGAACAAGCACAGAGTACATTTTGAGTCCACCCAAACATGTTCTTGGGGAGAAAAAAAAGAAGAAGACGAAAGGTTGTAGAGTAAACTCAATGTAGGGTATGATTTCAAGAAAAGATTGAAGGGGTGCTAAGTGTGTGGAGACAAAAGTATGAATGTGGAAGAACGAATGAATGCCGTTTATATAGATGAATCAAACTTAACTAATTGGTATATAAAATAAAACTGAACTGAACAGACACTGACAAAAATTTAACTATTTAAACAAGTTCTAGCTGTTTAGTTTGTATCATATGGAATAGAAATTTTTACATTGCTAACGTTGGTGACTCCCAGTTTTTAAAATATTTTGCTCTTGCAATAATTTTTTTTTTCCATTTCCTCAATTGTTTTCCTCATGATATCCTCGGTCACTTAGCAGTCATTCTTATTAACATCAGCTATTTAAACAACAAAAAAACCAGAGAGCTATTCCATATGATCCAAACTAAAATGAAATTTAATCAAAAAACATTTCTATTCCATATGATACAAACTAAACAGCTAGAACTTGTTAGAATTCTTTCGGCTCCAAGTTTTTAAAATATTTTGCTTCTGCAACAATTTTTGTTTCCATTTCCTCATCTATTTTCCTCATGCTATCCTCAGTTACGTTGCAGTCATTCTTATTAACATCAGCTATTTAAACAAACAAAAACCAGAGAGCTAACATTAATAAAAAGAACTTCTTGCATGTTTGGTTTTTAACAAAATAAAATAAGACAAACACATGCAAGCATGCAACAGAAAAATTGCGAATATAGCGACTAAATGGAGAAATACTCACATAGTAGAGTTCATAAGAGGTTTTCATTCAGATATTGGGAAGCAAAGCTCCCATTTTCTCCATCGAATACTCCAAAAAAAAGAGCCCTGCATCCGATATCAAATTTGCTCTAAGCTTGCTTAACTACATTGGCCTGTAGCGCAGCTAAAGGATCAGGACCAAATTCATCAATGTTAATATCATTAACCATGTCAATATTGTTTTTGCTTGAATAAGCGCAGAGTACCTTTTTAGTCCACACAAACATATTCTTGGGGAGAAGAAAGAGAAGAGACGAAAGGTTGTAGAGTAAACTCAATGTATGGTATGATTTCAAGAAAAGATTGAAAGGGTGTTAAGTTAGTGGAGATAAAAGTATGAATGTGGAAGAGTGAATGAATGTTGTTTATATAGATGAATGAAACTTAACTAATTGGTATATAAAATAAAACAGAACTGAACAGACACTGACAAAAATTTAAATATTTAAACAAGTTCTAGCTGTTTAGTTTGTATCATATGGAATAGAAATTTTTACATTGCTAACGTTGGTGACTCCCAGTTTTTAAAATATTTTGCTCCTGCAATAATTTTTTTTTCCATTTCCTCAATTGTTTTCCTCATGATATCCTCGGTCACGTAGCAGTCATTCTTATTAACATCGGCTATTTAAACAACAAAAAAACCAGAGAGCTATTCCATATGATCCGAACTAAAATTAAATTTAATCAAAAAAATTTCTATTCCATATGATACAAACTAAACAGCTAGAACTTGTTAGAAGTCTTTCGGCTCCCAGTTTTTAAAATATTTTGCTTCTGCAGCAATTTTTGTTTCCATTTCCTCATCTATTTTCCTCATGCTATCCTCAGTTACGTTGCAGTCATTCTTATTAACATCAGCTATTTAAACAAACAAAAACCAGAGAGCTAACATTAATAAAAAGAACTTCTTGCATGTTTGGTTTTTAACAAAAGAAAATAAGACAAACACATGCAAGCATGCAACAGAAAAATTGCGAATATAGCGACTAAATGGAGAAATACTCACATAGTAGAGTTCATAAGAGGTTTTCATTCAGATATTGGGAAGCAAAGCTCCCATTTTCTCCGTCGAATACTCCAACAAAAGGAGCCCGGCATCCGATATCAAATTTGCTCTAAGCTTGCTTAACTACATTGGCCTGTAGCGCAGCTAAAGGATCAGGACCAAATTCATCAATGTTAATATCATTAACCATGTCAATATTGTTTTTGCTTGAATAAGCGCAGAGTACCTTTTTAGTCCACACAAACATATTCTAGGGGAGAAGAAAGAGAAGAGACGAAAGGTTGTAGAGTAAACTCAATGTATGGTATGATTTCAAGAAAAGATTGCAAGGGTGTTAAGTGAGTGGAGATAAAAGTATGAATGTGGAAGAGTGAATGAATGTTGTTTATATAGATGAATGAAACTTAACTAACTGGTATATAAAATAAACCCGAATTGAACAGACACTGACTAAAATTTAACTATTTAAACAAGTTCTAGTTGTTTAGTTTGTATCATATGGAATAGAAATTTTTACATTGCTAACGTTGGTGACTCCCAGTTTTTAAAATATTTTACTTCTGCAACAAGTTTTTTTTCCATTTCCTCAATTGTTTTCCTCATGATATCCTCACTCACGTTGCAGTCATTCTTATTAACATCAGCTATTTAAACAAAAAAACAGAGAGTTAACATTAACAAAAGAACTTCTTGCATGTTTGGTTTTTAACCAAAGAAAATAAGACAAACACGTGCAAGCATGCAACAGAAAAGTAATTGCGAATATAGCGACTAAGCGGAGAAATACTCACATAGTAAAGTTCGTAAGAGGTTGTCATTCAGATATTCGGAAGCAAAGCTCTCATTTTCTGCATCGAAAA
Organism: Lathyrus sativus; assembly: GCA_963859935.3. Lineage (NCBI taxonomy): Eukaryota > Viridiplantae > Streptophyta > Magnoliopsida > Fabales > Fabaceae > Lathyrus > Lathyrus sativus. The sequence goes on along the minus strand of OZ012737.1, from coordinate 602,820,479 downwards.
CTCCAACAAAAAGAGCCTTGTATCCGATATCAAATTTGCTCAAAGTTTGCTTAACAACATTGGCCTGTACCGCATCTAAAGGATCAGGACCAAATTCGTTGATGTTAATATCATCAACCATGTTAATATTGTTTTTGCTTGAACAAGCACAGAGTACATTTTGAGTCCACCCAAACATGTTCTTGGGGAGAAAAAAAAGAAAAAGACGAAAGGTTGTAGAGTAAACTCAATGTAGGGTATGATTTCAAGAAAAGATTGAAGGGGTGTTAAGTGTGTGGAGATAAAAGTATGAATGTGGAAGAATGAATGAATGTCGTTTATATAGATGAATTAAACTTAACTAATTGGTATATAAAATAAAACTGAACTGAACAGACACTGACAAAAATTTAACTATTCAAACAAGTTCTAGCTGTTTAGTTTGTATCATATGGAATAGAAATTTTTACATTGCTAACGTTGGTGACTCCCAGTTTTTAAAATATTTTGCTCCTGCAATAATTTTTTTTTCCATTTCCTCAATTGTTTTCCTCATGATATCCTCGGTCACGTAGCAGTCATTCATATTAACATCAACTATTTAAACAACAAAAAAACCAGAGAGCTATTCCATATGATACAAACTAAAATGAAATTTAATCAAAAAAATTTCTATTCCATATGATACAAACTAAACAGCTCGAATTTGTTAGAAGTCTTTCGGCTCCAAGTTTTTAAAATATTTTGCTTCTGCAACAATTTTTGTTTCCATTTCCTCATCTATTTTCCTCATGCTATCCTCAGTTACGTTGCAGTCATTCTTATTAACATCAGCTATTTAAACAAACAAAAACCAGAAAGCTAACATTAATAAAAAGAACTTCTTGCATGTTTGGTTTTTAACAAAATAAAATAAGACAAACACATGCAAGCGTGCAACAGAAAAATTGCGAATATAGCGACTAAATGGAGAAATACTCACATATTAGAGTTCATAAGAGGTTTTCATTCAGATATTGGGAAGCAAAGCTCCCATTTTCTCCGTCGAATACTCCAACAAAAAGAGCCCTGCATCCGATATCAAATTTGCTCTAAGCTTGCTTAACTACATTGGCCTGTAGCGCAGCTAAAGGATCAGGACCAAATTCATCAATGTTAATATCATTAACCATGTCAATATTGTTTTTGCTTGAATAAGCGCAGAGTACCTTTTTAGTCCACACAAACATATTCTTGGGGAGAAGAAAGAGAAGAGACGAAAGGTTGTAGAGTAAACTCAATGTATGGTATGATTTCAAGAAAAGATTGAAAGGGTGATAAGTGAGTGGAGATAAAAGTATGAATGTGGAAGAGTGAATGAATGTTGTTTATATAGATGAATGAAACTTAACTAACTGGTATATAAAATAAACCCGAACTGAACAGACACTGACTAGAATTTAACTATTTAAACAAGTTCTAGTTGTTTAGTTTGTATCATATAGAATAGAAATTTTTACATTGCTAACGTTGGTGACTCCCAATTTTTAAAATATTTTACTTCTGCAACAATTTTTTTTCCATTTCCTCAATTGTTTTCCTCATGATATCCTCACTCACGTTGCAGTCATTCTTATTAACATCAGCTATTTAAACAAAAAAACCAGAGAGCTAACGTTAACAAAAGAACTTCTTGCATGTTTGGTTTTTAACCAAAGAAAATAAGACAAACACGTGCAAGCATGAAACAGAAAATTAATTGCGAATATAGCGATTAAACGGAGAAATACTCACATAGTAAAGTTCGTAAGAGGTTGTCATTCAGATATTCGGAAGCAAAGCTCCCATTTTCTCCGTCGAATACTCCAACAAAAAGAGCCTTGTATCCGATACCAAATTTGCTCAAAGTTTGCTTAACAACATTGGCCTGTACCGCATCTAAAGGATCAGGACCAAATTCGTTGATGTTAATATCATCAACCATGTTAATATTGTTTTTGCTTGAACAAGCACAGAGTACATTTTGAGTCCACCCAAACATGTTCTTGGGGAGAAAAAAAAGAAGAAGACGAAAGGTTGTAGAGTAAACTCAATGCAGGGTATGATTTCAAGAAAAGATTGAAGGGGTGCTAAGTGTGTGGAGATAAAAGTATGAATGTGGAAGAACGAATGAATGCCGTTTATATAGATGAATCAAACATAACTAATTGGTATATAAAATAAAACTGAACGGAACAGACACTGACAAAAATTTAACTATTTAAACAAGTTCTAGCTGTTTAGTTTGTATCATATGGAATAGAAATTTTTACATTGCTAACGTTGGTGACTCCCAGTTTTTAAAATATTTTGCTCCTGCAATAATTTTTTTTTCCATTTCCTCAATTGTTTTCCTCATGATATCCTCGGTCACGTAGCAGTCATTCTTATTAACATCAACTATTTAAACAACAAAAAAACCAGAGAGCTATTCCATACGATCCAAACTAAAATGAAATTTAATCAAAAAAATTTCTATTCCATATGATACAAACTAAACAGCTAGAACTTGTTAGAAGTCTTTCGGCTCCCAGTTTTTAAAATATTTTGCTTCTGCAACAATTTTTGTTTCCATTTCCTCATCTATTTTCCTCATGCTATCCTCAGTTACGTTGCAGTCATTCTTATTAACATCAGCTATTTAAACAAACAAAAACCAGAGAGCTAACATTAATAAAAAGAACTTCTTGCATGTTTGGTTTTTAACAAAAGAAAATAAGACAAACACATGCAAGCATGCAACAGAAAAATTGCGAATATAGCGACTAAATGGAGAAATACTCACATAGTAGAGTTCATAAGAGGTTTTCATTCAGATATTGGGAAGCAAAGCTCCCATTTTCTCCGTCGAATACTCCAACAAAAAGAGCCATGCATCCGATATCAAATTTGCTCTAAGCTTGCTTAACTACATTGGCCTGTAGCGCAGCTAAAGGATCAGGACCAAATTCATCAATGTTAATATCATTAACCATGTAAATATCTTTTTTGCTTGAATAAGCGCAGAGTACCTTTTTAGTCCACACAAACATATTCTTGGGGAGAAGAAAGAGAAGAGACGAAAGGTTGTAGAGTAAACTCAATGTATGGTATGATTTAAAGAAAAGATTGAAAGGGTGTTATGTGAGTGGAGATAAAAGTATGAATGTGGAAGAGTGAATGAATGTTGTTTATATAGATGAATGAAACTTAACTAACTAGTATATAAAATAAACCCGAACTGAACAGACACTGACTAAAATTTAACTGTTTAAACAAGTTCTAGTTGTTTAGTTTGTATCATATGGAATAGAAATTTTTACATTGCTAACGTTGGTGACTCCCAGTTTTTAAAATATTTTACTTCTGCAACAATTTTTTTTCCATTTCCTCAATTGTTTTCCTCATGATATCCTCACTCACGTTGCAGTCATTCTTATTAACATCAGCTATTTAAACAAAAAAACCAGAGAGCTAACATTAACAAAAGAACTTCTTGCATGTTTGGTTTTTAACCAAAGAAAATAAGACAAACACGTGCAAGCATGCAACAGAAAAGTAATTGCGAATATAGCGACTAAACGGAGAAATACTCACATAGTAAAGTTCGTAAGAGGTTGTCATTCAGATATTCGGAAGCAAAGCTCCCATTTTCTCCGTCGAATACTCCAACAAAAAAAGCATTGTATCCGATATCAAATTTGCTCAAAGTTTGCTTAACAACATTGGCCTGTACCGCATCTAAAGGATCAGGACCAAATTCGTTGATGTTAATATCATCAACCATGTTAATATTGTTTTTGCTTGAACAAGCACATAGTACATTTTGAGTCCACCCAAACATGTTCTTGGGGAGAAAAAAAAGAAGAAGACGAAAGGTTGTAGAGTAAACTCAATGTAGGGTATGATTTCAAGAAAAGATTGAAGGGGTGTTAAGTGTGTGGAGATAAAAGTATGAATGTGGAAGAACGAATGAATGCCGTTTATATAGATGAATCAAACTTAACTAATTGGTATATAAAATAAAACTGAACTGAACAGACACTGACAAAAATTTAACTATTTAAACAAGTTCTAGCTGTTTAGTTTGTATCATATGGAATAGAAATTTTTACATTGCTAACGTTGGTGACTCCCAGTTTTTAAAATATTTTGCTCCTGCAATAATTTTTTTTCCGATTTCCTCAATCATTTTCCTCATGATATCCTCGGTCACGTAGCAGTCATTCTTATTAACATCAGCTATTTAAACAACAAAAAAACCAGAGAGCTATTCCATATGATCCAAACTAAAATGAAATTTAATCAAAAAATTTTCTATTCCATATGATACAAACTAAACAGCTAGAACTTGTTAGAAGTCTTTCGGCTCCCAGTTTTTAAAATATTTTGCTTCTGCAACAATTTTTGTTTCCATTTCCTCATCTATTTTTCTCATGCTATCCTCAGTTACGTTGCAGTCATTCTTATTAACATCAGCTATTTAAACAAACAAAAACCAGAGAGCTAACATTAATAAAAAGAACTTCTTGCATGTTTTGTTTTTAACAAAAGAAAATAAGACAAACACATGCAAGCATGCAACAGAAAAATTGCGAATATAGCAACTAAATGGAGAAATACTCACATAGTAGAGTTCATAAGAGGTTTTCATTCAGATATTGGGAAGAAAAGCTCCCATTTTCTCCGTCGAATACTCCAACAAAAAGAGCCCTGCATCCGATATCAAATTTGCTCTAAGCTTGCTTAACTACATTGGCCTGTAGCGCAGCTAAAGGATCAGGACCAAATTCATCAATGTTAATATCATTAACCATGTCAATATTGTTTTTGCTTGAATAAGCGCAGAGTACCTTTTTAGTCCACACAAACATATTCTTGGGGAGAAGAAAGAGAAGAGACGAAAAGTTGTAGAGTAAACTCAATGTATGGTATGATTTCAAGAAAAGATTGAAAGGGTGTTAAGTGAGTGGAGATAAAAGTATGAATGTGGAAGAGTGAATGAATGTTGTTTATATAGATGAATGAAACTTAACTAACTGGTATATAAAATAAACCCGAACTGAACAGACACTGACTAAAATTTAACTATTTAAACAAGTTCTAGTTGTTTAGTTTGTATCATATGGAATAGAAATTTTTACATTGCTAACGTTGGTGACTCCCAGTTTTTAAAATATTTTACTTCTGCAACAATTTTTTTTCCATTTCCTCAATTGTTTTCCTCATGATATCCTCACTCACGTTGCAGTCATTCTTATTAACATCAGCTATTTAAACAAAAAAACCAGAGAGCTAACATTAACAAAAGAACTTCTTGCATGTTTGGTTTTTAACCAAAGAAAATAAGACAAACACGTGCAAGGATGCAACAGAAAAGTAATTGTGAATATAGCGACTGAACGGAGAAATACTCACATAGTAAAGTTCGTAAGAGGTTGTCATTCAGATATTCGGAAGCAAAGCTCCCATTTTCTCCGTCGAATACTCCAACAAAAAGAGCCTTGTATCCGATATCAAATTTGCTCAAAGTTTGCTTAACAACATTGGCCTGTACCGCATCTAAAGGATCAGGACCAAATTCGTTGATGTTAATATCATCAACCATGTTAATATTGTTTTTGCTTGAACAAGCACATAGTACATTTTGAGTCCACCCAAACATGTTCTTGGGGAGAAAAAAAAGAAGAAGACGAAAGGTTGTAGAGTAAACTCAATGTAGGGTATGATTTCAAGAAAAGATTGAAGGGGTGTTAAGTGTGTGGAGATAAAAGTATGAATGTGGAAGAACGAATGAATGCTGTTTATATAGATGAATCAAACTTAACTAATTGGTATATTAAATAAAACTGAACTGAACAGACACTGACAAAAATTTAACAATTTAAACAAGTTCTAGCTGTTTAGTTTGTATCATATGGAATAAAAATTTTTACATTGTTAACGTTGGTGACTCCCAGTTTTTAAAATATTTTGCTCCTGCAATAATTTTTTTTTCCATTTCCTCAATTGTTTTCCTCATGATTGATGACGAGAAAACGCATCGATTATATCGCTAGATTTCATTGAGTTTTATCGCGCATTCACCGTTTTAACGCTCGATTCCTCGAGTTTTTTCTTACTATTTTGCAGGTACATCGTTATGCGAGGCCAAATCATGAATTAAGAAGAAAAGAACGAAAGAAACCACAAGAAATGAAGCAAGACAGAATCCTGCATAAACTCTGCATAATTTGTTACGGCCACGGTCGTTACAAGGGTGTCACGACCGTGACACCTTACTTTGGGCCATCACGACCGTGAGGAAGTAGTCACGACCGTGACACTTGAAATCATCAAACAACGAGCGTGAAGACCTTGTCACGCCCGTGACAAGGATATAACTTGATTTTGACTCAGACTACGTCAAGCCACCAGTGAAGACCACTCCTCCTAGTAATTCTCCTCAAGGCAGCACGTGAGGAAGACTTCTCCCATTTTCTGCTGCCACTTTCCAACATTTTCTCAACCACTCCAGCAAAGCCCAAGAAGCAAAAGACCAAGACACCAGCCCATTGGAAGCTCTATAAATAGGACCAGCTCAGGAGAACTCAAGGGAGACTTCATTATCCAAATTTCCTGCGGAAGCTCTGCCGAATTACCTTACCACCAGAATTATTATTCCAGCATTATTTTGTTTCCTGTCTTATTTTATTTGTATCCAAACCAACCGTGTAACAATTTCCAACATTAGGGAATTGTTATACTTTTATTTGTTTCCAGCCTTCAGCATTCGTTTTAATTTTTATTTCCGCCTACTCCAAGCCTTCCGGTCTGTGGAAGAAGGAGTCTACTCAGATATTTGTTAATCAGGTTTTTCAATTATTGCAATTTAATTTATTTATAATGTCTATTTATTTTTCTGCTATTAGTAAGTCAATATTTAACTCTGAGTCTGATTTAACCTCGATGAGTAGCTAAATACCTTAGGGCGGTATGTAGTTATAACCAACTTAACCGGTAAAATATAACCATGGGCTAAAATAATTAATCGCTTAACATTCTGGCTGATGCTTTTTAATTGAATTCGACCTTTTCGTTACGAGAGTAAGAAAAGGGTATTAGGTTGGGTCAAGACCACGAGAGTGTGAGATTTTAACCAGATAGCTAAAGTTAGGCATTTAAATTAAATACAGCGAGAGCGCTTTAAGATAAATTAGAATTATTTAGTTTCCAAAAATTACCTCTAAACACTTATGGGCTAGCGAGAGCAGGCATAGGGCTTTAGGGATAAGATCTGATTCAAGACCACGAGAGTGTGAGTTGAGGGTATTCAAACTAGTAATCTCTACCGAATAGATTAAGTGAACATCTTTATAAGCCTAGGTTAGATTGACCCACCTAAGTTAGTATAATTACATACCGACCGTTTTAGTATTATTTTATTAAAAACTTGAATTTAATTCCGCCTTCAATAGTCTTAGAAAACCAACAACAATCGTGACAACTATTCGCCTTAGCTAAACTAGAAGTTCATCTAGCACTAAGTAACGATAGAATCCCTGTGGATCGATAATCTTAAATATTACTTCGATAGGCTGTGCACTTGCAGTAAGATGCCGCTAGACGCATAAGTAGACACGTCTTTAGCCCATCAAGTTTTTGGCGCCGTTGCCGGGGATTCCTTAATTTAGTTACTAGTGCACTTAGGTAGCATTGTCTAGACTAAGGTATCAAATATTTAATTTAATCTAATCTCCGAGTGTATGCCACGTACTCGCTCCAAAAGCGAAGACTTGCAACCTCTAATCCCTGAATCGGAACGCTTCTTACACGTAAGAAGACGTATACTCGATTTCGAAAATAATTCCAACATTCCAGATCTTCAATTAGATCCACCTGAACCAGTCGTAAAGTCAGAAAACGCAGGGATGGCTGAAGAACAAACTCATCCACTCAAGTATTACGCTAATCCTTCGCAAGGTGAACCGCATTCAAGCATTGCAGCACTGACTATCAACCGAAATGATTTCGAACTAAAACCATCATTGATATCAGCCGTGCAACAAAATCAATTCGCCGGAAATCCTACCGAGGATCCGAATCTTCATCTTTCGATCTTTGTGCAATATGCAGATACCGTAAAGGCCAATGGAGTTACCCAAGAAGCTATTAGACTACGTTTATTTCCTTTTTCGCTTCGAGACAGAGCAAGAGCATGGCTTCAATCTCTGCCTTCGAACTCAGTAACTACGTGGGAACAACTTAAGAAAGTTTTCTTGAACAGGTATTTTCCACCTAGCAAGACAGCTATGCTGAGAGCTCAGATCAACGGATTTAAGCAAAGAGAAAGTGAATCATTATTCGAAGCTTGGGAACGCTATAAGGATCTACTTAGGCTTTGTCCACATCATGGATTAGTAGAATGGATGGTCATCCATACCTTCTATAATGGACTCTTGTACAATACAAGAATGACAATTGACGCTGCCGCGGGTGGTGCATTGATGGACAAAGAATATAATGATGCCTATGCACTTATCGAAAGTATGGCTCAGAATCATTACCTTTGGGGAAGCGAGAGAGTCGCAACTGAGAAACCAACAAAGGGAGGTATGTACGAAGTAAGTAGTATGGACCAAGTCAATGCGAAGTTTGACCAACTAAGCCAAAAGATCGACAACTTGGCCATAACACCTGCAGCCACCGTGGCTGCAGTAACACCTAACTGTGAGTTATGTGGAGTCCCAGGACACGAAGTCTCTGATTGTCAACTATTGGCAGGAACTCCCACTGATCAAGTGAATTATGCTCAAGGAAACCCTTACTCAAACACATACAACCCAGGTTGGAAGAATCATCCGAATTTCTCCTATAAGAATAACAATGCTTATTACGCACCAGGTCAAGCACCGGCTACATCACAAGGATATCAAAAGACTGCTCCTAATATCCCTAGAAAATCGAACCTTGAATTGATGATGGAGAGCTTTATAGCTAGCCAATCTCAGACAAACAAGGACTTCTTAAACCAAAACATTCACACTAGTGAGCAGATTAAACAATTAGTGAGCAAAGTAGATGCATTAGCTACACATAACAAAATGCTTGAAACTCAGATTTCACAAGTAGCTCAACAACAAGCACCTACTGCTGCACCAGCTGGAGTATTCCCTGGACAACCTCAACCTAATCCGAAAGGACATGCTAACGCTGTAATATTAAGAAGTGGCAAGGAACTTGACGGACCTACCGATCCAAGACTTGACAATCCAGCCATGTACCAAAAACCGGATAAACCGACTGAAGTGGTGAATGATCCAGAAGAAAAGGAAGATGAAAGTCAAGAGGTAGTGGAGAAAAAACAACCTTATGTGCCTCCACCACCCTATAAACCACCAATTCCGTACCCTCAAAGATTAATAAGTTCCAAGACGACGGGTCAATTTAAGAAATTTGTCGAACTTCTGAAACAGTTGAATATTACTATTCCGTTTACAGAAGCAATTACCCAAATACCCTCGTATGCCAAGTTTTTAAAAGAAATCTTATCCAATAAGAAAAAGATAGAGGATAACGGAACAGTTACACTTACTGCCGAGTGTAGCGCCATAATTCAAAATAATATGCCTCCTAAGCTAAAAGATCCAGGAAGTTTCTCTATACCCTGTGTAATAGGAAAATTCGTCATTGACAAAGCTCTATGCGATTTAGGAGCCAGTATCAGTGTTATGCCCTTAACGATTTGCAAAAGGCTAGACATGGGAGACCTAAGACCAACTAAAATGTCTGTTCAACTAGCCGATCGCTCTGTTAAATATCCTGTAGGCATACTAGAAAACGTCCCAGTACGTATAGGACAATTCTACATTCCTACTGATTTTATAATCATGGACATCTCTGAAGACTCAACTACACCTATCATACTAGGAAGACCATTCTTAGCTACCGCCGGAGCTATAATAGACGTAAAAAGAGGAAAGCTAACCTTTGAAGTAGGTGAAGAGAAAGTCGAATTTGTTTTAACACAATTCTTACAATCACCAGCTATAGAGGATACATGCTATCTAATGGACGTAATTGACGAATGTGTAAGAGAAATGGAACTGGAGGAGACCACTTATTCTGAAATAATGAAAATTCAAATCCCTCCAATTCTCGAAGATGATAATTGGCAAAAACCGTATCAGGATGATAGTCTAAGCGAAAGTTTAGCACTTACACCGGATCCCATGCCAAGTAAAGATAAACCTACATTAGGATTAAAAACTTTACCTAATAACCTAAGGTACAAATTCTTAGACGTTGAATGTAAAAGACCAGTTATAGTGAATTCCAGTTTAGGAACCATAGAAACAAAGAAACTTTTAGATGTCTTGAAGAAATATCCAACTGCATTAGGATATAACATATCTGATCTCAAAGGAATATGTCCTTCAGTTTGCATGCATCGCATTCTGCTTGAAGAAGATTGCAGAACCTCCAGAGAATCTCAGAGAAGAATTAACCCAACCCTTAGCACTGTAGTAAAGGAAGAAGTCAAGAAATTATTAGATGCCGGGATAATATATCCAATCTCTGATAGTGAATGGGTTAGTCCAATACATGTAGTGCCAAAGAAAGGGGGTATCACTGTTGTGAAAAACGCTCAAGGCGAATCGATATCGCAAAGAGTAGTGACGGGATATAGAGTGTGCATAGATTATCGTAAACTAAACAAAGCCACTCGAAAGGATCATTTCCCACTACCTTTCATAGATCAAATGTTAGAACGATTAGCCAAGCATTCTTACTTCTGTTATCTTGACGGTTACTCAGGATTTTTCCAAATCCCTATCCATCCTGATGATCAAGAGAAGACTACATTCACATGTCCTTATGGAACATTCGCTTACAGGCGAATGCCCTTTGGATTATGCAACGCTCCTGCAACCTTTCAAAGATGTATGATGTCAATCTTCGCAGATTTTATAGACAACATCATGGAAGTGTTCATGGACGACTTCTCTGTATGCGGGAAAAGCTTTGAAGGATGTTTATCGAACTTGGAAATGGTGTTAGAAAGATGTGTAAAAGTGAATCTCGTGCTTAACTGGGAGAAATGTCATTTTATGGTCAACGAAGGAATAGTATTAGGTCATGTAATATCAGACAAGGGAATTGAAGTTGATAAGGCTAAGATTGAAGTAATAAAGGACCTTCAACCCCCTAAAACCGTTCGAGAAATACGAAGCTTTTTAGGACACGCCGGTTTTTACCGACGATTCATCAAAGATTTCTCGAAAATTACTAAACCTCTTACTGGTTTATTAATGAAAGACGCTGAGTTCACATTCAATAAAGATTGTCTTAAAGCATTCGAAACTCTAAAAACAGCCCTCATCACCGCACCAATCATGCAACCCCCTGACTGGAGATTACCTTTTGAAATCATGTGCGATGCGAGTGACTATGCTGTGGGCGCAGTCCTGGGTCAGAGAAAAGAAAAGAAACTCCATGCGATTTACTATGCCAGTAGAACCTTGGATTCTGCCCAGATGAACTACGCCACTACAGAAAAAGAATTGCTAGCAGTTGTCTTTGCGCTTGACAAATTCCGCTCTTACCTAGTTGGAGCGAAAATAATCATTTACACAGACCACGCTGCTATCCGATATCTATTAACTAAGAAAGATGCTAAACCAAGACTCTTGAGATGGATTTTACTCTTACAAGAGTTTGATCTGGAAATAAAAGATAAAAAAGGTACTGAAAACGTCGTAGCGGACCATTTATCTAGAATAGAAGGTATTAAACCCGAACAAGTGCCGATTAACGATGATTTTCCGTATGAACAGCTGATAGCACAGATAGGAAGCGACCTAGCGCAGTTAGATATAAATGAACCAGAACCCGTGGAAATAATACAGACAACTGTAGGACTGCCATGGTACGCTGACATTGTCAACTACCTAGCCGCAGGAGCTCTTCCACCCGATCTAACCTATCAGCAGAAAAAGAAGTTCTTTCATAACCTGAAACAGTACTACTGGGATGAACCATTATTGTTCAAAAGAGGACCAGATGGAATCTTTCGCCGATGTATTCCCGAAGAAGAAATAGAAGATGTCATTGCCCAATGTCATTCATCTCCTTATGGTGGACATGCGAGCACTTCCAAGACCTGTGCAAAAATCTTGCAAGCCGACTTATACTGGCCTAATCTATGGAAGGATGTCCATATCGCGGTTATAAGTTGCGATCGGTGTCAACGCACCGGCAATATTTCAAGAAGAGATGAAATGCCCCAAAAGGGAATTTTGGAAGTAGAAATCTTCGACGTCTGGGGAATAGATTTCATGGGACCATTCCCATCATCTTTCGGTAATAACTACATACTCGTAGCTGTTGATTATGTCTCGAAATGGATTGAAGCCATAGCTTCTCCTACAAACGATGCACGAGTAGTAATAAAGCTTTTCAAAAACATAATCTTTCCCAGATTTGGTGTACCTCGACTCGTCATAAGTGACGGTGGCTCGCACTTCATTTCAAAAATCTTTGACAAATTACTATCTAAGTATGGAGTGAGACACCGTGTGGCTACACCATATCACCCACAAACAAGTGGACAGGTCGAAGTCTCAAACAGAGAGATTAAACAAATCTTAGAAAAGACTGTCGCCATATCTCGGAAAGATTGGTCATCTAAACTTAATGAAGCTCTATGGGCTTATAGGACCACTTACAAGACTCCCATAGGTACTACACCTTTCAAACTAGTTTATGGAAAATCTTGTCACCTCCCAGTAGAACTAGAACACAAGGCTTATTGGGCGATAAGAACTCTCAATATGAACTATAATGCTGCAGGAGAAAAGCGAATCCTAGACATTAACGAATTAGAAGAATTAAGGTTAGATGCATATGAAAATGCTAAGCTATATAAGGAAAGAACCAAGCGATGGCATGATAAACGCCTATCTAAGAAAGAATTCAGTGTGGGAGACGTTGTACTCCTCTTTAATTCAAGACTTAGGCTCTTTCCTGGAAAATTAAAGTCTAGATGGTCAGGACCCTTTGATATAACTAAAGTATTCCCAAGTGGAGCAATAGAAATCAAGGGTAGGAACAATGAACCATTCATAGTAAACGGACAGCGCCTAAAACATTATCATAAAGTTGAAAATAGAGACTATACGAATGATCTAAAACTTTTGAAATTGTCCGCTAATTCCCCTGATTAGTCTAAACCTCAGCGTTACGTCAGGCTTTTGACAATAAAAACAGCGCTTAGTGGGAGGCAACCCATTCACTTATTTACCTATTTTAAACTATTCTTTTCTTTTTGAGCATTTTTAATTATCGTTACTACTATTTGTTTAAATTGTTTTGTTAGTTTTATTTTACATTACTATTATAGCCATTACATTTTAGCATTTCAGTTTCTTATTTTTATCCTAAATCACTTTTTACAGATTTTCTAAAGTCTTTTCCACTGAATTGTTTCCACCGTATTTTCACTGACCATGGCTAACCAACCTATTAACTATATGGAAACCAAATTTAGAGGTAGGAACCAAAGAATAAAGTTCGAAGAGTTATCACAGAGGCAAATGGATTTGACCCTGTACCCAAATGATAAGACTATGGAAACCTTAGGTATACATGATAGTGTCATGTACCTGTTCAACCGACTCGGATGGGAGAATGCAATGATCCAACACAAGTTTGCAACTTACCGTGAGCTCACCCTTGAGTTCCTTAGTTCCCTACTTTACCTACCTGAGCGCGGTTTTGGTTCTAGGAAAGGATTTATTAGTTTCCGCCTATTTGGAATAGAATACGACTTTAACCATAAAGAACTAGCTGACCTGTTAGGATTCCCTAGTGGACCTTTTGCCTTTACTACCACACAGGTAGAATTGATGGATGTGGAGCTAGATTTCTTTTGGGGAACTCTGACCGGAAACTACCACCCTGAACCAAATGACATGAACAATGATGAGATCCATAACCCTGCTCTTCGTTACTTCCACAAATTCCTCGCCCATACCTTCTTTGTAAAAGAAGAAAACATTACCGAAGTCTCTAAGGATGAATTATTTATTATGTCATGTTTCAATACTGGACAGTGCGTTAATGGTGTACCTTTCATGATGCAAACCTTCACCCGCATCCAAGAAGAACCTGAATTACCTATAGTGGTAGGAGGTCTTGTAACCATGATCGCTGATGCCTTAGGACTTAGGTACCAACTGGACAGGTGCACCCGTCTGGGAACCGTACGCCTGATGAATCTTAAATTCTGCTTCAATAGACATATCATAAGGAATTTAGGGCGCCCACCTTTTGAGTACCTGATCCGGAACAAAGTAGTCACCCTGTTCACATTGCCCAATCATGCAAAAGTAAGTGTTCATAATAAGGATAATTGGCTTTATGAGTTAAACCCACCTGATTATCCAGCCACTCCTGAAACACCTCAGTCTCACAGGATAACAGATGATATAATGACCGCTGTTGAAACTGACCCCGAGACACCTCCTGGATACCATGACATTGACCCAACTGACAAAGTTCATGAAACCCCTGGAGCGAATCACGGAGAGTACGCTAACAACTTGCAGAACATTATGCACACTCTCAATGCCTATCAAACTGACATTAATCTATTCAGAGAAGACATTAAGAGTATGCGATTGGACATCGTGGGATTGACTGACATGGCCTGCGAACAATTCTATCATCTGGACTCCGCCATCGAAGACCTGAAGAAACGCCTTTGAACCGGCTATCAGTGATTTAGTTTATTAATTCTTTTCTCATTATTTTTTTTTATCATTATTTTCATGTCCAGTTAAATTTATCTTTCGCAACGATTTCATAACATAATTTGAGTTTATGTAATTTCAGTTTTTCTTTATGCCATGCACTTTTTATTTCAATTAATTCTTCATTTTAGCAGCTTATATAATTTTTCTATTTCTTTTCTATACACTGTGTGACCATATACTGTATGACTACACTATTTTATCTTAGGTTCGTATACTACTGTGTTGCAATTGCTATATAATATGGTGTGTGTTAATATAAGTGCTACTAAATAAAATAATTTATTATTAATTTATAAATATCGTGAGACAATGTGCTTTTCTGGGAATTATTCAGCACAACACAGCCTCACGGTCGTCACGCCCCACTTACGATCGTGACGTGCTCATTTAGCGTGTCACGACCGTCACGCCTATGTCACGACCGTGACGACCTCTATTACAGAGATCGTGAGAAACAGAACTGTTTCTCATCGTGTCCACTCTTCTTCTCCATCCATAACCTACCCAAAACATTACCCACTCATTCCAAAACCACCATAACCTCCCCACTACCCCATTAATCCACCATTACCATCAACCAATTCATTTCAACTGTCCCGTATTTAACCCGAACATCAATCTCCCTCATTCTACCGCTCTTCTCCCAAAAACCTCACAAAATCCTTCCACCCTCACTCTTCACTCTTGCATGTTATGGATTCCATCATTTTCAGAGAAGGAGAAGCCGGAGTAACCCAGCGAGACCGTTTCGTCCGCTTCCAGAACCGTGGTCTGCAACCCACCCGGTACATTGCCACTGACTGTCTGCAAGAACTCGGTATGCTGTCCAGCGTTCAAAGCCTACTGCAGAAGGTCGGCCTGTGGGACCTTTGTCGTCAGCCACAGCCTACTTTCGAACTTCTGACGCTGGAGTTCCTCAGCTCTTACAGCTACATCACCCCTCCCGGTTCTCAGAGTCAGCTTACCGGCAGCGTAACATTCAGACTGCTTGGCTGGGAGTTCAACCTCACACAAACCAGGATTGCCGAGCTGTTAGGTTTCGAGCACGGCACCGAGGCCCACCGTCGCGTGCCCGACAACTTCAGTGAACAAGCATTCACACTGTGGCACGACCTTACCAACACCCGTGCGACCACCTTCCAGAGCCTCAACGCCACACACATCCACAACCCGGCTATCCGCTACTTTCACTGGGTCATCTGCAACACAATCTTTGCTAGAGAGAGCAACCACAAGCTCAACTCAAAGGAGCTTCTGTTTTTATACTGTGCCCTTCATGACGAGCCAATCAACGCTGCCCCCTTTATGCTCTACCACATCCAGGCCATTGCGCACCGAGGCTCATCCCCGTTCTTCATTGGCGGCATTGTCACGACCCTCGCCATTCAGCTGGGGCTTGGTGACGCGCTCGCTGATCTGCCGCACCTCGCCGCCGATTTCCTGACCATGAGCTACTGCCGGTCCGCCCACCTGATCGCGCAGCGAGAGGATGGCAGGTACAACCCTGTTGTCAATGGCACCGTTTTCCACCACATCACTCTGCCGTCCCGCACACGCATCGACCCAGCAAACCGAGCCAACTGGCTCTTTGCCTTACCAGCTGCTGCGGATCACGCCCCGGTACATGATGATCAGCCAGACACCCCAGTGGACGAGATGCAGGACGCCATGGATGCAGCTGAGCATGTCCAGGACATCCCCGAGACTTCCACCCGACAGCCCCCTGCTCCCGCCGTCACACTTGAGGACGTCCTACTTGCGATTCATCAGCAGAACCTGATGAACGCAGCACTAGAGCGTCAGCAGAAGGCACAGTATGACGCTTTACTCGGCACTATTGCTGCCAACCAGGAGGCCACTAATGAGCGGTTTGGCGAACTCTTCGGCGAGCTAGAGGCGCTCCGCATCAGCATTACTGCTACCTCCGGCACCGGCTCTGATCCCGACGCGACTCCCTCCAGACGCCGCTCTCGCACCAGAGGCCGAGCCCGCGATCACCAGCAGCAGTAGTTTGCTTTTATGTTGATTTTCATTTGTAGTCTTGTACTGTATTTGTACCGCAATTATATCACAACATTGAGGACAATGTCTGATATAGTGTGGGAGAGGTACTTTTCATTTCAGTGTACTTTCAATTCCGTTGTATTCCTTTTAGCAAATCAATGAAATGAGCAAATCTGTGCGTTATTTTCTTTAATATCGAGCTTTCCCCGATTATTAAGCCATACTAGAAAAAATCTTTAATTACTCGCATTACCCGACTTACCACCGAATGGTTCGTAATTACGAAACCAGGAACGATTAAACAAGACCAATACAATCTTGACATCTTCGACCCTCTGCTTAAGAAATTCCATCCCGATCACCATTGCGAGTGCACCTTTAGTTTCAGTTCAAAAGTAACCCCCAGTAGTTTATACTAGCAGTCAGCACCGTCTGAACACAAACCACGTGGGGAGCCGATGAATATAAGCGTTTGATG
The DNA here is from genome assembly GCA_963859935.3 of Lathyrus sativus. Classification (NCBI taxonomy): domain Eukaryota; kingdom Viridiplantae; phylum Streptophyta; class Magnoliopsida; order Fabales; family Fabaceae; genus Lathyrus; species Lathyrus sativus. Next base: position 602,803,226 of record OZ012737.1, on the reverse strand, counting down.
CCTAATCAAGAATGATCCTTCGTATCTCAATGCAAAATGAAAAGAGATTGCACCAAAGTACACGGTCGCAGATAAGAAACGAGAAATATGAGAAGGACTCCGTTTCGGGTTGGTTCAGAGGTACTGGTTCTGAACTCGGTAGGGCGTGCTACGGCTCGATCCCCCACAACCTCCGCATCGGATAAAACATGAAGGGTTACCACACTCGTGTACCAGACCCCGTGCTAAAAAAGGATCAAAATCGCTAACCGGCTACTCCACTACGTGCGTGCGAAGGCAAAGGGCTTAATGTGACTGCGCTAGAACGAAACCGGGTGAAATAAGATCGAAAAACTCTAGGTGAAATCGTAATGTGATTGCCGATTGTTTCGCTTGACGGGAAGTCAACGACATAGCTTGTTGCTTATGTCATTAGTGTATCGGTAGTGTTCTATCAAAGTACCGGACTATCCGACAAAACGATCCACCGGACGGTTTGTTATGAGTATGCGCGAATAAAATCTTGTCCGCCGATTTTCAACCGACTATTTGCTTGAGGACAAGCAAAGGTTTAAGTTTGGGGAAGTTTGATGACGAGAAAACGCATCGATTATATCGCTAGATTTCATTGACTTTTATCGCGCATTCACCGTTTTAACGCTCGATTCCTCGAGTTTTTTCTTACTATTTTGCAGGTACATCGTTATGCGAGGCCAAATCATGAATTAAGAAGAAAAGAACGAAAGAAACCACAAGAAATGAAGCAAGACAGAATCCTGCATAAACTCTGCATAATTTGTTACGGCCACGGTCGTTACAAGGGTGTCACGACCGTGACACCTTACTTTGGGCCATCACGACCGTGAGGAAGTAGTCACGACCGTGACACTTGAAATCATCAAACAACGAGCGTGAAGACCTTGTCACGCCCGTGACAAGGATATAACTTGATTTTGACTCAGACTACGTCAAGCCACCAGTGAAGACCACTCCTCCTAGTAATTCTCCTCAAGGCAGCACGTGAGGAAGACTTCTCCCATTTTCTGCTGCCACTTTCCAACATTTTCTCAACCACTCCAGCAAAGCCCAAGAAGCAAAAGACCAAGGCACCAGCCCATTGGAAGCTCTATAAATAGGACCAGCTCAGGAGAACTCAAGGGAGACTTCATTATCCAAATTTCCTGCGGAAGCTCTGCCGAATTACCTTACCACCAGAATTATTATTCCAGCATTATTTTGTTTCCTGTCTTATTTTATTTGTATCCAAACCAACCGTGTAACAATTTCCAACATTAGGGAATTGTTATACTTTTATTTGTTTCCAGCCTTCAGCATTCGTTTTAATTTTTATTTCCGCCTACTCCAAGCCTTCCGGTCTGTGGAAGAAGGAGTCTACTCAGATATTTGTTAATCAGGTTTTTCAATTATTGCAATTTAATTTATTTATAATGTCTATTTATTTTTCTGCTATTAGTAAGTCAATATTTAACTCTGAGTCTGATTTAACCTCGATGAGTAGCTAAATACCTTAGGGCGGTATGTAGTTATAACCAACTTAACCGGTAAAATATAACCATGGGCTAAAATAATTAATCGCTTAACATTCTGGCTGATGCTTTTTAATTGAATTCGACCTTTTCGTTACGAGAGTAAGAAAAGGGTATTAGGTTGGGTCAAGACCACGAGAGTGTGAGATTTTAACCAGATAGCTAAAGTTAGGCATTTAAATTAAATACAGCGAGAGCGCTTTAAGATAAATTAGAATTATTTAGTTTCCAAAAATTACCTCTAAACACTTATGGGCTAGCGAGAGCAGGCATAGGGCTTTAGGGATAAGATCTGATTCAAGACCACGAGAGTGTGAGTTGAGGGTATTCAAACTAGTAATCTCTACCGAATAGATTAAGTGAACATCTTTATAAGCCTAGGTTAGATTGACCCACCTAAGTTAGTATAATTACATACCGACCGTTTTAGTATTATTTTATTAAAAACTTGAATTTAATTCCGCCTTCAATAGTCTTAGAAAACCAACAACAATCGTGACAACTATTCGCCTTAGCTAAACTAGAAGTTCATCTAGCACTAAGTAACGATAGAATCCCTGTGGATCGATAATCTTAAATATTACTTCGATAGGCTGTGCACTTGCAGTAAGATACCGCTAGACACATAAGTAGACACGTCTTTAGCCCATCAATGATATCCTCGGTCACGTAGCAGTCATTCTTATTAACATCAGCTATTTAAACAACAAAAAAACCAGAGAGATATTCCATATGATACAAACTAAAATGAAATTTAATCAAAAAAATTTCTATTCCATATGATACAAACTAAACAGCTAGAACTTGTTAGAAGTCTTTCGGCTCCCAATTTTTAAAATATTTTGCTTCTGCAACAATTTTTGTTTCCATTTCCTCATCTATTTTCCTCATGCTATCCTCAGTTACGTTGCAGTCATTCTTATTAACATCAGCTATTTAAACAAACAAAAACCAGAAAGCTAACATTAATAATAAGAACTTCTTGCATGTTTGGTTTTTAACAAAAGAAAATAAGACAAACACATGCAAGCATGCAACAGAAAAATTGTGAATATAGCAACTAAATGGAGAAATACTCACATAGTAGAGTTCATAAGAGGTTTTCATTCAGATATTGGGAAGCAAAGCTTCCATTTTCTCCGTCGAATACTCCAACAAAAAGAGCCCTGCATCCGATATCAAATTTGCTCTATGCTTGCTTAACTACATTGGCCTGTAGCACAGCTAAATGATCAGGACCAAATTCATCAATGTTAATATCATTAACCATGTTAATATTGTTTTTGCTTGAATAAGCGTAGAGTACCTTTTTAGTCCACACAAACATATTCTTGGGGAGAAGAAAGAGAAGAGACGAAAGGTTGTAGAGTAAACTCAATGTATGGTATGATTTCAAGAAAAGATTGAAAGGGTGTTAAGTGAGTGGAGATAAAAGTATGAATGTGGAAGAGTGAATTAATGTTGTTTATATAGATGAATGAAACTTAACTAACTGGTATATAAAATAAACCCGAACTGAACAGACACTGACTAAAATTTAACTATTTAAACAAATTCTAGTTGTTTAGGTTGTATCATATGGAATAGAAATTTTTACATTGCTAACGTTGGTGACTCCCAGTTTTTAAAATATTTTACTTCTGCAATAATTTTTTTTTCCATTTCCTCAATTGTTTTCCTCATGATATCCTCACTCACGTTGCAGTCATTCTTATTAACATTAGCTATTTAAACAAAAAAACCAGAGAGCTAACATTAACAAAAGAACTTCTTGCATGTTTGGTTTTTAACCAAAGAAAATAAGACAAACACGTGCAAGCATGCAACAGAAAAGTAATTGCGAGTATAGCGACTAAACGGAGAAATACTCACATAGTAAAGTTCGTAAGAGGTTGTCATTCAGATATTCGGAAGCAAAGCTCCCATTTTCTCCGTCGAATACTCCAACAAAAAGAGCCTTGTATCCGATATCAAATTTGCTCAAAGTTTGCTTAACAACATTGGCCTGTACCGCATCTAAAGGATCAGGACCAAATTCGTTGATGTTAATATCATCAACCATGTTAATATTGTTTTTGCTTGAACAAGCACAGAGTACATTTTGAGTCCACCCAAACATGTTCTTGGGGAGAAAAAAAAGAAGAAGACGAAAGGTTGTAGAGTAAACTCAATGTAGGGTATGATTTCAAGAAAAGATTGAAGGGGTGTTAAGTGTGTGGAGATAAAAGTATGAATGTGGAAGAACGAATGAATGCTGTTTATATAGATGAATCAAACTTAAATAATTGGTATATAAAATAAAACTGAACTGAACAGACACTGACAAAAATTTAACAATTTAAACAAGTTCTAGCTGTTTAGTTTGTATCATATGGAATAGAAATTTTTACATTGCTAACGTTGGTGACTCCCAGTTTTTAAAATATTTTGCTCCTGCAATAATTTTTTTTTCCATTTCCTCAATTGTTTTCCTCATGATATCCTCGGTCACGTAGCAGTCATTCTTATTAACATCAGCTATTTAAACAACAAAAAAACCAGAGAGCTATTCCATATGATACAAACTAAAATGAAATTTAATCAAAAAAATTTCTATTCCATATGATACAAACTAAACAGCTAGAACTTGTTAGAAGTCTTTCGGCTCCCAATTTTTAAAATATTTTGCTTCTGCAACAATTTTTGTTTCCATTTCCTCATCTATTTTCCTCATGCTATCCTCAGTTACGTTGCAGTCATTCTTATTAACATCAGCTATTTAAACAAACAAAAACCAGAGAGCTAACATTAATAAAAAGAACTTCTTGCATGTTTGGTTTTTAACAAAAGAAAATAAGACAAACACATGCAAGCATGCAACAGAAAAATTGTGAATATAGCGACTAAATGGAGAAATACTCACATAGTAGAGTTCATAAGAGGTTTTCATTCAGAATTGGGAAGCAAAGCTCCCATTTTCTCCGTCGAATACTCCAACAAAAAGAGCCCTGCATCCGATATCAAATTTTCTCTAAGCTTGCTTAACTACATTGGCCTGTAGCGCAGCTAAAGGATCAGGACCAAATTCATCAATGTTAATATCATTAACCATGTCAATATTGTTTTTGCTTGAATAAGCGCAGAGTACCTTTTTAGTCCACACAAACATATTCTTGGGGAGAAGAAAGAGAAGAGACGAAAGGTTTTAGAGTAAACTCAATGTATCGTATGATTTCAAGAAAAGATTGAAAGGGTGTTAAGTGAGTGGAGATAAAAGTATGAATGTGGAAGAGTGAATGAATGTTGTTTATATAGATGAATGAAACTTAACTAATTGGTATATAAAATAAACCCAAATTGAACAGACACTGACTAAAATTTAACTATTTAAACAAGTTCTAGTTGTTTAGTTTGTATCATATGGAATAGAAATTTTACTTCTGCATCAATTTTTTTCCATTTCCTCCATTGTTTTCCTCATGATATCCTCACTCACGTTGCAGTCATTCTTATTAACATCAGCTATTTAAACAAAAAAACCAGAGAGCTAACATTAACAAAAGTACTTCTTGCATGTTTGGTTTTTAACCAAAGAAAATAAGACAAACACGTGCAAGCATGCAACAGAAAAGTAATTGCGAATATAGCGACTAAACGGAGAAATACTCACATAGTAAAGTTCGTAAGAGGTTGTCATTCAGATATTAGGAAGCAAAGCTCCCATTTTCTCCGTCGAATACTCCAACAAAAAGAGCCTTGTATCCAATATCAAATTTGCTCAAAGTTTGCTTAACAATATTGGCCTGTACCGCATCTAAAGGATCAGGACCAAATTCGTTGATGTTAATATCATCAACCATGTTAATATTGTTTTTGCTTGAACAAGCACATAGTACATTTTGAGTCCACCCAAACATGTTCTTGGGGAGAAGAAAAAGAAGAAGATGAAAGGTTGTAGAGTAAACTCAATGTAGGGTATGATTTTAAGAAAAAATTGAAGTCGTCTTAAGTGTGTGGAGATAAAAGTATGAATGTTGAAGAACAAATGAATGTTTTTTATATAGATGAATCAAACTTAACTAACTGGTATATAAAATAAAACATAACTGAACAGACACTGAAAAAAATTTAACTATTTAAACAAGTTCTAACTATTTAACGTTGGTGACTCCCAGTTTTTAAAATATTTTGCTTCTGCAATAATTTTTTTCCATTTCCTTAACTGTTTTCCTCGTGATATCCTTAGTCACGTTGTATTTATTCTTATAAACATCATATATTTAAACAAAAAACTAGAGAGCTAACATTAACAAAAGAACTTCTTGCATGTTTGGTTTTTAAAAAAAGAAAATAAGACAAACACATGTAAGCATGCAACAGAAAAGAAACTACGAATATAGCGACTAAATGGAGAAATACTCACATAGTAGAGTTCGTAAGAGGTTGTCATTCAGATATTGGGAAGCAAAGATCCCATTTTCTCCGTCGAATACTCCAACAAAAAGAGCCCTGTATCAGATATCAAATTTGCTCAAAGTTTGGTTAACAACATTGGCATGTACCGCAACTAAAGGATCAGGACCAAATTCATTTATGTTAATATCATCAACCATGTTAATATTGTTTTTTCTTGAACAAGCACCGAGTACATTTTGAGTCCACCCAAACATGTTCTTGGGGAGAAGAAAAAGAAGAAGATGAAAGGTTCTAGAGTAAACTCTATGTAGGGTATGTCGCTACTGCGAAAAAAGAAGGCCGGCAATGACAGAAGCGTTGCCACCGTTCGTTATTTATCCCAAAATAGGGAAAGGAAACAATCGGAGAAAACTTGCGAAAAAGGGATAAGATCGGTCATCACAACCAAATCTCGGGTTCGAGAGTCTGTTACACAAGGGGAAGGTATGAGCACCCCTCACGTCCGTCGTACTCGACTGGATCCATGCTTGTTGTCTATCTCAAAGGCTGATTGAAACTATCTAGCTAAAGGCTCAGGGACAAAATAAAATAAAAGTGACTCGGCAAAGCGTCGCCGCTCCGTGCCTACATATTCCCGTCTGGTACGAGAAATCAGAGTCAACATAGTTCGGAAAATTACGGGGGAAAATGGGGAAAGGTTGCTCGCCAAGACATCGCGTATCGTGCCTACGTATTCTCATCTGGTATGAGAAATCAGAGAAAACGTAGTTTGGGCTAACAAGAACACCATTTGGTTCAAAACGTTTTACCTGAGTAGGGTTAAAACCTAGTTATAGCAGTTAGGTGTGTGCATCTCGACTATTGGAGACTTAGGCGTTACCCGTTTGCGGTAGAACCAAGAGTTAACAAAACTCTCCTGATGAAAATGGTTTTCCAAATTTAAAGGTCCCAAAGGACAAAACGGTTTGAAATGTTTTTGAAGTCTTTTATAGAAGAAGTGTTTTGAGTTTTGTTTGTAACTCATGTTGCACTAAAGACTATGACTTAGAAGCGAATGCGTCGCATATCACCCTAAGGGTGTAGACTAAACACTCTAAGAAATTGAGAAGAAGCCACTCAATCACCATTTCCCAAGTACTTAAGTCTCGTAACGCACAACATTCATTAGCCTTTATTAAGTGTTTTAAAAGTGTTTGAAGATGAGAAAAGAAGGGACACACTAAATGGAGACTAAACTCAAACCTAAAAGTTGTCATGCAAAAATGATCCTAAGATTGAGGTAAGGGAAAGCTACCTAATGTTATCATGCATGGTTTAGAACCTAATGTCTATCATAACCTCTCTTGAACAAGAGAGATTAGAGATCCTAAGGGAAGAAATACAAAAGAAGAAGAAGAAAGAGCATAAAAATGCAAGTATGCAAACATGTAATGCATAGATAGAATGAAAGTGAGGGAGGAAAATAGTGTGGGGCAGTAGCCTCCACAAGCTCATCTCAACCTCAATCATGCATATGACAAATGAAAACAAGAAAAGAGAAGGAGTGTACAAATGGAAATCACACAAATGCACCAAATGTGGGATGAAATGGCCTAAACCAAACAAACATCAACCACAATGCCATAAGGAAAATCAAATAAAAGGAAAAGAAGGCTTAAAACAAAGTGAGGATGGGAGGCTATATGAGGATAGAAAGGAACCCATAATATGCACTCAACCATAAGCATCACAAGAAATGTGCAAATGAAAGCACAAAGAAGTCCTCAAAGATGCACCATCCATGATATGCTTCAAGTACCTCCTAAGGAGGGACTAAACCATCATAGATGGGATCTAAAGATCATGGGACAGAGGTATAGATGAAGAAGAAGGTGCATAAACCAAAGATGGAAAAGCACACAAGAGAAAGCAAGAAGAGGCATGGATAAAGACCTAAGTCTTAAACACATTCTACACTTGAAGATCAAGTGGAAAGCCTACAAAGGAGTGCATAGTTCAACAAGAAAAGCACAATATCATGACCTAAAAATGAGCAAGCAGCAACCTTAACATGTTAACCACATGAATCAAAAAGTATTGAAAGCTCAAAGGATCCACCAATGTCATTTCCAAGACAAACTAGGTCAATGTGTATGTATGAACCTCCCTTAGGGGTAACTTGACTTGCAAGTTGCCTCAAAATTAGGAAAAAAGATTCAAAAATAACCAAATAAAATGCAAGAAGTACATTAAGATGTTGGCAACCAAAGGCCAAGAAATTACAATCAAAGTCAATTCACAACATCACCAAAGAATTGGATTCACAAGGGTGCCCCATTGTGAAGGAGGATTGTCGAGGGTCAAATGAAATGCTATCAAAGTCAAACCAAAACTCAACAAAACAGGGGCAAATGGTCCTCAAAAATCACTCAAGTCATTGTCAACATGAGGATTGATTTTCAGTTATTGGATCAAAAGGAAGAATTAAAAACAAATCAAGAACAAGACAATGTTAAGAAATAGTTCAATTAAAACACCTCCAGTTGATAAATCCTTTTTAAATTGAAAAAATAATTCAAAAATAAAATAAAAAATTTCTAAAATTAGAGGACAACTCAAAGTGTTTAGAAAATATTTTTGGGGAATTTTATCAATACTGGAGGTATTTTATTTTGAATTAATTCTCAACAGAAACAAAACAAAATGAAAAAAAAAAGAAAATAAAATAACATGGTGCAAATAGCAGAAAGAATAGGCAAAAGGTTGGGCCATACAGGGAGGGGGTACCAAAAGCAAATCCAACCCATCAGGATTCACTAAATGAAGCACACTGTTTCATTCAGCTGACTGGGAAGTCAGCCATCCACGCGTGCAGGTCAGACAAGATCTGAGTCGTTCATCTCTCCAGTCAATAATTCAAACAATACAAGTAAGCAAGCCACATAAGCAAAATGGAGAAAAACACAGATGCTGGAACCACTGTTCCGATCATCTTCTCCGATGACACCTCCGGCGAACCAGATCCAAAACACAACCAAATCCAACAGAATTTAGGTCTAAACTCAAACTCATGCAACGTAGATCACGAATCCACCAATAATTTTCACATATCATGTATTAATCAAGCAAATCGAACAAACAAAAATTATGATCAAAACTGAAAACAACATGAGCACAACCAAATATGAACCAGATTTTGCCTATACACATAGGACTTCAGAATAAACCAACAATGGCGCAAGATAAATGCATAATGAGTGAGAAATTTGGATTTGAAGCTTACCTAACGGAATCTCTCCTTTGGAGCTTCTACACGTGATGAAGCTTGATGAAACTTTGCAGATCCACTCCTTAGAGCTTAAGGAAGATGATTCTGAAGTTGAATTGCCTTGAAAATGTCTCAATTGTGATTCACAATTTTGGAATTTTGCTTGCTTGCTCCAACTATGCTCTGCTCAATTCTCCACGAAATTGGTCCAATGAATGCTCAATGGAGGCCCAATTGTGGCTGAATTTAGTGTAATGCAAAATTGCCCAATTTGAATTTTTGAGTTCATGCACACGTTGAAACTCCCTCCAATTGCCTTATTTTTCACTCAAATTCACTGCTGGGATTTCATTCTGATCATGTGGACACAAACCATCCCTTCAATTGATCAAATGGTTGACATTGGATTATGAAATTCACACTTGAAGTAGCCACTAAATTACACATGAAAATAACCCCAAAACTCAAATACAAATTTTACATCTTGTTTGTTATATTCTTGTGACTCAAAATATGCATAAACATGCCTTGTAAAAGTTCAAAATCAAATTAATTGAATTTTCCCCTTTTAAAGCTTTTTCATGAAAATTCTTTCACCAATCCTCAAACCCTAGCCAAATCCATGACAATTGAGTGTTCTAAGATGAAATTAGGACTATTTGGAGTAAGTTTAAAGTTGGGAAAAGTTTCATTTGAAGTGTGCAAAGTCATGAAATGTACCTATATTGAAAGTGACATGTAATCTTACTTTCCCAAAATACCCCTTCCTTGCAAGCTTCATAACATGAGCTCTACACATCAGATGAAGGACTTCTATGGCTTTTTGGAAAGCTAAGATCATAAGGAGCAACTTTCATGTTTGAGTCAAACTGAGGATAAACATCCTTCTAGGTCAAAAATGTCTTAGAAGTTGGTTGACGTTTGTTGACTGAAATCACATTCATCTGAGGACCCATAACTTGTCAGCATCATAGCTTGAGCTCTAAAAACCCAATGGATGAGTTCTTGTACTCAAACGATAGCTAAGAACAAGATCTACAAGTCTCATGTTGGAGTCAAGATGAGATGAAACTTGTATCTTGAGATATGTGGTCTTGAAGTTAGGCACTAAACAGGGGATTTTACACTGAGAACCCTAATTTAGTAACTCCTCACACTCTTGATTATTCTTGATTTAATCTTGGAATAACATATCAAATGCCTCAACACAACATTCCATGATCACCATGACTTATAATTGAGTCTTAATCTCCTTCAAATCCACAGTTGACTTAGGGTTGACCCGATGAAAACCCTAGATGTACCACTCTTGACTGTGGCCTCTTGCACATGACACAACAACTTGGATAAGCTCCACAATGGCTCTTAAAGCACTCAATGAGCTTCCTCAACATCCCATATCCATAATCATGAATTCACAATCCTCTGATGATCTGTAACTGACCTCTAAGTTAGAAGATAATCCACATACATCCATCAACTCTTTCAGAGAGCATTGACCACTTCTTGATGACTTTTATGAGCACTCATGCTTGAGTAAAACCTCTTGCTTGTTGGTGATTTTAGTATCATCAATGTATTTTAGTAGTAATGTAATTTACTGTAGGCCGATGCAATTATATGTTAAGCTTGGAAACGAGTTAAGGTAGTGCATAGTGCACGCTCGTCGAGCCAACGTACAATTAAATGCGAATAATTGAAAAGGGGTTCCAAGGGGCAGAGCCCTTTCGAAAGTTTTCTGTTAAGTTTTGAACCCTTTCGAAATTAAATTTGAAAAGATGAACCCGTTCAAAAATTTTGAACAGATGTCCCTTTTCGTTTTCTGTTAATTAATCTCCTATATAAGGAGTCATTTGGCCTCAGTTTTACAAAAAAACAAAATTCATATTCTCTCTACATTCTTGATCTATTTTCTATTGCTAGAAACAAATTGTTCTTCAAAGAATTATCCCCACAAAGATTTCGTGAACCCAGGAAAATAATAGGGTCGAAATACTTTGTTTGAAAAGTGTACGAACATGATTCCTCGAAGATATCCAAGATTATCACACCAAACTTCCAACATTGCTTAGGCTCAAAACCCTTGGTAACCTTCTCTTGTTATGCACACCTCTCTTGATCCCCTGCCAAATGAACAATGATATGCAATGCAAAAAATGCTAGAATATGAAATGAAACATAAACCAAGTAAAGAAAAGGTTGGACAAATTTTGGGGTACAACAGCTGCCCCTATTCAAACGACTTGGACCTGAATGAGTGAAAAGCGAACGACTTTCAAACAATCGAGGTAAAAGACGGTTGAATACCAAAAAACCCGGAAATTTGCCAACCGCGGAAAATAGAAACTGCACACAAATATCTCCGGAGATAACTGCACTGATCACAAAAATACTCCGTTGGGGAAACACAGAATGAGATGAACGCGTTCATCAAAAGCTGCACCATGGTTGGATACCATATTGGCGAAAGGTAACATTAAATTGCCGGAGTCTGGATACTCAATGGACAGAGTGAATCAATAAACAAACTTCCGAAGTCTGGATACTCAACGAACAAACCGGAGCCTGAATGCTCAACAAAAATTGACCGGAGTCTGGATACCCGACGGACAAAGGGATTCACAAATTGGAAATTTTCCAGAGTCTGGATACTCGACGAGCAAAAACCCGGAGCCTGAATGCTCAATGCGACAATCGGAGCCTGGATGCTCAACGAAATTGACGACTTCAATGGGGGTTTACCGGAGTCTGGATACTCGACAAAAACTGTTCGGAGTCTGGATACTCAACGGACAAAGCAATACAACCTGAACTGGAAATTCACCGGAGTCTGGATACTCAACAGAGAAATTGGAGCCTGGATGCTCAATGCAATAAACCAGAGTCTGGATACTCGACGGAATAAGGAGTTTGTCACAAATCAAATATTCACCGGAGTCTGGATACTCCACAGAATTTACCAAGGTCTGAATACCTGACTGACTTTACCGGAGTCTGGATACTCGACGGACAAAGTAATTTATTGCAAAATGAAAATTCACCGGAGTCTGGATACTCAACGGAGAAGTCGGAGCCTGAATGCTCAATGTAAGGGACCAGAGTCTGGATACTCAAAGGACTTTACCAGAGTCTAAATACTCAACGGAGAAAGCACAATTCCACCAAAATATGCCATGGTATGGATACCATAGGGGCAAAAGAACATAACCACACCTGTCGTGATCTGGATATCACAAGGAAATTGATCGGAGTCTGGATACTCAACGGACAAAACAGATCGGAAAATGCCATGGTCTGGATACCATTCAGGCCAAGATAACATCCCACTCATCACAACACCATCAATCGAAGTTGGGCGACACTACCAGGGAAAACGTAAGTCGGGGTCTGGATACCACGCGGGCTAACAAAAACTGCCATGATCTGGACACCATTCGGCCAACAGAAATTCATCAACTTGCCATGGTCTGGATACCATACGGGCAAAGATATCAATCATCTGTCGGAGATATGCCTGCAAACAAAGAGGTAACAACCTAGTCTATGTTTCACATGCATATGTTTGAAAATAGCATAATGCTCCATACGAAATGGAAATGCTACGCGTTTAGGTAGATGCTATGTACGCATGCAAATGCAACGGAACCGAATCAGCAAAATAAACGCCAGGGATACAGAAACCATCCTGCTGGTGATAACCTGCACATGCCAATGACGATTGGACTTAAACTGAGGAAACGGGCCCTGGATGGCTTCCTGCAAAAGAAAATCTCCTAGATAACAATGTTCTAACAAGAACAACAATCCACTCAGCTAAGGATACAAGCCAACACCCGTTGAGGAAAACGCCCTGAACGGCCTCCCAAAATACCAAGCTTCTGGGGAATAGACAACTCATCAGGGAAATAAAACAACCAGGTTGAACAACCTGTCTCACCTACCGGGGAATCAAAGATTCTGCGGGGAAATCAAACCTGTCGGAGACCTCGGTCTGCGCTGCTGAAAGCTGAGCATCTACAAAAAATCTGTTGAAGGGCAAAGAGTACCAAAACACTGCTGGAAAAAGCTCCACACCTACTTAGTGGAAAAACCTCTACATCTCGACTTGTTGGGGAGTAAGCACGTACATGTACTCTTCGAGGACTAAATGTACACTGACTAACCGCCAGGGACAAACATACACACTACTTGCCTACAAATTTATTGGGATCGAGATGCAACCTTCAATTGCTGGGGGGAACAACTCTAGCTGGGGAAAAACGAATTCCATCCATACCTTCCTAGAAACTTTCCCCAAGGGTAACAATCCTGCAAAAGACAAACAGACAAGATATCCTACATTACAGGGGCTATCTTGGTCATCATCCGTAACGTTGTTCCATTAACTCAAAGTTTTAACAATTATTAGCCAAGGCCTGCGAGTTTATGTATGTGCAAGTTCGTCAAAACATCAGGAGTTTTTCACAAACAAAACAGTAAAAGTTAAAATAAAGCACACAGATCAAGTATTGAATATTATATGTTTATTGACAAATGGCCTGTAAATAGGTAAAGTTTTACAACAGATGCAACCCCTGGAAAGAGGAAGTTGCACAAAAATATACAGGTATGCACAAAAGTAATACAAAAGTGTACAAAAATGTCGGCAATGTGGCACAGACATACACCATGAGTTGATCCCTCCATGACTCGCCTGACCTCGAAGCTTTCCCGATGCTTTTTCTTTAGAAGAGATTGATTCGGATAAACGGCCCTCATGTCCTCCCAATCCACTAAGCAATGAAACTCATATGCAGACCGCAATCATTTTCTTTTCAATCCCTAACTTTTGCCTGAATCGCCCTTGCGGGTTTTCAATTCAGCTGGACACCCATTTTTGCCAAAGTTGCCTTTTTCAGGTTTTCAAATTTGTGGGTTTACATCTTTTCATTTTTATCCCTAATTTTTTCCCGAACCCATTCTTTTTATGGTTCGACGGGATGCCCCATTTTTGCCTGGATTTTCTTTTTCTTTCCAGCGGGTCATTTTAAGCAAAGTATCTTTTAATTGTGTCTGCATTCACAGGGGATGTAAAATCCTCACCATCCATGGTGGATAATAACAAGGCTCCTCCAGAGAAGACCTTTCGCACGACATATGGACCTTCATAGTTGGGAGTCCATTTGCCCCTGTGATCTGATTGCAGAGGGAGAATCTTTTTCAGCACAAGACCGCCCGTCTGAAAGCTTCGAGGGCGCACCTTCTTTTTGAAAGCTTTCTTCATCTAGATCTGATACAACCGACCGTATGCAATAGACGCTAGCCTTTTCTCGTTCATTAAGCTAACCTGATTCAATCTGTTCTTTACCCATTCTGCCTCATCGAGCTTGACATCGACCAGAACTCTTAAAGAAGGAATATCGACTTCTAATGGCAGGACAACCTCCATACCATACACCAGCGAGAAAGGAGTTGCCCCGGTTGATGTGTGTACCGTATGTCATACCCCAAATTTGTCCTACTTTCTTCAAAATCATCGTTCATCCGACTTTAATTTTTTACTTACCTCGCTTGTACAGCATAGCGTATTTTTCAGCAAAAATAAACATTTTCATTTTTTAGCCCAATAAATTTTGACACGTGGCATTTTTATTATTTATTATTATTTTGTTTTTTATATTTTTTTTAGATATGTTAATATTTTAAAATAGAACTTGTTTATAACTTAGAATTTTAATAGATTTAAAATAGAGATAGAATTTTAAATTAGATTAGAATTTAGAGTTTTTTATTATTTTATTTTAATTAAATTAGTTTTAGAATTTAGGATTTATTAATTAGATTAGATTAAGATTTTAAGATTAGAATTCTAGTCAGAATTAGAATAGTTTTTTTAATATTAAATTTAAATTAGAACTTAATTAGAATTGAGTTTAGATTATTAACTAGTTAATTCAAATTAATTAGTAGAAAAATTAATTAAAAATTAAAAAAAAAATAAAAATAAAGAAAAGGACAGAAAGGGTGGATATAAAGGAGACTATTCATCTCCTTATTGAAAAACCTAGCCGTCGAACCCTAGGCTCTTCTTCTTCCCCATCCATTTCAGCTCCCTTCGTATTCATCATCCTCAACCACAAAACAACACCGATTCACACTGGAAACCCCTTACTGTAAATAACAGAAAATGCCTTCACTCACCGTCAACCACCGCAACCACTTGCAGCCATAAAACTCCATAGTGAGACTGTTAAACACCGCATCACCTGTGTTGATCCACCTTCTCCATTTTCACTCTTAAACCGACATCCACCGTGACACAAAACTACCAACATCTCTGAGCTACTCAACTCCACTCAACATCGCACATTTCCGGCGAGTTTGGAACATTGAGGCAACAACTTTACAGCAGCGAAGGTAACACAAAGAAACATCGGCAGCAGCCAGCAGATGAACGGTGAACATAAACCGTGCCAACATAGTAACAGCTAAACGACTGTAACACTTAAAAACAAATTCTTCTGCTATGCTTTTGTTCAAATTTGATTTCGATTTAACATAAACAAATTTTCTTCAATATCATGTTTTTTTTTGTGTAGCTGCTACAAATTTATAGTTTGGAGTGTTTGTGCTCACTTTTCTTTTCGATCTACCGATATTGGTTGGTTTCATGTTATTCACGCGGTTTTGCTAGCTGTTGTTGCAAATCAAATTTCATTAAACTAGGCTCACAATGTTTTTGAAGTTTAGAGGCCTTGCTCTTTCCATTTTAATGTCATTACTAGTTTTAAAGTTTAGAGAAATATATTACTGCAAGTATATAGAAATTTAATTTGATTTGTGTATTTTATTGGGTTTGAGTTTTTATATGTATATCTTACTGTTTTCTTCTTTTTGCTAAGTTTAAATACATGGCTTCTGTTTTCAAAATTTCTTTCTGTTTACATAGATATTATGTAGGTTCTTTTAATTATTTAAATAGTTTTTTTATATATATAATATCATTTTGTTTAGCTTGTGTCTACCATGGCTGGTGTAGATCCATTGTTGTTTCTATCAAATAGAAACATGAGACAATAGAGAAACATAGAAACCATGAGAAATATATGTGTTATATTTGTTTTCTTCTTATTGTGTTATGTAACAGGTGAATGAGAGTGAAGACAATTGTTTTTTTTTTGTTGTTGTTTCATTCTCGGCTACATGTCGTTAAGTGATTGGTTTTTTTAGAAAAAAAAAAGAATTTTGGAAAATATTTTTCTCCAACAGAGGCGCTGCCTCATGTCTTTCCTACTGTATATTTTTTTTCATTTTTCTTATCATGTCTATTTATTTTAAAGGATTTTAATTGATTATTATTTAGGTTAATATTAATGTTTTCTTAGAAACTATTTTGTACCTCATGTGAACGTTTTTGTCTCTATTTATTTAGTTGTTTTTTAATCTTGATTAGATGATATTAGTTTTATTATGTTTCTAATTGTTTAGTTCATTATAGTTATAAGATAATTATTTATTAATTATTGAGTATTCTTCTTGATTATTTATTTAGTCACTTGTATGTGCTTAGGTGATTAATAAGATAATTTATTTATCCTTTTTGTTTATACTATATCATATGTAAATAATTGTACTTATGTCTTACTAACTTTAAATTAACTTTAAAACCATTTTCAAAAATAAATTCTCGATTAGTCGAGCCATTTTCTACCCTTGTAAGTCGAGTGCTTTCAAAGCCTCGCCATCAACCTTTTGGATCACAGACACAACATTTTAGAGCTTACTCCTGGGCTTTCTTACAGTGACACCTATTTGATCAATTATTTCTAGTTGGTCACTTAGAAGACTAACCCACTTTGCTAGTGCACACGTTTAAAACTCAAAATTCAAACCTCGACTTCTTTCGAGCCATATTTCAAAAACATCAAAGAGGAGGAGTTTGGAACTAAAGCTTGCACGCAATTTCAAGGGTCAACGGAACCACTCCGTTCGGTAATTTTCCTTACTTTCAATCTTATATTTCTAGAATACCTAGCGCGCCTAATTCGAACACGCTAACCTACTCAAATCATTTTTCTTAATTAAATTACGAAAGTATCGAGTTCTTGGAGTCGCGCATTCCTTGAATTCGAGAGCGACAACTATTGAGGCGTACGCCTTAAGTAGCGTGTCATTCGAACTTTCGTTCATAAAACACGCGTCCTGACTATTTGGACAATTACCGCCATTGTCCATTCAAATACAATTTCCTGATTAATTGAATGAAAAAGGTGTCGTTGGGATCTAGCATTCCAACGATATCCCCACTAATTGGTTACGAGGCCGACGTCTCATTTATCGAATAGTCGTCATTCCTCCTAAATTTTCAAACCGCCTAACCTCGTTCCTCACCTTCGTGCGATCGAGTCTAAACCCCAATATATTTCTAAACCGTACGTCAAATCCAAACTATTTTCTTAACTAAATTACGAAAGAACTAAGTTCTTGAAGTCTCGCACTCCTTGAATTCTTGAATGACAACTATTGAGGCGTACGCCTTAAGTAGCGTGTCATTCGAACTTTCGTTCCTAAAAAACTTCTCATAATTATTTGGACAAATACCGCCATTGTCCATTCAAATACAATTTCATAATTAATCGAATGAAAAAGGTGTTGTTGGGATCTAGCATTCCAATGATATCCCGACTAATTGGTTGCGAGATTGACGTCTCGTTTATCGAGTAGTCGTCATTCTCCCTTAGAATATTCAACCACGTCAAATCTCTTTCTCGCCCCCGTGCGACCATAACTCTAAAACCTAGTCAAATCCATCTTCTTTTCCAAAACAAAATTCTCAACAAACCGAAACTTCTCAAACACTAAATCCTTCGCCCTCGCGCGATTTCCAACTCATACACTCTTTCCAAAGAACATTGTTTAGTCCATTCTTCCGCGCATAACAAACTCGTGCTTCAGCCTCCCCTAGCGAGCAGACAAGCCAACGTTTAGCAGTTAGAATGCGACCTAAACACTCGTTCGTCCCCATACCAAACCTCTTTACCGTAGTTGGCCGAACTACGGCTGCTCTGATTTCTCACTTATCAATGAGAATACGTAGGCATAGGATTGCGATGATCCTAGCGAGCACTTTTCTTTCTTTCCCACCTTTAGGTTCCCATACCTTTTACTAAGAACACTGTTTAGTCCCTTCTTCCGTGCATAACAAACTAGTGCTTCAGCCTCCCCTAGCGAGCAGACAAGCCAACGTTTAGCAGTTAGAATGCGACCTAAACACTCGTTCGTCCCCATACCAAACCTTTTTACCGTAGTTGGCCGAACTACGGCTGCTCTGATTTCTCACTTATCAATGAGAATACGTAGGCATAGGATTGCGTTAATCCTAGCGAGCACAATCCCCTCTTTTTTCCCGTAGTCCCACGAACTACGATTGCTCTGATTTTCCACTTCTTACAAGTGAAGATACGTAGGCACAAGGGCCCCAATCCTTGGCGAGCACCCTATCCTATAACCATCCATTCCCCCCATAGGAGAAACCTTAGAAGAAAACAAATAAGCATAGTTAACTTTACTCTCGAATCGATCAAGAGGTTCCCGTTGAGTACAACGGACGTAGAGGGTGCTAATACCTTCCCTCTGCGTAACCGACTCCCGAACCTAGAATATTGGTTGCGACGACCATGTTCTTATCTCTTTAAGGTTTTATCGATATTTTCCTATTCCTCCCTTGGAATGAATAAAGTTCGGTGGCGACTCTGTTTCGAACAGTATTTTTCCGCGTCCATCGCGAGGATCGTATTTTTCGAGGTATGACACCGTAGTACAATAACCGTGCAAAGAAAAGGGCAACATCTCATGCCAATCCTTGTAGGTTACAACCATCTTTTGCACTATCTTCTTGACGTTCTTGTTGGCCGCTTCAACAACGCCATTCATCTTCGGCCGATAGGGCGATGAGTTGTGATGTTCGATTTTGAAATTCTGGCATAATTCCTTCATCATTTTATTGTTCAGGTTCGAACCATTATCAGTAATGATTCGTTCAGGCACTCCATAGCGACAGATGATGTCCTTCTTTATGAATCAGGCTACCACTTGCTTCGTGACATTAGCGTACGAAGCCGCTTCAACCCACTTGGTGAAGTAATCAATGGCTACCAGGATGAAACGATGTCCGTTGGATACGGTTGGCTCAATCTTGCCTATCATGTCGATGCCCCACATGGAGAAAGGCCACGGGGACGCCATAAAATTCAAAGGGCACGACGACACATGAATTTTGTCTGCATAAATCTGACATTTATGGCATTTCTTCGCAAACTTGAAACAATCTGATTCCATCGTTAGCCAATAATACCCTGCTCGTAATAACTTCCGAGACATGGCATGTCCGCCGGCATGCGTACCAAAAGTACCCTCGTGGACCTCTTCCGTAAGCAGGCTTGCTTCTTTTTCATCCACGCACATCAACCACACCAAGTCATATTTTCTTCGGTAAAGCACACCATCCTGGTTCAGATAAAAGTTGTCAGACAATCTCCTTAGAGTCTTCTTATCCCGGGCTGACGCCCTTGGCGGATACTCTTGGTTCTTAAGGAAATTCTAGATGTCATAAAACCACAGCTTGCCATCAGCAGCTTCCTCAATGGAGAATATGAAAGCGAGCCTATCAAGGCGAGAGATAATTATTCTTAGAGCATCATTCCAATAGCTCACTTTATACATCGAAGACAACGTTGCCAGAGCGTCTGCCATCTGATTCACCGCTCACGGCACATGGTGAAACTTTACCTTGTCAAAGAAAGGTAACAGCCTCCTTGCATAATTCATGTAAGGAATTAGATTAGGCTGACGAGTTTCCCATTCTCCCTTGATCTGGTTAACAACTAGCGCTGAATCTTCATATACATCGAGATTCTTGATCCTCAGATCAATAGCTTCTTCCAGACCCATGATGCATGCTTCATACTCGGCTTCATTGTTGGTGCAAGGAAAAGTTAACCTGGAAGTGAAGGGGATATGGGATCCATGAGGAGTTGTAATAATTGCCCCGATTCCACTACTATACGAGTTAACTGCACCGTCAAATATCATCAGCCATTGAGAACCCTTCACTGGACCTTCATCAGGTAATGGCTCATCACAGTCTTTCATCTTTATGAACATGATATCTTCATCAGGAAATTCGAATTTCATTGGTTGATAATCATCAACCGGCTGCTCAGTAAGGTACTCTGACAGAACACTTCCCTTGATGGCTTTTTGGGAAACATACTGGATATCGTACTCTGTCAGTACCATCTGCCACCTTGCAATCCTTCCTGAAAGCGCTTTCTTTTTAAAGACATATTTAATTGGATCCATCTTCAAAATCAGCATGGTTGTATGATTCAGCATGTACTGTCTTAAACGTTTGGCAGCCCAAGCGAGGGCGCAACACATTTTCTCAAGCATTGAGTAACGGGACTCACAGTCTGTGAACTTTTTACTCATATAGTAAATCGCATGCTCTTTTCTTCCGATCTCATCGTCTTGACCGAGAACACAACCCATACTGTTCTCAAGAACCATTAAATACATTATTAATGGTCTTCCATCTACTGGAGGTATCAGTATCGTAGGTTCCTGCAAATACTCTTTTATCTTATCGAATGCTTTTTGACAATTTTCATTCCAGACGACTGCCTGATCTTTCTTTAGCAATTTGAACATTGGTTCACACGTGGCTGTGAGATGAGATATGAACCGAGCAATGTAGTTCAATCTCCCCAAGAAACCACAAACCTCTTTTTCTGTTTTCGGTGCTGGCATATCTTGTACAACTTTTATTTTTGCAGGATCAACCTCAATTCCTTTTTCACTAACGATAAACCCCAATAACTTTTCGGACCGAACTCCAAAAGTGCACATATTTGGATTCAACCTCAACCTGAATTTCCTGAGCCTTTCAAACAGCTTCAACAAATTGACCAGATGCTCCTCCTCTTTTTGGGACTTTGCAATCATATCATCAACATATACCTCAATCTCATGATGAATCATATCATGAAACAAAGTGACCATATCCCGCTGGTAGGTTGCCCCTGCGTTTTTCAACCCAAAAGGCATCACCTTGTAACAAAATGTCCCCCATGGCGTGATAAACGTCGTTTTCTCCATATCTTCCAGTGCCATTTTGATCTAATTATAGCCCGAAAAACCGTCCATGAAGGAAAACATGGAAAACTGAGCAGTATTGTCAACTAACACGTCAATGTGAGGGAGCGGGAAATCATCCTTTGGGCTCGCCTTATTCAAGTCTCTATAATCAACACACATCCGTACCTTACCGTCCTTCTTTGGTGCTGGTACAATGTTGGCGATCCATGGAGGGTAAGTTGTTACGGCTAAAAATCCTGCATCCAACTGCTTCTGAACTTCTTCTTTGATTTTTACAGCCATGTCTGGTCTCGTCCTCCTGAGCTTCCGCTTGACCGGCGGACACTCTTCATGCAGCGGCAAGCGATGAACCACGATGTTTGTGTCAAGCCCGGGCATGTCTTCGTACGACCAAGCAAAGATGTCACTATACTCTCGAAGCATCTCAATCAGTCTTTGCTTGATGTCACTCTACAACGCAGCCCTTATTCTGACATTTCTAACAATTTCTTCAGAACCCAAATTGATGACCTCAATCTCTTCCTGATGAGGTAGAATGATCTTCTCTTCTTGTTTCAAGAGTCTAGCTAGCTCTTCTGGCAACTCTTCATCCTCATCAATATCTTTTTCAGCTTGAAATATCGGGTGATCAAAGTCGAAGCGAGTCATAGAAGATTCTAGATCAGTGTCATCTGCAATGTGAATCCTGCAATAAAAATGGTTAAATGCTTCAAATGATATGCAAAACAAGCACAAAACCACATTGCCATTTTATTGTTAAAAAAACAAAAATAAGAAAGACAAGGATCACAAAATTTGAATGAGATAAACGCCCTTTGATTAATTGATAGAACAATGTTCGAACATAAACAAGTAAGCCCTAAAATAGAATACCACTATGCTCCGGGTAGAACATAGGGTTATACAATAATCGAGAAAACAAAGTATTACTATTTAGTTATCACTTGGACGAATTCCTCAATAGACCAGTTGCATAGATTTTGTCCTGGAACGCAAGGCTTGATCCAAGCATCCATATCGCAATCATTGTCCCCAGCTTCATCATCAGAGATGGCGTTGATCTGCTCAAAGATAACACCCCCACTGGTAAACCTGATAGGCCCCTTGTAGCGCGGCACGCTCTGCGAAGATGTAGGGTGGTACCCCAGACCAAACTTATCCTGCTTCTGAGGTATGTCTAGCCATTTCCCCCATCCCTGTGATGCCCCAGTCGGCACTGCTGCTTGGGCCTCCTTAAAAGATGACATGGCCACTTTCGGCGCTTTGCCCATAACCGGAGATTTGTCCTTGACCTGAACAGTTTCGTAGGCCTGACACAGAGTCTCATGAATTTCCCCATCTACCTCAACATATTTGAAAGAAGACAGGTGACTAATCATTATGTCCTCTTCTCCACATGCTGTTACAACACTGCCACCAACCATATATTTGAGCTTCTGATGCAGCGTGGATGTAACAGCTCCAGCCGAGTGAATCCACTGACGGCCCAACAAACAGCTATAGGCAGGCTGAATGTCCATAATATAAAACACCGCATAAAATACCTCCGGGCCCACCTGAATAGGCAATGTCAGCTCTCCAAAAACAGATCTTCGGGTTCCGTCAAAAGCGTGTACGACCAAGTCACTTGGTGTACAAATAAGGCCCCGATGATCTAACTTCATTAGTGCCTTCTTTGGCAGCACGTTCAAAGATGACCCTGTATCAACAAGGACATGTGACATAATTGCTCCCCTACATTCAATTGAAATATGCAACGCAGAATTGTGGTTCCTGCCCTTCGGCGTCAAATCTAAATCCGTAAAACTGAGACCGTTCCATGCGTTTACGTGCGCCACAACCCCTTTGAGTTGGTTTACTGATATTTCCTAAGGCACGTAAGCAGTATTTAATATCCTCAACAACGCATTCCGATGCACTTTCGAACATAGCAACAACGACAGTATGGAGATTTTGGAAGGAGTTTGTTGTAGGTGGTCGACTATCTTATAGTCACTTTTCCGTATCAGCCTCATAAACTCTTCCACATCCTTCACCAAAGATTCCTTATCGCCAGCCTGAGAAGTTTCTTCTACCACCATCTTCCCTTTTCCTTTATCGGCTTTTTCAGCCACCACCTCGGGAGATGAAAAGACTCTGCCGCTTCCGGTAATTCCTTCGGCTCCAACAAGATTATCCACTGAGTCAACGGGCAAACTCTTCAATTCTACCTTCTGTCCATTGTAATATACATCATCTCCGTAATTCCACGGAATAGCTTTGGTACTCTTGTATGGCACGGGACCTGCTTTAGTGATAATGATTGTCGGTGGCCTGGGAGGCGCAGAAATAGTAATGGTCTTGTACGGGATCGAAATCGTCGTGATTTCATGTCGTTCTTCATCTATTACTTCAACAGGCTTCTTCTCAGCAATCCGGTCAAACTGCAACTTTCCCTCATCCATCATGCCTTGAATACAGCTTTTCAAATCATCACATCCCTCAGGATGGCTCAAACAGTTGGCGAAATCTTCATCACAACCCGGAAACACGCCCGCTCTTAGCAATTTATCCTTCACAAAACTCAACGACGTCTTCAGCTCATTTACATCAGTTATCAGGTCTAAATTTTCCTCTACCAGAATAGCACCAACCCTAGCTGGCCCATGGTTTGGCATAGGGTTCTGCACAACATTAGGTGCGTCGTGAGAAAAGTCTATTGCTTTGCTATCTATTAGATCCTGTAACTTGTGCTTGAATGCCTTGCAGTTATCAATGGTGTGGCTAGGTGCCCCTGAATGGAATTCACAATGAGCATTCACATCATAACTGGGTGGAGGCGCACCTGTCAGAGGAGCTAAAGTCCTCTTTTAGATCAACTGCAATTGTAACAATTTGTGAAGTACTTGGGAATACGGCATCAGCGGTGTATCAAATACTCTATTTGTCCTGGCCTGATCTGGAAATCTTCTATAACCCTGTTGATTTTGTTGTGGTGGTTGTTGTTGTCGTTGTTGTTGTTGTTGTTGTTGTTGTACAGGAATCGTAATGCTAGAAACCTGTTGCTGACGATATTGGTGCTGACTTCTACCTCTTCCCCGAGAACTAGATATTGAATTAGTTTCGCCTTCGCGTTTCTTGCTACCGAACACTTTCTTTCCTCCTCCTCCAACAGAGGGCACTTCACCTGCATGAATCTTTCCGAGCTTTATACCGTTCTCCACCCTATCTCCAATGATTATCAAATTAGAGAAACTACCCGACATGCTACTGATTAGCTTCTCGTACTATACCCAGGCAAAGTAGAGATGAACATGTCAATTAGCTCACGCTCCACCATCGGAGGTTGTACTCTTGCTGCCAGTTCGCGCCACTTTTGGGCGTATTCCTTGAAACATTAGTTGTTCTTCTGGGCAAGATTTTGCAGCTGAACCCTGTTAGGAGCAAGGTCGCTGTTATATTGATAATGTTTTACGAAAGCCTCATCTAGGTCCTTCTAGCTACGGATATTGGCAAGCTCCAACCCTATATACCATTCAAGTGAAGGACCGGACAAGTTGTTCTGAAAGAAGTGCATTAACAGTTTTTCGTCGTCCGAATAGGCAAACATTTTCCGGTAGTAAGAGCGCAAATGATCTCTTGAACATGTAGTACCCTTATACTTGTCAAAGTCAGGGACTTTGAACTTCAGCGGCACTTTTAGATCAGGGATAAGTCCCAGATTAGCCATGTCAAGGCCCATAGAGTTTTGAATTTCAAAGTTCTTCATCTTGTCTTCCAACAATTTGAATCTTCTACTAGCTTCAGAAGGCATTTCAACACCAATATCCCTCACTAAGAAAACATCTTCCTGTCGATCTTCCATCCATGGTTGATGCAGATTACCATGGATAGCCCCGTTAGCTTCAGGCTCGTACATATTACCATGACCGGTATTTCCAGCGTTACCATTCCCAGTATTGCCATTGCCTCCACCAACATTGTTGTTGGTTTCAAAGTTTCCATTGCCTGCCCCAATCGTGTTCCCATTACCAGCACCATTGCCATTGCCATTCCCCCCAGCATTGGGGATGACCACAGTAGGCATAAAATTATCAGCATGGTGAGTCTCAACATGGGGAGGATTGGTAGCAGTCCCACCATGCAGCACACCGTTGCTATCAACACGTGCAATCAAGGGCTGCACTAAAGTCCGGAGTTGTTCTTGTCCATTAGCTATGTTCTACATTACCTCCATAAACTGAGCCATCCTATCCCTCATCTCTTGCATCTCTACCTGCATTTGATCCATGATTCTCTTCTGATTTCCCCTGGTTGTGTACCGGTGAGTCGTCTTATCAGCAATCCTGAAACACACTAACAGACCACAGGAACTAAGATTACAGTTCTGATGCGCCTGTAATGCGAAAAATGCAAAATGCAGACATGTATATATGCAATAGGGAAATTTCCCCCTCGATTCTAGTTCCAGGATGAAAACAATGACAATGGAGAACCCCATAGACAAGCATATAGTAGAAACCCCTCATATATAAACACAAGCGAACAGGCAATGTACTAACATCAACTGAGTACAATCAAAAAGGACATCAACCAACAGGTCAGGTGATGGTTAGTACAACAAGCATAAACAACAAGATACAAGGAAAAGGATAAAGATAGTCAAGCTGGATGACGAGACCGGAAATCCACTAGTAACTCCTGCGTCTCGGGATGATCTGGTCTAGTGAGTAAACCTTGTATGAGTAGCTCCCGCTGGCTAATGGTAGACTGCAATCCCTCAGCGTAGTCTTCCTAGGCTCCCCCTCCGAAGACATCCTCCAGCTTGCACCTCTTAGAATCATCCCTAGCTCTGAAATCCTCCAAGGTTGCAAGCGCTTCATGCAGATTACAATCATTGTATCGTCTGAGCGAAGCTTCATCTAAAATCTTCTCGTCCTTCGCTCTGAGCTGAGTATTCAGCTTGCTGATCTGTAGCTTCAAACCGTCTTCGCGCTCTTTGTTGTTGGTGAGCGTGGCATTCCACAGCATACTAAACTTAGAGATCTCTAAGTAAGCCTTGTCTAAATCCTTCTTCTTAGTAGCAAGCACACTACTGACAGCGTTCATGTCTAGACCCAACCGTTCCTTGGCGCTAATCTTCTTGGTCAAGTCCATACCCAACCTGTTCACTAATTCAGTCTGTTTCTTCAAAGAATAAGTTGCTTCGCTCTTCTCACTTCGGAGATGAGCAATTTCCTTCTCCAACTCCTCATTCGCCTTCCGCAACTCTTCTTTTTCAAACCATAACTGATTATACTTCTGAATATCCACAGTGGTCGGCTCCTTAATCATGAGAGGATACAATGGCTCAACTGAAGGGAACGACATCAAGAACTTCGTAGCCCTCTCACGAGTCCAAGTCAAGTAAGGTTCATAAGCTCGACTGTTACTCTTCCCCAAGGCTACTTTCCCTCTCCTGTGAATACTACTCCAAGCATGCTCTACTCTGACTAAGGCATCGCCCTCCAATAAACCGGTGAGATACAGAGATTCATGTATCTCCTCTTCCTTAGGAGGATCTCTCAGTGCATATCTAAACTGTCTGACCAACAAAGAAGGATTATGGTTGATGCATCATTTCCTTCCGACCAAAGGGACGTTAGGAAATCCGCCGCAACTATAAATAATATTTGTACCGAGTATATCCCTGTCAAACCAAGTGATGTTCTTCGCAGACAATTCCATCAACCTATCCGACCACTCTGAAGTACTAGCCGTAGCAACGAACGGATCTGTCTTGGGCATGTGACTAGCAAACCACTTGTATAACAAAGGAATGAAGCAAGATACATTCTTTCCCCTTCGGTTCTCATTCTTGTGGTGAACAGAATGATAGACATCTCCTAGAAGTAAGGGTACAGGATTCCCTGAAGCTAGTAGGTAGAAAGCATCCACATCTACAAAGTCTGGAAGATTAGGAAACAATACAATGCCATAAATACAGAGAGCTAGAATGGCGCCAAACACAATCTAACACACATCCTTGGCGAACAGCTGAGCTTTATCAACCAGAAAAGGCAAAAGAAAACCAAACGTCCCACTCCTCTTAACCAGCTTCCCATCCAACTCTGAAGCATCCAAATGCAATATAGCAGTGAGCTTAGCCAGATCAGGCTCAGGATCAATATGGAAGAACGACATCTGATCAAGAATAGGCACACCTAACAGCTCAAAATACTCCTCTAGGGTAGGCGCCAGAACATAATCTGGAAAGACAAAGCATCTCAGTTGGGCATCGTAGAACTGCAGAAGAGTATAAACACCACTGATCTCATATGTTGAAGGCTTGTAGACACATCTCGACAGTCTCCCATAAGATTGCCTGAAGTCTTCCATCACCTTCCTGTCGGCCATGGCAATCAAACTTCGCAAAGAACTAACATCTGGGGTTGGAAACCTGTAGGCAACTGTCCTCTTCAAAGGTTCCATGTCGGGGAATAAGGAACAAGATCACTAGAATCGGGGAGGAAATATGCACCTGCAACATAAATACATGTTAATGAAATGCAAATGAAAATGCAAATGCACATGCAAACAGGGGATCAAGATTGTTGTGTTGTTGATCAAGAAGAACCAGCGCTCCACTTTAGCAAGAACAAAGAACTGTCATTAGGACCCCTTGTATCGAGAATACAGATTCACACTGTAAAGAAAACCGGGTAATCTGAAAGCCAAGGTTTCCTGCATAACCCAATCCCTCTCACGGGTATGGACCTATCCACTGATAAGGTTCGGCATCCTATGCGTTCATCAGTGTCACAAACTTTCAAGAAACGATGATACGTTCACCATTTCTGGTTTGGCATCATCGTCTCCCTAAGAGGCCTCACTTAGCTGAATCACAAATGATCGGTCCCCAGAGTTGACAACCCTCAAATCCAAAATCCCGTCAGATCCTAAGGAGCGGAAAGGAAATTATCAAATAGAATCTCGTCTGAGCACGAATTTCATGGGGAACTGTGTCTGTTAAGCAAACAGGCCCCCCACTAGTCTCCACTACTAATGCTAGGTTTGTACTCAAGCATGGGTCTGGCTTATCTCTCAATGGAACATTCCCTCCCCACAGCATAGCAATAATGATACAATGCAGAAAGTAAAATGCAGAAGTAAATAAAGATAAAGCACATATGTACATATCCAAAGGATAAACAAAAAAGCGCTAGGATTGACTCGCATAGGGGATGTTCCTGTCCCCAGCAGAGTCGCCAGCTGTCGCTACTGCAAAAAAAGAAGGCCGACAATGACAGAAGAGTCGCCACCGTTCGTTATTTATCCCAAAAGACGGAAAGGAAACGATTAGAGAAAACCTGCAAAAAAGGGATAAGATCGGTCATCGCAACCAAATCTCGGGTTCGGGAGTCGGTTACGCAAGGGGAAGGTATGAGCACCCCTCACATCCGTCGTACTCGAGGGATCCACACTTGTTGTCTATCTAAAAGGGTGATTGAAACTATCTAGCTAAAGGCTCAGGGACAACGTAGTTCGGAAAACTACGGGGGAAAATGGGGAAAGATTGCTCACCAAGACATCGGGTCTCGTGCCTACGTATTCTCATCTGGTATGAGAAATCAGAGCAAACGTATTTCAGGCTAACAAGAACACCATTTGGTTCAAAATGTTTTACCCGAGTAGAGTTAAAACCTAGTTCTAGCAGTTAGGTGTGTGCAGCTCGACCATTGGAGACTTAGGCGTTACCCGTTTGCGGTAGAACCAAGAGTTAACAAAACTCTCCTTATGAAAATGGTTTTCCAAAGTTAAAGGTCCCAAAGGAAAAAATGGTTTGAAATGTTTTTGAAGTTTTTTATAGAAGAAGTGTTTTGAGTTTTGTTTGTAACTCATGTTTCACTAAGGCTCGTAACGCACAACATTCATTAGCCTTTATTAAGTGTTTTAAAAGTGTTTGAAGATGAGAAAAGAAGGGACACACTAAATGGAGACTAAACTCAAACCTAAAAGTTGTCATGCAAAAATGATCCTAAGATTGAGGTAAGGGAAAGCTACCTAATGTTATCATGCATGGTTTAGAACCTAATATCTATCATAACATCTCTTGAACAAGAGATATTAGAGATCCTAAGGGAAGAAATACAAAAGAAGAAGAAGAAGAAAGAGCATGAAAATGCAAGTATGCAAACATGTAATGCACAGATAGAATGAAAGTGAGGGAGGAAAATAGTGTGGGGAAGTAGCCTCCACAAGCTCATCTTAACCTCAAGCATGCATATGACAAATGCAAAGAAGAAAAGAGAAGGAGTGCACAAATGGAAATCACACAAATGCACCAAATGTGGGATGAAATGGCCTAAACCAAACAAACATCAACCACAATGCCATAAGGCAAATCAAATAAAAGGAAAAGAAGGATTAAAACAAAGTGAGGATGGGAGGATATATGAGGACAGCAAGGAACCCATAATATGCACTCAACCATAAGCATCACAAGAAATGTGCAAATGAAAGCACAAAGAAGTCCTCAAAGATGCACCATCCATGATATGCTTCAAGTACCTCCTAAGGAGGGACTAAACCATCATAGATGGGATCTAAAGATCATGGGACAGGGGAATAGATGAAGAAGAAGATGCATAAACCAAAGATGGAAAAGCACACAAGAGAAAGCAAGAAGAGGCATGGAGAAAGAACTAAGTCTTAAACACATTCTACACTTGAAGATCAAGTGGAAAGCCTACAAAGGAGTGCAAAGTTCAACAAGCAAAGCACAATATCATGACCTAAAAATGAGCAAGCAACAACCTTAACATGTTAACAACATGAATCAAAAAGTATTGAAAGCTCAAAGGATCCACCAATGTCATTTCCAAGACAAACTAGGTCAATGTGTATGTATGAACCACCCTTAGGGGTAACTTGACTTGCAAGTTGCCTCAAAATTAGGAAAAAAGATTCAAAAATAACCAAATAAAATGAAAGAAGTACATTAAGATGTTGGCAACCAGAGGCCAAGAAATTACAATCAAAGTCCATTCACAACATCACCAAAGAATTTGATTCACAAGGGTGCCCCATTGTGAAGGAGGATTGTCGAGGGTCAAATGAAATGCTATCAAAGTGAAACCAAAACTCAACAAAACAGAAGCAAAATGGTCCTCAAAAATCACTCAACTCATTGTCAACATGAGGATTGATTTTCAGTCATTGGATCAAAAGGAAGAATTAAAAACAAATCAAGAACAAGACAAGGTTAAGAAATAATTCAATTAAAACACCTCCAATTGATAAATCCTTTTTAAATTGAAAAAATAATTCTAAAATAAAATAAAAATTTCCTAAAATCAAAGGACAACTCAAAGTGTTTAGAAAATATTTTTGGGGAATTTTATCAATACTTGACGTATTTTATTTTGAATTAATTCTCAACAGAAACAAAATAAAATAAAATAAAATAACCAAGGTGCAAATAGCAGAAAGAACAGGCAAAAGGTTGGGCCACGCAGGGAGGGGGTACCAAAAGCAAATCCAACCCATCAGGATTCACTAAATGAAACGCACCGTTTCATTTAGCTGCTCGGAAGTCAGCCATCCACGCGTGCAGGTCAGACAAGATCTGAGTCGTTCATCTCTCCAGTCAATAATTCAAACAATTCAAGTAAGCAAGCCACATAAGCAAAACGAAGAAAAATACAGATGTCGGAACCACTGTTCCGGTCATCTCCTCCGATGACACCTCCGGCGAACCAGATCCAAAACACAACCAAATCCAACAAAATTTAGGTCTAAACTCAACCTCATGCAACGTAGATCACGAACCCATAAATAATTTTCACATATCATGTATTAATCAAGCAAATAGAAGAAAACAAAAATTATGATCAAAACTGAAAACAACATCAACACAACCAAATATGAACCAGATTTTGCCTATACACAAAGGACTTTAGAATAAACCAACAATGGCACAAGATAAATGCATAATGAGTGAGAAATTTGGATTTGAAGCTTACCTAATGGAATTTCTCCATTGGAGATTCTACACGTGATGAAGCTTGATGAAACTCTGCAAATCCACTCCTTAGAGCTTGAGGAAGATGATTCTGAAGTTGAATTGCCTTGAAAATTTCTCAATTGTGATTCACGATTTTGGAATTTTGCTTGCTTGCTCCAACTATGCTCTGCTCAATTCTCCACGAAATTGCTTCAATGAATGCTCAAAATTGATTTTTCACTTTATATATGATGGGTATAGACGCTAATGGAGCCCCAATTGTGGCTGAATTGAGTGTAATGCAAAATTGCCCAATTTGAATTTTAGAGTTCATGCACACGCTAAAACTCCCTCCAATTGCCTTGTTTTTCACTCAAATTCACTGCTTGGATTTCATTCTAATCATGTGGACACAAATCATCCCTTGAATTGATCAAATGGTTGACATTGGATTATGAAATTCACACTTGAAGTAGCCACTAAATTACACGTGAAAACAGCCCCAAAACTCAAATCCAAATTGTGCATCTTGTTTTTTATATTCTTGTGACTCAAAATATGCATAAACATGCCATGTAAAAGTTCAAAATCAAATTAATTGAATTTTCCCCTTCTAAAGCTTTTTCATTAAAATTCTTTCACCAATCCTCAAACCCTAGCCAAATCCATGACAATTGAGTGTTCTAAGATGAAATTGGGATTATTTGGAGTAAGTTTCAAGTTGGGAAAAGTTTCATTTGAAGTGTGCAAAGTCATGAAATGGACCTATAATGAAATAGACCTGTAATCTTACTTTCCCAAAATACCCCTGCCTTGCAAGCTTCATAACTTGAGCTCTACACATCAGATGAAGGACTTCTAGGACTTTTTGGAAAGCTAAGATCATAAGGAACAACTTTCATGCTTGGGTCAAAGTGAGGATAAACATACTTCTAGGTCAAAAATGTCTTGGAAGTCGGTTGACGTTTGTTGACTAAAATCACATTCATCTGAGGACTCATAACTTGTCAGCATCATAACTTGAGCTCTAAAAACCCAATGGATGAGTTCTAGTACTCAAAAGAAAGCTAAGAACAAGATCTACAAGTCTCATGTTGGAGTCAAGATGAGATGAAACTTGTATCTTGAGATATGTGGTCTTGAAGTTAGGCACTAAACAGGGGATTTTACACTAAGAAACCTAATTTATTAACTCCTCACACTATTGATTCTTATTGATTTCATCTTGGAATAACATCTCAAATGCCTAAACACAACATTCCATGATCACCATGACTTAGAATTGAGTCTTAATCTCCTTCAAATCCACAGTTGACTTAGGGTTGACCCGATGAAAACCCTAGATGTACCACTCTTGACTGTGGCCTCTTGCCCATGACACAACAACTTGGATAAGCTCCACAATGGCTCTCAAAGAACTCAATGAGCTTCCTCAACATCCCATATCCATAATCATGAATTCACAATCCTCTGATGATCTTTAACTAACCTCCAAGTTAGAAGATAATCCACATACATCCATCAACTCTTTCAGAGAGCATTTACAACTTCTTGATGACTTTGATAAGCAGTCATGCTTGAGTAAAACCTCTTTCTTAGGCTCAAAACCCTTGGTAAACTTCTCTTGCTATGCACACCTCTCTTGATCCCCTTCCAAATAAACAATGATATGCAATGCAAAAAATGCTAGAATATGAAATGAAACATAAACCAAGTAAAGAAAAGGTTGGACAAATTTTGGGGTACAACGGGGTATGATTTCAAGAAAAGATTAAATGGGTGTTAAGTGTGTGGAGATAAAAGTATGAATATGGAAGAATGAATGAATGATGTCTATATAGATGAATCAAACTTAAATAACTGGTATATAAAATAAAACCGAACTGAACAGACACTGACAAATATTTAACTATTTAAACAAGTTCTAGCTGTTTAGTTTGCATCATATGGAATAGAAATTTTTACATTGCTAACGTTGGTGACTCCCAGTTTTTAAAATATTTTGCTTCTGCAATAATTTTTTTTTCCATTTCCTCAAGTGTTTTCCTCGTGATATCCTCGGTCACGTTGCAGTCATTCTTATTAACATCAGCTATTTAAACAAAAAAGCCAGAGAGCTATTCCATATGATACAAACTAAACAGAAATTTAATCAAAAAAATTTCTATTCCATATGATACAAACTAAACAGCTAGAACTTGTTAGAAGTCTTTGCGGCTCCCAGTTTTTAAAATATTTTGCTTCTGCGATAATTTTTTTTCCATTTCCTCAACTAATTTCTTCATGATATCCTCGTTCACGTTGCATTCATTCTTATTAACATCAGCTATTTAAACAAACAACAAAACCATAGAGCTAACATAACAAAAATAACTTCTTGCATGTTTGGTTTTTAACAAAAGAAAATAAGACAAACACATGCAACAGAAATAGGTTCCTCTTGTGTTTTCTCAGGAAAATTGATTGTTATCATGTCTATATATGTTTATCAACATGTTAGAATTTTTACCTCGAATTATTTTTATGTTTATCTCATCTGTCTGTTAACGGTATTCCAGGTGCGAACTGTCGTCACGGTTCTCGTACCAAAACAATTGCTCTGATTGTCATCATTGCTTTCCGTCTTTAATATTTGTATTGGTTGTCACCATGAATGTTTTAATAATGTTTGTATTTTATTTTATCCCCAAGCGACGAAGCTCGTTAGCTTTCGTCCAGTTGCCGACAATACTGTTCCTCCAAAGGAAGGTCTGTCCACTTGACTGTCAATGTCTTGGACCAAAATCTCTGTTTTCCCTTTGACTTTGTTAAGTCACTCTAACCCTAATAAGAAATCTCTAGACTTTGCTTGAAGTCCAAGAAACCTACCCATACTAGGAGTGTTCTTCAACTAGAACCCTAGGAAAGAGTTCGTCAACTCTGTGTAAGAATCATCGTCATGACTTCTTACTTCCCCTTCAATTTAGCTTAAGGAGTTTTGTCAAACTCCACACAAACATTGTCATGTTTGTTCCCCCTTTGAACCTTGATCGTCATCAAGTGTTCTTTCCCTGGTGAGGTGAACTACGATTGCTCTGATTCTATCATAGTCAGGATACGTAGGCAGAAGGTGCGATACCTTTGCGAGCAAACTTAGAAAACCACTTAGGCCCTTTTATTTATCTTATCTCAATTCCCAATCCTTAAACCATTAGTGCACAACTCACAAACTTTAGCAATTAATTAAACAAAAGGTTCCTGTAGGGTACTACAGATATTTAGGGTGCTAATACCTTCCCTAGATATAACCAACCCCCGAATCCCCGAATCTCTTAAAGCGTTGTTGTCACATCGCGCGAAAGGTTCTTTCTTTCTTTAGACCTATCCTTTGGATAAATTAAAGACCGGTTGTAAAAAGAAATGCGAATCAAAAGAAAATAAGACAAACACATTCGAATATAGCAACTAAATGGAGAAATACTCACATAGTAGAGTTCATAAGAGGTTGTCATTCAGATATTGGGAAGCAAAGATCCAATTTTCTCCGTCTAATACTCCAACAAAAAGAGCCCTGTATCAGATATTAAATTTGCTCAAAGTTTGTTTAACAACATTGGCCTGTACCGCAGCTAAAGGATCAGGACCAAATTCATCGATGTTAATATCATCAACCATGTTAATATTGTTTTTGCTTCAACAAGCACAGAGTACATTTTGAGTCCACCTAAACATGTTCTTGGGGAGAAGAAAAAGAAGAAGATGAAAGGTTGTAGAGTAAATTCTATGTAGGGTATGATTTCAAGAAAATATTGAATGAGTGTTAAGTGTGTGGAGATATAAGTATGAATATGGAAGAATGAATAAATGATGTCTATATAGATGAATCAAACTTAACTAACTGGTATATAAAATAAAACCAAACCTAACAGACACTGACAAAAATTTAACTATTTAAACAAGTTCTAGCTGTTTAGTTTGTACCATATGGAATAGAAATTTTTACATTTCTAACGTTGGTTACTCCTAGTTTTTAAAATATTTTGCTTCTGCAATAATTTTTTGTTCCATTTCCTCATATGCTTTCCTCATGATATCCTTAGCCACGTTGCAGTCATTCTTATTAACATCAGCTATTTAAACAAAAAAAAAAACCAGAGAGCTATTCCATATGATTCAAACTAAACAGAAATTTAAACAAAAAAATTTCTACGGCTCCCAGTTTTTAAAATATTTTGCTTCTGCAATAATTTTTTTCCATTTTCTCAATTGTTTTCCTCATGATATCCTCAGTCACGTTGCAGTCATTCTTATTAACATTTGCTATTTAAACAAAAAAACCAGAGAGCTAACATTAACAAAAGAACTTCTTGCATGTTTTATTTTTAACAAAAGAAAATAAGACAAACATATGCAAGCATGCAACAGAAAAGAAACTCGGAATATAGCGACTAAATGGAGAAATACTCACATAGTAGAGTTTGTAAGAGGTTGTCATTCAGATATTGGGAAGCAAAGCTCCATTTTCTCCGTCGAATACTCCAACAAAAAGAGCCATGTATCCGATATCAAATTTGCTCAAAGTTTGCTTAACAACATTGGCTTGTACCGCAGCTAAAGGATCAGGACCAAATTCATCGATGTTAATA
The DNA here is from genome assembly GCA_963859935.3 of Lathyrus sativus. NCBI lineage: Eukaryota > Viridiplantae > Streptophyta > Magnoliopsida > Fabales > Fabaceae > Lathyrus > Lathyrus sativus. The sequence goes on along the minus strand of OZ012737.1, from coordinate 602,767,334 downwards.
TCATCAACCATGTCAATATTGTTTTTGCTTAAACAATCACATAGTACATTTTGAGTCCACACAAACATGTTCTTGGGGAGAAGAAAAAGAAGAAGACGAAAGGTTGTAGAGTAAAGTCAAAGTAGGGTATGATTTCAAGAAAAGATTGAAGGGGTGTTAAGTGTGTGGAGATAAAAGTATGAATGTGGAAGAACGGATGAATGTTGTTTATATTTGGGCCTAAGACCAAATTTAATCTCAATTTATTGAAGTTGTAACCACTTGTTTGTTTTAGCTCTATATACCATTTCATAACTTATAGATAAATCAATGTGGGACTTCTGTCCACACAATTTCTCCTTTTCAAACTTGTGTCAATTGCAGCAGTTTCTCCTTATTCTTTATACTGTAGCTCACATAATATAAATCCTATAAAACATGTCTTATGTTGTCTTAACATTCCATTGTTTTATACTACAGCTCACATAAAAGAAATCATATAAAACTTGTGTCTATTGCTTTTTTGTTTTACTACTGTCCTTATTGTTTACAAAAAATTAATGAACATGTAACTTACCAAAGAATATTTGCAGCAACTGGTGTATGTAGACATGAGATCTTTAATCTCTATTTGCAACCAGGCTTTGTTTCAATTTGATGATTACTAAGTAGTTTACATTGGTGCATCATTGGTGGTGAAAAGTAATGAGCGAGAGATGTTGCAAAATGAAGAAGAAGAGGAGAAGTTGATATAATTGACACAAGTTTGGAGGGTCATTTTTGCATATTATGAGGAATTCTGTTAGGACTTAGGAGAGAGAATCATCTCTCTGGTAGGATTATTCATACTCGGGTTTATCTTTTCAACTTGTAGAGCTTCATGATCAATCAAATTCCATAAATAATACACAATTTCTTCAATTATATTTGTGAGTTCTGTCAGAGGCAGGCAACAGACATAGATTGTTTAGAAGGGTTCATGCACAGGCATGGAATATAATCTAATGTTGCTAGACTCAGCATACGTAAAACATTCCTCTCATTACACATGTCTCATATATCATGGCTTTTTTCTTTTATCAAGTGAACTTTTATATTATGTGGTTAAAACTTAAGAAAAGAGGAAAAAGCATGGTATGAGATAACACTCACAGGTCGGAGCAGCTTCCAAGTCTTTGCAAATAATGTAATTAAGCCATCATCCCTCCAATTTAGATGAATCCATTTTGCTACACTCAGACTGCAAATAATAGTTAGAATATATAGAAAGAGTAAGTCATGTGTAACTTATGATTAAGAATGAATTTCTTTTTTCCGGCAGCTTAGTAACTAAAAATGAAGTAAATGTTTGGTGAACAGAAGCCCCACATCAATTTATGAATAAGTTTTGAAAAGGTATATAAAGCTGAAACAAACAAGTGATAGTAACTTAAGTAGATTGTAATAATATTTGGGCTTAGTCACATTCAAAAACTTAATTATAATATTTGTTTCATTTAAAAATTTGATTAATTAATTAATTATAAAAATTAAAAACAAAATCATAATCGTTAATTTATTTATTAATTAAAATAATATAAATTAATTAATTATTCTAATCAATAAAAAAATCTCAAATTAATTTTAAAATTACATGGCATTGACATGTCATCTTAGATAACTCCACATCATTAAACAAAAGTCTAAAATTGGAAAGGGGACTAAAATCAAACTCAAAACTTAAAAACGGGACTAAAATCATGGTTTTTAAAATGGGGGGATCAAAACTCAAATAAAAATGTAAAATAGGGGGACCATAGTTGCAATTAAGCCAATTTTTTATTGTATTAGCTATGTTTTGTAAGATGAAGTTTGCTAGCTATGAATAAAATGCGCTTGGATTGATGGTGGACATAATTGATTTTGACATGATTGAGTTTGAAAAAATTGATTTTTTTTATAGAAAAGAAGATTTAATTAAACCGCCAAAGGTACAAATACAACTGAAAGGGGGTTTAAATTGGGACACTCCTCCAACCAAGTCCTAGCTAGATCCCATGATTTATCCATTCTAGCAAGATTATGGGCATCGAAATTTAACTTGTTGGGGATAAAAATAACAGAAAATAAGCTAAAATTACCTAGGAGAAACCTGTAATCCTCAGCTATCAGATTCAACACTGCAACATCCAAACAAGAATTAATGCAATCCACGGTCACCATAGATGAATCTGATTGGATGATGATTTTTTTAAAGTTAATACTCCTTGACAACTGGATGCTCCATCTCATGGCTAATAACTCTGTCAATGCATGATCTACACGCATGGCTTCTATTTTGCACGCAGACAAAGAAATGCCCTTCTCACAGTCTCTCATAATACAACCAAAAGTAATCAAATCGTCATCAAATACGCATGCGTCCACCTCAATGATGTTTATGTCGTTCCTAGTAAGCGCTTCCAAGTGAGGGATCTATTTTTCTAGGCTAATTGAAGGGTTCTACTTGTTATACTCCATTCCTTACTCAAGAGCCTCATTTGCAACCTGCACTAGGTGTGACAGTTTGGATTGAAACAAAAGAAAATTCCTTGCCAACTAGAGTTTAAACACCAGAGTGACCACCATTTGAATGGCCCACAAATCCTTATCCGATATAAAACTCTCTAGTCAAGTGCAAAAGCCAACATTAGGCTGGAGCCTAAGACCAAGAATGAAGGAGAAGAAGGTTTGTCTAGAAAAATCACAATTCAAGAAGATGTGGTCCACGGTCCCATCAACAACATGACAGAAAGGGCAAGAAGGATCAATGTTTATACCTTTCTTCTTAAGGTTGCTCATTGTTAGAAGAATGTCTTTGGCCGATCTCCACAGGAAGCTAGTTGCGAATTCTATTGAGAGGGGCCTTCCAAATGAGCTTCCATAATTTATCGTGAGGATTACATGAGGGTGAAGGGGCGAGAAACACAAGAAATAGGGGTTTGATTTGGATTTCACCAAATGTGATCTTTTGCAAAAATTCAAACTTCAATGCTAACAAAAGAATAAAAATAAATAGACACAATTATTTTTATCCTGGTTCACTATTAACAAAGTTACTCTAGTCCATCCACCAAAGTGATTTCGCCTTAGACAAGGATGTAGTCCAATAATCTAGAAAAATTACAACCTCTAAGTGTTAGAAAACAACTTAGCCCTCTTAAGTATCCAGACTAATGACTTAGTCACTTGAGGAATCACCACTTTGAAAAGTGTTTCAAATGTGTGTACATAGAATTGCTTCTAAACAAGCTGATGACACAAATTGAAGTATAATAACACAAAAGTGTTTTCGAGCAAGACATGAACAACATCTCCTTGCTAATTTTACAAAACTACATTAAGAATAATCTCCTAGAGATTTGCAGCATATCAACATGAGTTTTGTTGAGCTTAAAAGCTCCTTTTAATGCTTCTCTCTTTTTCATGTAAAGCACCGCTCTATTTTGGTTAAGCATTAATCATCTTCTTTTTAAGCTTACAACTTGGTGATTTGCTTCTGATTTGCACACATACTCTCGTGTTTTCTTCAGCTCTCTCTATTCTTCTTTTAGATGAACTCATATTTCTTCTCTTTGGCTCTTCTAGCTCTCAGCACATCATTTCTCTATTTTTCTCTTCTCATCTCTCATCACATCCATCAAGCATTCAGAACTTCAATATATAGAGCTTGAGAATAGATGCGTTGGAGGGTATAATAGAAAACCAATTCCAATTGTATTTTCGTAACATTCATTTGAAGGAATGGTCATATCATAATACAAAAAGTTGTCCTTGTGCCACCTTATCTAGGTAGAGGTCACAGACTACTTTGTACTTTTATATTCAACATATTATCCAACCATTCTTAATCTTCTGTCTTCTAGTTCTTCAGAGGCTTCATATGTATATTTGATGAAGCATGTTGTACAAGGATTAATACTTGTAACTTCAGAATCTAAGTCTTCAGAGTCTCAGATCTTCGTTCAGTAGAACCTCGTCTTAAGAGTCTTCAGCATTTGGCCTTTAGAAGTAACGTCTTTAGAAACTTCAAAAATCGTTCAATAAAACCTTACCTTTAGAATCTTCAGAACTTGTTCAACACATACTTGTCTTCAGAACTTTGTTCAACAGAGCCTTGTCTTTAGAAACTTCAAAACTTTTGAGCAATAGAAATGATATCTTCAGAATCTTCAAAACTTGTTCAGTAGAACCTCGTCTTTAGAAACTTCAAAACTTTGGAGAAATAGAAATGATATCTTCAGAACGTTTTCAATAGAACCTCATCTTTAGAAACTTCAAAACTTTGGAGCAATAAAATGATATCTTCAGAATCTTCTGAACTTGTTCAGCAGAACCCCGTATTTAGAAACTTCATAACTCAAAGCATTTAGAATCACATCTCTTAGAAAACCTTCAAGGCTTTACATACAAATTCACAATCAGAAGCTCTAGTACTAAGGTTCTTCAGAACCGTTGTATTAAGAGCATTCTTGAAACTAGAGTTTAACAAGGAACACTGTATGTTTTCTTCTAGAGTGTTTAGATTAGAGTCTGATGACGTCACACGCCTTTCTATTAGAGTCAAATCCTATTTAGCAAAAGCTACACTCTAGACATAATCCATAGAGCACTGAATTGTTCTCTAAGATAACATGTGCAGTTATTATCAAAACTTAAAGCCAGATGTAGAACCAATCTTGTTCTTACAATCTCTCCATTTTTTATGATGACAAATAATGTATTTTGATAGAGTAAATTGTACAGGGTAATAACCATACATAAAATCAGAGTTAAGCTAACCAGCCCCCCCTAAATTTGTTACTTTTAAAATTCATTTATACTTGTCCAGAGTCTCCCCCCGATCCCAAGACTCACAAAATAATTTTAAAGTACAGAGCATAAGAAAAGAGAAGGAATACTTCTCAGTGACGTCACCTCAGAGTCTGACTAGAACTGTCTGGTCTTCATCTTAGAACCTGCCTTGCTATCAGAACATGATTGACATAAACAAAACATGATTAGTAACTGTCTTGATGCCTCGCATCATGTATCATAGATAGGTTATTTTAATATCTTAAACATGTCACCAAGGTGCGCTAATCAATCATGTCAAAAAGAAGGTTCAAAACTTGAACAATTCCTGAATGACCATGTTTTGATCAGATATCCATAAGATCCGCAACCTGAGGTATCAGAGCACTCATAGGCTTTATTTCAGATTGTCCTTTGCTTCTAATTAATGAGTGGTCAAAACCAATTCTTCATTGAATAATATATTACATAAGAGCAAGCTCATTTAGAGCAATATTCTTGGTCATAACTTCTGATAGCTTGTTCTAGAAGATAGTGAACTTTTACAAAGTTCCTGATCAAATATTAAACTCGCGTTAGAAATAAGAGCATATTGAAATATGTATTTGGGATCAAGATTCTGAGAATGGGTATATCAAAATCATTTCAATTTCTTCCCCTTTGCAAGAAATCAAAAAGGAATAAAAAAATAGAAATAATAGGAAAAGGATAGTAAATAAAATCAAAGTTTCAAGAAATTTTTTTCATTCAACTTATAGAGGGAGTACAAGCAAGATAGGTAATGGAACACCAAGGGAAAGGCAACACAACCATGACTATTTAAATAGATAGCAACAAAACCATAAGAACCAAAACATCAGAAAAGTACAAACACCCAAAGACACGCCACAGACATAGAAGCCACAAGACCCAAAAGCGCCCAAACACCACATATCCATCCAAGAGACAAGACTACCAATCTAAAAAACTTGTAACAACCTCACATCTTTCTTCAGCAGCTGCAACATTCAGTCCAATCCTTTTAGCCAAACCAATTATTTCACCTTTATAGAAAAGTTTGGAAATAACCCTTCCATAAGGTATGAAGGACTTATGCTGACTTCTGGAGATATTAACGGAGCCCTTCAAATGGTTAAAAATAGTTTGAGACAAATTAACCCGGATATTTTTCATCAGAAAGTAGATGAAAAGTTTTTCCTCATGGGATAGAACATTTTTTCTACTCCCCGAGGTCGAAAGTTAGTCAGAAGAAGGTTGAACCAAGCTTTAGCAGTGGGAAGGAGCCTCTCTGAATTATTGGGTTCATATATGAGAAAGGAGGTAACATGAATGTCAATGCAGTTTTCAACAAAGGTGTAGTTTAGACAAAACTCTTCCATAGTAACACTTGTTTGAACACAACCAATAACTTCAACAATGGATGTAGGAGCAATGATGAAAGGAACGTCATAAAAACTAGAGCTGATGGATGATCAGTGTATTTTAATGCATATTCTCTTATGCTTGTACTTAGGTATTTCCTTAGTTTGTTTTGTTTATTTTACTATTTCATTATGTTTTTATAATTAAGTCTTTATTTGTCGTTAATCTATTTTCGCAGCTTATTTTTAGCTTTAGCGGTTATTTGATACTTGTCCACTGCTCGGATCATAACTGGAGCTACGAGATTCGGATTTATGCGTTCTACCAAGAGTTGGAAAGCTAGGACAAAGACCTACAGTTTTTATGTTTTACACATAAGCTGATTCGGAGTGTAGCAGGCCTGAATAATTCGTTGAAGTCAGGACCCGAATTCTGCCTTTGGCAATACTTATTTTTGGGTTAGGTTTTTATGTTTTTCGACCCAGTTAGGTTAGAACTGGATTTTGTTATGCTTCCCTATACCTAGTATTAACCGTTCTACTATTCAAAAGGTTCTTTTCACTATTCATAATTTTAGTTTTTTCTTTTATACGATAGAATGGAGAACTAATTCCAAGGATTAATTTGTTGTAATCAGTTTCCACCGACACTTTGAGGTTCTTTTAATTTTCAATAAAATCTATTTCCTTTCAATCATTCTATGTGATATGTTATTTGCTTAATTCGATTTATCTTAGGATTGATTGATTTATTTTGATGATTGCATATTCTTATAATTTAATCGTGTTTGCTTAATTTGCATATGTTTCTTGTGTTTGCGTAATTCACGGTTGTTATATCTCATATGTTTGCTTAATTCGGAAATTAGGAACATGTATCATATAACATCAATTGTGCTTGTTTAGTTGTTATTATAATCGAAAAGGGGATATAATCCGCTTAGAAATTGGGAATTATTTGGATCGATGATAAGTTAGGAAACCAAAACATCAGATTAATCGTTTCAGCTTATTTTGATAATCCCTTATTTGCATTATTTCTTTCTATTAATTAAAATTCAAAACCTCCCATAAACCGTTACTGTGTTGGTTAATAACTTTACAAGAATCCTTGAGAAAACGATACTCGAGTTGTCGTTACCATTACTACTGTTTTCAAAAATACTTGTTTTTGATCTGTGCGCGACAACGGATCAAATTGGCGTCATTGCCGGGGATTCTTGTTGATTTTCGCCAATTTTAGATTTTTGTTAGAGTTTTTGTTTTTTTTTTCGTGTTGATTTTCAGGGTTGCAGTACAGTGGTAAGTATTCCAGTCTATCAGGTAAGTTTGAAAGCTACTGTTTCGAATTGCTCCGAATATTTTCCTGAAAATCGCAAATTCTTTATTTTTCTATTTTATTTGATTTATTTTTCTATTTTCATATTTACAAAAAAAAAATCCGAAATTTTTTGTAGAGATTTATTCTGATTTGATTTGATTTTTAAATATATTTTCATAATTTTTAGATTTTATTTTATTCGCTTTTCTTTTTTTTCTTTTTTTTTCTTAATATGGACATTGTTGGTATTTTTCTAATTGTTGATGCATTGCTGAATTAGTTATGTGTTTTCTTTTTCTTTGTTGATTTTTTTCCTATTAAATTTAATATGGCAAACCAAATAACTCTTACAAAACTTGCTACTCATGATATGAATTATAATGCTTTATATATTGAATATTTGTTGTTGTTGTTCCTTTCGAATTGAAATATGGTTTAATACACTTGTTGCCAAGTTTTAATGGTGTTGCAGGTGAGGATCCACATAAGCATCTGAAGGACTTCCAGGTTGTGTGCTCTACACCTTTCAGACCTTCACTAGAGGACCTTGTCAAACAAATGATTGTAAATAATCTTCAGTCTCAATAACGAATAGATTTTAATTTTTAGGTTTTACAGACACAGATTGAACAGCTTGCTACCTCTATGAATGTCATGTTGCAAGCTCAAGAATCAAACTAACTACCTTCTCAAACAGTAGTGAATCTAAAATAGTTGCCTTCTGAAATTGTTGATGAAGCTTATTTTGAATTGTTGTCTGATTTTCCATCATTAGCAGATTTGGATGATACTTACGCTTGCGATTCATGTACCGACACTAATATTTGTTGTGTTTGTAATGAGATTAATGTTGCCTTGCATGATAATGCTTTTCATGATGTTGTTTATGCAGCTGAAGCTCTTGATATCCCGGTTGCCCCGACCATGCCTTCCATTGAACAACCTCCTTCCTTAGAGCTTAAACCACTTTCGGACAATCTCAAATATGCCTATTTAGAGAGGAATGTAAAGCTACCTGTTATAATTTCTTCTAACCTTGATTTTGATCAATAAAATAAGTTTTTGCAGGTTTTGAAGAAACATAAGAAGGGAATTGGATGGACCTCTATGGAAGATGGAAGAAAAGCAGTGAGGCAACCCCTTAATCCTTTAACCTTTGATATTGTGGAAAAGAAGATCACTTTCTCGTGCTCATTCGACACTTTTACTTATCGAAGATTCTTCTTTGATCTTGGAATAAAAGACAAAGACACTAATAATAATTTCAAGTTCAATGGATGTTACTCAAAGTTACTGTATGAGATCTCCACTTTGGAAGAAGAGAATATAGAAGAGCTCTCTTTAGAAAAGACTGCTTATTTGATCACTTATCCGCCTTGACTCATTGGGTGTACTATTTCCTTTCTCTCACTCTTATTTTATATTTATGTTACTTCATTGAGGAAAATGTATGCTTTAAGTGTGGGGGAGGGAACCATTTCTTTGTTTTGTTTTGTTTTCTTTAACTTTTTGTGTGTTTTCTTAAAAAAAAGAGAAGATAATTTAGACCTAGAAAACACAATGCTTTTTTTTTGAAATTTTTAGGCTATAAATTAATTTGAGTTTAGATTGTGGAGACTTGAGAAAAATTCATAAGATCGGTATCATTTTAACACCTTAAGTCTCCCGAATATGGAAATCAATTTAAATACTTGTTATGACATAGCCTTGAGTTCTTACCCTTTAATAGCTCTTAAGTAGTTTATCTAGCAGTCAGCACCATCTAGAAATTACACATTAGGTAAATTGATGCAAATTAGTGAATGATCTCGTGCTTAATAAGAAATCTAAATAGGAATCTGCCTTTTAAGTTAGGTGACCCTCACCCGATCACTTAGGCTAACGGTTGCGAAATCTTCAAAAATAAAAACTTGTTGTTGCTAAAGTGGTTAATTTTGAATTGTTGTCAAGATATGGATCATAGTCACTAACAAGCTTATTTACCATGTGTTTGAATAGATAGCAGGCTTAATGTGATTGCATAAGAATGAAAGAGAGCAAAAAGGAGGATGAGTAAGTTAGGCTTAGACATAATAATATGATTTCGGTTGGTTTGTATAGGAGGGAGGTTTATGACCGCACAATTGAGGATTTGTGTTCTTACGATATCCTTAGTGTGAAAAATTAGTACCTACCGATGCAATCTTGACCAAAGAAGAGTTTGTATCATAGAATGAGTTTTCGAATGCTATTGTTTTTCATGAGTCTTAATACTATTTTTCTCGGAATATAAAAGTCCAAGTGTGGGGGAATTTGATCAGTGCATTTTAATGCACATTCTCTTATGTTTGTACTTATTCATTTCCTTAGTTTGTTTTGTTTATGTTACTGTTTTATTATGTTTTTGTAATTAAGTCTTTACTTGCCGTTAATCTATTTTCGCAGGTTATTTTCAGCTTTAGCGGTTACTTGATATTTGTCCACTGTTCGGATCTTAACTGGAGCTATGAGAATCATATTTACGCGTTCTACCAAGTGTTGAAGAGCTGAGACAAAGAGCTACAACTTTTATGTTTTACACAGAAGCTAATTTAGAGTGTAGCAGACTCGAATAATTCGTTGAAGTCAGGACCCTAATTCTGCCTTTAGGAATACTTAGTTTTGGGTCGAGTTTTTTATGTTTTTCGACCCAGTTAGGTTAGAACCGGACTTTGTTATGATTCCCTATACCTAGTAGTAGTCGTTCTATTGTTCGGAACATTCTTTTCACTATTCACAATTTTAGATTTTGCTTTTGTACGATTGAATGGAGAACTAATTCCAAGGATTAATCTGCTATAATCGGTTTCTGCTGACACTTTGAGGTTCTTTTAATTTCCAATAAAATCTATTTCCTTTCAATACTTCTCTATGATATCTTATTTGATTAATTCTATATATCTTAGGATTATTTAATTTATTTAGATGATTGCATGTTCTTATAATTTAATCGTGTTTGCTTAGTTCGAGTATGTTTCTCGTGTTTGCTTAATTCACGGTTGCTATATCTCATCCGTTTTCTTAATTCGAAAACTAGGAACATGTAACATATAATATCAATTGTGCTTGTTTAGTTGTTATTATTATCGAAAAAGGGATAGAATCCGCTTAGGAATTGGGAATTATTTGGATCGATGATAAGTTGGAAAACCAAAATAGCAAATTAACTATTTCAGCTTATTTTGATAATCACTTAGTTGCATTATTTCTTTCTATTAATTAAAATTCAAAACCCCTCATAAACCATTAATGTATTGGTTAATAACTTTACAAGAACCCTTGTGAGAACGATACTCGAGTTGTCGTTACCGTTACTATTGTTTTCAAAAATACTCGTTTTTGATTCGTGCGTGACAGCGGATCAATGGACTTTACCATCTTCACTCACTAAAGCATACTTCCAAAAACCTTTCACCAAGTTTACATAAGTGGTTCCATGCAACAATGCATAGTATTTAGACCAGACATGTATTTGCATGCTTAGAATGATGTTGCGATTTGTTCCCTTAATTTGAAGAAGATTCAGTCGTTTTTTGATATACTTCAAGTAAATCTTCATTTCCACAAAAAGTTTTGACCGACATGGTTGGTTAAAAAGAAGGAGATGAAGTAAAAAAAAATAGAGCAGGTTTTATGAATATGGAAGAGTAAGGAATGATTGTTTGAAGATGAAAGGATGGATATAAATAGAGGAGAAGATGAATCAAAGCAATAAATACAAAACAAGTTAAGACACACAAGTTTGAGACACCCAAAGAAACTAATTGTTAACAAAGAAAAGTGGACTAACATCATTTCCAAAGAAAATACTACATATGAAACCTCAATGCAAAAATACTAAATTCAGAATAGGAAGGGAACTCCAAACAGATATAAGGAATTAGGTAACTAACAAAAGTCTAGGAAATAGGTAACAGTAAAAGGAATCAATAATGGCAAGAGATAAGGCATGAATATTTATTACTTGATCTTAATTTAAACCCATCACCTATCACTTTGTATCAAGTGCGATGAGTGATTTGAATAGTCAGTAGCTTTAATTCGAATCACAATCCTTACACTATCCTGACAACGTGTTAATGAAGTAAACTCTTCAGTTTTCAAAGGTAAAAAACAAACTCAATAGAGCATTCTGACCTTGGATACTTCAAACACATGAGATCTTCACTTGTCAGAAGCCTCATGTCTCAAAAGCAAGATGCTAGAAATCAAGTAAAAGAAACTAATTTTTCTATTCTAGAGGACATATATATTCTAAGATATTCCTTATTTTTATGGACATAGAACATAGTTCATATGTTGGAATGAAAACAAGTTTATATTTCACCAAAGAATTTTTAAAAGATAACATCCATGAGAAAAGACTGTATCAAAAAGGTTTTAAAAAGTAGTTCCTTTCTGAACAAAAACTCAAAATATAATCGTAGAATATAAAAACAGATTTTTAGACTATAGAAAAATATTAAGAGTTAGAAAAACTTTACTCTAAATTATTTGGTAGACTTCCAGCTTTCTTTATATCCCAAGATGTAGGTACTTCTTCAAAGTTAACACATAATTAACTTCTACAGTTGAGTATGTTGTTGATGATTGTCTCTAGTTGGACCACTAGATCAAATTCTCTTCAGAAACTGATATCTCGATAACTTCTTCCTTTCTTCAGATCTTGAATGAGATATGAAAATTCAGGCAGGCACACGATGGATGTTATTACCAAAGTTGTAACATCCACTGTGACATTGACCACTGCACTAACTACTTAGACTGTAAATTAAAGCAGTAAATAACACAGCAATTGTTTACCCAGTTCAGTGTCAACAACACTTACATCTGGGGGCTACCAAGCCAGGGAGGAATTTCACTATAAGCAGAATCAATTCAAAGTCAAACCACCAGTTTGCACTTCTCACTTAATCTCTACCCAATGACACTTCAACCTAAAGACACTCTAGACCTGAGTATACCCACTCACTCCCCCTCAATCACACAACAGTGATCTTAAACAATTGCTGAAATTAATATGAAGAGACACTTCATACAAACCTTGATCTTGCTTCACAGCTTTGATCAAGGAACTCACACACTCTTGCTTCATAGCTTCGAGTGAGACATAGCCTAGAATCTACCTAACCAAAGCAATCATCAACCAGACAATTACTTGGATTACAAGTATTCCTAAACAGACTTTACTAGTGAAGACTAGCCTTCTTCACTTACTAGGACTCTCTGCTTTGCAATCTCTATTCTTCTGTCAAGAGCTGCTCTTCAGAGTTGCTTCTTCTGATATTTATAGCAGCTGCAGTCCTTTGGGCCTTGGTGCATAAATTAGGTTTTATCCATAATAAAACCTCTCTTCAGAATTCTGCATGCTTGCCACTTTAATCAGGTTCATATTAGATCCCCTAGGGCTTCTAAAATGTCTCATGCGTTCCAGCTTGAGCTTCTGAGTTGTTTCCTGAGTTCTAGCTGCCATAATAATAAACCTGTGCTTGATGTCACACGACCTATGTCATAACATTGAGTATGACATCCAGCTTAACTTATAGTTAGCTGATTTAACTTGCCCTGCACAGTCCACATTATGAATTTACCAACATCATACATGACATTCATACATACACTAATGTTATGCCACAAAATTCAGCCAATCAAGAGCACTTACAAACTTCCCCTTTGGCAAATTTTTGGCTAAAACACTCTGTTATAATACCATAGATTTACACAGCAGAAGACTTAACTTAGGTCCTGTCATGCAGGAAAGTTACTAACTGCTCAAGCTCTCAGAGTCCTCACAGTTGGCTTTCAGCCCTGTTAGAACTCACCTTGTTAACCATCTAATAGTTCTCACTTCAGATGTCACTCCCCCTTAACTGATGCACTTATCAGCTAGGCATTTTATCTGCACATCCTGCAGTCATATAGATATCCAGTCTGAACTAGATGTTATGACATTCAACATAACCTTCTGAAGTCACACACCTGTGCTACTCCCCCTGAAGGGATGCACACTGCTCTTATTCTGCTCACACCTTGCAGACACATATATAGTTATCATCCTAGTTGTTAGCATCCTAGTTCTACCATACAATCACCTTAACTTAGGCATTCACAAATAACAACACTAGCAGTTGTTATCACACACACATCAACAGCACCTGCAAGCATGCTAGTATACTATCATATGCACTTCCATCTGATGTACCTGCTGTTTTCTGTCATACTCAGCACAATACTATACTAATAGCATTACTCAGCTGTTCTGTTATCACACCTTTCTTCAGCAGCACCTATTTTTACACCTGCAGACATTATAATCTCATATGTACAATAGTACACATGACATGCACAATGCACAATCACAGCTCATAGAGTAAGTCTTCCAACTGTTCTTCCCTTGATGTACCTGCTGTCTTCTATCACTTCTCTCCCCCTTTTTAGCAATAAATTAAGATCCAACTAAATCATAGCATAGATCATAATAGGTACTAGTACATATGTTTTGGGGTTATATGACAAAAATAGCTCATTTAGAGCATCACAATTCAGTGTTTACACTAGGCTCACATGATTCTAACTTATCAACTAGCAATACCTCTTTCTGCACCACCTCAGCCATCAATGGTGTGAATTACAGGTCATCAATCCTCTTCAGCAGCTGAGCTGGATTCGTCCCCACCAGTTTCTCCAGAGCTTTCTAATGCATTGTCACTTCCTTCCCCTGAGCAGTCATCTGCATCTTCTGAACCAGCTTCTTGACTACCATCTTCCCTAGTCCCATCATCTTCTTTTGTAGCATCTTTTGAGCTGTAGGTATCCTCATCTTGTTCAAGATATTGTAGTAGCTTTTCAAGTGTTTTCTTCCTTGCACTCAGTTCCTTGCATGTTTCTTTAATTATTGCCATGACTTCAACCTTTTTGGTTTTGGGTCCCTTATTGGATGTCTCAGCTGAAGTTACATCAATGTCAGGAACATGCGTACCCTGAAACAATTTGTAGTTGAAGGACAAAGGAATCTCTCTCTTGCATGCTATATCACTTTCTTTGATGATGTTGGGATGCTGATCACATATGATTCCACATATGAGTGAGGGGAAGGCAATAGGTCCCTTGACACTGTAGCTCCCAGCATGCTTCATTGTTTGCTCAAGAATGTAGGCCCCATAGTTTAGTTCAGTTTTTGTCCCTACAGCATACATGAATCTGCCCAGAATAGTAGCTGTTGCACCCCAAATTTTGACCCCTTAGATTCTCATTATCATTTTAGGAGCATACTCATAAATTATCTAACCCTAACCCAGTGCAAGTTTATCTTTGTCAAGTTACAGATGAATCAGGGTTTTGTACAGTCAAATCAAAGCTTCAGGGTTTGTGATTAATCAAAGTTTTAGGCTAATTCAATCATGAAACAAGATCAAGGATTTTATATGAGGTTAACTGAGAATCCAATTTGAGGTTGTTACCCCAGAATCAAGAACAGTGCATTTCAGGGTACCCGATTAGGGTTTTTTCGAGCAAAAAAGTCAACTGTGGGTTGATTTTTGATTTTTGATTTAAAAGGTGTTACAATGATGGGATCATGGTCCATGAAGTTCATATAGCTTAATAAAGTTCATTCAAAAAGTGTCAAAGTCTCAAGAGGTCCAGAGTGTCAACAGGCGACTCGGTAGTCACCGATCGATCGTACGGTTGACCGAAAAGTCAACTCTTCAAATTTAAGGAATTGGACTTCAAAGTGTGAATAAAAAATGATCCTTATTTCATATTTCAATTGCCTATCAATTTTCATGACCATTGGATCAAGGATGAAGGAGTAATCAAAAAGTCGGGAAATTAGGGTTTTGAAAGGGGCTAAACCCTAACTCCTTAACCACACATCCAAATGAGTTGGTTCAAAGCTCATTGGAAAGCCCTTGACAAGTCCTACAAAATTCCCTAAGTGGTCCATGATCAGAAAATGCATAGATTTGGAGTTATGATCAAATTCATTTCAAGAAGGGAAAAAGACTTAGAGAAATTTCACTTTTAAGCTCATTTTTTTAGCAAATTTGAGATACTTTTTGGCCAAGTTCCTTTGGGAATTTGAAACTCATGAAAACATGAATGTTTTATATCTATTTTAGGGCTTTCTAAAGAGTACTAGAACATCTCAAAAGGATTTATGAGCTGAAAGTTATGGTTATGGCAAGTTGGTGGTTTCATACTTGAAGTCCCACATTAACAAGTTTCAAGAATCCATTATTTCATCAATCTAACGAATCTAAGCTTGTGAATCAAGTTTTATCTGATATGTAGATATTTTTTAGCTTGGAAATACAATGAAAATGTAGAGGAAATGGAATTAGCCAAGTTTGCAAGTGGGCTTGCAAGTGGCTTTACAACTTGCACTTAAAAGTGAAAATGGCAAGCATGAGGTGGAAAGAGAAATTTGAACCAGCCATCAACCTATGCATTCTAGCCTGCATTTAGCCACTTAAAACTCATCATGAAGCTTGACTTTGGATCTTACCTATCAGTCAAGGAAACCTCTTTGTGGAGGTTTGATCAAAAAGGTAAATCTTTCCTTCATATAGAGGAAATCTCCAAATCTGCCCCCTCCATTCATTTGCCTATAAATAGAGGCCCTCACCACTTCATTTACAACACAATATCCACTCTAAAAAACCAGAGAAAGCTCAAGCCTTTGCTCTTGCACACTTTGCTTCAAAATCACAAAACCACATTTTCACCAAAAACCACCAAAATTTGTCTTGATACAATTGCTGCCAAAATCATTTCTCTACACTCAAACTCCCCAAAAATCATCCACACAATATCTAAAAATGATATAGAAGGTGTCCAAGACCTTAGACCACTCAAAAACCTCACCATTCAAAAAGTCAACTTCCATACCAAGTTACTTTGACCAAAAGCCACAAAATCAGTCAAAACTTGTTCTAGACATTTCCTTGATGTTCTAATCACTCAAACACCTCACATATATCATTTCTCAATTGTCCAAAGCATTGAGGATCATTGGTAGAGTTTATTTCTCCAACTGTCACAACATTTGCACATTGCTTCAAAAGGAAGAAAATTCTCAAAGCAAGGAGGTGATTGAAGTTCTCTGGGTTTCTTGGTGTTTTCACTTGTTCAAGACTGTCAACAAGAGGTATGTGACTTTGAAACTCCCTCTCATACTTTACCTTACCATATCTTGAAAGTTTGAGGTCATATCTTGAAATTATACTCATGCTGCCCCAAAACAGTCTTGCATAAGCATTCCATATGTCAAAGTTTGCATTGATGAAAGTTTGCTTGTTCCCTTGGTCTAAACACACTTATTATCATGTTTAGAATATGTGTAGATGTCCTGCCTAACTTTATTCCCATCTGTTTTGACATTTCACCTCTAAAATGCATATTTCTAGACAAGTGGCCATGAGATACCCCAAAATTGGTTCTGTGCATAATGTAACTAATTCCTAAGTGTGGACATCCTTATTTCCATATATATATGATGTGTGTATGTGATTCATTTACCAAATTGATGCTTTAAACAAGAACTGAACATCATCATGCATCATATTCATGATAAGTTGCAACTTGAAAACCATTTCTCATGGCAGTCCTCTCTTAGCTTCAAATTGTGTTTTAATTCACTCAATATCATGTATATGTGGTGTGTATATGGTTAGGTCAGTTTGAAAATGTTTGGATTGGAATTTGAACATCTTCATGCATTTCACAACAAATTTGCAACTTGAGCACCTTGTTTTCACAACATTAGGCTTTTAACCTAAATTTGTGTTGGAAATTGTTCATTGGCATATTTATGGTGTGTGTGGATAGTTGTTTTGATCTGATATTGGTTGGAACTTGAGTTTCATTTCAAATTGCATTTTAACAAAAAATAAGCATCACCATACCAGTTTGATCTTTTAGATATTATTAATCAATTTTGGAAATACAATTACTTTATATAGATGATATATGACATGTGTGTATGTTGCATTTGACCTAAGCATGCTTGAACCTGATTTTGAAAACCCTACTGCATTGCAAAATACCAAGTGGCAGCTTGCTCTTCATTTTTACCTCAGCTTGTTTTGAAATCAATTCCATGCTTGAAAATGTTTGTTAACATGTATGAAAAGAGTGTACATAGTCTACTTGATCAAAATGTGCATATAAACTGATTTGAGTTTTCTCATGCTTCACCAAAACATCAAAATGCAATTTGAAAGTCATTTTCCATGCTAACTAGTTTGAAACCATTCCCCTTGCTGGAACTCATTTGCCTACATATATGTGAGATGTGTATGTGATTTATTTGCCAATATCATGCTTGGAACTGAAATTGAATATCCTACTGCACTCCACAAACACCAATTTGCAGTTTGCATATCACTTATCACCACAGACTACTTTGAATTAATTCTTTTACTTAGTCATCCTTAAAAACATATGTTTGATGTGTGTAGGTGACTGATTTGCCAAAATTATGCATTGAACCTGAACTACATTTTTCATATTGCATCAAAATGTCATTTTTGCAACTTATATATCATTTGTCATCTCAGACTGTTTTGATGCAAAGCTTTGGTTTAGACTCACTCATTGACATATTTGTAGTATGTATGAATGGTTGTCTTGGTTTAAAAATGATTAGAATTGGATCTACACATCACCATGCATCTCACAAACACATGTTTGCAACTTGACAGTTCATTTTTATTACAGTTTGTTTTTAACTCAATCTAGATATTAGGATCATTCATTATCATTTGTATGGTGTGTGTACATGATTACATTGGTTGAAAACTGGTTGTAACACGAGTTTCATCTCAAAATGCATTCCAAACTTCAAAAATACAAGTGCTATCGGGTTTTAAAATAGAGGAAGAATTTCAAAAAACTAAAAGTTCCATCTTGTTCCTCATGAAAAAATACTCAAGTTACACTAAAATTTTGTGAAAAAACATCAAGAATTGAGGAAGTTATGGCTAAAATGCAAAATCCAAGTTTGTTCATGTTTTTGTGTCCAGCCTGCTTGAATGTTACCCATATATTTTAATGGGGTGACATTTACAAACGGATGTATAGCCACCCCAGTGGTAGTCACCTTGTCACTTAAGCGCCTTGTACCTTGCATACCTGGGTTCGACCCCTGAGGAGGGCAACCCTTTTACCAATTTTTGCTATTTTTCACCCCATTTTCAAAAATTCATATCTCCTTCAATATTTATCATTTTTCACCCCATTTTCAAAAATTCATATCTCCTTCAATATTTATCATTTTTCACCCCATTTTCAAAAATTCATATCTCCTTCAATATTTATCATTTTTCACCCATTATTTTTGCATTATGTTCATATTGATGCCTACTTTCATGCCATATTTTTAAATTCCATGTTTGCCTAATTTTTCATCACTTTTGACTAATTGCAAGTTAAATGCGTTTTGTGATCGTTTCCGCTTATGCAGATGAATTTTTCTCTCGTTATACTTGTGATTGTTTGTGATACTTGCTTGCATTCATATGCTTAAATGTTATTCAAAATTCTAGGATTTTATTTGTGTTTGTTACCATGTTTATTTTGGTCCCCCTTGAACCTTGATCATAATCAAGTGTTCTTCTTCCCTTGTGAGGTGAACTACGATTGCTCTGATTCTATCCTAGTTAGGATACGTAAGAAGATGCGACGTCTTTGCAAGCAAACTTATTGTATATAACTTTAGGTTTCAACTTATACCTTTTCCCAATCCATAGCACATTTTCACAAACTTAGCAAACAATCAAACAAGAGGTTCCTGTAGAGTACTACAGATGCTTAGGGTGCTAACACTTTCCCTAGGTATAACCAACCCCCGATCCCCGAATCTCTTAAGCGTTGTCGTTACATCGCGAAAAGGGTTTTTCTTTCTTTAGACCTTTCCTTTGGATAAAATAAAGTTCGGTTGTAAAAGAATTAAGACTCAAGTTAATTTAATAGCTTGATATCTGATTTTCATCGCAACAGTAGCAACAGTTGTCTTGTGATTGGTAGGCACCCAATTGGCTGCACCAATCTTGTGAAGCATAGCATATTTTACACTGAGTTTGCTAGCCACTAGCTTCCCTTTGGAGGGCCAGCTCTTAACCTGTTTAGCAGTTATCTCTTGGCACACTTGATGGTCAGATACAGTAAGTTCAGTCTGTCCTGCATGTGGTCTCCCCAAATACATGTTGATGATGGCAGCTAAGAAATTTATACACTTGCCTCTCACATATACTTTTCCAAACTCGCTGGACTTCCTATCAGCACAGGCTTCAGATAGGTTCACAATTAACTCTTTCACCAGAATCTCATAACATGGTGGAAAGTGAGTGACAGTCTTCATCAGGCCTGCCTTATGAATAAGGTCAATGATCATTTTGCTGTCAAGAGAAGATTGAGCTAACTCTCTTTCCAAAGCCAGCCTCTTTTGATACACATATTTCCATCTGGTAACACATGATGGATAGTGGAAAGAAATGTTATCAATAGGTACCTCAGGAACATTTTCAGCCAGCTTGCTGGTAGAAGGTTTCCTCTTAGATTGGATGTTACTGACATCCATAGCAACATCAGAGCCTGTTTCTTGTTCTGGACTTGATTCAATCTTCCTTTTCTTGATGGTTACCTTGCTCCACCTTTTTGAGGGTCCAATCTTAGTTCTCTTTGTCCCAGCTTTCTTTGTGGAGACATCTTGGTCAGCAGTCTTCTCAGCATCTTTTCTCTTGGGTGGGCTTTGATTAGCCACCTTTTTCCCTTTTCTTTTCATTAACCTTTTGGCTATACCTGGGTTGATTGATGTTAAGAGGTCATTGTTAGAGTATTTCTCTAGGTCTATCAACTCAGTCTCTTTTGTGCCTTGCAGATCAACATCTCCTTTATCAGACTTTTCATCATGGTTATTCCTTTCTGATGGGTTGTCTGCCAATGCTTTGACATTGGGTGAGATATCACCTTGATCATCTTGATTAGGCTCTGTTCCAGCAATTTTAAGGTGGGAATGTTGATTAGACGACCTTGATGGAAGATGAGGTGGGAATGTTGAGAACTTCAGCGACCATTCCAGCAATTTTAAGGTGATTTCATCTAGCTTCCTCTACATTTAGGTCAACAGATGTAATCGCGGGAGGAGCTTGACTTGAGCCAAGCTTTTTAGGTCGTCTTGCATGTAGCTTTCTTGGTTTCTTTACCAACAATCCTTCAGGTGTCATTGTACGCAGTGGAGCAATCTCTAGAACCTCATTAGGGTTTGCCTCAGCATTGCTTGTATTAATTTTGGAGGTTGGTTGCGCCATGGATGGTGACTTTGATTTAAATGAGAAACCTTTTCTTTGCTTGTTTGAGATGGTATGGAAGCTGAAGAGTTTGTGAATACACCTGAAGTAGAGGGAATGCTTTGTGTACCTGGAAGTTAGATACGAGTACCCACTAGGAGGAAATTGACCGTTTAGACTTAATTTCAAAAAGTAATTCCTCCTTCCCTTTAATTTCTATACCTCATTAGTACTAGAGGGACTCAATTTTTTATCTTGGTACCCCCTGATGTTACAAAACAGGGTCATGACATTCGGAGTAACATTGCTTCTTTTCTGTAGAGTAGCCTTCATGGACTCCATCAGGTTCCAATATAGCCTATCTAGCTTTACCTGATGATCAATCTTTGGATATCCCTTATTGTCTAGTCTCCCCTTATGGCTCCTCTTATCTCCTGTCCTCCTTTCTGAAGCATACTTTGAGGATCCTTTTTCTGATGAGTTTGACCTGATCCTTTCTATTTTTAGAGGTTGTCTTCCTTTCTTTAGCCAAGGTTGGTCCTTCATCAATCCATTCAAGTTACTTATGGGCTCTCATAGGTAGCAGTTATTTGTGGATCTGGATCCCTTCATTACCTTCATACCTTCTTCATTTATGACCACACACTTATCCTTGGAAATTGGACTTTCAACCCTTGTTCACATAGCTGACTTATGCTTATTAGGTTGACAGTTAGTCCTTTAACCAGCAAAACATCTTTTAATTTTGGACCTTTATGGCTGTCAAGTTGTCCAACTCCTTGGACTTCTCCTCTAGCTCCATCACCAAAGGTTACATGACTAGATGCATGGGGTTTAAGGTTAGTTAAAAGATTTCCCATTCCTATCATGTGTCTAGAGCATCCACTGTCAAAATACCACTCTTCATTGGTAGGCATCCTTGGAGAAGTTTGAGCTATTAATTCCACAGTACTTGCACCCCATTGTCTTCTCTTGTGAGGAGCCTCCTTCTTGGGTTTGGTCTGATGATACCTCTTTTCATGATGCTGCCATTTTCCATGAGACTGCCTTATGCCATGTGTTCCCTGTTTGGTTTCTCTTTGGCTAGGGAATCCATGCAGCCAGAAGCACGCAGCTTTAATATACCCAAGTTTTCTACAGTGGTAGCATCTATGCCCTTGGAATTGTCTCTTGGCTTGATTCTAATTTCTGTGTGGAGGATGTTGTGACTTTGACTGTGACATCCTTTTTATCTTTTGAATCTCAGGCTGCATCCTCTTGAGTTTCAAGACAGGATTTTGTTTCTCAACAAATCCTAGACCAGACCTATTACCTGCAGTCTAACCACTCTGAAGAATCTCCTCTAGGGTTTCAGTCCCAGAGTTGAGCATCCTTATGGATTTTGTCATTTCCTCATTTTCACCTTTCAACTCATTTACCTCTCCTTGGAGTGAGTTTATAGTAGCCATATGCTCTCTCTTTTCAGCTTCTAACTCTTTGATGATTTTCTTCTGAAGCTCTCCTTACTGATACAGTTATGTACTTCTGATGTGAAGCTTTTGATATGAGGTTGCAAGCTCCTCATGGGTCAACTCTTCTTCACTTGAGTCACCATCAGATATACACACACTGTTAAGAACAGTGACATGTTTGGAAGATTCTCCTTCTGATCCACTTTCTAAATCTTCATCAGACCAAGTGGCAGTTAGGCATTTTCCCTTTTTCTTGAGGTATGTTGGACATTCCTTTCTAACGTGTCCATATCCCTCACACTCATGGAACTGTACACCTCTGCTATGGCTGAATTTATCTTCAGATTTTTATTTGTCAGCAGACATGCTTTTGGAATAAGTCTTAGCACATATCCTTTTGACTAGTTTGTTGAATTGTTTCCCAAGCAAGGCTATTGCTTCTGACAGATTCTCCTCTTTTTCATCATCTGAATCCTCAGCAGTATTTAAGGCTAGAGCTATACTTTTGCTCTTTTTCTCCACAGCCTGATCACACATTCCCATCTAAAAGGTTTGGAGAGAACCAATGAGTTCATCCACCTTCATGTGGCATATGTCTTGAGCTTCTTCAATGGATGTCACTTTCATAGCAAACCTTTTAGGTAATGACCTCATAATCTTCCTTACAAGTTTCTCATCAGTCATTTTTTCTCCCAAAGCTCCTGAGGTGTTTGTTAGCTCAAGAACATTCATGTAAAACTCATGAATGGTCTCATCTTCCTTCATTCTTAGACTTTCAAATTTTGTGGTCAGCATTTGAAGTCTAGACATTTTGACCTTGGAAGTTCCCTCATGAGTGGTTTTGAGAGTGTCCCAAATATCCTTTGCTAGTTCACAGTAGTGAACCAGTCTGAAGATGTTTTTGTCTATACCATTGAAGAGTGCATTCAATGCCTTAGAGTTTCCAAGAGCCAATGCCTCTTGCTCTTTGGTCCATTCCTCTTCAGGAATTTGTACAGATGCTCCATCCTTGTCTGTCTTCATTGGATGTTCCCAGCCAGAGTTTGCAGCTCTCCAAGCTTTGTTGTCTAAGGATCTTAGGAATGCAATCATCCTAGGCTTCCAATAGTCATAATTAGAACCGTCCAGAATTGGAGGTCTATTGGTGAATCCTATATCTTTATCCATAGTACCAGAATTTAATTTCCCTAGATCTCACCCAGATTAAACAGGCAGGGTGCCTGCTCTGATGCCAATTGAAAATTCTAGCAGGCACACGATGGATGTTATTACCAAAGTTGTAATATCCACTGTGACATTGACCACTGCACTAACTATTTAGACTGTAAATTAAAGCAGTAAATAACACAACAATTGTTTACCCAGTTCAGTGTCAACAACACTTACATTTTGGGGCTACCAAGCCAGGGGAATTTCACTATAAGCAAAATCAATTCAAAGTCAAACCACCAGTTTGCACTTCTCACTTAATCTCTACCCAATGACACTTCAACCTAGAGACACTCTAGACCTGAGTATACCCACTCACTCCCCCTCAATCACACAACAGTGATCTTAAACAATTACATAAATTAATATGAAGAGACACTTCATACAAACCTTGATCTTGCTTCACAACTTTGATCAAGGAACTCACACACTCATGCTTCACATCTTCGAGTGAGACACAGCCTAGAATCTACCTAACCAAAGCAATCATCAACCAGACAATTACTTAGATTACAAGTATTCCTAAACAGACTTTACTAGTGAAGACTAGTCTTCTTCACTTACTAGGACTCTCTGCTTTGCATTCTCTATTCTTCTGTCAAGGGCTGCTCTTCAGAGTTGCTTCTTCTGATATTTATAGCAGCTGCAGTCCTTTGGGCCTTGGTGCATAAATTAGGTTTTATCCATAATAAAACCTCTCTTTAGAATTCTGCACACTTGTCACTTTAATCAGGTCCATATTAGATCCCTTAGGGCTTCTAAAATGTCTCCTGCAATCCAGCTTGAGCTTCTGAGTTGTTTCCTGAGTTCTAGCTACCAGAATAACAAACCTGTGCTTGATGTCACACGACCTATGTCATAACATTGAGTATGACATCCAGCTTAACTTATAGTTAGCTGATTTAACTTGCCCTGCACAGTCCACATTATGAATGTACCAACATCATACATGACATTCATACATACACTAATGTTATGCCACAAAATTCAGCCAATCAAGAGCATTTACAAGATACATATGAGTCATTGAATCTTGTACTTAGACAAGATTGTCTTCATAGCTTCTTTGGTCTTATCATTCTGATGGATGAAATATCTCTCCTGATGTTTGTTGCATTTAAATCATCAGAAGGAACTTAGTTATCTCTTAACTCTTCTGCTTTTGATCAACCGCTTATGTGTTTTCTAAGACTTGCTTCCAGAAGGCCATTTCATTCAATCAAGTAGTTTCCAAGTTTGATATAGAATACCAAACAACATATTATTGTACCACAAAATTTTCCCTCCCTTTTCTTACCTTAATTTTCTTATGCTTCATTCATTTGCATTATCATATCATACCATTGCATTGGTTCTTGGACATGGGGTTAAGGTATCTTAGTTTTCTTCAAGAAGAGGAGTTGAATTTCAAAGCAATGAGCATGAAGTTATCTTCAACATCAAGGTATTTTTATGTTACAAGGGTCTCATACTCATCAAGGAATTCTCGACAAGTTCATATAATCATCTGAGGATTAGGGTTTCATTGGTTTCAAAGGTTTCGTCTGATCAAGCTCCTAGTGGCTCTGAGTTAGGGTTTTGGTCAAAAGGCAATTATGGTCACTTTCTTGAGCAAAGAATGGTTCTATGGTTCAATATACATCTCAAGGGTTCCATACATGTCTTTTGGTTCATCACAAGTCACTTCAAGGGTTCCCTAAATGCATAGAGGAAATATTGAATTTATCTGATCAAGAAAGTCAACTAATGCCCTACAAAAGTTAGTTCTTGAGTTTGTAGGTCAAACATTGGCATTTCAAGTCATTATCAATTATCTTGTGAGGTTTGATCAAGAGAAATCAAGATAAATCATAAAATCAGGAGAAGTTGCTAAATTAGGGTTTCATGGAACTTTTCTAAGTATGGAAAAATTAGAATTTTTGCTTATCTTGCAAGAGTCATATCCCACTCATCCTTGGGCCAAATGGTGCAAACAAAGGATCAAACTGAAGGTGACATCATATACTACAAGTTTGTAGAAGGAATCAAGTTCAAAAGATGCATAGATCAAGAGTTATGGAGAGGTAGGGTTGGGAAAATTGTGGAATTCAAGTTTCAACACTTAGAATTTTTCTAAGTATGGAAATTCAGTCAAAATTTCTTGTTTTCAAGGCCAATTTTCTTGGTGATCCAAGTTTCATCTCATTTTCCTTCAACATGGAAGTTGTTAAGCAGGTCCTTAGGCAGATTTTTGGAGCTAACTTCCAAGGCATTTTTCTCATGGTTCCAAGGTTTGTTTCAAGTTTCTTCCAACATGAGAATTGTTCTTCATGCTTCAAGCTTTACATACATGCTAAGAACTCCTAATTTGACCTAGCACATCTCAAGTTATGGTGCCTTAAAGTCAAGATATTTTGAGGTCTATTTTGATTTTAAGTTAGAATTTTTTCTAAGTGTCATGAGTCAACTTTGTGGACACAACTTGCATGGTTTTTTTCCACAACCTTACAAGCCTCACCTTGATTTGCTTCCAACACCAAAGTTTCTCCACATCTTTCATACTTTCCTTAGAGCTCAAGATCTCACCAAATGGACTCATATTCATCAAGATACAATGGCTCAAAGTAGGCTATGTAGACATGATTATTGACTTTGTGTTGCATTTTCTTCTTGGCACTTTTGGATTATTCTCTTGCAGCATGCTTGCCTTCATCATTTAAAACACATACTTCATCAAATTTGTTTTCCAAATCTGACCAAACATGTTCTAGAAAACATGACAATTTCATGCATACATCATGCTAATATTTTGCCATGAGAGGAAAAGAATAAAATGCGTACAACTTGACCTCATTCTTCTTTCTCATGTTCCATTCTCTTCACACTTATTTCATGACTCACTCTTCTCACTTAAAACCAAGTCACAAACCTCATTTCCAGCTTGCAAAACCTCTTTCCAAACCATAATTTGTTCCACACACATGTGATCAATTTTCACATTTCTCTTTTCCAAGCCAAGCACAACCAATCCAAGCCTCAGCTTCATTTCCGACCTTAAAAAGAGCTTCGTATAAAAGAATTCTACTCCAAACCTAAGCCATTCATGCCATTTTCATATATGAGATTCAGAATTATCTCTCAATTTTCTCATCCTCGAGCTGCTCTCTTCTTCAAGCTTTGTTGCTTTTTCTTGCTCTTTCCATCATTGTTGAGGCTTGGAAAAGGTTTCTAAAGCATTAGAAGCAAGGAAAACAAGAGGCAGTGGACTTACTCCACTAGGTAACATCATAATTTCTCAAGCTTTTCATGTTAGATTTATTAGTGTTTATGGCTCATTCTGGTTGCATCTGAAGCCTTATCTATGGTAGGCATTGTTTGTGCATGTTTTTATGCTGTTTAGTTGGATTTCAGTATGTGTATGTGAATTTATGTGCTCGTTTTTTCTTTATGATGCAATGCTTGTTTGTGAAAAATGATGTTGGATTTGGATTCTACATGAAATTTGGAGTGGAATGGTGGTTTTATTTCATGATTCTGGGCAGTTGGTGGTGGTTGATCAAAAAAATAGCAAGTGTACTATTTTGCCAATGTAGTAATAAAAGGAAATTTCCCCGAATGTCAATCTCAAGGACTGCTTGACGATATAGGGCTCTAAATTCATTTCAACTAAACAAAAACTTGGGGGTTGAGGATTGTTTGGTGAAATTATAAAACAACTGCATAAAAATAAAGAAAGTAGTTGAATAGTTTGGAAAACTTATGAGTAAACTATGCTAAAGATGGTGTATGATATGACTCAACAACAATCTGAATTACGCTGCAATAACTTGGTGTAACTAACTAATTACCGATTTTTCAGAATGTTTACTCCTAAGTCCTTAGTGATAAAATCTTTAATCATTCACCCTAAGTCTTATGTCCATAGAGAATTACATATGAAATTAAGCAATCAATTATCAAGAATATTCTGGTTTCTATAGGGTATCCCTAGTCCTAGGTGATATCTACTATAGAATGATCCTAAGCAAAGCATTAAAAACGGTGGTCCAGCCTAATAGTTAATCGAAAATCAAACCCTGTTTGTCCGACAGGGCAAGCATTAAGAATAGATAGAGATCAAATCAATTATGAAAACAAAGGAATTGTTATTGCAATACTAATATCAGAGTCATTACAGATTCAAATCAGGGACACCCTATAGTATTGGGGGGTTTAGCTACTTATATCTTTCAAAGAAAATACGAAGTAAAAATTAGACATTACAAGATAATAGGATTACTTTGGTCTTTAATTGCTTCCGCTCATGAAAATCTCCAGTTCTCCAATCGCCTTGATCTTCCCAATCTTAATCGTAAAATTCTTCTCTCTTCAAAAAGTGCTTTTTCTCCCACTCTTTTAAATAGCAAAAACTCAAATAACAATAGGTGGAAATCCTAAAAATGCCCTCCAAGTCAACATTCAATGAAAAGTCACAAAAAAACGGGAAAATCAGCGTCCAAGCGAATACGGGCCGTGTTAGCTGACATGGGTGGCAGTGCAAGGAAGGGTCTAAGTGGATGAAGGAGCAGAATAAGGGGGACGAGTCTGATAAGTGAGATAGGCTTAGTCAACATTCTGGTAATGTGAGCTATTCAGATGGTGGTTGTTGGAGGAAACCTCAACTTGTATGCATAAGTGTTCATGCTGATGTTGTGTTGTCAAAAAGTTGTCTTGACATCATGCTTATGTGTAGAAGGTGTTTTTGGTTCCTGTGGTTTGTGAGAATTTATTTCTCTCTGAGGAGTTTTGTCTGAGTGTCTCTTATCTATCTTTGTAGTTTGGTGCTTTACTGCTGTGTTTTGTTTCTCAAGTAGTTCATAAAAGTGAATGTGCATGAGCTGTTGTGACAATAACAGATCCTATGAATGTTGTCCAGAACCAAGGTTAAGGGTTCAAGGGACTAATGTCTAAGCAAATGTTGGGACATTATTTCAGCAGATTGTTTTTTTATGGGAGCTCATCTTATGGAGTTTGTGTTTATCAACAGCTTCAAAACTGAAATATTGAGTTCTGATGGAGATCGGAGTAGAGTTTTGGCCAAGTTTGTTGGTGCTGAAAGGAAGATTCTGTTGTGTGGAGTAGGATAACATTCCTGAGGTTGAGGAGAATCACGAATTCTCTGAGAATTATGGGTGATGCAATGTTATAAAGCATGGGAATGATCTCAACTTGTCTTTGTGATTTATGAGTGGATGTCACGTTCTGACATCTTTATGCTTGTTGGTGCGTAAGAGAAGGTGTATATCTTCTAATGAGGTTTATGTGCTTGATTTCAAACCAAATATGCATGGCATCTTTTCTGTCTGAAGAACTTTGGAGAACTCTGGTTACTCCTAAATGTGTTTGAGATTTTCCGTTGTGTGTATACCTCTGATATGTGAACTGGGACAATTCATGATGGCATATTATATTGTTATATCCAAGGAAGTGGTGCACCTGTATGTTTTGCTGCTACAAGATTGTAGTTTGTACAAATCATACATGTTCTCATGTAGCTGTATGTATACCCCCACGCACCTAATTCTTAGAGGGTTGTGAACCGTGTACCCGAATTCATACCACACCCCAATATGAATTGTGAATCGTGTGACTATGATCTTGACTAATGATAATCTACTTTAAGATGGGATCATATAATCAATATGATTTTGATTTTTCGCTTACCCCAAATAAAACATAGATACGACTCTTATCTTCAAGCTTTGTCCGCCTAACATCTGGTACACGAGTATGCACCATACTACCAGAAACTCTCAAGTGGCTGATTGAAGGTTTTACTCCAAACCAAGCTTCCTTAGGTGTCATCTCTTTTACTGAAGATGTTGGATATCTATTAAAAACATAGAATGGCCAGTTGACTACCTCTGTGTTCATCACCGTTCTATTCTTCCGCTCAGTGACTTCATTTTGTTGTGGCATATATGCAACAGTTAATTGTCTCTTGATCCCATTTTTTCTACAATACTCTTTGAACTCTTTTGATGTAAATTCACCTCCACGGTCTATTTTTAAATAATTGATGGGCAAACCAGTTTCCTTTTCCACAAGAACTTTAAATAGCTTAAAATTTATGAATGCATATGCCTTTGAGACAAGAAAATACATACACGCCTTTCTACTATAGTCATCAATAAAGCAAATGAGATACCTTTTTGCTACTTTCTGATACTGGTGATATTAGCCTACAAATATCAGCATGAATGAGCTGCAACCTTTCTAATGCTCTCCATGAGCTGCTCCTTGGGATAATTTCTCTGTGTTACTTCCCCTTCAAACAATCACTACATACAACTTCAGCCTCCAAAAAAATCAACAAACCTTTCACCATGCCTTTGTTTTGCATAGTTTTCAATCCTTTATAGCCGAGGTAACCAAATCATCGGTGCCAAAGATAAGCTACGTCTTTAGTGATTGCTTGAAGACATTTTTCTTTGGTTTCCTCCTTGACTGGTTGTGTGTTTGATAACAAAAAAAAATTGTGTTTGTTGTCATGTTGGTTTGAATAATCAATCCCTTTGTAGTATGGTATATCCGACATTCATTTGACTTCATTAGAACAGTTAGACCCTTCTCTTGCGGCTGCCTAACACTAAAAAGAAGGTTGTTCTTTAATTTAAGCACATAAAACACATCTTTCACTAGATGATTCTCTCTGTTCATAGTCAATCGGATACTTCCTTTTCCAATAACATGCATGCTGGCATAATTCCATAATCTGACCAACTTTTTGAACCCTTCTTGTAAGTTGAAAAAAAGTGATGAGTTCCCACACGTGATTGCTGCACCCAATGTCAATGAACCACACATCATCTCGATTACCTTTATATGTGGTGGCATGTGAGATTAATACCATCTCCTCTGAATCTCCCAAGTATGCATAATTTTCCCGACATTCTTATTGGAAATATCCTAGTTTATGATATTTATAACACTCAAATTTTGACGACCCCTTCTTTTGCTTTGTCAAAATCCTCCTCTAAAAATGGGTCTTCCACGACCTCTACCACTATAGTTATGTTTGTGAATCACCTTCAAAGCGTGTTATTCTTCTCCATTTACTTTTAACTTTTGCTCATGAACGAGCAAAGAACTTTGTAAGGCATCCACAAAGAGTTGATCTATATCATTTTCAGTGATACAAATCAAACAACCTGAACTAACTAAACCTATCTTTACCTTTTGTTGATCTTGCTCAAAACTATTTCTAGATAACTCATAAAATCCCTTTTCGATTTTTTCAACAACATCCCTCAAAATAGTCACAGTCATATTGTTATTATTCTCCATAATACGCCCTATAATTTATAACCATTTTAATGATAATAAGAAAATAGCACACACATACATATGAGTGAAAATGCAAATAAGAAAGAAACAAAGAATGAAAGAAGACTCACTTAATATAGCCTTAAAGATGTGTCTATGGATATAGTTGTTGGGTGCAAGTGTGGGTGATATATTAAACTTCCACATTCTCTAAGAAAGAGCGTGTGGCCAACATCAACATGGCTGTGATATTCCATATCCTTATTTGACTAAACTCCAGCCATATATGGCACATGGTAATATTAGAATATTAATAGTAATTCATATTTATTTAGTTGTACTATTTTCCTTAGCCCCTAAGTTTCTTAGAGGGTATTTTAGTATTTTATCTTATTCTAGTAACCCTAGTTTTAGCTTATAAATAGGGTGACAATCATTGTAACATTATCATGTTTTTTGTGTCGTCATTCTTAATAGAATATTTCTTCTGTTCATCATTTATTCACCTTTGCACCAACAATTGGTATCTAGAGCTCCAGTTCAGATTCATTGGGAAACACGGGAAACACGAGTGAACGTGAGGTCTTGTGTGTTTGATTTTGATTCTTAGATTCGTGTTGAATCTTGAACAAAATCTGATCAAAATTTTATTCTGTGGGTTGGGAAACATTGTGTGAGAAATCTGAGTGTATTGTGCAAGGTGAAGATGAACGGAAACGGCAACATGAACACCAAGCTTCCAGTATTTGACGGTAAAAACTAGAATCGTTGGATGATCCAAATGCGTGTACTGTTTGGTGCTCAAGATGTTTTAGATCTTGTCACTGATGGTTATGTTCCGGTAGCAGCAAATGCAACGGATGAACAGAAAAATGCGCAGAAGGAAGTAAGGAAGAAGGATCAGAAAGCATTATTCTTTATTCATCAATATGTTGATGTAAATGTGTTTGAGAAGATTGCAGATTCAACGACAGCAAAGGCTGCGTGGGACACACTGGTTAGATGTTATGGTGGTGACACATCAGTGAAGAAGGTGAAGCTTCAGTCCTTGAGAAAGCAATATGAGAATCTCAACATGAAGAATAATGAGAAAGTTTCTGAATACATCTCCAGAGTGATTCTGATCACTAATGAGATGAAGGCGTGTGGAGAAACTCTTTCTGAAGAAAAAATCATGGAGAAGGTATTGAGATCCCTTACCTCTCAATTTGATTACATTGTGGTAGCAATAGAACATTCCAAAGATCTGAGTACCATGAGAATTGAAGAGCTGCAGAGCAGTTTAGAAGCGCAAGAGTTGCGTTTGACTGAGAGAACTTCTGAAAGGGAAGTAGAGCAGCAGGCTCTGAAAGCAACTTCTGATAGGAGGTATCAGAAGCAGTCAGAAGCCAAGAGAATATCTGATGGTGGTCAGAAGTCAGAAAGCTCAATCTCTGATAGGCAAAAGAATGCTCAGAAGGGAAAAGAGAAGTATGACAAGAAGAAGATCCAATGTTATTGTTGTAAGAAGTTTGGTCACTTTGCTAGAGATTGTTGGTCAAACAAGGAGAGAAAATCAGAAGAAGCAAATATAGCCAGAAGTTCTGATGACGAATCTGTGCTATTGATGGCTTCTGAATCTGATAATATGGATCTGATAGACTGGTGGTATATGGACACTGGTTGTTCAAATCATCTTACTGGAAATAAGAAATGGCTGATTGACTTTGACTCTGAAAAGAGAACAAAGATCAGATGTGCTGATGACAAATATCTTAATGCAGAAGGTATGGGAAATGTCAGAGTGATTCTGAACAATGGGAAAACAGCATTGATTCAGAACGTGTGGTATGTACCTGGCATCAGAAGCAATCTGATGAGTGTGGGACAATTAATTGAGAAAGGTTTTTCAGTTACCATGAAGGACAATCTTCTGAAGCTGTATGACTGCAATCAGAAGTTGATTATGGAGTCAGAACAGGGAAGGAATAGAACATTCAAGATGAATGTCAGAACTGCAGACTCAGAATGCCTTAGTGCAATATGTGCTGAGAAGGAGAGTGAGCTGTGGCACAGAAGATTTGGTCATTTGAATTTCAGAAGCTTAAAACATCTGAATTCAAAGAAGTTGGTACATGGAATTCCTGCAATTAAGAAGCCTGAAAAATCATGCAAAGTTTGCATGGAAGGAAAACAACCATGATTGCCATTTGCGTCAGAAGCTGCTCCAAGAGCAAAACATGCCTTGGGAGTTGTACATTCTGATGTGTGTGGTCCATTTCCAGTAGCATCAATTGGAGGGAACAAATACTTTGTGTTGTTTATTGATGAATTCACAAGAATGACATGGGTATCCCTTATTAAATTTAAACATGAGGTGTTTGATGAATTCAAGAAGTTCAGAATGAAGGCTGAGAATCAGAGTGGTCAGAAGTTGAAGATTCTTAGAACTGATGGTGGAGGTGAGTATAACTCCAAAGAGTTCCAGAAGTTCTGTGAGGAGAATGGAATTGAGCATGAGGTTACTGCTCCTTATACCCCTCAACACAATGGTCTTGCTGAAAGAAGAAACCGCACTTTGCTTGATATGGTGAGAAGCATGCTAAAGGAGAAGAAGCTTCCTTAGAAGCTCTGGGGAGAAGTTGTTGCCACTGCAACGTATGTACTCAACAGGTGTCCTACGAATAAGTTGAAGGAAATAGTTCCAATACAGAAGTGGACTGGAGATAAGCAAAGTGTTAGTCATCTGAAGGTGTTTGGTTCTGTTTGCTATAAACATGTTCCAGAAGCCAGGAGACAGAAGCTGGATGATAGAAGCAAAGTGATGATTCTGATAGGGTACCACAGTACAGGTGCATACAAGCTCTATTGTCCAGAAACCAATAAAATTGAATTCAGCAGAGATGTGATTGTGAAGGAATCAGAAGTTTGGAATTGGGATAAGTCTCAATCTGATTCTGATGTTAGAACTTCTGAAGAAAGGTCAGAGTTAAGAATTTCTGAAGTTGGAGTAAATTCTGACGTTGATTCTGACTCTGATAGTGATTCTGACTCTGGAGAAGACTCAGAAGATGAAGGTGACTCTGATGATCCAGACTCTGATGGCAATTCAGACTCTGAAGATGGCCAAGGCTCTGGAGGAAGTCAAACCTCTGAAGCTAGAAATTCTGAAGTTCAAGACTCTGGAAATATGCCAGACTCTGAAGATGGTCAAAGCTCTGGAAGAAGTCAATCATCTGAAGCTAGAAACTCTAAAGCTCAAGACTCTGAACAAGTTCAGAGACCACAAAGAATCAGAAACGTCCCCAGAAGATATGCAGAATTTGACATGCTGCAAGACACTAAAGTAGACTCTGAAGGAGAAGTTATTCAGTGTGCCATGATGGTAGACTTTGAACCCATAAGTACAGAAGAGGCTCTTAAGCAGAAGCTCTGGCTGAAGGCCATGAAAGAAGAACTTGATGCTATAGAGAGAAACAAGACTTGAAAGCTGACAGTACTTCCAAAAGACAAGAAAGCCATCAGCGTCAGATGGGTTTTCAAGCAGAAGTTAAAGCCAGATGGTTCAATTGGCAAACATAAAGCAAGGTTGGTAGCCAGAGGATTTCTACAGAAATCTGGGCTGGATTATTCTGAAGTGTTTGCACCTGTAGCAAGACATGAAACAATCAGAATGGTGATTGCAATAGCTACTAACAGGAATTGGCCTCTGATGCATTTAGATGTAAAATCTGCATTTCTGAATGGTCCATTAGAAGAAGAAGTTTACGTGTCACAACCTCCTGGATTTGTGAAAAAGAATCAGGAAGGGATGGTGTACAGATTATACAAAGCTCTATATGGACTGAAACAAGCGCCCAGAGCTTGGAATCAGAAGATTGATTCATTTTTCAAGAAGCAAGACTTTCAGAAATGTGAGATGGAGTACGGTGTCTATGTTCAGCATACTTCTGAAGGAAATATGACTCTGGTATGTTTATATGTTGATGATATACTGCTGACTGGAAGTTCTGAACAGGAGGTAGCCAAGTTCAAGAAGGTTCTAATGAATGAATTTGAAATGATTGATCTAGGAAAAATGACATACTTTCTAGGGATGGAGTTCAGATATTCTGAGAAAGGTATCATTTTGCATCAGCTCAAGTATGAATTAGAACTTCTGAAGAGATTTGATCTGAAGAATTGTAAGATGGCTGTCACACCTTCTGATACAAATCAGAAACTGGATTCAGACTCTGAAGGAAAGGATGTGGACGCTACAACCTTCAAACAGTTGGTTGGTTCTCTGAGGTATCTATGCAATACCAGACCTGATATCTGCTACTCAGTTGGGATGGTTAGTAGGTTCATGAGTAAACCTAAGTGGTCCCATTACCAAGCTGCTGTCAGGATTCTGAGGTATATCAAAGGAACTCTGAAGTATGGAGTGTTATTTCCCTCTGGAGGAAATAATGAGTCAGAACTTCTGAGTTATTCAGACTCTGATTGGTGTGGAGACAGAGTTGACAGAAGAAGTACATCTGGGTACTTGTTCAAATTTCTGGGAGGTTCCATTTCTTGGTGTTCCAAGAAGCAACCTGTTGTGGCGTTGTCAACCTGTGAAGCTGAATACATTGCAGGTGCTGTTACTGCATGCCAAGCTGTGTGGATTCTGAATCTGTTGCAGGATCTGAAGATTAAAGTAGACAAACCTCTGAAGTTGATGATTGACAACAAGTCTGCAATCAATCTTGCCAGAAACCCAGTGTTGCATGGGAGAAGCAAGCATGTTGAGACCAAGTATCATTTTCTGAGACATCAAGTTCAGAGTGGAATGTTAGAAGTTGTACACTGCAACACTCAGAAGCAGTTGGCAGATGTTCTGACGAAAGCTATCAAGACTGATCAATTTCTTAGACTAAGGGATGGAATTGGTGTTACAAGTTTTGATGGAATATGAATTAAGGGATGGTATTAGAATATTAATAGTAATTCATATTTATTTAGTTGTACTATTTTCCTTAGCCCCTAAGTTTGTTAGAGGGTATTTTAGTATTTTATCTTATTCTAGTAACCCTAGTTTTAGCTTATAAATAGGGTGACAATCATTGTAACATTATCATGTTTTTTTTGCCGTCATTCTTAATAGAATATTTCCTCTGTTCATCATTTATTCACCTTTGCACCAACAGGTAATGCCTTTCCAGTCTCAACGACCTCGCTAAAGAGTCAACATTAAAATGTTTCAAGAACTGTTGTTAAGATCGCGATCCAGACCGTGGAATCTCACAATTTTGCGATCTCAATCACCTCCACCGGTCTGGATCGCAAGCAAAATCGTTTTCGTACGGAAATCACAGCGAAATAAATGGATTTAGAAATCTGAAAGTAGAATCCCACATATCTGGACTTATTTACTCGGGTCAAGTGCGACCCGATTTACAATTTGTGTGTTATAAATACGTAAATACCTATTCTTTTCAACAACTTTAAATCCTAATTGTTAGTCTTCTGTAAGAGCAGCGACATAGACTTGAAGCTTCCCAAATTTTACAACCGGAGAAGAAGACGTACGCCTCTGTTTTCGTTTTCTCACTGTGTTTTTGTTTTCCTGCTGCGTTTTCATCTTTCATGGTGGTACTAGTATTTATATTTTAATGTTGTTTTTTTATTGGTTTTACCAATTTGTAAGTAATAATGATGTGATAAGTCGTATAAAATAGCATTATATGGTTAGAATAACTTGTCTTTTTTTTCCTTAATAATAATACTATAATAATATAAAACATGTATAGTACAAAATGCTACAAGTATTTAATAATAATATATACATTTATAAAATATAATCATAAAATTACAACAAAATGCAACATGAAGATGTTACAAATACTGTTTATTTTTCTATACTTATTAATTTTTTAATAGGTTTTGTTTCTATACAATATCTTTCTACTCTTTTTCTTTAATAGGTATTAATTTTATACAGTATAAACTTGCACTTCTTAAAACAATATAATATAATATATAACTATAGTTGCACTTCCTCCTCCAAGTGCAATTCTTACAAAGATATAATATAATAAGTGTTTATCTTTTTATACTTACTAATTATTATTTTATTTTATTACTGACAATAATTGCACTTCAATATATAACTATAAGAATATGCTCAAGTAGTAGTTAGTGAGTAAAGACATTACATTAGCATTTCATTTATTAAATTATTTATTTTTTAAATTTATTTGTTTATTTGTTTTTTTATAAAAACTGTTTATCTTTTTTAATTAATTTATTTATTTATACATATTTGTAAAATATTTTTTTACACTCTTTCTTTTGCTTTTTTAGTTTTATATTACTATATATTTTATTTTTTTAAAATGTTTGTATTTTTTAATTTTTTATATAAAAGTTATTTATTTTAATTTTTTAATGGGATAGATGATTGATGGTACTGATAGTAGTATGTCACTTCCCCCTTTAATAAACTCAAGTGTTAGAAATGTGAGAAATAAGAAAGTTGCAAAAAATGCTTCTGGTCAAAGACAAGATGTAGCATGGGAACATGGAACTCCCGTAAACGACAGATCAAGAAATATCAAGTGAAACTATTGTCATAATGAGTATAGCGGCGGTGCTTTTTTATTTAAGCATCATTTAGCAGGGACAAATAGTAATGTTGAATCATGTGTATCTGTTCCAGATGAAGTTCGTAAACAAATGTGGACTATTGTTCATATATTGCAAAGCAAACTCATCAAGAAGAGAACTCTAAGTGAAGATGTAGTAGTGGTTGATGTGGAAGATGGTAAAAGAAAAAAGTTGAATCTTCAGGTCTTGCAAATATTTTCAAGAGGGGGATAATTTCTCAATCAACTATCAACAATGATTTTAAGAAAAAAGAGAAGAAGGACACTGACTTACAAGTTGCAACTTATTTTTATAACAATGTTATCTCCTTTAACATTGTAAAAGATGAAGAATTTATAAAGATGTGTGAAATAATTTCCCAATATGGTAAAGGATATAAGTCACCATTTTACCATGATATTCGAGATAAACATTTAAAGAAAAAATTTGAGTCTATAAATAGCATATTGATTGAGCATAAAGTTGCGTGGAAAATGTTTGGATGTACAATAATGACGGATGAATGGACTAACCAAAAGAGGAGGACTCTCATAAACTTTTTAGTCAATAGTCATATGGGTACTTTCTTTTTAAAATCAATTGATGCATCTGGCATTTCTAAGACAGCTGATAAAGTTTTCAAAGTGATGGATGATATTGTTGAGGAAGTAGGGGAAGAAAATGGTGTCCAAATTGTAATAGACAATGTTGCAAATTATAAGTTGGTTGGACAAATGTTGATGGATAAAAGGAATAAGCTTTATTGGACACCTTGTGCAGCTCGTTGCATTGATATAATGTTAGAGGATTTTGAGAGCAAGATACCTGTGCATACGGAAATTATTGATTCAGGTAAAAAGATCACAACTTACATTTATGTTAGGAGTGGTCTTATAACTTTTTTGCATCATTACACTGAAGGAGGCGAGTTGA
Source organism: Lathyrus sativus (assembly GCA_963859935.3). NCBI lineage: Eukaryota > Viridiplantae > Streptophyta > Magnoliopsida > Fabales > Fabaceae > Lathyrus > Lathyrus sativus. Next base: position 602,729,089 of record OZ012737.1, on the reverse strand, counting down.
TAAGACTCGGCATCACTCGCTTTGCAACATCATATTTGGGTTTGGGTTGCTTGAATGATAAGAGGGGAGGGTTGTATAGGATGTTCACTTCCAAGCAATGGAAGGATAGTCAATTTTATAAGATAAAAGATGGAAAAATTGTTGAAAATATAGTCACAAACAAGGAATTTTGGAAAATTTTGATTATTTGCTTTAAAGGTGCTTTTCCATTACTTAAAGTCTTGCGCATGGTGGATTCTGATGAGAAGGCAGTCATGGGCTATATCTATGAAGCAATGGATCAGGAAAAAGAGGAAATACAAATTAGCTACAATAATAAGAAGAAAAAAAAGGCATAATTTTATAAAATATATTTGATTGATTGATTTGATATAAAAAGTATATTAGTATTTATCTATGAACTAATTTAATCTTCTCTTTCTTAAGCTACCAACCATTATGAAAAATTATAGATAATAGATGGGACAAACAATTGCATAGGCCTTTGCATGCTGCAGGCTATTATCTTAACCCAATGATGCATTAGAAACCTAATTTCAAAGAAGATAATGAAGTGAAACAAGGAATGTATGCATGTTTAGAAAGGATGATGGGAGAAGACATGGATATGGTGAATAAAATTGATGGTCAACTTGAGAGTTTTAAGATTAAAAAATGGTTCTTTGGGAGTGAAATAGCTCAACGTGGACTAGAAAACAAGACACCAACTCAATGGTGGAAATCTTACGGCAATGCACATGCAGAATTGCAAAACTTTGATATTTGTGTGTTGAATTTGACATGCAGTTCTTCTGGATTTTTGTCGAGAAATACAACCGTCACAACGATATCATCATGATAACTGCGCCTTACACCCCAAGGAATTGCCAAAAGATCACGGTAGGTTATATTCCTTTTTCTTACTGCAATCTCTAGAGCAATCCTCACAAGTCTCTTTGCAATTCCCTGCAACAAAAACCCAACCTGCCATAACCATAAATAAACAAACCAAGAGCTAGATAGCAAAGATAATAAAAGGAAAAACAAGTAGCTAAAAAGAACAAAGCTCGTACTTCTCGTGGATTGGTATTCACAATTTTAGCAGCTTCCTAATTTGTCAGCAATTTCCAAAGTCCACCAGATGCAAATATGATGAATCTATCGCTGTCTCTTAAGACTCTTGAGTATATCTCGAGTTCTGCTGATAGCAAAGGTCGGGTAAAATCAGAAGGCGCAAGTTCTCTCTGTGATACTTTGAAGGATGGTTTTAAAGTGAAACGCTCCCGCTTCAAATATGCATTTCCTATACATCTGCTCACCTCGCTTACGCCTGCAACACGCCATGCATCTTTATTATACAACACAATATCTGGATCACAATGCAATCTCGTGAGTTCTACTTTAACACACCTGTTACGAGCATTGTGATCTCTGACCAACTGCTGAACAGGAGTTCACCAAATGAATCGAAAGAACCCATTACAGCACGGGAGTCGCCAAAGTTAGTGACATACTGTTTACCTTTCCATATAATACAAAACAAACAGCCAGAACTAGCTATAAGTCTAAAGAATATGAAAAAGGGTCATTTTCGCGTGAATACACTTGCCTACTAACATATATCATGTAAAAATACTTTAAATATATACTGTTATTTTTTCATTTTAGTAGGATCTTATGATTTTTGTTGCAATCTTATGTTTAACTATTTTATTACCCCCTCTCGATCCTCAAAGAATAATTGAGTAGGATCTTCCGATCTTAACTGCGATTTTATATTTTACGATTTTTATATTCTCTTCCGATCTTATGTAAGATCTCGATTTTGACAACCTTATTATTGGTGCCATTTTCGCCATCATTAACTCCAACAAAAAATATTTTGTAGCCAATCTCAAGCTGACTGAAATCTTCCATATTTTCATTTCCTGTACCGCAGCCATGGAGAATTGACCGAATGGATGCCTGAGTAGTCTCATTGACCACCCTAAAGGATCAGTGCCAAATTCATCAATGTTAATATCGTCAACCATCTCAAGAGTATTTTTGCTTAAGCAAGCACTCAGTACATTTTGACTCCACAGAAACATGATTTTGGGGAGAAGAAGAAGAAAGGGTTGTAGAAGTGACTGAAAGTAGGGTATGATTTCAAGAAAAGATTCAAGGAGTGTTAAGTGTGTGGAGATAAAAGTATGAATGTGGAAGAATGAATGAATATTGTTTATATAGAGGAGTAAAACTTAACTAACTGAACAGAAAATATGTAACTTAATCTAACTAACTAACTGAACAGAAAGTGACAAAAGTTTAATTAACTAAACTAACAAATATGTAACTGAATCTAACTAACTCTAATAATAAATAGTTTTAACTTACTTTAACTAACTAAACTAACAGATAATTAATTGAATCTAACTAACTAAACTAGTTGGTTATAGAGCTCACTATAGTTAGAAAACATTGACCGATAGAACCAACAAAGTCCCTTATATTGAATGGAGAATTTGAAGTCACGTGCTTATATGATATGAGCAGTGTTATGAATCGGATACCGTTAAACAAAGTATACACGGTTTTTTAATGATCAAGAAACTCATAAGGGTTAGGGTTAACAAAGAAAACAAGGTAAAATAACAAGGAACAACAAGGATTGGTTATTAAACTGCTATTCTTTCCTTTCTCTTAGAACAAGATTATAAGTATACAAGAATAACAAAATAACCTCTCTCCCTTGAAATTAGGATTTTATCTTCCTATTTTTCCTTATATCAAGATTGAGAAACTAGCATCCTATTTATAATAAAATAGCACACTAACCTAATGGGCTTTTTAACAATTACCCATTACAAGCTAACTTAGAGTACAAGCTAACTTAAACAATTGGGCTTACAAGCAAGGCCCAATTCAACATGCTAACAACCCTAGCAATATTGACTAATGCATGTTAGAACAAACTTCGACTACAACACGCATTACTCGCGAACATACTTCGACCATACTAGAGTTCGATCCAACATCTCACAAGCAGCATATTACTAAAGATCACTCATACAAATAATTCTTGCCATAATTTCTCTTTTTCAAAAATAAATTTTCTCTATATGAGTTTTTTTATTGTATTAACTAAGTCAGGTAAGATGAACTTTGCTATTAAAAGGCTATGAACAAAATCATATTGTATAATATATAAGTAGGTGATGGAGATTTTTCTCATCGTTCTACTATGACGAGGACTCTAGATATGTTAAGGGTTATTTGTGGATGATTAGAGTTTGTATTGAGCCTTATATTTATCTGAGTGAGAGAACCGGCCACTCTAGTTCGGTTAAGACCTCTAATGTGTGTAATAAATGTGCAAAATAATGGATAACACCTCCTCCTGTGATGGACGGGAGTGTGGAGGCAATGATTGATCCTTGTGTTAGAGCGACCACATTAGGTTTAGCTAGTAAAACATGTTTGGGCTCAAGTAAGGAATTGTGTAATCTAGGATTGGGCAAATAGGTTGTATTTGTTTATAGTCGTTTATAGTCGATTAGTATTCTTTTGAGGAAAACATGTTTGAAACCTCAAATGTTAATTATGAACTAACTAATACATTTTTTATTCAATCAAATCTCCCATGTTACGTTTGATGGAGAAAATTTTGCATATTGATAAGATGACTTCATAGTTTTTTGTTTATCTCCCAAGATTTAAAACTATAGAAGTTACAATCATCCCAAAAATGCATAAAGTAAAAACATTGATTCTTTTTTTATGGATGATGATCAAAAGAAGGCTTACAAGTTGTTATTTCTTACAAGGAATATGATAAGGTCACTTACATTGAATCAGCAAATTTATGATTTGACGTGCCTTAACTATAAAGGAAATATGCAGGTGAAAGAATCCAAAGTGAATGCTTTGATAAAGAAATATGAGATGTTTAAAATGAAAGACCATCAAAACGTCGATATCATGTTTTCTAAATTCCAAACTTTAATCATAGAATTTAAAATTTTAAACGAGATTTATACCACTATAAATCATGTCAAGAAAATTATGAGGAGTCTACCAAAGAAATGGAAATCAATGATAATTTCTATTGAATAAGCAAAGGATCTGAAAAACTTGACTCTTGAATATCACATTAGCTACCTTTAAAATCATGGTATAGACGTGAATGAAGATGAACCTCAAAGAAAGTTAAAGTATATTGTTTTAAAGTTTAAAAGCAAGAAGATTAAGACTCTACAAGCTGGTGAATCAGAATATGAAGTTTTTGCAGAATATTAAGTTTAAAAGGCTTATAACACTAGAATCCAAATTAACTCATAAAGCCCAAATAAAGAGAATTATAGATTTTCTATAGTTGCAGAGGTAGGCATCGGAACTGAGTTAAGAAAGATCGATTGTGTTTAATATCTTTTACTCGTTTATCTTCAATCTTCTATACTGGTTGTTATTCTAATAATTGATATCAGATGGTGATTATTTTTGGTTAGAAATTTGAATTAACAAGGTTCAACATGACAAATAATTTCGGGTTATGACAAAGGAGAGTTAAGGATTTGTTGGCTCAGCAAAGCTTATAGAAAGTGATGTGTACGCGAAACCGAACGACGTGGAGAATATTAATCGGGAAGATATGAAGGAGAAGATCGGAGGATTGATTCTTCTATGTGTTTTAGACAAGGTGATATATCATATCCTGGGCCTAACGAGTCCGAAGGAGGTTTGAGACAAATTGGAGAGATAGTATACGTCAAACACGCTGATTAACAAATTATTCGCAAATTAATGACTATATAATCTGAAGATGCATGAAAGATCTGATTCTCAACAATAATCCAATGTCTTCAACAACAGAAAAGATATTATCAATAAGCTGGTGAGGGTTGGAGTGAAGATTGATGATGAAGATAAGGCAATTATATTGCTCTGCTTGTTACCAGGTTCTTATGACCACTTAGTGACTACTCTTACATACAGAAAAGACATTATCAGTCTTGATGTGATTATTACTACACTTTTATCTTATTCTTAAAGGAGACAAATTATAGAGGAAGAAACTCAAGGTGACGATATGTATGTGCAAAGGGGTCAAAATCGTGGGCAGAACAAAGGTTATGGAGGTTATGGAAATAAGAGGTATAAATCCATAAATTGTAAAACATGTGAGTGTTATAGTTTCAAACGGATTGGGCATTAGAATAGGGGTTGTCCAAACAAAAAGAATGGCTTGTCTAGTTTTTAAAATATGGTTCAAAATGATGTTTCTGGCAATGAAGCAAATATACTTTGTGTTTCATCCAACAAGTCCACAAATGTGTAGATTCTTAACTTTGGTTGTTCTTGCCACGTGAAGATGCACTTGGAATGGTTCACTACATTCAAGTCAGGTAATTTTGAATTTATTTATCTAGGTGAGGATAAAGCATGTATTGTCACTGATAGGACAAATTAAAACTTTCATGAATAATGGTAGCGTGCAAATGTTAAACAAAGTCAGATATATTTTAGAATTGAAGAAGAACATGATTTCCCTAGGTACTCTACACAGAAATGGTTTATGCTACAAGTCTGATGGATATAGGGATATTATGAAGGTTAGAAATGGTGCATTAACTATGTTGAGATCAAAGAGGATTTCAGGTAACATCTACAAATTGTTGGGAAAAATTATTGTGTTTCATGTTACATTAGTTGAATTTGATAATGATGCATCTGGATTATCTCAATTAGTGTGGGATTATGGAACTTCATGCTAGAAATATATTGAAGGGACTTCATAGTTTCAAGTTGGAATTGTGCAAGCATTGTATATTTGGGAAGTAATGTAATGTTTGGTTTAAGACTGAAAAGTACAAAATAGAGGAAATTTTAGACTATGTGCATTCTAACATGTAGGGACCTACCAAAGAGGTTTTCAAGGGTGGTTCAAAGTATTTTGCAACTTCACATATGATTTTTCTCGCAAGTTTTAGGTGTATTTATTTAAGAATGAATATGAAGTCTTTACCAAATTTAAGTTGTGAGAGGCAAAGGTAGAGATTCAAGCATACAAAAAAATCAAGTATTTACGGTTAGATAATGGGACAAAATATACAAATTTGAAATTCAAGAGGTTATGTGAAAAATATAGTATTCAAAGAAATTTCTCAGTTAGCAAAACACCATAAAAAAATGGTATGGTATAGAGAATAAAAACGATTCTAACTGAAAGGAAAAAAAATCTCTTGTTAAATGGTGTATTGTCAGAGTCAGCATAGTTCGGAGGACTACAGGTAAATGGGGGAGGTTGCTCGCCAAGACTTCACCGTCTTCTGCCTATGTATCCTCATTCGGACGAGAATGAAGAAATCAGAGCAGTTGTAGTTTAATGTACGAGTCGATACGTGTTTGTTATAAGCGACGTTAAGTTTACATTTCAGCAGTTAGATTCGAGACCTATTTACGGTAGAACGGAAAAATAACGTACACTTTCTGAAAATGATTTAACAAACGATCCCGAAAGACGAAAATGATTTGAATTTGTTTGTGAGTTTTAGAGATGTGAATTGAATTGGTATGAGATTCATATTACACTAAATTCTATGATATAGGAACGAATGTGTCGCATGATCTCCCCTTGACGGGACGTATACTAAACACTCTAGACGAAGCAAGGAGAGACTTATCACTCGTTATTTCTCATATGCTTAAGACTCGTGACGCACAATACTCATCACATTTATTAAGTTTTTTGATGTTATTTTGAGATGAGAAAGAGGACTCAAAAGGGCAAAAGAAAATCTAGGAGAAACTCACCTAGATGTTGTCATGCATTATGGCCTTATAGTTGAGGATGAGAAGGGAAGTCTACCTAAAGTTATCTTACAAATGATGGACCTAAGGTTGAGGTTCAAAGGGACTACCCTAATATTGTCATACGAAGGATTGAAAGCCTAATGTCTGTCCTACTTTGGACCTAATCAGAAATTAAGTTCAAACTAGGAGCCTTAAGGGAGCATGTGATCAAACAGCAGTAAACACTAAAAAAACTCAATCACAACAACAAAAATGAATTCCAAACTAAAAAGGGAAGGAAAGAGATGAAGAGAAGGAAGATGGAAAAGAGATATTAAGTCAAAAAAGAAAGGATCAAAGAAAATCAAAGGACCTAAACAAAGTCAAGCAAGCAATGCATACACATACATGTCAACAATTGAGCTTCCACACTTAGCCAACCAAACCAAGTAAGACTAAACAAGATGAGAAACAAGTAAGTTCAGTAGCAACATAACATCATGTTCAACTCAATATAAAATGTTAGAAGAGGAGAAAAATCATACAAGGTATGCATCACATTATCACTCAAACAATTGTCCACATATAGCTCATGAAAAACACACTACAAAAGATTAACCAAGTGAAATTAGGGTATGAATCCAAGTAGGATAATTTGCACAAACATGAATATCATTTCAAATACCAACTCATGGATATCAAGAAGAAACAACAAGGGTCAAGTTCAAGACACTCATCAAAACCAAATAAGCATTCCCTATGAACAATTCCAAAAGAAAAAAAATGTTCAAGCAAGATATAAAGCACAAATAGTCAAGTACAAATGTGCAAAATATCACACAAAGAAATGCATAATTTCACCCTTAAATCAAACCAAAGATTCAAAGCAATCCACTAATCGAGCATACATCGAGGACCATTAAAAATCAAATGAAAATCAATAAAAAATTTCATGTCCAAGCATCCAATCAAACCTCAAACAATCCTCAATTAAGTGTCAAAACATGCTAGAAAAATAGGCCCAAGAAAAGTATCACAAGGCATCAAGATCCCAACCCTAATTCAAAGTCATCAAGAAAATACAGCTTGCACAATTAAATTCAAAATAAAATAATAAAAATAATTGAAAAATAAAACAAAAAATATTAAAAATTTCACAAGATAATAAATGAACAGAAACATATTTTTGGGGATTTTTAAAATAAGTGGAAGTAATAAAAATAAAATCAAATTAAAAAAATAAAATAAAATAAAGATAAGAAATAAAACAAGGGGGTGAAGGAGCAATTATGCAGTGAACTAAATCCTAGTTCATGCGTGTTGGGCCCTAATAGATGGTGGTGTGGATATCAAAATGGGAATGAGCCTAATCCAATTGCAACAAAAACTCAAAAACCATGAAATACATTGTTTCATTAATCCATGTCATCATCCAACTCACCTAAGTCAAGGCCACGCATGCCAGTCAACGAACACGTCATCACAACACCTCAACAAACATGTCATCCACCAGAACTCTACTATGATTGTCTTCTCCGGCAAGCCTCGCCGGAGATGACTGCAAATCTCCATAAAAATAAGAAACAAGGGCACTATCTTGCACGAATTTTCACAAGGATTGTGAATCTGCCATTAGTTTTCCAAAACGGCGCCTCTAACATGATGAAATTCTAACACGAAAATTGGACATCCAAATTGAGATATCAGCAAACCAACACAACAACACATACAAACATTGCCTATCATATGTAGGACTTCAGATGCACCAATTATGAACTTAATGCACGTCTAACATGAGAGAAGAGAGTTGAAGAAAATTACTCAACTGGGAGGCTCCGTTGGCCCTTGAAATTGTGCAGTAACTTCAAACAAATCCTTCCAATGATCTTCTTGTGCCTCAATAATGAAGAATGAAGCAAGAGAGAAGCAAGATCTTCAAGAAAAATGCAGATTCAAAGAGAGAGAAAGTAAGAGCTCTTGAGGTGGTCTTGATCTATTTCTTTGCAGAATGACCTTCTCTTCTTATTTAGGATTTTGTTTTCCTTATATATGAGGGTTTATGAGTGTTTTTGAAGGCCCAAATGGAAAAAATTGGATTGCTTTAAGTTTTAACAAAAATGAGTGAGAAAGGATGCATACGGATTTAGCATGACTTTTGTGTTATTTTAGGTAGTCAGTAAGCATGATTGAGGGTGGGAAGAGAATAAGAAAGGGTTGGTACCATTAGGAATTAGTTTGTGAAGTGAGTTTGTGATTTCCAACTTTGGCATGGAAATTTGAATTTGATTCATGTGTGTAGTACATGGTTTGCTCACTTTAGGAAATATGTGATGATGTAATATGATGACGATGTTGTAGTAAAAGAATGAGAGGTAAGAAAAATCAGAAGTTGTCACTTAGAAATCAAGGAACCATATTCATGTCGTATAGCCATGCATGTTCTTTCATAATGTCATAACTTGAAGAATTTACCATCAAATGAAGTGAAACTTGGGTTCAAGATGAAGGTAAGTTCATAAGAAATAACTTTCATGTTATGAACAACTTGAATTGAAGCCTAAAAAGTCATGAAACTTGGCCTTGAAAGAAGTGTTCAAAACTAGTACATACAAGTTACTATATTTGGCATTTTTAGACCATGACTTGTAAGCATCATAACTTGAAATGTGTAAATTCAATGGATGAGTTCTTTACATCAAAAGAAAGCTTAGGAAAATTTCTAAAACTTTCATGTTGATGGAAAAATAAGATGGAAGTCATGTCATGATGGAACTTGTCATGAAAGTTAGGTGCTAAAAGAGGGAATTTTACATTTAGAAGAATTTCTAAAAACCCTAATTTAGCAACTTTTCCTGATTTTATGAGTCTCCTTAATTTTTCATCAAACCTCATCATAGTACTTGTGATAACTTGAAATGACCTCTCATGACCTAAATAACCAAAAGTCAAGCTTTGAATATCCTCAGAACAACAGTTGACTTTTCTTTGACCAGATGAAACCTTTGACTGATCCTAAATAATAACCTTGGAATTCATAATGACCCAAAGAAACAAGATTTTCTTCAAGAATCAACCATAAGATGTCTTTGGTCAAAACCCCAATCTCATAGCCCATTGTAGCTTGATCAACTGCACAACTTTGTAACCCTAATCACATGATGAACATATAACCTTGGTAAGATAAATTGAAGTGTATGAACCCTTGTGGCTTGAAAATGTATCAATATTAAGGACATCTCCTATCTTAATGCTTTGCAAAACCCCTCTCCTCCCGAGGGAAGTCAATGGCATAAGATACTTTGATCTCATGCATAAGAGAGCCAATGCAATGCATAAATGATGATGCAAATGAAATGAAACATCAGGCAAAAAGGTGAAGAAAAGAGGGAAAATTTTGGGGTATTATGTTGTACCCCAAAATTTGACCAACCTCTTTGGCTTATGTTTCATTTCAATGCATCAGCATATTACATAAAACATTACATTGCATAGCATTTTTTTGCATTTACAGAGGATCAAGAAATGTGTGTCTAAACAAAAAGAACTTGCCAAGGATTTGTGGACCTAATCAAGAGTTTGTGTTCAAGTCATCAAATACAAGTCAGGGTCTTTGGAGATAGGCAGACAAGCATATGTGGTTCCCAAGGACATATATAAAAAAATCCAACTGAAAAAAGTAATAAAGAAATAAAATGCACAAGGTGAGGTTTGAACCCACCACCATTGGTTTGCAAGCATATTGCCTTACCAGCTCATCCACTCATGCTTATGTGAATAACAAAAGAAGGAGAAATATATGTTTAAAATTGGGAAAAGCGCTGGAAAATAAAAGGGTGGGTTTTGTCTCCACCAGGAATCGAACCAGGGACACTACACTTGCTGTAGCGCTTACTTTAACCACTGGGGTGGCGATACATCCATTGATTATCCCACCCAAAAATTCATAAGTACCCTATTTTATTTCATGGCTGGGCAAATTTTGAACTCAAAAATGGCCATACGTGAAGGAGGAGAAGTTGAGCAAAACTTAACCATTTTCAGTGAAACAAAAGCCAATCCTATTTGATTTTTTGCAAGGATTAATGTGGTATGTTTAGTTTTCATGATTTAGGTGTGTGTTTTGAGATGCAAGTGAAATTGCAAGTTGGAGCAAATTTGGTTTTTCATAAAACTTGTACCAAACCTTGCCTTATCAGGACCAGCATGTGGGGTACTTGCTTGTTTGGTTTTTGAAATCCTTTACCAGACAAGGCAATGGAGGCAGCCACTACTCTGACCTATTGCATCCCTAGACAAAACCACTATCCACTCCAACCAAAAGCAAGAAAGACAAATTCAGTAGCTAGAGGGTTTTTGAAACTGAAGTATAAAAGTTAAAGGAAGGGAAACCCTAGCAGCCGGCCACCACTTTGCAAAAATCAGAAAGAGAGTTTTTGAGTTTTCTTTGAGGGTTTTTTTCTCCAAAATTGAGTGTTGCTTCAAGAAGGGAGGAAGTGTCCAGCTCTGTTCAAAAGAGGTTTTGCTTGCTTAAAAGGTTCTTCAACAGGTATGTAACATGTGTACATTGCTTCTTATGTTATTCTTCCATGACTTTGCATTTTGAGCATTATAGTGTATCTTGAACTCATGAACAAATGTTGTTTTTTATGATACTTGATATGTGATAAATATGTGTTTTCTTATAAGTATGAACATGAACTTGCTTGTTAAATATTGACTATAAGGTGTAAAAGGTTGGATATCATACTGTCAAAACAGTTTTAAAAGTTATTGAATTTACTGTCATGGCTTGGTTTGTTTTGAACTTGATGCTGTTTTGCTTTGACTCACTTTGCTTGAAACTCTCAAATGATCATAAGTATTTACATCCATATTTTGTTTTACATTGATATGAACTTTGGATATGCTAGCTGCTGTTGACAAGTTTACATTCTTTTGTCATCTCATACCATGCTTGACATTTCATGCTTAAGTCTAGAAATAACTTCATGTGTATGTAAATTGTTTTGAACTTTTCATTAAAACTCACATGTCCAAATTCCAACTCATAGGTCACTTTGTGTTTTAGTTTGAGTTTGTTTTCTCAATGTCTAGGAGTCTCATGTATGGTGTATTTGAGGTGTGTGTGAGCTTTCAAACTATTTCAAATTTGACACTTTTTACACTAAACTTCCACCAGTGGAAGTTACTTGTAAAACTGCATGAAAATAAATTTGACACTTTTTACACTAAACTTCCACCAGTGGAAGTTACTTGTAAAACTGCATGAAAATAAATTTGACACTTTTTACACTAAACTTCCACCAGTGGAAGTTACTTGTAAAACTGCATGAAAATAAATTTGACACTTTTTACACTAAACTTCCACCAGTGGAAGTTACTTGTAAAACTGCATGAAAATAAATTTGACACTTTTTACACTAAACTTCCACCGGTGGAAGTTACTTGTAAAACTGCATGAAAATAAATTTGACACTTTTTACACTAAACTTCCACCAGTGGAAGTTACTTGTAAAACTGTATGAAAATAAATTTGACACTTTTTACACTAAACTTCCACCAGTGGAAGTTACTTGTAAAACTGCATGAAAATAAATTTGACACTTTTTACACTAAACTTCCACCAGTGGAGGTTACTTGTAAAACTGCATGAAAATGAATTTGTCACACTTAGTTTTTCATTTGTTTTCTATTTTCGTTTTAAAATTCTGTTTTGGTTGCTGTTACAAATTAATTCAAATAAAATAGTTCCAATATCCTAAAAATTCCCCAAAAATATTTTTCATGAACTTTGAGATGTCCAACTTTTTCTCTCCTTTCTATTTTCGACATTTATTCATCTTTGTTTATTTTTCATCATTTTGGTCGATGACGAGACCTCCGTAAACCGTTATTAAGTCAAAACTGTTGATAAATAACGTTGGATCTGAGACCATTTCTTTTCAACGCTTTTCCTCCTAAAACCTCGGTCCCGTACCGAGTCCATTTTCAAACCATCTTTCAATAAATTAATATTCTCTTCGTATTGAATCAAAAAGAACGGATTGGGTGTAGACCTCTTTTTCTCCGAGTGTTGGGATGCCCACTGTAGTGAGGGTGGTCTCGACACTCGTCTTTCAATACGAAGACGCGCCTTCTTCAACCACTTCTCCTTTCACAACTTCCTCCCGCAACCCTTGTCACCTAAAAAACCTCGGTCTCGTACCGAGTGTATTTTTCAAACTCTTTTTACAAAACTTGAATGGTCGTGGAGTGGTTAGGCGTAGGCCTTCTCCTATCCCGAGTGCTGACGTTTACCGTAGGGTTCTCTGTCGCAAAGCACTTACCATTCATAACCAAAAAAACTTTAATAAGAGAACGAAGTTCTCTTTACATTGAATTAAAGAGAGAGGATTGGGTGTAGACCTCTTCTTCTTCGAGTGTTGGGATGCCCACTGTAGTGAGGGTGTTTTCGACGCTCGTCTTTCAATACAGAGACGCCTCGTTCGCCGCACCTTTTTTATAACAAAAACTTTGAGATAACGAATTAGGTACTACCCGTAGGGGTTACTATCCGAGGACATGTCTCGCCCCCTTAAAAACAATCCAATCAATCAAACGTGACTTCTTGCCTCGCATGGCGAAAACCTAGTCAATCTTTCAAAAAGGATATGTTACGTCCGTTCTACCGCAAACAGGTAACGCCTAAGTCTCCAACGAGCGAGCAGCAAAACACCTAACTGCTAGAATGCGCACGATAACATTATCCACAAAAATATCGGTTACCCATAGTTGGCCGAACTACGGCTGCTCTGATTCTTTACTTCGTTCAAGTAAAGATACGTAGGCACAAGGGCCACAATCCTTGCCGAGCACAATCCCCTCTATACCTGTAGTTTCCCGAACTACGTCGACTCTGACTTTCTCATATCTGTTGAGAATACGTAGGCCTAGGACCGCGAAGTCCTACCGAGTCTGTTCTCTCTTTTCTTCCTCGTTACCTCCATTTCCCTTGTTTCTAAACCCTTCTCTCTATCTTTTAGAACACTCTTTATAGCATAATATTTAAGCAAGTAAATTCACACATCGACAAACAAAAGGTTCCCATCGAGTACGATGGATGCGAGGGGTGCTAATACCTTCCTTTCGCATGACCGGCTTCCGAACCCGTTCTTGGTTGCGAGACCATCTTATCCGTTCGTTTCTTAAGGTTTTCTCGATATTTTCCTTTCCCCTCATGGGATAAATAAAGTTTGGTGGCGACTCTTCTGTCCTTTCTTTTTTCGCCTCCTCGTCGTTGCGCGATGCATTTTTTCGAGTAGCGACAGCTGGCGACTCTGCTGGGGATGTCATCTAGCAAGCAAAGCCTATTTTGTTTGTCACATTTGTGCTTTATTTGCTTTTGATTTTTTTTGTGTTTCTTTCTAACCTGTTGGGTTTATTTGGTTTGGTTTGTGAGGATAAAGCTTTTTACCCGAGCTTTCGAGCATACACACTAAGTTAGGAGGTGGATTCTTTCTAATTTGCGAGACTTAGGACTCGTTGAGTTAGATCGAATTCCACCGCTCATATGAGACCCCATTGGAATAATTATGTCTTACGTATAGTCGTAGTGGCGTTCTTATTTCCAGCTTGGGAGTCCGCGATTCTGAGGACCTTTTGTAGAACCTTATTCCGAAGGTTGCTAAAGCATAACTCTGTGTTCATCCTTTTGAAAGGATTACCGTCTTACGAGTAGTCTTTATGATGGGAAACTTTTGAGGGTTAGTGCATGGGACTTTGTTTGAAAAGCCTTTGGAATACCCTCTTAAACCAATAGATTGCTCACCCGATGGGAAAGATATCTCGTTGTGCTGTCTTGCAGGAAACTTTGACCTTCATCCTACTCATTTGTCAGTACGAACAATTACAGTGGGATCCTTGTACTAGTGTTGTATGGTTTCAAGGCGAAGCGCTGGTCCATCTCAGTCAACAACACAACAACTTTTGATCCCCTGTTGCATTTGCATATTCATTTGCATTTCTTTACATGTCTTGCATATTGCATCATTCTTCATTTGCATAGAGGTGTTCTATTTCTGTGGACATTATTGCTTCATGTGGCTCTCCACTCGGTTTGTTACAGGATTCAATTGAAGATCAAGCCATTCACCAGTATTCCACCAAAAGAAATCAACAGAGACGATTATGGAACAAATTCGAGAAGAGTTGAGGGGAGTCCGAAGCCAAATGGGACAATTCATGACGGACATGCAAGCTTTGTTTCAGGATCAGAAAGTGCTTAGAGAGGAAGTCCATCAGTTGAAGACTCAGATGGGCCTGATAACAGAAGTCATGAGAAATGTGTTGAGAAAGGAAGGCGATCATGTGCCCGAAGCTGCAGCAGAGATGGCCATTCCACCTTTACATGTGGAACCTCTCCCAAGGCGTGAAGTGCCTCAAAGATATTTTACACAACCTGAGGTTCCAGTATTTCCTCGTCTTCCTGTTTCCCGAGACAATCCTAGGATTATGAGGTATGCTCAAAGGACGAAGCAGTCCGACAGAATCTTCAACCAGATCCCTATGACTTATGCTCAGTTGTTGCAACTCTTGCTTCAACTTCGATTGGTTAAACTCCGGACTATGTCTCCACTTGTCGGTAAGCCACCACAAGGCTATGATGAAAGAGCCCATTGTGATTTCCATTCTGGGGCACCAGGGCATAGTATCGAGAACTGCAAAGCCTTTAAGCACAAGGTTCAGGATTCAATCGATTCAAGAGCATTTGAGTTCATGTCGAGCAATGGTCTTATTCCGGAAGATGTGGATGTTCCTATTCTCTCCCCTGAAGTCGCATCAGGTCAGGAGCCTGTCTTGCAATCTGTGACCTTAGAGTCTTCCTGCCCGCAGCTATTGCCCGTTCCTAGGCCAAGCCTGAGGATGAAAGTTCCTGAACAAAGGGAGTCTCTGATACCTCAAATTCGATCTCCATATGTTTTAACTGTTCATAGTTAACATTCATACTGTCATCAGCCGCGTCAGCACGCCCGACGAAGACCAAGGAAGCCAAAGAGGAAGTTCACCCAGTTGTCGTTGTCGTACAGTCAGATATTGCCAGACTTGATCACATATGGATTGATAGTGCCGAAAAATATTGGTCCAGAGATTCATCCACATACGCCAGGTTCTGATGTCGACGCCCGCTGTGATTACCATGTTGGGGCGCAGGGGCATTCAACCGAAGACTGTAAGGTGCTAAGAAGCAAGATTCAAACTCTGCTTGACTCCAACATGTTCTCTGTCACACCTCAGGGTATCCAGATCAACGATCCTCCTTCGTACAGTCATGTGGGTTCGGCAGCTAACGTTATGGAAGGATTCACCGAGAGCGGGTGTTCAGAAGATTATCAGGATGAGTCCGACGAGCAATTCTAAAAATGGATGGTTCAGCAGCGAATCAAGACTTGAAAGCCCAGTTCCTAGAAGCTGACAATATTTTTTATCATGTCAATTCTTTGCATTTGTAGTTTCTTTTCTGTTTAAATTTGAACTTATTTGCAAATCTTGTTTGTAGAACTCTGTTGTTTTTCAGTTGATAATGATAATGAATTGAATATGTTTGTTTTGATTAAATCCATTCGTGATTCACTCAATGTTTTATTGTTGTCAAACGCTTGTTAAAGCGGAATCCGAGGGAGGATGACGAAATTTAAAGACGCAAACTTCCGAATGTATGCTTTTTGAATTAAAACCATTGCTGACGATGTACAAGCATTGTTTCAAATTCCTAAACACCGGAGATATAAGGAAGATAATCCCTTGTTAACCCCTTTGAGCCTAGTAGTAGGAGTTTCTTTCCGAAAGCGAAAAACCCTCAATCTTAACCTGGGGCAGGGTAGGTGTCAGTTAATTCGACTAAATATCCAAATTGCATAAAGGGGTGTTCCCGTTCAAGGATCAATCACACCTATATAGGTCGTACCTAAAGAACCACAGTGGTTATCCTTCACCAGCTAAGGGGTGAGACAGTCACAACCCCTTCAACAAGTCAGACAAGTCGGTGTCATACGATTTGTTCAAAAAAAAAGAATCAAAAGAAAGAGAAAAAAAAAAAAGAAAGCCCGCTAAGTCGATAACTTGAAAACAAATGGCTTAGGAAAAATTAGGGCATCCCGCTGGACTTCGAAATCAAATGATATACTCAAAAGAGCCTGTCCAGGCAAAAATAGAGAATGAATGATGATGAAAAACAAGTCGTGTGACTCCAGGCACCAAAGACGAAAGCGAGTGACTGTCACTCCACAAACTTGTGGTTTCCCGAACCATCACTCCGGTCATTTAACCTTTGAGAAGTGAGCGCTTGTGTCGAATTAGCTGAACATAGGATTGAAGAATATTAAGGAGAGTGGGTGGGTTAAACAGAACTTTGAGCCTTATATCCTTTCTCTCAAACCATGAACCTGACCAAGTTACAACCTTTAAAAGTCCTAATTGAAGCAGGTTTATTTCGAAAGCATACTTCGGTAAAGATCATGTCGAAACTGACTCCTAAAAGGATTTTTCTTACCCTATGGGTATGGATATTGATATTTATGATAAGTGATTCGTTCACTAAATGCCACAATTTTTTCCAGTGAACAGACTTGGATTTCAAAACTGTCATATGCATGGCGTTAATATTATCTTTTGCAAAACAAATTGTTTTACTCGCGAGAAAGCATTTGACATCAGGAAAGTTTCTACAATGTGAAGTTTGATAGAAATAAGATATAGAGCGCCCGAGTACTCCTTTGAGAAGGGGCAAGTCACATCAGGTAAACATAAGCGGAGTCGGTCATTCCTAGATGCAGTTAATCTGGGGCAATCAGGTCGAGATTCATCAAACCACTCGAAGGCCAGCCGAAGACGCCATTTCCTAAGGTCCGTTAATCTGGGGCAATCAGGTCGAGATTAGGTAAATCTCTCGAAGTCAAAGGCACTTCTCCAATTCAGCCAATCAGGGGGGAAATCACTTCAAAGCTGGGGCAGGCCACCCCAGGAGCACGACAACTATCCTTATCCAGAAAGGAAATTGACTTGAAGCACTTCTTCGGGGTTCGAAGCGTTGAGGCAGTTCACATCTAACCATCAGGGTACCGAAATTTCAAGTTTCCTTTCGAGGAAGGTTTTTACAAAAGTCCCACATGCTGGGGCAAAATCAGAAACAAAGGAGATGTGTTCCTCTCCATATCTTCAGAGCTTATCAGAGTTATAGAAGCAGATTTGGGTTTATTTCCCCAGTAATGGGGCGAGTGCAGTACTGTTATCCCCACAGAGTCTGAACAATTGACTCCTTTCCCATCAGAGTCTAGGTCATTGACTCATTCCTCAAGCGGAAGTCGTATTTGTTAAGTTTACTTCTCATTTTTCCCAAGCAGAGGTAGATGCTGACTCCCTCCTTATCTAATCCACAGCCAAGTTAGCGAAGTTAATTTTCTTCCCCACAGAGTGGAGCTGACTCAGAGATCGTTCATCTCCATCCCCAACAGAGAGAGTGTGGGATAATCTCCCAGTAAATCTTGTTCAATATCCCTAACAGATAGTGGATTCAATCTCCGGCAGAAGAGAGTTATTCCTCAACAATTAGTTGTGTTTCCCCAGTAGGTTTATTCTGGCTAATCATTCATGGTTAATTTCCCCGCCAGAGTGGAGTTGTTGTCTCCAGCCAAGTTGTTTGTTCCCCAAAAGAGTTGTAGGCTGATAGGCCATCCGGGACGTTTACCGCAGCAGAGTTTGATTTGGATCCCCGACGGAGTGGTTTTGTTCTTAACAAAGCAGTTTTACCCAGAAGTTTTTATCGGAGGCCATCCAGGGCTTGTATTCCCCAGCATGAGTTTGTTTGCGCTAGGCGTACCTAGCTCTGACCCAACGGAGTTGGCTCTTTCTCTTTAGCATTTATTTTGCTAAAATGGTTCATTTGCATCTACATACATGCATAACATCTACCCAAACGCGAAGCATTTCCATTTCGTATGGAGCATTTCGTCATATCCAAACATATGCATGTGAAACATAAGCTGAGTCGTTACCCTTTTGTTTCCGGTGAATCTAGCAGATGATTAGTATCTTCGCCCGTGTGTTGGCTAGACCCAGACTCATTTTGTTTCCCCGGCGGAGTTCTTTTGTGGTTATCATCAAGGAACGGTCTTAATGTCGTGAATCTTGTTGCTCGCATATATTTAGAGAAGGTTTGGCGGCGATGTCAAATGATCTGATTCTTCAACGGCGATGTTGAGAAGTTTGTTTTGACGGCGATGTCAAGTGACTTAGTTCTTCAACGGCGATGTTGAGAAGTTTGTTTTGACGGCGATGTCAAGTGATTTAGTTCTTCAATGGCGATGTTGAGAAGCTTGTTTTGACGGTGATGTCAAAAGTGATTTAGTTATTCAACGTCGATGTTGAATATTTGTGTTGACGGCGATGTCAAGCGATTTAGTTTTTCAGCGGCGATGTTGAAAGTTTGTTTTGACGGCGATGTCAAGTAATTTAGTTCTTCAACGGCGATGTTGAGAGTTTCTTTCTGACGGCGATGTTAAATGATTTAGTTTTTCAGCGGTGATGCTGAATATTTGTCTTGGCAGGCGATGTCAAGCGATTTAGTTCTTCGACGGCGATGTTGAGAAGTTTGTTCTGACGGTGATGTCAGATGATTTAGTTTTTCAGCGGCGATGTTGAAAGTTTGTTTTGACGGCGATGTCAAAAATGATTGTATCCTTCAGCGGCGATGTTGAAAGTTTGTTCTGACGGTGATGTCAGATGATTTAGTTTTTCAGCGGCGATGTTGAAAGTTTATTTTGACGGCGATGTCAAAAGTGATTGTATCCTTCAGCGGCGATGTTGAAAGTTTGTTTCTGACGGCGATGTCAAGTAATTTAGTTCTTCAACGGCGATGTTGAGAGTTTCTTTCTGACGGCGATGTTAGATGGTTTGGTTTTTTAGCGGTGATGCTGAATATTTGTCTTGGCAGGCGATGTCAAGCGATTTAGTTCTTCGACAGCGATGTTGAGAAGTTTGTTCTGACAGCGATGTCAGATGATTTAGTTTTTCAGCGGCGATGTTGAAAGTTTGTTTTGACGGCGATGTCAAAAGTAATTGTACTCTTCAGCGGTGATGTTGAAAGTTTGTTTTGACGGCGATGTCAAAAGTAATTATATCTTTGAATTTAATGGTTGTTCGTATTTAACGGAAAAATTGACGGCGAGGTCAGATCATTCTGAGGATTGACGGCGAAGTCAGAAGACGATTTTGAAAAAAAAAATTTTGACGGCGAAGTGAAAAAAATATTGTAAATTTGACGGTGAGGTCAGAAGATTATTTTGAAGAGCTGACGGCGAAGTCAGGGGCTTTACCAAAGTTCTGTGGAAAAAATTGACGGCGAAGTCAGAAAATATTGAGGACCGACGATAAAGTCAGTTGATTTATAATTTTGACGCTGAGAGCTGACGGCGAGGTCAGACGTTCTACTTAATATGGGTGCCTGGCGGCGATGTCAGAAGTTCGTTTCGCGGTTGTCAAATTTCCGGGTCCTTGGGTATTCAACTGTCTTTTACCTTGATTGTATGAAAGTCTCTCACCTTTCATCCCTTCAGGCCCAAGCCGTTTGAATAGGGGCAACTGTTGTACCCCAAAATTTGACCAACCTCTTTGGCTTATGTTTCATTTCAATGCATCAGCATATTACATAAAACATTACATTGCATAACATTTTTTTGCATTTACAGAGGATAAAGAAATGTGTGTCTAAACAAAAAGAACTTGCCAAGGATTTGTGGACCTAATCAAGAGTTTGTGTTCAAGTCATCAGATACAAGTCAGGGTCTTTGGAGATAGGCAGACAAGCATATGTGGTTCCCAAGGATATATATAAAAAAATCCAACTGAAAAAAGTAATAAAGAAATAAAATGCACAAGGTGAGGTTTGAACCTACCACCATTGGTTTGCAAGCATATTGCCTTACCAGCTCATCCACTCATGCTTATGTGAATAACAAAAGAAGGAGAAATATATGTTTAAAATTGGGAAAAGCGCTGGAAAATAAAAGGTTGGGTTTTGTCTCCACCAGGAATCGAACCAGGGACACTACACTTGCTGCGCGCTTGCTTTAACCACTGGGGTGGCGATACATCCATTGATTATCCCACCCCAAAATTCATAAGTACCCTATTTTATTTCATGGCTGGGCAAATTTTGAACTCAAAAATGGCCATACGTGAAGGAGGAGAAGTTGAGCAAAACTCAACCATTTTCAGTGAAACAAAAGCCAATCCTATTTGATTTTTTGCAAGGATTAATGTGGTATGTTTAGTTTTCATGATTTAGGTGTGTGTTTTGAGATGCAAGTGAAATTGCAAGTTGGAGCAAATTTGGTTTTTCATAAAACTTGTACCAAACCTTGCCTTATCAGGACCAGCATGTGGGGTACTTGCTTGTTTGGTTTTTGAAATCAGTTACCAGACAAGGCAATGGAGGCAGCCACTACTCTGACCTATTGCAGCCCTAGACAAAACCACTCTCCACTCCAACCAAAAGCAAGCAAGACAAATTCAGTAGCTAGAGGGTTTTTGAAACTGAAGTATAAAAGTTAAAGGAAGGGAAACCCTAGCAGCCGGCCACCACTTTGCAAAAATCAGAAAGAGAGTTTTTGAGTTTTCTTTGAGGGTTTTTTTCTCCAAAACTGAGTGTTGCTTCAAGAAGGGAGGAAGTGTCCAGCTCTGTTCAAAAGAGGTTTTGCTTGCTTAAAAGGTTCTTCAACAGGTATGTAACATGTGTACATTGCTTCTTATGTTATTCTTCCATGACTTTGCATTTTGAGCATTATAGTGTATCTTGAACTCATGAACAAATGTTGTTTTTTATGATACTTGATATGTGATAAATATGTGTTTTCTTATAAGTATGAACATGAACTTGCTTGTTAAATATTGACTATAAGGTGTAAAAGGTTGGATATCATACTGTCAAAACAGTTTTGAAAGTTATTGAATTTACTGTCATGGCTTGGTTTGTTTTGAACTTGATGCTGTTTTGCTTTGACTCACTTTGCTTGAAACTCTCAAATGATCATAAGTATTTACATCCATATTTTGTTTTACATTGATATGAACTTTGGATATGCTAGCTGGTGTTGACAAGTTTACATTCTTTTGTCATCTCATACCATGCTTGACATTTCATGCTTAAGTCTAGAAATAACTTCATGTGTATGTAAACTGTTATTAACTTTTCATTAAAACTCACATGTCCAAATTCCAACTCATAGGTCACTTTGTGTTTTAGTTTGAGTTTGTTTTCTCAATGTCTAGGAGTCTCATGTATGGTGTATTTGAGGTGTGTGTGAGCTTTCAAACTATTTCAAATTTGACACTTTTTACACTAAACTTCCACCAGTGGAAGTTACTTGTAAAACTGCATGAAAATAAATTTGACACTTTTTACACTAAACTTCCACCAGTGGAAGTTACTTGTAAAACTGCATGAAAATAAATTTGACACTTTTTACACTAAACTTCCACCAGTGGAAGTTACTTGTAAAACTACATGAAAATAAATTTGACACTTTTTACACTAAACTTCCACCAGTGGAAATTACTTGTAAAACTGCATGAAAATAAATTTGACACTTTTTACACTAAACTTCCACTAGTGGAAGTTACTTGTAAAACTGCATGAAAATAAATTTGACACTTTTTACACTAAACTTCCACCAGTGGAAGTTACTTGTAAAACTGTATGAAAATAAATTTGACACTTTTTACACTAAACTTCCACCAGTGGAAGTTACTTGTAAAACTGCATGAAAATAAATTTGACACTTTTTACACTAAACTTCCACCAGTGGAGGTTACTTGTAAAACTGCATGAAAATGAATTTGTCACACTTAGTTTTTCATTTGTTTTCTATTTTCGTTTTAAAATTCTGTTTTGGTTGCTGTTACAAATTAATTCAAATAAAATAGTTCCAATATCCTAAAAATTCCCCAAAAATATTTTTCATGAACTTTGAGATGTCCAACTTTTTCTCTCCTTTCTATTTTCGACATTTATTCATCTTTGTTTATTTTTCATCATTTTGGTCGATGACGAGACCTCCGTAAACCGTTATTAAGTCAAAACTGTTGATAAATAACGTTGGATCTGAGACCATTTCTTTTCAACGCTTTTCCTCCTAAAACCTCGGTCCCGTACCGAGTCCATTTTCAAACCATCTTTCAATAAATTAATATTCTCTTCGTATTGAATCAAAAAGAGCGGATTGGGTGTAGACCTCTTTTTCTCCGAGTGTTGGGATGCCCACTGTAGTGAGGGTGGTCTCGACACTCGTCTTTCAATACGAAGACGCGCCTTCTTCCACCACTTCTCCTTTCACAACTTCCTCCCGCAACCCTTGTCACCTAAAAAA
The DNA here is from genome assembly GCA_963859935.3 of Lathyrus sativus. NCBI lineage: Eukaryota > Viridiplantae > Streptophyta > Magnoliopsida > Fabales > Fabaceae > Lathyrus > Lathyrus sativus. The sequence continues at coordinate 602,705,939 of OZ012737.1, read as the reverse complement.
CCTCGGTCTCGTACCGAGTGTATTTTTCAAACTCTTTTTACAAAACTTGAATGGTCGTGGAGTGGTTAGGCGTAGGCCTTCTCCTATCCCGAGTGCTGACGTTTACCGTAGGGTTCTCTGTCGCAAAGCACTTACCATTCATAACCAAAAACACTTTAATAAGAGAACGAAGTTCTCTTTACATTGAATTAAAGAGAGAGGATTGGGTGTAGACCTCTTCTTCTTCGAGTGTTGGGATGCCCACTATAGTGAGGGTGTTTTCGACGCTCGTCTTTCAATACAAAGACGCCTCGTTCACCGCACCTTTTTTATAACAAAAACTTTGAGATAACGAATTAGGTACTACCCGTAGGGGTTACTATCCGAGGACATGTCTCGCCCCCTTAAAAACAATCCAATCAATCAAACGTGACTTCTTGCCTCGCATGGCGAAAACCTAATCAATCTTTCAAAAAGGATATGTTACGTCCGTTCTACCGCAAACAGGTAACGCCTAAGTCTCCAACGAGCGAGCAGCAAAACACTTAACTGCTAGAATGCGCACGATAACATTATCCACAAAAATACCGGTTACCCGTAGTTGGCCGAACTACGGCTGCTCTGATTCTTTACTTCGTTCAAGTAAAGATACGTAGGCACAAGGGCCACAATCCTTGCCGAGCACAATCCCCCCTATACCCGTAGTTTCCCGAACTACGTCGACTCTGACTTTCTCATATCTGTTGAGAATACGTAGGCCTAGGACCGCGAAGTCCTACCGAGTCTGTTCTCTCTCTTTTCTTCCTCGTTACCTCCATTTCCCTTGTTTCTAAACCCTTCTCTCTATCTTTTAGAACACTCTTTATAGCATAATATTTAAGCAAGTAAATTCACACATCGACAAACAAAAGGTTCCCATCGAGTACGATGGATGCGAGGGGTGCTAATACCTTCCCTTCGCATAACCGGCTTCCGAACCCGTTCTTGGTTGCGAGACCATCTTATCCGTTTGTTTCTTAAGGTTTTCTCGATATTTTCCTTTCCCCTCATGGGATAAATAAAGTTCGGTGGCGACTCTTCTGTCCTTTCTTTTTTCGCCTCCCCGTCGTTGCGCGATGCATTTTTTCGAGTAGCGACATATTACATGTATCATCAAAAGGTTCTTGGACAAAGGCAATTAACACGGTGTGTCATCTTATCAATAGGTAACCATAGGCTTCATTGTGAGGGAGAGTTATAGAGAATTTATGGACATGTAGTCCTATTAATCTGAATAATTTAAGGTTTTTTTAGTGTCCTACTCATATGCATATATCTAGTGGAGATTGATTCAAACTTGGTCCAAAGTCGAAGAAGTGTGTCTTCGTTGGTTACACAAAAGGTGTGAAGGGATTCGAGTTATGGGCTATGGTTAAAAAGAAGGTGGTAATCATCAAAGATGTTATGTTTTATAAGTAGTTAATGTTGAAGTTGTTAGTTGTAACAGATGTATAAACATTTGAAGAAGAAACATCCAACAAATAAGTGATTCAAGTGGATGTTAATCTGCCACCAATGAACAATATATATGCAGATAGTTCTAGAGCAACGGAAGAAAGTAGTCTCTGATTCTGAAACTGACAACAAACCTGAAGTTTCAGGTGAGTACAGAATTATTTTCTTATACGTGATAGAGGGCATCGTTCAACCAAGTCACCATAAAGATATGGGTATGAAGACATGACATCTTATGCACTTCTTACTTGTCATGGAGACCCTTATACTTTTCGAGAAGCAATAGCTATCTAAGAGAAAGACAATGGGATATGTGCAATGGTGGATGAGATGGAGCCCTTGAAGAAAAAACAGACATGGGGGCTTATTAAGCTTCCTAAAGGAATAAGGGACATTGGTTGTAAGTGGGTGTTCAAGAGAAAATCAACGGTAACATAAAAAGAATGGGAAAATATCTATGCTCATCTTGTAGCAAATGGATACTCACAACATAAGAGGATTGATTATGATGATATTCTCTCCACTCGTTAGACATACTTCTATTAGGGCAGTATTAGTCTTGGTAGCCATTTGAGACATGCATTTGGAGTAGATGTATGTGAATATTGCATTTCTTCACGATAATATAGATGATAAAATTTACATTGAGCATCAAGATGGATTCAGTGTCACTAGACATGGCAGGGTAGTTTGTAAATTGAAGATGTCTTTGTACGGTTTAAAGTAGTCTCCAAGAAAATGGTACAAGCGCTTTGATCATACATATTTAAGATTGGCTACATAAGATGTGAATATGATTGATGTATTTATGTTAGGAGCATTGATTATGGCTTTTTTATTTTCCTATTGTTGTATGTTGATATATGTTGATTGTTGTAGATTGTTGTTAATCATTTATATGATGTAAATGAACTGAAAATCATGTTGGGAAATGAGTTTGACATGAAAGACTTAGATGTTGCTAAGAATTTTCTTGGTAACGAAATTCATAGGGATAAGAGTGCTAGAAAATTATGACTTTCACAGAAAAGCTATGTTGAAAATGTTATATACAAGTTTGAAATGAGTAATTCGAAGGCTATGAATTCTCCATTAGCAAATCACTTTAAGCTCTCATTAGATCAATGTTCAAACACAGATGCAAAAGTTGAGTATATGTCAAAGGTTTCTTATGCTACTATTGTTGGTTGTTTAATGTATGCACTAAACCATATTTGACACAAGCTGTAAGTCAAGTTTGTAAGTTTATGTCCAAACCAAGAAAGCGACATTGAGAAGAAATCAAGTGGATTTTCAATTACTTGAAAGGTATTATGAGTTATGGAATATATTGATTCTTTAGTTGTAGAATATATTGATTCAGACTATACTAGTGATATAGATGATAGAAGGTCTATAACAGGGTATGTTTTTACTTTAACAAGGAGGGCCTATTTGTTGGAAATTATCGGTTCAATCCATAGTGGTCATGTCGACAACTAAAGCAGAATACACTGTGGCAAGTGAAGCTACCAAATAAGTCTCATGGATTTCAGGATTGGTAAGAGAATTGGATGTTGAGAAAGGTGGAGTTTGGTTGTACTGTGATAGTCGGAGTGTCATTTATTTGACAAACAACCATGTGTATCATGCCAAGACCAAACATATTGATGTAAGGTTTCACAATATTAGAGAGTGTAGTTGATGTGTTGACCAAATTAGTCATTAATGATAAATTTAGGCATTGCTTAGAATACCTCCCCAATTGTCAAGATGAATCGTCATACAAAAAATCATTCATATTAATTTGATATTCGTCAAAGTGAAGATTGTTGAGTATGGCTTACATAGTTGAGATTATTATGGATTGTTGAGTATAACTAGTATTGTTAAGATAATTTATAGATAAATATAACTTGGTAACTAGAGATTAAAGCTCAAAAGATATACTTCTTCCAAAGTGTTTCATTAAGATTTGGCATATTTCTTTAACATAGTATTCTTCTTTTATCATAGTGTTGTAACTTGTAACAATACACTGCAGACAAATTAGCAAACAATAGTTGCTACTTGAAAATTCTGGCAAGCACACGATGGATGTTATTGCCTAAGTTATAACATCCACTGTGACATTGACTACTGCACTAACTAATTAGACTGTAAATGAAAGCAGTAAATAACACATCAATTATTCACCCAGTTCAGTGTCAACAACACTTACATCTAGGGGCTACCAAGCCAGGGAGGAAATTCATTATTAGTAGAATCAATTCAGAGTTAAACCTCCAGTTTATACTCCTCACTTAATCCCTACCAAATGACACTTCAACCTAGAGACACTCTAGACATGAGTATACCCACTCACTCCCCCTCAATCACACAACAGTGATATCAAATAATTGCAGAAAGTTGTATGAAGAGACACTTCATACACACCTTGATCTTGCTTCACAGCTTTGATCAAGGAACTCACACACTCTTGCTTCACAGCTTTGAGTGAAACACATCCTAGAATCTACCTAACCAATACAATCATCTACAAGAAAATTGCTTGGATTACAAGTATTCCTAAGCAGAATTCACACGTGAAGACTAACCTTCTTCACTTACTAGGACTCTCTACTATTTACTCTCTATTTTTCTGTCAAGAGCTGCTGTTCAGAATTGCTCCTTCTGATATTTATAGCAGTTGTCTAGTCCTTTGGGCCTTGGTGCATAGCTTAGGCTTTATCCATAGGAAAACCTATCTTTAATATATTGCACGCTTGCCACTTCATTCAGGTACATTTTAGTTCCTAGAGCTTCTAAAATGTTTCCTGATCTCCAGCTTGAGCTCCTCCAAAGTTTCCTGCATTCTAGCCTGAGATTCCTCAACCTAAATAACAGAAAACTTAAACTTGTGCTTGATGTCATACGACCCATGTCCTAACATTCAGTATGACATCCAGCTTAACTTATAGTTAGTTGAGTTAATTTACCCTGCACAACCCACATTATGAATGTAGAAACATCAGACAAGATATTCATACATACACTAATGTTATACCACAAAATGTAGCCAATCAAGAGCACTTACAAACTCCCCCTTTGGTAAATTTTTGGCTAAAACACTCTGTTATAATACCAGAGATTTACACAGCAGAAGACTTTAACATATGTCCTGTCATGCAGGAAAGTTACTAGTTACTCAAGCTCTCAGAGTCCTCTCAGTTAGCTCTCAGCCCTGTTAAAGCTCACCTTGTTAACCATCTGATAGTTCTCACTTCAGATGTCACTCTTTGCTGAGTGAGTAACACACAAAGTTACTCCCCTTCAACTGATGCAGCTCACCAGTTGAACACTTCATCTGCACACCCTGCAGTCACACATATTCACATCCAGCTTGTGGATGTTCAGACATTCAGAATGACATTTTGAAGTCACGCACAAGGTTAGCTCCTAGCTATTCCAGCACAGAGCTCCTAGTTCTAACATGCATGCATTCCTATCCAAGCTAGAAACACACATATCATCACATCAGTAACAACCCAAGTGGCTGTTATCACATACAGCACATCAGCAGCAGCACCTGTGTTTACACCTGCTCATATGTACAATGGTACATATGCTCATGCACAATCATAGCTCATAGCAAGTCTTCAACTTGTTCTTCCCCTGTTGTACCTGTTGTTTTTCTATCACATTCTCTCCCCCTTTTAGCCATAAATTAAGATCCAACTAATAATTAGCATAGATCATAAATTATACCAATACATATGTTTGGGGAATTACAAAAAAAACTTGCTCTTGAAGAGCATCACAAGCAGAATTCAAATTGTCAAAATACAAGGAAAAGTTCAGCAAAGACTCATCAGCAGCCCACTTCAACACCTCAGCAGTGGTCTGAGGCACTCAGTAGGCTATCATCACATCAGGCTTCCTCCTCTTCACTGGAGCTGGAACTACTGTTATTGTCATTGGATGGAGCATTCTGACTCCTGTCATCAACCTCTTCTTCAGAACTTGAGTGTTATTCCTCAGCATTCTTGTTACTGTCTTCTTCAGTACCTGAGTCTTTTGTCTGTTCATCATCCTCTTCTGCCCCAACACTCTCCTTATCCTCATGAGTGAACTCATAGTCTTCATTGAGCTCAAGTGATCTGATCAGTGCTTTAAGATTATTCTTTCTTGCATCAAGCTCCTTGCAAGTCTCATTTAGCATGTGGATCACCTCAGCTTTCTTTGAGTTAGGCTTTCCCTTGGATGTCTCAGCTGAAGTCATAACAATGTCAAGAACATGAGTTCCTTGAAACAACTTGTAATTGAAGAACAAGGGGTTTTCTCTCTTGCAGGTTGTTTCACCTTCCTTGATGATGTTAGGATGTTGTTCACAAATGATCCTGCAGATGAATGAGGGAAAGGAAATAGGGCCCTTGACATTGTAGCTCCCAGCTTGTTTCATGGTATGATCATGAATGTATGTCCCATAGTTGAGGTTAGCCCTTGTTCCTACAGCATACATGAATCTTCCCAGAATAGTTGCTACAGTTGTCTTGTGATTGGTAGGTACCCAATTTGCAGCACCAATCTTGTGTAGCATTGCATATTTCACACTCAATTGGCTTGCAACCAGTTTCCCTTTGGATGGCCAGCTCTTGACTTGTTTTGCAGTTATTTCTTTAAAAACTTGGTGGTCTGATACAATTAGTTCATCTTGTCCTGCATTCGGTCTCCCCAAATAGCTGTTGATGCTAGTTTGTGAGAATTTGATGCATTTCCCTCTCACAAACACTGTCTCATACTCACTTGATTTCTGATCAGCACATTTTTCTGACAGGTTAACTATGAATTCTTTGACAAGAATCTCATAGCATGGTGGGAATTGAGTAAGTGTTCTTGTCAAGTCTGCATCCTGTATTAGTTCCATGATCTGTTTGTTGTCAAGAACATTTTGGGCTAGTTCTCTTTCTAGTGCTAGTCTCTTTTGGAGTACATACTTCCATCTGTTGACACTAGAAGGATAGTGGAAAGAGATGTTGTCAATGGCCACTTCAGGAACACTAGCAGTGATAACGCGAAATCGTATATATATATTGACGTATAATTCAACTAATATTTGACTGATTTCAATCCGATTTCGGGTTTTTCCATGTTATTTGTCTGATATTTTGCAAGTATTTGAAGATCATGTCCAAACAAAGCAATATGAAGAAAAGAAGCAATTACAGATGAAATATGGACGAAAACCAGATGAAAACAACATGAAAAACAGCAGATGCGCATTTTGCTGCTGTGACGACCGTCACACATCCATGACGACCGTCACACAGGTGACGACCGTCACACACCATGACGACCGTCATGCAGGCAAAAACGCAGAACCTCATTTAACGTGCAAAAATCAGTTCCAAGTCCCAAAATGATGGACCACTACTTCCTATTTTCTCTGACTCCAAGTCCACCTTCTGAAAATTATAACCGTTAGCATTTCACCTCTATAAAAGGGGAAGGAAGGGAGCTGAGAAAGAGAGCCGCATTCAGATAACGAAGTGCTGCCCAAATTATTTTCCAGAGCAAATTTAGTTTAAGTCTTGCTTTTGTTTTCCTTTCCTTTTTCCTGTATTCCATTTCTGCAATATTCATTTGTGCGCTCTATTGGCTTGAAGACAGAATCCTGCCGACATCGTTGGGATTTGGCCAAAAGCTAATTGGATACGTTACAGGTTTTTATTATTTCGTTAATTGTAACTTTAATTCCCAGCAGTATGAATGTTCTAAATTTCTGCTTTTATTTACACTGTACTTATTCCAAATTCATGTCTAGCTAAACCAGAGTAATCGTATGTAATAATAATTCAGACGGGATTTAATAATAACCGGTTAAAACCTTTCTTTTTCAAAAGTTGTTTATGGCCTAAGTGTTTAAACTTATTTCCTGAATAAACGTTTGTCGCGACAGCGAGAACTTATTTAAAAGTAATTTTGCCACGACAGTGAGAAATTAATTAAGGTACGAACCAACAAGCGACAGCTGCGGCTAGGACCAGATAGTAAACACTAGGCATTTGGTTTAATAACAGCGAAAGCACTTTAAAATAGATTAGAACTTAGAGATTTCCAAAAAGCGATTTTAACCCCGAACAGGATAGCGACAGCATACGTTCCGCCTTAAAGTTGCGACTAGCGTCAACAACCATCGTGAGACGAAGGTCTTTAGATCACTATTTTCTTCTTAAATAAATTCTGAAAATATTTTATATACCGGTAACTTGTCAAATCCCCGAAGAACATAATTGTTGCATATCGATTCGCGTAATTATAATATAAGTAACATTTTTAGTTCCCTTTAGTAATAGCAATTATTCCCTTAAACATTATCTACCTAGCTAAACATAGTAACTCCCGTAAACACTAGTTTGATTATGAGTCCCTATGGGATCGATATCTTTTATTACTACGCGATAGACTGTGCACTTGCAGTTAAGTTGTATTAGACATAGAAAGTCGCGATCAAGTTTTTGGCGCCGTTGCCGGGGACCCGTTTAGTCAATAGTGTAACCTTCTGTTATGTCGTATAGACTAGGTTAACTATTTTTATTTTCCCTTTACTAGTTCTGTCGATTGTATGCCTAGTAATCGCCCACAAGGCGATATCTTAAAACCTTCAGTCGCAGAACTAGAGCGCTTCTTACATTTAAGAAGTCGCATCATTGAGTACCAACAAAAACATAACATTCCCGATCCTCTCACTCACATTCCCAAATCTGAAGAAGAACCAAAGATGGCTGAAGGACCTCAAAACAAACCGCTGAAGGCATACGCTACACCCTCTCAGATGGAGCCTAGAAGTAGCATAGCTGCCCCAGCTATTACTCGAAACGATTTTGAGCTTAAACCGTCATTGCTGTCAGCTGTACAACAAAATCAATTCTCAGGAAATGCAACTGAGGATCCAAATGAACACTTAACGAAGTTTGTACAATACGCAGACACAGTGAAAGCAAATGGAGTAACTCCAGACGCAATAAGACTTCGTCTTTTCCCTTTCTCTCTTAGAGATAGAGCGTGGACATGGTTACAATCCTTACCATCCAACTCCGTTACGACATGGGAACAGTTGAAGAACGTTTTCTTAGCGAGATATTTTCCGCCAAGCAAAACTGCTATGCTTAGAGCTCAAATCAACGGATTACGACAGAAAGATACTGAATCTCTCTACGAAGCATGGGAACGATTCAAAGATATGATGAGAACATGTCCTCACCACAGTCTAGAAGACTGGGTGACGATCCATACTTTCTATAATGGGCTTTTATACAACACCAGATTAACGGTAGACGCCGCCGCGGGCGGTGCACTTATGGATAAGCCATACGACGAAGCCTATCAACTAATCGAAAACATGTCTCAGAACCACTGCCAATGGGGAGGTGAACGCATTCCAGCAGAGAAACCCGCAGCGAAAGGTGGGATGTACGAGATCAGCAGCCTTGAAAAGTTCAACGCTAAAGTAGATGCTCTAGCACAGAAGATCGACAGTCTGACCGTTAACCCCACTGCAATCGTCGCTGTCGTAACTCCAAATTGCGAGTTATGCGGAATCGCCACTCATAATGCGCCCGAGTGCCCATTGTTAGTCGGAATCCCACCAGACCAAGTAAATTACGCTCAAGGAAATCCTTACGCAAATACTTACAACCCAGGTTGGCGAAACCATCCAAACTTTTCTTACAAAAGCGATAATGCATTGCAGATGTCTGCTGCTCCACCAGGATATCAGAAACCAGCTGCTGCCCAGACTGCTCCTAGGAAATCAAACCTCGAGTTGATGATGGAAAAATTCATAGCTACTCAAGCTCAAACAAACAAAGAATTCCTAAATCAAAACATACACACTAGCGAGCAAATTAAACAGCTGACCGAAAAAGTAGACGCTTTAGCCACCCACAATAAAATGCTAGAAACACAGATATCACAAGTGGCTCAACAACAAGCCTCTGCTGCTGCACCCGCTGGCACATTTCCTGGACAACCCGAACAAAACCCAAAAGGTCAAGCAAACGCTGTCATATTAAGAAGCGGAAAAGAATTGGACGAACCGATCGATCCGAGAACCGAAAACTCAGTCATGCAACAAAAACCAACTGAACAAGCAGAAAAGGAATCCGAGTTAGAGAAGAAGGAAGACAACGAGAAGGAGGACACCGCAAGTGAAAAAAACTCAAGCACCTCCAGCGCCATATAAACCACCGATTCCTTATCCCCAAAGACTAATAAACTCCAAAACTTCAGGGCAATTTAAGAAATTTGTAGAGCTCCTTAAACAGTTGAATATCACTATTCCTTTTACAGAAGCTATCACTCAAATGCCCTCGTATGCTAAATTTCTCAAAGAAATTTTGTCAAATAAGAGAAAGATCGAGGATAACGAAACAGTTACACTTACTGCAGAGTGTAGCGCTATTATTCAAAACCACATGCCTCCTAAATTAAAAGACCCAGGTAGTTTCTCCATACCCTGCGTCATAGGAAAGTTCGTAATAGACAAAGCTCTATGCGATTTAGGAGCCAGTATCAGTGTTATGCCTTTATCTATATGCAAAAAGCTGAACATGGGAGAACTAAGACCAACCAAAATGTCCGTACAATTGGCTGACCGATCAGTCAAATATCCTGTCGGTATACTGGAAAACGTTCTAGTTCGTATAGGACAATTCTACATCCCAACCGACTTCATAATCATGGACATCAAAGAGGACTCTGTTACCCCAATTATCCTAGGAAGACCGTTCCTAGCTACAGTCGGAGCTATTATAGACGTAAAGAAAGGAAGGCTAACATTCGAAGTAGGAGAAGAAAAGATAGAGTTCATTCTCACCAAGTTCCTACAAGCACCAGCCATAGACGATGCCTGCTATTTAGTAGATATAATTGACGAATGCATAAGAGAGCTTGAAAATGAAGAGACCACGTATTCAGAAATAATAAAGATTCAAATACCCGATATTTCTGAAGACGATGATTGGCGTAAACCGTATAAAGACGACAGTCTAAGCGAAAGCTTAGCACTAACCCCAAACCATATGCCAGGTCCGAAGAACCCATCTTTAGAACTTAAAACACTACCCAAAAACCTTAGATATGAATTCCTAGACGATGAACTAAAAAGACCAGTGATAGTCAACGCCGACTTAGGACAACTAGAAACCGTAAAGCTATTAGAAGTCCTAAAGAAGTACCCCACCACGTTAGGCTATAACATAAGCGATCTAAAAGGTATAAGCCCTTCGATCTGTATGCATCGAATTACAATAGAGGAAGACAGTAAAACCTCTAGAGAGCATCAGAGGAGACTGAACCCCATCCTAAGCACTGTAGTCAGAGACGAAGTAAAGAAATTGCTAGATGCAGGAATCATCTATCCAATCTCCGATAGTGAATGGGTCAGCCCAGTTCATGTTGTACCTAAGAAAGGAGGAGTCACAGTAGTTAAGAACGAAAAAGGTGAATCAATAACAAAAAGAGTCGTGACCGGAAGCAGAATGTGCATTGATTATAGAAAGCTTAACAAAGCCACACAAAAAGATCACTTCCCTTTACCCTTCATAGACCAAATGTTGGAAAGATTAGCCAAACATTCATATTTCTGCTATCTAGATGGTTATTTGGGATTTTTCCAAATTCCCATTCATCCTGATGACCAAGAAAAGACTACATTCACATGTCCTTATGGTACTTTTGCTTACCGCCGAATGTCGTTCGGACTTTGCAATGCTCCAGCAACCTTCCAAAGATGAATGATGGCAATCTTCGCAGATTTCATAGACGACATCATGGAAGTATTTATGGGCGATTTCTCAGTATGTGGACAAAGTTTCGAAGGATGCCTACAAAACTTAGAAATGGTATTAGAATGTTGTGTAAAAGTGAACCTCGTCCTAAATTGGGAAAAATGCCATTTTATGGTCCGACAAGGAATAGTTCTAGGACATGTCATATCAAATAAAGGGATTGAGGTCTGTTGCACCCTAAAATTTGACCAACCGGGTCCCGAATCTGGTCCTATGTTTCGACGCATGACCGCATTCGCATTTGCATATCGCATACAGTACATATTTTCATTTGTTTTGATTTTATCGGGATCACAGCCCTCGTCTCGTGTTTCAGGTGTTTTTAATCAGTTTGGATAGATAGAATCGTGTTTTTGAGGACGTTTCGGTGTCCGTTTATTTTTACCGGTTATCCCGGTGCGCTCTCGTGGTGTTTTTTTTTTGTCGTTCGGTGCTATTTTTGTCCCTTCGGGAATTATTATGATTTTTCTGGATTTTATTGGCTATTATTAGGGTTTAAATAAACTTTTTAATCATTCTAGGATAATATAGAATATTAATAGTTTTTTTTAAAAAAATAGTTTTAATAGATTTAAATCATTCTTTTAATCATTTTTAGAATATATTAGCTATTAAATAGCTTTTAATTGTTTTTAGAATAAAATAGAGGAATATAGTTTTTTTAATAATAGATAATATGTTAGATATAAATAATATAGTTTTTTCATAGAATTTTAATAGAATAGATTTCTTTTCTCTTAATATAGAATATAGATTTTTCATTTTAATAAATGAATAGATTTTTCTTTAATAGATATTATAGAATTAATAGGTTTTTTGAATATTAGATTTAATTAGAGGTTATATTAGGTTAATTGAATAGTTTAGAATTTAATTAGCTTTAGGTTAATCAGAATTTTAATTCATTTAGTTAATTAGTATTTAGTTTTATGTTTTTCGTTTAATCCATGCTTAATTCAGTTTTTGGGTTTTTGAAATCATTTTCGTAGTGGGCCCATATCATAGAAAAGCCCAACTCGTGAGTCCAGTTTCCAGAATTGTCCAGAAAAATCTCAGCCTATAAAGCTTCAGAGCCACGTGTTGAATCCAGAGAGGCCCCACATATCATAACACACACACGCCACCTCACTCACCAATCCCTCTCTCTCTGCCACGCCCTCACACGTGGCGTCCATGCGCCACTCCTTCCCACTACCCTTTGCCACGCGTCTCCACCACAGCCCTCACCGGTTGCATGGCCGGCGGCCATGCAACCACCGCCGTTAACCAGTTCCGACCACCTCTAACCTACTCCGGCCACCGTACCCGTCACCGGAAACCCTAAAATCCCCAGACTCCGATCAACCTTCATCTCCTCCAATCCATCTTCTTCATCCTTGATCTTCCTCAACCGATTCCAGAAAACCAACAATCTTCATCAGCGACCTCTCATCATCACCTTCAATCTTCATCATTGATCATCGTTTTTCCAGAAAGTTTTCCAGAAACTACAAAGAATCATCCACCTTCATCAACTGATGAATGAACCTTCAAGAATTGATAATGATGTTCATCGTTGAGCTTCAAGATCCGCGAAGATCTTCGACGTTCTACGGCGTTTTTTTGTTTCCAGAACATCTCCAGAAGAACATCAACAACTCTTTGAACCTTCATCCACATGTTGTTCATCGTGATTATCATCATCAGATTTCCAGCAACAAGAACATGCAAGAACTTCATCAAGCAACATCACGAACTCGGTCCAGATCCCAAATCAACCTTCAAGAGTTTCTTACGAATCTTCGTCCGTTTCCAGAGATTCCTTCAACAGTGTTCATCGGAAGATCCCTCATCTTCAACTTTCCAGAAGAACATCAACTACAGATCTTCAGTCACAACTTCAAAGCCTTCCGATCTCGCAATTTCCAACTCTGATCTTCGCATGCGGCTTCAGATCAACTATCTGGCTCCAGAAATCTTCAGATACTTTCAATAAGCTTCGAACACGACTTCCATTCGCCATTACTTCAAGATTCTTCTAGAATATTTCCCAGATCGTTAGTGGTGTTTGGGTGAACGAAGTTGGGAAACGAGGGTGAAAGTTTGAGAGAGTGAGATGGAGATAGATTGGAGAGAAGGAGGTCTCGGAGATGGGGAGGATGGAAGAGGACGGCGGCGGTGAGGATGAAGATAGGGATTAGGGTTTTCAGAGAGGAAGTTGAGAGAGTGAGGAGGGAGGTAGGCTGGGGGAGGTCGTGGGCCTTGGGGGCCCAATTGCGTTTTTTTGGAGCCACACACCCTCGTTTTTTTTCTGCTGTGAATGGGCTGGGCCCAATACAACTTCTTACTAACACACCCTCCGTGTTTCAGTGTTGTGCCCCCACCGGTTTTTGCAGCAAACAGCTGGGTTGGGCCCAGTTTTGTTGCTTTTTGTTTCTGCTTAAATACCCCCTGTAACAGATCATACACCCCCTCCCCTTTGTATTTTTTTTCTTCTTTATTTTGTTTAGGAATAAAAAATAATGAAAAAGAAAAGAAAATATATTGAAAAAGAAAAGAAAATATTTGAAAAGAGGAGAAAAGAATTATAGAAAAAAAAAAGAAGAATATGAAGAAATATTTTGAGAAAAATAATAAAGAAAAAATAGAAAATATTGAAAAAATATCAAAAGAAAAGATATTGGAAAAATAGTAAAAGGAAAAGAGAAAAAATGTGTAGAAAAAATATGAAAAATGTATGAAAAATGTTTTGAGGAAAAAGAAAAAAAGAAAAGATATTGAAAAAATAGTAAAAGAAAAAGAGAAAAAAATATATGAAGAATATTTTGAAAAAAAGAAAAGGGAGAAGAAAAATATAGAAAAAAGAGAAAAAATATTAGATGTAATATTTTTTAGAGTGTATTTTTCATAGAGATTATTTTACAATTTTATGGATAGTTTAGAATGTTCACTTGTTAGGGGACTTTTTCATTTGATTTTCCAGGATAGGATAGGATAGTATTTCCTAGGAGTTTATTTTCAGTATCCAATCATTGTAAACCATTTTTCAGAATGTTAATAAAACGAGATTTGAGTTGTGGTCCCGAAAGTAGCCGAACTACAGCTGCTCTGATTTCTCGTACCAGACGAGAATATGTAGGCATAGGATGGGATATCCTAGCGAGCACACTAACAACTGACTTTTTGTTCTCTCGCTGCTGTGCGATCGAGACTTTCTCGCTGACGCCTGATGTTACCCCTTTTTCTCTCTTGCCCGAGTGCATCTGAGACCAGACCGTAGTTTTGCCCATAGGTTCCCGTACCTGTGAAACCAGTTTGATTTCTCACTGCTGTGTGAGAACGCCCTGTTTAGCCGTAGTTAGTCTGAACTACGTAAAGCTCTGATCTTCCATGCAGTGTGGAAGTACGTAGGCACAAGACGCGAGGTCTTGGCGAGCCATTTTCCCCGTAGTCCCGAACTACGTTGACTCTGACTTTCTCTCTTGAGAATACGTAGGCATAGAGTGTGACGCTCTATCGAGTCAATTCCCTTCCGTTTAGATTTAGCAGCCGTAGATAGATTGTTTTGCATCCTTTAGACAACCCAAGCAAGCGTGGATCCCGTCGAGTACGACGGACGTGAGGGGTGCTAATACCTTCCCCTTGCGTAACCGACTCCCGAACCCAGGTTTTGGTTGCGATGACCATACCTTTTCCCGTTTTTTGCGAGGTTTACTTCGAGCGTTTCCTTTCCCTCCGTTGGGATAAATAACGCACGGTGGCGACTCTTCTGTCAGCCGGCGGCGATTTTCGCAGTAGCGACAAGGTCGAAAAAGCTAAAATAGAAATTATAAAAGACCTCCAACCTCCAAAATCCGTACGCGAAATACGGAGTTTTCTAGGACATGCCGATTTCTACCGCAGATTTATAAAATATTTTTCAAAAATCACAAAACCTCTGACCGGCCTGTTGATGAAAGATGTTGAGTTCGTCTTTGACGACGACTGTCAAAAAGCATTCGAAACATTAAAATCAGTCCTTATCACCGCACCAATTATGCAACCACCCGATTGGCGACTACCGTTCGAAATCATGTGCGATGCGAGTGATTATGCTGTAGGCGCAGTTCTAGGACAAAGGAAGGACAAGAAGCTTCATGCCATCTACTATGCCAGTAGAACCTTAGATCCTGCCCAAATGAACTACGCTACAACAGAAAAGGAACTTCTAACAGTTATATTTGCGCTTGACAAATTCCGTTCTTACTTAGTAGGAGCAAAAATTATCATATACACAGACCACGCTGCCATTAGATACCTAATAAGCAAGAAGGATGCCAAACCAAGATTATTGAGATGGATCTTATTATTACAAGAGTTTGACTTAGAAATTAAAGATAAGAAAGGAACCGAGAACGTAGTTGCAGATCACTTATCCCGAATAGAAGGCATTAAAAATGAACCAGTACCGATAAATGACGATTTTCCTTACGAACATCTGATAGCCAAATTAGAAAGTGACATGCCTAACCTAATCTCGGAAGATCCAAAACTCGAAAAAGCCGTAAAAGTCGTCTATGCCCAAGTCATATTACCTTGGTATGCCGACATCGTTAATTACCTAGCTGCAGGCGTGCTTCCACCGGATCTCACTTATCAGCAAAAGAAGAAATTCTTCCACGATCTGAAACACTATTATTAGGACGAACCTTTACTCTTCAAGAGAGGGACCGACAACATATATCGTCGCTGTGTCCCAGAGGAAGAAATAGAAAATATCATTTCCCAATGCCATTCAGCACCATATGGTGGTCATGCCAGTACATCCAAGACGTGCGCTAAGATTCTCCAAGCCGGCCTATTCTGGCCTAACCTCTGGAAAGACGTTCACATCGCTGTGCTAAAATGTGATCGATGCCAACGAACTGGCAACATCTCACGACGCGATGAAATGCCTCAGAAAGGAATCTTAGAGGTAGAAATCTTTGACGTATGGGGAATAGATTTCATGGGACCCTTCCCGTCTTCTTTTGGGAATAACTACATACTCGTTGTTGTAGACTATGTGTCTAAATGGATAGAAGCCATTGCCGCTCCAACAAATGATGCACGAGTAGTAATCAAACTCTTCAAAAACACAATCTTTCATATATTCGGTGTACCCAGACTCGTCATTAGTGACGGCAGATTACACTTCATATCGCGAATCTTTGACAAACTTCTTTCTAAATATGGAGTCCGACACCGAGTAGCTACACCATATCATCCGCAAACTAGCGGACAATTAGAGGTCTCGAACAGGGAAATGAAACAAATATTGGAAAAGACTGTCGCTACCTCAAGGAAAGATTGGTCATCAAAGCTGAATGAAGCTTTATGGGCTTATAGGACCGCTTTTAAGACACCAATAGGTACTACACCCTTCAAATTAGTTTACGGTAAATCCTGCCATCTCCCTGTAGAATTAGAGCATAAAGCCTTCTGGGCCATTAAGACACTCAATTTCAACTACACTGAGGCAGGAGAGAAACGAATCTTGAACTTACACGAATTAGAAGAACTTAGATTGGACGCTTACGAAAATGCTCATATCTACAAAGAACGAACTAAGAAATGGCATGATAAACGTTCAGTCCGGAAACAATTCAGTGTGGGAGACATCGTACTTCTATTTAATTCAAGACTGAAACTTTTCCCAGGTAAACTAAAATCTAGGTGGTCTGGACCTTTTGAAGTGACTAAAGTACTTCAGAGTGGAGCTGTTGAAATTACCGATAAGACGAATGCACCGTTTATCATAAATGGGCAACGTCTAAAACATTATAATAAGAACGAAAACAACCCTCAAGTCAGCAGTATAACATTGCTCGAGCTTCCTGCTCAAACACCCGAATAGCTTGTCACCAAGCTATCGTCAGGCTTTAGACGTTAAAAACAACGCTTAATGGGAGGCAACCCAATTTTCCCGTATTTCCCTCTTTACTGTATTTCATTCTCATTTTTATTTGAAATCTTACTTTGAAATTTTAACAAAATTTTAACCTTAAATGGCTACTATTTTTTATTCTATTTTGTTTCATTATTTTCTCTTTTGTTTAAACTTTGTTTTTATTTCTACCACCTTTTGTTTCTAAAAATTCTGACTTAAAATTTCTGTTTTAAACTTTTCAGGATTTTAAAAGCCTTCAAACCTTCCTCCTGTTTTTCTCCGACTAACCTGCGAGTATGGCCGCGTACGACTTCACAAAGGTCCATTTTCGAGGATTAGCTCAAAAGGCAAGATTTGAAGCATTAACTGAGAGAGACATAGCCTTAACACTGTATTATGATAACTCTACCATGGAGAAGCTAGGAATTACTGATAGCATTCAATTCCTGTTTAATCAATTAGGCTGGGAGAACACCTCCTTGAAAACTCATTTTGCTACCTATAAGGACCTCACCTACGAATTCCTTAGTTCCTTCAGGTACTTACCCAACTATGGTTTTGGATCAAACACAAAGCTGATCACCTTTAGGATGTTTGGAATGGATCAAACCCATAGCCGGATGTCATTAGCTAACCTCCTAGGATTTCCTAGCGGGCCACATGTGTTCATCAGTGCCGAAGATGACGATCTTGATTTTGAACTAAACCAGTTCTGGGATAAAATCACAGGCGACTATCATCCTGACCCAAATGGCATGTATAACGATGAGATTCATAACCCCGCTTTCAGATACTTTCATAAGATCCTAGCTCACACCCTTTTTGGAAAGGAAGAAAACATTACTACGGTATCTAAAGAAGAGTTGTTTATCTTGTTCTGTGCATCTCAGCACCGTCCAGTGAATGTCGTGCCTTTTATGATGAGATCCTTCCTACGCCTCACTCAGGAATCACAATCACCCATTCTAATAGGAGGCCTCGTGACAATGATTGCCCACGAGCTTGACCTTAGATTCCACCTAAATGCAAGCACTAGTTTTGGCACCGTCCGACCCATGAATATCCAGTTTTTCTTTAACAGGCGCATTTTAAGAACCATGGGACCTGGACCTTACGAGTACCTTATCAATGACAAACCTGTCCAGCTATTCACATTGCCAAATCATCATATGACTAGTATCCATAACACGGACAATTGGGTTTATGAATTGGATGAGCCTATGGGACCTCCTTCACCTCAATCCACACCACAAGATTACATGTACGATAGTGATCACATCTCTGAAGCACATGATTACCTGTATTATGAGGATGCTGTATCCGAAGCTGAGGTAGACCCTGAGACCCCTCCACATTACAACACCTATCCTGAGCCCATTCCTGACGAAACCACTGACAAAATGGATATTGTTCTGAACCGATTAGACAACTTCGACGCAGCTCTGACCACTGTAAAAGAAGAAATAACAAGCATACACAGCGAATTAGCAGTTTTCATGGACTTAGTTTGTGACCAGCTCGATTAGTACGCCCGGAAGTTTGACGAATTGAAGGCCCAAAAGGACTGAGATTTTAGCCTTAGTTCAGTTTATTTTTCCTGTTTTCCGTACGTTTTCAATTATTTTGATTTTCGCATTGTTTCATTTCACTTATGTATTACATTAAAAACAATCATTTTAAATTAAATGTTATTTCAATTTTATTCATTATTCCTTTATTCTATTTTTTTATGTTATCATATGCTTCTTGGCTATTTATTACGTTGTGATATCCTGTACAAGCCTTAAAACCATGTTAAAAGCACCCCTGTAGCAAAATTCTGCGTTCTGCAGAATTTGCTGGTGTGACGACCGTCACAGAAGTCTGACGCCCGTCACAGATGTGTGACGACCGTTACGAGTCCAAAACCTGATATCTGCTATAACAGAGGTTACGTTTCTTCCCCCACTCCCATCTTATCAACTTCCCATCACCACACATTCAAACCCCACTTCAAAATTTCGTTTTCCCTCCTTACTACATATAATCCCAACTCCCATTTCATCTTCATAATCCACTTTTGTGACATTTCTCATTCCACAGAAACCACATTCTTCCCCAAATTCAACAGCATCATCCAACCATGGCAAGAAACAATGAAACCCTTGACCTTAGCAATATCAACTTCAGCGAAGGCGACTCCGGCGAGAAACAGAGAGCAAACTACGTCGCCTTCCATCAACGGTCGCTACAACCGACCCATTATCTGCACATACCATCTCTCACGGAGCTCGGCCTCCTTGACGGTGTCACTTGGATGCTCCAGAGAGCCGACATTTGGCATCTGTGCACCAATCCGCAGCCCCCTTACGAACAACTCACCCTTGAGTTCCTCAGTTCGTTCAGTTACTTCACCTCTAGCGGCGACCTTAGCCAACATTCCGACGCCGCTTGCTTCCGTATGTTCGGCACGAACTACCAATTGAATCAAAATCATATTGCCGACATCCTACAGTTCCCTCGCGGCGAAGATGCTCACCGCCACATTACCGAACAATTTCAACATGAAGCCTTTGCGCTTTGGTACCAATTGACCGGAATCAATGTCGACGGCTAGGATTCTCTACATGCAACACACATCCACAACCCAACCATCCGGTATTTCCACCGAGCACTGAGCAATACAATATTCGCAAGGGATAGCAACCACAAGGTGAACTCCAAAAAACTCTTCTTTCTCCGCTGCGTGTTCAATTCCGAGCCCATCAACACCGCTCCGTTCCTCCTGGCCCACATTCAGGCCAATTGCAACCGTGGCTCTAAGCTGTTTTACTTTGGCGGGATTGTTACCTCCATTGCACTAGGCCTGAACCTCGGTAACCAACTCCAGAATCTCCATACAATTCCTTTGGTATTTCTCGACACCGACCATTGCAGAGCTTCTCACCTCATCCGCTCCAGGTCCGATGGCAAATACCATCCGGTCGTGCGTGGCAAAACCATCAGAAGTATCATCATGCCGTCACGTACCCGGATGCACCCACAGGATCGTGCCAACTGGCTTTTTGACCTTAATGCCCCTGCTGCCACCGCTGCCCCAACTCAAACCAACACCCAAGGTTCTGTTAATGAAATGCAAGATGAGTTGGACAGAACTGAGCAACCTGAGGCATCGCAACCACTTCCTTCTGAAGGCACATCCTACCGTCGCCGCCGCCACCGTCCAGCGCCCGACTTCTCTGAAGAAGACCTCCACCGATCCCTCGACCAACAAGCACAGATACTCGCCATGATGCAGCAACAAAATCAGCGAGCAGAGCAATTCGAAGCTTGGCAGAGGACCACGATGCAACAGCTCTAAACTGGCCAGGAAGCCATCATTGAGAACTTGGCAAATCTTACCTTGCAATTCGAAGGACTCCGAGATTATGTCTATCACACCGGAGCTCTAAACTTTGAGGCCTGAGTCGACCAAGCCAGAGGTAGAGGACGAGACAGAGGACGTGACCGAGGCAGAGGTCGTGACTAGTTTTTTTTCTTTCTTCATTTGTTTCCCGTATTTTCCGTTTTCTGTATTTTCATTTCTCTTGTATTTCCCTCTCGCATCATTTCAAATCAGTGGGGACACTGATTGCGATAGTGTGGAAGCGGAGCGTTTATTTCCCGTTTCCTTGTACTTTCAATTCAGTAAGTTCAATTCAAATATTTTCCCATTTTAGAAAATAACAGCTCATTTATATGTTTTTTTTCCGTTACGCAAATTTCCCCACTTTATTCGACATAAACAAAAAAATTTTCAGTTGTTCCTCAAAAGCATCACGAGAATGCGCCAAAGTTCAAACCAAGTTTTGAAACTCCGAGACGAAAATTCTAACAAAACCAGTATCGTCCTGACACCTTAGACCTCCGGTTTATGCGAGTCGGTTTCACTACCTACTTGTACCAAAGTTTCAAGTTTCTATGCAAGCTCAGCCCCAAGTAGTTTATACAAGCAGTCAGCACCATCCTAAACACTTCTAAGCGAGCGACCAATGCAAATAAGTGTATGATCTCTAAAAAGATGAAAAATCATGAAAAGAAAGCCATATAGCCCAAGTATAGAGACATGTTCCCTCTAAGTTAGGTGCTCCTCACCCGAGCATTTAGCCCAACGGTACAAAAACTCATTGAAAAATCAATAGTATAAGCTTATAAGGAATGAAAAGATCAAAACAGCTATGAGATCATATTCACTAACAGGTTGACTTGCCATGAAAATGTATGGATAACGGGCTTAATGTGATTGCGCTAGAACAAACAGGGTAAACTTGACGCGAGAACCTTGATACCAAGCTACAATAGCATGATTGGGACCGATTTGCATAAAAAGGAGACCTCCGAAGACTTATAGTCCAATGTCGTCACCGTACTCGTTTTGTTCCTATTTAGAATCCCGGTTTTTCTCAACTTTCTGAACGAGGAAGCTGCCTCGTGCTTGCCGACTTTTATTCTTCCTGTTTTTACTTGAGGACAAGCAAAGATTCAAGCTTAGGGGAGTTTGATAACGCGAAATCGTATATATATATTGACGTATAATTCAACTAATATTTGACTGGTTTCAATCCGATTTCGGGTTTTTCCATGTTATTTGTCTGATATTTTGCAGGTATTTGAAGATCATGTCCAAACAAAGCAATATGAAGAAAAGAAGCAATTACAGATGAAATATGGACGAAAACCAGATGAAAACAACATGAAAAATAGCAGATGCGCATTTTGCTGTTGTGACGACCGTCACACATCCATGACGACCGTCACACACCATGACGACCGTCATGCAGGCAAAAACGCAGAACCTCATTTAACGTGCAAAAATCAGTTCCAAGTCCCAAAATGATGGACCACTACTTCCTATTTTCTCTGACTCCAAGTCCACCTTCTGAAAATTATAACCGTTAGCATTTCACCTCTATAAAAGGGGAAGGAGGGGAGCTGAGAAAGAGAGCCGCATTCAGATAACGAAGTGCTGCCCAAATTATTTTCCAAAGCAAATTTAGTTTAAGTCTTGCTTTTGTTTTCCTTTCCTTTTTCCTGTATTCCATTTCTGCAATATTCATTTGTGCGCTCTATTGGCTTGAAGATAGAATCCTGCCGACATCGTTGGGATTTGGCCAAAAGCTAATTGGATACGTTACAGGTTTTTATTATTTCGTTAATTGTAACTTTAATTCCCAGCAGTATGAATGTTCTAAATTTCTGCTTTTATTTACACCGTACTTATTCCAAATCCATGTCTAGCTAAACCAGAGTAACCGGTATGTAATAATAATTCAGATGGGATTTGATAATAACCGGTTAAAACCTTTCTTTTTCAAAAGTTGTTTATGGCCTAAGTGTTTAAACTTATTTCCTGAATAAACGTTCGTCGCGACAGCGAGAACTTATTTAAAAGTAGTTTTGCCACGACATTGAGAAATTAATTAAGGTACGAACCAACAAGCGACAGCTGCGGCTAGGACCAGATAGTAAACACTAGGCATTTGGTTTAATAACAGCGAAAGCACTTTAAAATAGATTAGAACTTAGAGATTTCCAAAAAGCGATTTTAACCCCGAACAGGATAGCGACAGCATACGTTCCGCCTTAAAGTTGCGACTAGCGTCAACAACCATCGTGAGACGAAGGTCTTTAGATCACTATTTTCTTCTTAAATAAATTCTGAAAATATTTTATATACCGGTAACTTGTCAAATCCCCGAAGAACATAATTGTTGCATATCGATTCGCGTAATTATAATATAAGTAACATTTTTAGTTCCCTTTAGTAATAGCAATTATTCCCTTAAACATTATCTACCTAGCTAAACATAGTAACTCCCGTAAACACTAGTTTGATTATGAGTCCCTATGGGATCGATATCTTTTATTACTACGCGATAGACTGTGCACTTGCAGTTAAGTTGTATTAGACATAGAAAGTCGCGATCAAGCAGCCAGTTTGCTAGTTGAAGGTT
Organism: Lathyrus sativus; assembly: GCA_963859935.3. Taxonomy (NCBI): domain Eukaryota; kingdom Viridiplantae; phylum Streptophyta; class Magnoliopsida; order Fabales; family Fabaceae; genus Lathyrus; species Lathyrus sativus. The sequence continues at coordinate 602,682,798 of OZ012737.1, read as the reverse complement.
TCTTCTTAGTTTGGATGTCAGCAACATCAGAATCAGAGTTTGATTCAGAACTGATTTCAGCCTTCCTCTTTCTTGTGGTTACCTTACTCCAACTTTTGGGGGGTCCAAATTTTGTTCTTTTTGTTCCCACCCTCTTTGTAGGAGTGTCATGCTCAGTAGTTTTCTCAACATTCTTTTTCTTAGATGACATTTGGTCAGCTACCTTTTTCCCTTTCCTTTTCATCAATCTTTTGGCAATGCCTGGGTTGATCGTTGCTAAGAGGTCATTGTCAGAATACTCTTCTAGGTCTACCACCTTATCAGCTTTGGTTCCTTGCATGTCATCATCCTTTTTATCAGACCTTTCATCCTGGTTATTCCCTTCTGGTGTGTTGTCTTTCAATGCTTTGACATTGTGTGAGACATCAACTTGATCATCTTGATTAGACTCAGTCTCTTTCATGGAAGATGATGTGGGAATGTTGAGGACATCAGCAACCATCCCTACAATTTTAAGGTGATTCCGTCTAGCTTCCTCTGTATTTAGGTCATCAGATGTAGTCGTAGGAGGAGCTTGACCTGAGCCAAAGTTTTTAGGTCGTCTTGCATGCAGCTTTCTAGGTTTCTTTACCAACAATCCTTCAGGTGTCATCATACGTAGTGGAGCAATCTCTAATTAGGTTTTGCCTCAGTGTCGCTTGTATTAATTCTGGAGGTTGGTTGCGCCATAGGTGGTGACTTTGACTTAGACGAGAAACCTTTTTTTTGCTTGTTTGAGATGGTATGGAAGTTGGAGAGTTTGCGAAGATACCAAGAGTAGAGGAAGTGTTTTGTGTACGTGGGAGTGAGAAACGATTGCCCACTAGGAGGGAATTTACGATTTTGATTTATCATTAAATGAGTTAATTTCAAAATGTAATTCCCCATTCCCTTTAATTGTTATACCTCATCAGTACTAGAGGAACTCAATTTTTTAAATTGAGGCTCCTTGATGCTTCTTGAATCCTTGTCAGCAATATTTAGGGCATAGCCACCAGGTGTTACACAAGCTTTTTCCCATTTACACCAGTTACACCTGAGCCTGTCTCCTTTGAGCTCAGCAGAGCTTGTTTGAATGTTGCCCTTGATGTCACAGAACAAGGTCATGACATCCGGAGTAACATTGCTTCTTCTCTGCAGAGTAGCCTTCATGGACTCCATCAGGTTCCAATATAACCTATCTAGCTTTACCTGATGACCAATATTTGGGTATCCCTTCTTGTCTAGCCTCCCCTCATGACTTCTCTTACCTCCTGTCCTCCTTTATGAAGCATACTTTGAAGATCCTCTTGCTGATGAATTTGACTTGGTCCTTTCTATTTTTAGAGGTTGTCTTCCTTTTTCTAGCCATAGTTGGTTCTTCTTTTCTTCATTCATCAATCCATTTATGTTACTTTTGGGCTCCCATAGGTAACAATTATTCTTGGATTTGGATCCTCTCATTTTTTCTTCACCTTCTTCATTGATCACCACACACTCATCTTTTGAAAAGTGGACTTTTAACCCTTGATCACATAGCTGACTTATGCTTATTAGGTTGACAGTCAGTCCTTTAACTAGCAGGACATCCTTCAATTCTGGAGCTTTAGGACTGCCAAGTTGTCCAGCACCTGTGATTTCTCCTCTAGCTCCATCACCAAAGGTTACATGACTAGATGAATGAGGTTTGAGTTTGATCAAGAGATCCTCAATTCCAGTCATATGTCTGGAGCAGCCACTGTCAAAGTACCAATCCTCTTTGGTGGGCATTCTTGAGGAAGTATGAGCTGCTAGTGCAACAGTCTTGGCACCCCATTGACTTTGCTTGTTAGGCAGTTCCCTCTTGAGTTTAGCCTGATGTTGTCTATTTCCAGGCTTGGCATGATGTTGCCTTTTTCCATGTGTAACATGATGCTGCCTTTTTATGCGTACCATGTTTGACTTTTCTTTGGCTAGGGAATCCATGCAGCCAGAAGCACACAGCTTTAATATGCCCAAGTTTTCCACAGTGGTAGCATCTATGCCCTTGGAATTGTCTCTTGACTTGATTCCAATTTCTGTATGGAGGATGTTGTGACTTTGGTTGTGACATTCTTTTTGACTTTTGGATCTCAGGCTGCAACCTCTTGAGTTTCAAGACAGAATTTGTTTTCTCAACAAATCCTAGACCAGACCTATTTCCCGCAGTCTGACCACTCTGAAGGATTTCCTCTAGGGTGTCAATCCCAGAGTTTAGCATCCTTATGGATTTGGCCATTTGATCCTTTTGACCTTTCAACTCATTAACCTCTCCTCTGAGTGTATCTATTGTGGCCATGTGCTCTCTCTTTTTAGCTTCTAACTCCTTGGTGATTTTCTTCAGAAGTCCTCCTTACTGATACATCTCTGTACTTCTGATGTGAAGCTTTTGATATGAGGTTGCAAGCTCAAGATAGGTCAACTCTTCTTCACTTGAGTCATCATCAGAGATGCACACACTGTTAAGGACAGTGACATGTATGGAAGATTCTCCTTCTGATCTACTTTCTAAATCTTCATCAGACCAAGTGACAGTTAGGCTTTTTTCCTTCTTTTTGAGGTAAGTGGGACATTCCTTTCTGATGTGACCATATCCTTCACATTCATGACACTGAGCACCTCTGATTTGGATGACTTTATCTTCAGATTTCTCTTTGTCAGCAGTCATGCTTTTGGAATAAGGTTTAGACTTAGCATCTATCCTTTTGACCACTTTGTTGAACTGTCTTCCAAGCATAACTATTGCTTCTGACAGATTCTCCTCTTTCTCATCATCTGAATCATCAGCAGTGTTTGAGACAAGAGCTATACTTTTGCTCTTTTTCTCCACAGCCTGATCACACATTCCCATCTCAAAGGTTTGGAGAGAACCAATGAGTTCATCCACCTTCATGTGGCATATGTCTTGAGCTTCTTCAATGGTTGTTACTTTCGTGGCAAACCTTTTAGGCAATGACCTTAGAATCTTTCTTACAAGCTTCTCTTCAGTCATCTTTTCTCCCAGAGCTCCTGAGGTGTTAGCTAGTTCAAGAACATTCATGTAAAACTCATGAATGGTCTCATCTTCCTTCATTCTTAGACTTTCAAATTTTGTGGTCAGCATTTGAAGTCTAGACATTTTGACCTTGGAAGTTCCCTCATGAGTGGTTCTGAGAGTGTCTTAAACATCCTTTGCCAGTTCACAATGGTGTACCAACCTAAAGATGTTTTTATCTATGCCATTGAATAGAGCATTTAAGGCTTTAGAGTTGCCAAGGGCCAGGGCTTCCTGTTCTTTATTTCATTCCTCTTCAGGAATCAACACTGATACTCCGTCCTTGTCAGTTTTCACAGGATGTTCCCATCCTGAATTCATAGTTCTCCAAGCCTTATAGTCTATAGATTTCAAGAATGCAATTATCCTTGGTTTCCAATAGTCATAACTAGATTCATCTAGAATTGAAGGTCTATTAGTGAATCCTATATCTTTATCCATATCACCAGAATTTGTTTTCCCTAGATCTCGCCCAGAATAAACAGGCAGGGTGCCTGCTCTGATACCGATTGAAAATTCTGGCAAGCACACGATGGATGTTATTGCCTAAGTTATAACATCCACTGTGGCATTGACTACTGCACTAACTAATTAGACTGTAAATGAAAGCAGTAAATAACACAGCAATTGTTCACCCAGTTCAGTGTCAACAACACTTGCATCTGGGAGCTACCAAGTCAGGAAGGAAATTCACTATTAGTAGAATCAATTCAGAGTTAAACCTCCAGTTTACACTCCTCACTTAATCCCTACCCAATGACACTTCAACTTAGAGACACTCTAGACCTGAGTATACCCACTCACTCCCCCTCAATCACACAACAGTGATATCAAACAATTGCAGAAAGTCATATGAAGAGACACTTCATACACACTTTGATCTTGCTTCACAGCTTTGATCAAGGAACTCACACACTCTTACTTCACAGCTTTGAGTGAGACACAGCCTAGAATCTACCTAACCAATACAATGATCAACCAGACAATTGCTTGGATTACAAGTATTCCTAAGCAGAATTCACACGTGAAGACTAGCCTTCTTCACTTACTAGGACTCTCTACTATTCACTCTCTATTCTTCTGTCAAGAGCTGTTGTTCAGAATTGCTCCTTCTGATATTTATAGCAGCTGTCTAGTCCTTTGGGCCTTGGTGCATAGCTTAGGTTTTATCCATAGAAAAACCTATCTTTAATATACTGCACGCTTGCCACTTCATTCAGGTGCATTTTAGTTCTTAGAGCTTCTTTCTAAAATGTTTCCTGATCTCCAGCTTTAGCTCCTCCAAAGTTTCCTGCATTCTAGCCTGAGATTCCTCAACCTAAATAACAGAAAACTTAAACCTGTGCTTGATGTCATACGACCCATGTCCTAACATTCAGTATGACATCCAGCTTAACTTATAGTTATCTGAGTTAACTTACTCTGCACAGCCCACATTATGAATGTAGAAACATCAGACAAAACATTCATACGTACACTAATATTATGTCATAAAATGTAGTCAATCAAGAGCACTTACACTACCGTTAACATACACTTTTCCTGTTTCCGATTTGTATTAATTTGTAAGCAATCAGAGTTAAGAAAATGCAATTTTAATTGATACTTGAAGTCAAAAAGAATACAATTAGTGGAAAGAAAGGAAAAAAAAAACATAACAATTGAATAGAACCAATAGTGAAATATACATAAGCTGAGCCTTGCTTTCATCTGATTAGAAATTAGCTTAGCTTGTAATTGCTCAAACAATATCATTGATCAGACGCTTATGACGATGATAATGCTTTTCCATGAAAACTCTAGAAGCACCTTCAACAGTTCTACGCCATGTCTGAAAAGAAAAAATAAAACACAAATTAAGAATGTTTGAGTGAAACAAAAATTAATAACATGAAAAAGTGTCTGTTAGGGTCTCACTTTTTGAATGGTTCCCAAGATAGATGACTTGTTTCTGTTATCTCTAACCCTAAGCTGCCGGAGCAACACCGACCTCCGGCTCACTGTTGGCGGCAACAGCGACCTCCTTTCGACAACAGCGGTGCCGGTTTTCGAAGGACTCTGGTTCTCGCATTGATTCTCCTTCATCTTCTTCCTGCGTTTGATAATACGCAGCTCTTTCTTCTGGTTGGTGCCCACTTCAGCAAATTTTCTTAGCAGTTCATCGGAAGATTTCTTAGTCACTCGTTGAACCTTAGCATCGGTGGCGGTGGTAACGGTAGCAGTGGGAGAGATAGATGTAACAGTGGTGATGGTTTTCATTGGAACAGAGTAAGCAAAATATTAATAAATGAAAACGAAAATGTTGGAAAAATGTTAATAAGATTTTATGGTTTTATGAGGATAGATGGACCGTTGTATGTGAAATGATTATTATTGAAATTGAATAATGGAAATATAGCCGTTGGGTTGTAAAGAGCTTAATTATTAGAAGATGTATTTGTTTTGGCTGTATTATTAGGTGTTCTTTATAGGTATGGCATGTGAATTCTGAGACTTTACAATAATAAAAAGTAGACAAGACCTGCAATAACGTTCTCCTTTGATTCAGTGTTTCTTTCTGACACACTTTTTTCGGCATTTTAATTAGGCAAAAGGACGTTAAATTAAATTTGTTTAAAATAACTTGAGGTTATTTTAAACATTTTTTAGAATTATCTAAAAATATATAAAAAAAATTTACAGTAACTCAAGAATTATTAAATTTATTTTCCACGCAATAACTTCATTAAGACATATCTAAAACACACTCTTAATCAACCTAATAACAATGGTTATAATGTTACGTAATGAACAATTGTCTTAAGCTAAAAGGAGCTGTAAAAGTTGGGTCCTGATTATGATTAAGCACGAGCGCATATGTATTAAGCATTCTTTTATTTTCCCTAGTAAAACTGCGAAATCAATCGAGCTACAATACTGCCACCGCTAATGGATGTTACCCCCACCCTTAGTTGTACAATCCTTAGTACATGTTAGTTATCATGGTCTTGTTGCGTACACTTACCTCTCTAGCTTCTTGCTTCTATGAACTGTTGGAAATAATAATTTATTTCCATTAAAGTTGTTCCAAAATGACAAAGTGGGTGTTATAATAAATGCTTAGTCCCACATTGGAAGAGGAGTAAAATTAAATAGCATTTATAAGGCACTTGGAACAATGTAATTTCCAAAAGAGCCAAAAAGGATAAAGTGCCACATAGTCACATGTGGTGGTGCCAAAACTTATGTCACTTGTCTCATACAAAACACCCCTCGCCGGTCCGGCACCGGATCCGGGGGCGTAGAGGCGCTAGTGGCGGCTTGTAGGTGGCGCTTCGGCCGCCTTCGGCCGGTATACTGCGAATTTAATTTTTAATTATCGCTCAGACTTATTTGTTGCCTAGAGTTTGATTTTGAATTTGAATTTGAAATACATGACACTTGACGAAGTGGTGCATGATATTTTATGTGAACCATTGCAAATGCTCATTAAAGAGTGTGTTTATGAAGAATTGCAAACTTCTGAAAAGACACATGCATGGCTATAAATATATGCTTCATAATTCGAGTTCATTCACTCCAAATTCTGAAATCCTCTTCCATATAATTCCAACATTTTCCTTGCATTCGAAACTTCATCAGTCTTGTGCAGTTTCGAGAAAAAGGCTGACTTATCCTGGGTATTCAGGTCGTTCCAACTCTAAGACAATCTGAGAGTGTGCTTGAAATACTTTTAAGGAAAGTGATTTCGTTCACGATTCAGTCTGGATCCATTCGACATAGAAGAATTATCTAACAATCTTAAAAGTATTTGTATCATGGATTCCGACGCTGCTGTTTCAAGTATCAAAGTTATGAATCAGGACCTTGTCAAATTGGATCGTTTCGATGGAAACAACTTTACCAGATGGCAAGACAAGATGACGTTCCTGCTTACTGCACTCAAGGTTCACTACGTCTTGGATCCCAATCTGACACCAATTCCAGAACCAACTGCAGATGATTCTGACGAACTCAAGAAGAAGCGCATGCTGCGAAGGGAGGACGAATTACTATGCCGTGGGCATATTCTGAATACACTATCTGACCGCCTATACGACTTATACACAGACAATCCGTCCGCTAGAGACATATGGAATTCCCTGGAGTTTAAATTCAAAGCCGAAGAAGAAGGTACGAAAAAGTTCTTAATTTCTAAATACTTTGATTTTAAATTTATAGATTCCAAGCCCATACTTCCTCAAGTGCATGAATTGCAAGTCCTGGTGAACAAAATCAAAGCGGTGAAAATAGACATTCCTGAAACCTTTCAAGTTGGTGCAATCATTGCGAAGTTACCAAGTTCGTGGAAAGGCTATAAAAAGAAACTGTTGCACAGTTCTGATGACTTTTCCTTGGAGAAAATCCAGAAGCATCTTCGAATCGAGGAGGAATCGAAGGAGAGGGAAAAATCAGAATCTGCGGGTCTTTCCAAAGCCAATGCTGTGACCAGAAAGGAAAAGAAAAAACATGATGTCAAGAAAAGTCACATCGCACCAAAAAAGGAACATACCAAGTTCAAGAACTTCGGTGGTCCGAAGGGTCCGAAGAATGGATGCTTTGTATGTGGAAAACCTGGACATTATGCTCGAGATTGCAGGCATAATAAATCAAAAAAGGAGATCAATGCAGTGAATGCTAATGATGATATAATTGCTACTGTGAGCGAAATTATGGCAATCAAAGGCAAGGTCCAAGGCTGGTGGTATGATACATGTGCCACGGTTCATGTCTCATATGACAGGGCTGCATTCAAAACATATTCTGAGGCAAATGATGGACAAGAAGTACAAATGGGAAATGAAGTGCGATCCAAAGTTGTTGGAACCGGAACGGTCGAACTCAACTTCACTTCTGGAAAGAAAGTTACTCTTGTTAATGTGCTTCATGTCCCAGACATGAATAGGAATCTTGTTAGTGGGGATTTATTGGGAAAACCGGGTATTAAATCTGTGTATGAATCGGGCAAACTTATCTTGACCCGTAATGGTGTGTTTGTTGGAAAAGGATATTCCGCTGAAGGAATGATCAAACTATGTATTACTGATAACATGATTAATGAAATTTCTAATTCTGCTTACATGCTTGATTCAGTTACCTTATGGCACAATAGATTAGCACATATTGGTATTAGTTCAATGAAGAGACTAATTAAACTTGGCTTGATATCATGTAATATCAAAGATTTCAATAAATGTGAATTATGTGTTAAATCAAAAATGATTAAGAAACCTTTCAAAAGTGTTGAAAGAAATACAAATCTGCTTGATCTTGTACATTCAGATTTGTGCGAATTTAATGGCATGTTGACCCGTGGGGGAAATAGATATTTCATTACATTTATTGATGATTGTTCTAGATACACTTATGTATATATCTTAAAGCATAAAGATGAGGCTTTTAATGCCTTTAAGAGTTACAAAGCAGAAGTGGAAAATCAATTAAGTAGAAGTATAAAAGTCCTTAGGAGTGATAGGGGCGGTGAATACTTCTCCACTGAATTTGATGCATTTTGTGAAGAACATGGTATAATACATGAATGTTCGGCACCTAGAACACCACAACAAAATGGCATAGCAGAAAGAAAGAATCGAACATATCAAGAAATGATGAATGCCATGTTATTGCATTCCGAACTACCTTTCAATTTGTGGGGCGAAGCTTTATTATCCGCTTGTCACATAATAAATAGAATTCCCTTAAAGAAAAGTGGAATTTCTCCATATGAGGTATGGAAGGGCATGACACCAAATATTGGCTACTTTAAGGTGTGGGGGTGTGTGGCATATTACAAAAACATGGATCCTAAGAGAACCAAGTTGGGTCCTCGAGGGATAAGATGTGCATTTGTAGGATATGCACAAAATAGCAAAGCATATAGACTGTTAAATTTAGAGTATAATATTATTGTTGAATCCCGGGATGTAGAATTCTTTGAAAACCTTATAACTAAGGATAAAGAATCAGAGTCGGCCATAAACAAAGAATCTTGTGAAAAGGACTCTTCTCGGATTGTAGAAATACAACCTGAAGACACATCTCGAATAAATGAACCACGACCCGAACCTAGGATAAGCAAAAGAGTCCGGAAAATAAAGAACCTAGGACCAGACGAAATTGATTCTCAATCCATTTCATTTTATCTGGTTGAAGGAAATAGTACAAATTTTATTAAAAGCATTCCGGTAATTCTTCAAGTAGGGGAAGATCCTAAAACTTATAAGGAAGCAATAGCTTCAAGAGACTCCTCTTTTTGGAAAGATGCTATCCGAGATGAAATGGATTCAATTATGTCCAACCACACTTGGGAACTTGTTGATTTACCAAAGGGATCAAGACCCATTGGATGCAAGTGGGTGTTTAAAAAGAAATATCATAGTGATGGTACATTAAACACTTATAAAGCAAGATTAGTGGCAAAAGGATTTAGACAAAAGGAAGGTATAGATTATTTTGACACTTATGCACCTGTAGCGAGAACAACCACTATAAGGTTGTTGTTTGCTTTAGCATCTTTAAATGATCTGATTGTTCATCAAATGGATGTTAAAACAGCATTCCTAAACGGAGACCTCGATGAGGAAATCTACATGGAACAACCAGAAGGACACGTCCTTCCTGGAAATGAACAGAAGGTGTGCAAACTTGTCAAATCTCTATATGGCTTAAAACAAGCACCAAAACAATGGCATCAAAAGTTTGACTCTACGATAATGTCAAATGGATTTATTCCTAATTCTTGTGACAAGTGTTTATATACAAAAGTGTATAATAACACTGTAATATTTTTGTGTCTTTATGTTGATGACATGCTAATAATTAGCAATAGACTTAATGGAATTCTAGAAACAAAAAGGTTTCTAACTTCCACTTTCAAGATGAAAGATCTTGGGCTTGTTGACACAATTTTAGGAATAAAAGTTAAGCAAAATAGTGGGGGTTATGAACTTAATCAAACACATTATATTGAGAAAATGCTTGATAAGTTCAAACACCTGAAATTCAAGGAAGTAACTACTCCATTTGATCATGTAATCAAACTTGAAAAGAATGATGGAAGAGCAGTGGCTCAATTAGAATATGCAAGTGCGATCGGATGTCTTATGTACTTAATGCAATGTACTAGACCCGATATATCATTTGCAGTTAGTAAAATGAGTAGATTTACTAGTAATCCAAGTAATGAACATTGGAAGGCAATCACGAGGATATTTGGTTATTTGTTGAAAACCAAAGATCTTGGTCTTCATTATGGTAGGTTTCCTGCTATACTAGAAGGATATACCGATGCCAGTTGGATCTCTGATGTGGGAAATCACAAATCTACAACTGGGTGGATATTTACACTAGCTGGAGGAGCAATTTCCTGGAAGAGCAAGAAACAAACATGCATTACTCTTTCGACCATGGAATCAGAATTCGTGGCTCTCGCTTCCGCTAGTCAAGAGGCAGAGTGGTTGAGGAATCTTCTTTTGGAAGTTCCATTGGCTAAAGACAATGTTTCAAAGGTAATGATACACTGCGATAGTCAGGCCACTTTGGCAAGAGCATTTAGCGAAGTGTATAATGGAAAGTCCAGGCATATAGGACTTAGACATTCGTTCGTAAGAAAACTGATTAAGGATGGAATCATTTCACTTACGTATATACGAACAAGCTATAATTTGGCTGATCCGTTTACTAAGCCGCTGGCCAGAGACTTAGTAAGAACAACCTCGAGAGGTATGGGGTTGAAACTCCTTGAGTAAGAGTTCCGACAATGGCGGCAACCCAATCTTAAGTTAACAGAACATTAACGTTAAGATTTTCAATGGGTAACAACAAGTCGTTGATTTGGATAATTGTCTAACATTTCATAATTATGTTGACATTAGAAAAGAGGGTTGAGTTTTATCTTAAACTCTTAATGAAGTTCAATACCGAGGGTACGTATCTATTGGAAACAGATACTATATGAACTTCACCTATGTGAATTATGAGATGGTGCCGTCTCAAAGTGAGAGTTGGAGTTTCTCTCATGAAAAATTCATGAAACAGGATAGCACATGGCCATAAATAAGTGCTAAGCGAGTTATGCAGAGGAAGAATCTTTAAGGAGTGTGTGTAAGGTAACACCGGTCTATTCAAATGGATTCATGGTTTAAAAGCATTGCTACCTAATATTCCGATTAAACCTTGTGTTATTCTTACTAAGGTTAAGTTTAAAATCGAAAGATACTTAACTGTATTAATACTTCTTATGTCCCATTTCTGGAATTATTATTTTGTCATTATTAGAACAAGTGGGGGATTGTTGGAAATAATAATTTATTTCCATTAAAGTTGTTCCAAAATGACAAAGTGGGTGTTATAATAAATGCTTAGTCCCACATTGGAAGAGGAGTAAAATTAAATAGCATTTATAAGGCACTTGGAACAATGTAATTTCCAAAAGAGCCAAAAAGGATAAAGTGCCACATAGTCACATGTGGTGGTGCCAAAACTTATGTCACTTGTCTCATACAAAACACCCCTCGCCGGTGTCGCCACCGGCGACACCGGCTCCGGAACCGGATCCGGGGGCGTGGGCGTAGAGGCGCTAGTGGCGGCTTGTAGACGGCACTTGAGCACTTAGGCACGACGCATGATATTTTATGTTCTTAGGCACGACGCATGATATTTTATGTGAACCATTGCAAATGCTCATTAAAGAGTGTGTTTATGAAGAATTGCAAACTTCTGAAAAGACACATGCATGGCTATAAATATATGCTTCATAATTCGAAATCATTCACTCCAAATTCTGAAATCCTCTTCCATATAATTCCAACATTTTCCTTGCATTCGAAACTTCATCAGTCTTGTGCAGTTTCGAGAAAAAGGCTGACTTATCCTGGGTATTCAGGCCGTTCCAACTCTAAGACAATCTGAGAGTGTGCTTGAAATACTTTTAAGGAAAGTGATTTCGTTCACGATTCAGTCTGGATCCATTCGACATAGAAGAATTATCTAACATGAACCACAGTAGAATTGTCTAGAGACGTTACAATGACTAATAATGCGTCACCAAATATGGGTTTACTCTTATTGTGAATATCCTTCCATACAAGAATTACGTTTGTAGAAATCCGGGATACGGTGGGGTTAAAACATTATTATGCTGAGAGAATTAAAAACAAAACCTTCATTAATTCATAATTGAAATGTTCTCACTATCTCCGGTGAAACTTACTGCACGGGTTTAAATACACAATTATGTTACATTGAAAAATAAATAGTAAAATACAAATTCAAGTCAATATTAGGTCTTAACTTACTAAGGTTGAAATAATAGGTTAGTACAAAAATAAGTTACAGTAAAGAAACAGCAGCCCTTGTCGACTTCTAGATTCAATTTTCAGCTCTTCACAGCAATAAACAAATTTCCTGTAACCTGCATTTAATAATAAAAGAAAAGAAAAATGCTATTAATTTCCGTAGCTGGGATGTAAATGGAAGCCAGTTTGTCAAGAAAATCTTATTATCTGCCCTAGCAGGAGTATAACACTAGCATTTGGAATCTCTTGATTTTACATTAATTTTACCTTCAATTATTACTATGGTGAAGAAAGCTAAGTACTATATTTCAGTAAAATTATAAACTTTATGCCACAACTTTATACATTTACTACAAGAACATCATCACGCCTCAAATATTTTACGAAACCTTTTACACTTTATAGCCAATAACATATCAAAACCATTTAAGAAAAATAGATTGTATCAATTATAAAGAAGCCGCAGCATTTCTAATTGGTAAAATGTATAAGATCGAACATTTACCACAAAAACTTCATTCTGCAGTGTTATGGGCTGAACTGAGTTCCAAAACTGAGGGTGTGACATTCAAGATTCCTCAGATTCAACTGCAAAAAGAGAAATATTCACATGTCTTAAAATCTGCAACGAGAAACACATCAGACAAAACTACCTATTATGTCACAGCCAACCATTAAGCAAAGGAAAAAAAAACTTCCTCAGTTGTGAATTGTGACAAGCAACCGTGTAGAATAGGGATAAACAATAAGGTCGATAAAGATCATCGCATACTAATCACAAGTTCAAAATGTTGCACCAGAGTCTTATTACTTGATTCATTAATAAGTATAATAACCTTTAATCCAACTGGAAACAATACTATATGCGTCATGATTACAACAGGGGGAATCTCAGCAACAAATCTCCCCATCCAATTATATAGGTGAAAGAAAAGACAGTCTAAAAACCAAATTTACTTGTCTTGTGTCCCCCAATCCACAGAAATAAAATAACTGGAAGTGCCCAGTTTGCCAATCTTAACTCTATCAGCAAAGCAAAAAAGTACATAACTCAAGGTAATACTTCTCAAGTTTCTCAATTTTTTCATGACTCTCCTGAGAGAAAACTTTTTACGCAAGTCTAAATCACAGTTAATATATAACTTGTTAACACACTTTTTATAATTGAACTTCAAAATTGCTTCATTAGATAATAGAAGGGAGAAAAGCAGCAAAATAGAATACTTTCAGGTAGCAGGTAATTTATCAAAACATGGTTCTGATTTGACTAGAAGGAAATGTCAAAGCTAAGACTGTATGAATGAGATGTTGTATAAGTGCTGGCAGGGTCATATTAGTATAAAAGACCATTTTTAAGAAAACATTCTTGAAATTTTTAGAGCTCACCATAACTGCAATTCCATTTTCACTGAATTTAGGAACACATATGAGTCTAACCGATTGGCCTTCTGATCCTGCAATCAATGTGTAAAATGAATTAGTATTGAGAGTAGGGAAGTTATATAAAATGCAAAACGGAAAAGTAATATGTTTTTTTGCAATGTAGATTTAAGAATAAAAGTACCCTTTATAACACGAGTATCATATTTATCCTGATTGCCGACAAAGTACACATGAGGACAATTCTGAATGAAGAAAGGATCCCTATCAGTATAAGGATAGCAACCTGAAGACAACAATTAATGTCAGAACAATCGTTTTGAACAAAAACAATGACAGTTTAATTTAACTCTTTAGTTTATATTTATTTAGAAGCAGCAGGTAATATACAATGGACATTGACAATGGTTCAACCATTCCAAAAATTGTGAGCTCAGTGAAAATAGACAGATTATGGATAACCAAGCAAATCTAAATTAAGAATGGAAGCATATATAATGTCATACCAAGGGTATTAGGTGCAGTTGGTGCCAAATGCCTCCATCGTAATGTCCTTTCCATAAAGTCAAGCTTATCTTTTGCTTCGGAATACTTATCAAGATCATCTACATTTTGACCAGATGTCCCAAGAAACCTGGAAGGAAACAACATAGATCATGCTTAATGTACAACAATATGGTACATTTAGAAGTAATGAGAGTAATATCATAAACAGCCTATTTACCTGATACCATCAAGCTCAAAACAATGAGGGTTTGTACAAGATCTAAAAGTGTTGTAAACTGATGACCCAGGGAAAAGGCATCTATGCAATGCCTGAAAGTACAATTCTTAGTAGTAAATTTCAAAAATCATGTCACAAATGGCATAAATATTTTTGAAGGACAAACATAAGAACCTGTTGCGGTAATGAGAAATTAGCAGGGTCACAGGGTCCTGGCATGATATCCAGTGGCAAACCCGCAGCAATCTGAGTACAAGTATAAGCTTATTATTTAGAAAACAACTACAGTAGAGGAATCAAACAAATGAAATGAACCTGATTCAACAGAATATCTAGCTCCTTTACTGGTTCTGCCATCTTCGAGAGATCTTTTGAAGCCAAATTCTGTAAATATTGATGAAAAAGTCCATAAATCCCCTCTTAATAAATTCATAAAAAAATTGAATATTTCTGTAGGAACTGGGCCATTACACTATATAGTAAATTGAAAGGCGTAAATGTGAATGGGTGCTGTCAGCATCCTAATGTCAAGACAACACAATCAAAATATGCCTCTAAATTGCAACCCTAGTAAGATAAAGAATGGGATAACTCTGTAGACATGTAATTATTTGTATTAGATGGTTATGTTATACCTTTATAAATGTTCTTTGCTAAGGCAATCAATCACAAAAGAGAAAGTGACTGAAATCTAGTAAGTCAGATGCCAAAGTAAGTTAATTAGTGATATTACAATATGGCAAGAGTATGTGTTGTGATCAATTTTTGAATACCTGAAACATCGGTACTTTTCAGGAAAAATAAAAAGGTATATCAGAATAGAAATAGAAATATAAAGCATTCAGAGGCACAGACTTAGATGGCCAAAATTGTTTGAACTTTTCAAGGAAAAATAAATTAAAACATAAACCAAAAGTAACAGCACAAAATTTTATCATTAGAAAACTCAACAGTGGAACTATTTTATATCAGTATGTATTAGTTATTAGTCTTTTATCATATAAAGCATCAAAGGCACAGACTTAGATAGAGAAAATTGTTTGAACTTTTCAAGGAAGAATGTCAAAACATAAGCCAAAAAAATAGATATAAATTATCATTAGAAAAATCAACAGGAGAACTATTTTAAATATTAGTATGTATTAGTTATTAGTCTTTTTAAAATAATTTTATCTGTACATAATCCTCAAGTGTTCTACTGCAGACACTTGTACTATTCTTCCCGCTCTTTTAAATAAAAACCTTAATGTACACTATACACTGCTAGTAAGTAGTAACTAACACAGACATAGAGGTTTACTTCAACAATAATAATAATACCTGCCCATTAAGAAGCCCACGAGGTATCTCAACAGAATTTCCAGCAATGACTACATGAACAATTTGCGATGCAATACTTTGTTCCTGTTTATTTTGTTAATATTGAAAAGTTAAAACCTTTAAATGTTGCATAATTATCAGCACCAGAACTTTGGGATAAAAACAGGATAAACCTTCTCATCTCCTAAATGTCCAGTAATATGATCAACTAGAAGCTGAAATTGAAGAGGGTTAGACTTGCTGCTGCCAATACTTAATCCTGACACAAGAAGAACATATCTCTCTTCCCCTGCTCAATCAAAATAAAAAGGAAATTTTAAGCGACAACTTCAATAAAATCATAACATTTTTAAAACCATAGGTTGAAGAATTGAGTATAAAAGATACAAGTTAAAAGAACAAAACAGAAAGACTGTTACTAATGACTGAAATGTTAAAAGAAGCAACAGAAATTGGAGTATACATACAGCAAGCAACTAATTTGAATTATTATTACAGATAACATTCCAATATTTGACAATATAAAGAAAAAATAGGAAACTAGTTCGTTAACTCGGTTATGTTAAATGAAGCAAAGCAGGAGAGAATCTACGCATGCTGACTATGAATCAAAAAATTCTCAAACAACCCAACTCCTTCTGAGAGAATATTAAATAAACAACGCAAACCACACTTTGCACAGGATAATGGAAAATCACAAATATTTGAATCATACATCCTTCAACGGAAAATCTCAGCCTACCATAAATAAAAACCCCATAATATGTTAGGCATGTTTACCACTATGTTAAAATCATTGTATACATAAAAGACTGAGAATATATACTTGATTTAATGGGGAATTCTATCTGCGGTGGTAAGCCAGCTTCTAGAACTTCCTGAACCAAAAAATCACCTGCTCCAGTCTCCTTACCATGTATAGCAACCACAATTCCTGTCACAGACGACGTTAGCACAAAATCATCTTGTTCAAGACATAACTATTTGTTTGGCAAGTAAGTTGCATCTCTAAAATAACAAATAACATAAAGAATCCATGTGTTTAAATTCAAGATCACGAAGAAAAATATGAAACAAAACAAAAAGCATAGGAAAT
Source organism: Lathyrus sativus (assembly GCA_963859935.3). Lineage (NCBI taxonomy): Eukaryota > Viridiplantae > Streptophyta > Magnoliopsida > Fabales > Fabaceae > Lathyrus > Lathyrus sativus. The sequence continues at coordinate 602,665,915 of OZ012737.1, read as the reverse complement.
TAGCAATCAAATATCATCTATACCAGAACAAATCCTTGCGGAGCAAGAAGAGGGAAAAAGTCAAGAAATGACATGCCAAACCTAATAATGTCTTGAAATAAATGTACAGCTTGTACCCATGTTTCAAAACTGCCATCCTACCATGAAATCCAAGTTGCTTAACTAAGTAGTTAATGAAACAAACCTGTTACATAGACAGATGGTACAATAATATTCCCACCAAGCTTAACTCTTCCACTTTCATCTTCCAAAACAAGATAATCATCTTTGTCCACAAAGTTATGCGGCATGACAAGCGGAACAACCGATCTCTACACATCATTAGCAGAGAAACTCAGCACTGTGCCATATCATTGGCATATTTTTTACTTACAAAACCCAGTACTGTCAACCGCAGAAATAGCAATTTGTTCAATTTTTCACTACAAAAACTGCTATAGCGCCAATATAAGTAATATTTGGAAACATTCAGTACCAAACAGCTTATCACTTAATAGCATTTATTTGTTCAAATCCCACAATATTATAGCACTACTTAACAACCCTAACAAAACAAAATTTACATAAAAAACAACAACCACACCCCTCCAACAACAAAAAAACTAGAAACCCAGAACCACTGTACCTCTTTAGAATACTCATCAAGTATGCAAGGTTTCAATTTCATGTTTTTAAACAGTGTCCCAACAACAACACACTCCTTGCCCTCTTCCAGTCCCAACACCGTGCATACTGTCCAAACCACCAGAAACTCAATCAATTAACAAATTTCAAGTAATCAAACATAAAAAGTTATCAGATTAAAAGGTCACTATTGATTTAAAGCAAAACCCTAAGTAGATAAAAATAGAGAACACAAAAAGTACGAACCAGAAGAATTAGGTTTCCATTGGGAAACAAGGGAATACAAGAGAGTTCTCATCAAGCGAAGACGAGCGAAGTAAATTTGACTGTATTGCTGTCCACGATACATCTCTTTCCCGATTTCGAACGTCTCATCCTGCACCAAAATCTAATTAGCATATCTTCACAGTTAACAACACAAACACGATGAGAGAGAGGGGGGAAGCACTGAACCAGAGACTCGTAGGAGCATTGCACTCTCTCCATTGTCATGGCTTGGCGGGAAAAGTTCGAAACTCGCACTCTTTTTTTGGTTGTGGACTCTGAAGAGTGATGATGCGGGGCTAAACATATAATAAACATTCGTTTTCCTGTGTGATTCTAATTAAGTACTACAAAGCGGAAGTGAAAACAACAGGGGATGTAGCTCACATGGTAGAGCGCTCGCTTTGCATGCGAGAGGTACGGGGTTCGATACCCCGCATCTCCATTTTCTGAGTTTTGCTCGATTTCCATCTAATCCAAGTGAAAATTTTCCCACACATATCCTAAAGTTTCAATGTCCGTCCCTACAAATTATACCGTAGCATCTATTTCGATAAGGTATATTTGTTGACCTTAACGTATTGGGATTTGGGATTAAGTGATTTTACGTTTTTTATTTTTTTAACAATTTATGCCCGTATATATTTTCTCGCTTTATAACTTGGTATATTGTGTTGTTTATTAATGTGACACTAGATTAAATTAATAATGTAACTTTTTTAATTAAATTATTGAAAAACACAAAATTAAGCTTTTGCAAGTGAATTTATACGGATTTGTTTTTGTGCTTTTAATTTTAAAAGAATAATATGTTATATAGAGAGAGTTTGGTGTCTAGTTAATATCTATTACAAAAATAAAAATTGGAAAAAGACTAACAAATTATAAATGCAAATATATATAAAATCAAAATGGCACAAAATATAAGTTGGAGGACTGATATTATATTTGAAATTTGAAAATAACACTTAAATATTTAATTTATGAGTCAGATTCTTTAACATTGCTATAAATTTTCTAATGTTTTGAATATGTTATATTTATATATTATTTAATTATTGTATTTCAATCATTATTACTAATTAAATAACAAAATTGAATAAGAAATAGTTGGTTCTAAGTCAATTCAACATTATGATTCATTATTTAAGTAAGTTAATAAATTGATTTATGAAAATCAAATTCATCACCCTTAAAAATTAGGGTACTCTGAATGTTAAGTATTGCTAACTATAAATTCAAACGGGTTTTGAATGATGTCAAACAAAAAATAAGGTAGTATAGTATATCGTAGAGTTTTTGTATATTGGACGGTATCAACCTACATTTAGATGCTCATTTGTCTCATTAGCTCTAGGATACATAAAACGAGTCTTTAAATAAGTCTGCTAAGTCTTAGGCATGCTATACACATCAAAAATTATGTTTGTGTGTCAAAATAACTGCATAGGCCAACCTATATGTAATCAGGGCGACCTATGGAAGCCTTAGCTTCAGTGTAAGTCGGCACATCCATATTTCAGGTCGGCTCTCACGCTCCAAGAACGAAGCTTGTAGGCTCTGCCCACAGGTTTCCTCTCAAGTCGCCTCACAGGTCGGCTTGAACACCTTCATAGGTCGACCTATGCAACTTAAAACTTGAAATTTTCTTTTTACATCTTATTTTTTTTACATCCTTTTGTACATTCTTCACATACCTATATATATTCATACATGCATCTTCCTCTAGACAAGGTTTCCTAGTGAATAAAACCTAAACGAAACCAGATTACAAAGTTACCCATCATCTTCATCCCTTCTTCTATGCATACACACAATTGAACTACACATAATCATTTTTTGATTGGGTGACCATTTATATTAGGGTTGATAACGTCCAATTAAGTTTGGTGTAACCAAGAATATTGGGTTGGGAACTTTGTGTGTTTTAAATAAGAAAATCAAGGTGGAGTTTTCCTTCAAGATCGAGTTGATTTGAAGGTTTTGGATAAGATCACTTCAACAAAGATTTGACCGAGTGAAGGCCCTGGGACAAGGTGGTTTCCTTGCAAGAGAGTAGCGCGAGACGGTGAATTGTGTTCGAGAATCTTAAGTATCAACAAATTGTACACTCGGGATAATCGGATTGTAGCCGCATTTGTTGGTCATTTGATCAAGCTTTTGATCAAGGATTTGAGGTGGAAGAATCAACACAAAACAATAGGGTTTTGCGGTTTGCATTTTTCATATCTTGTGTAAACGATTTTGCAAAGAAAAGGTTAATAGAAATATCTCAATTCGATTTTAAATTAATGGCAGACGTACCCGTAGCGAGGCCGATTGAGGAACTGCCTAAAAAAATCATGGTTTCTCTCTCTATCTCTTTTATTGTTGATTTCGCAATTTATCGAGTTCATTATTGTTTGATCAATTCGATTAGAAATTATTTTCTATTATCTTTTAAAAGTTGTGTTGTTGATATAATCATAATCATTTTGATTGTGATTTACTTTTAATATCAACAAAATAAATTATATTTCCAATCGTTATCGATTGCACACCAAGTGTTCGATAAATTGTTTGTGCGTATTTTGATAGTGTTTTGGTTCATTGGATATATAAGTTACGATTAGCATTGTATTTAATTGATTTGTAGCTTGATCATTGTTAAATATTTACGTTCATTATCACTCTATTTGATTTGCAATACGTATATTGCTTTTCGATAGTAAGTTCCGTTAGACGATTCGATCCGGGTCGTTTTTCCGTTGTACCATATTTTGAAAATAGATTTTTTCCAAAAGTTTTTGGTTGTAAAACTTGTAATCTATCCCCCCCCCCTCTATTTGAAGCCTATTGTCTAAAATGTGGCATCAAGAGCTCTGGTTCATTCTGTGCTTGAGATACATTTCTTAGAAGAATGGCTACCGAACCTAAGGGTGCGTACAATAGAGCATCAATTTTCACTGGTGAAAATTATGGCTATTGAAAAGCTCTTATACATATACTTGTCAACTTCGTTAACAAAGTATTTTGAATGTTATCCAAAACGGTCCAAATGAAATAACTATGACCAATGAAGAAGGCGTCACACTACCTAAATCGGAAGTACGGTGGGATGATAATGATAGGAAATTATGGTAACATGATTGGAAAGCAAAAAACATTCTCACTTCCGCTTTGGGAGTTGATGAGTTTTATCACATTTCTCATTGTGAGACCGCCAAAGCTATGTGGGACGCATTAGAGATTGTCCATGAGGGTACTAATGATGTCAAAAAAGCTAGGATTAACACATTAAATCAAGAGTTTGAGTTGTTATGTATTGAGCATGGTGAAACCATTGCGGATATGCAAAAATGGTTCACTCATCTTATAAATCAATTAATTGCACTAGGTAATCTTGTTTGAAATGAACTTGCTACTAACAAAGTTTTGAGGTGTTTAAGTAGTGAATGACAACCAAAGGTCACCTCTACTAAATAAACAAATAATTTTAAGTTGCTTGACCTTACGATTTTGTTTGGTAAGTTGGAAGAACATGAGCAAGAGCTTACTTGCTTGGCAAAATACGAGAAAGAATATGAAAAGCGGTCGAATAATGAAAAAGGAAAATGCAAAGAAGAAGGGAAGAAGTCCATTGCTCTAAATACTTCTAGCTCAAGGCCCTCTCAAGATGAGCAAAGGGATAGTGAACCTAAAGATGATAATGAATCTAACGAAGAAGATATGGGATTGTTCATAAAGTGAGTCAATAAATACATGCCGAAACATGGCGACAAATATTCCAACAAGAACCGTGATAAATCAATAAGGTTATCAAGTCCTCAAAAGAAGAATATGAGAGCAAAAAAGGAAAGTCGCGAAGTAAGCGTTACAACTGTGGTAAACCGATCACTTTAAGCTGGATTGTCCAAAAATCAAAAATGAAAGAAGTCATCACAAAACATCTAGAAAAGCTAGAAAAGCTTATGTTGCTTGGGAAAGCGGAAGTGATTCGTTAAGTGATGATAGCTTTACTTCAAGTGATGAATCGATCAAGCTTTATTATATGAGAAACAAAGGAAAGAAAAAGGTTGTAAGTCACTCTAAAGTTCAAGCCTCTCATGACTTAGCTTTTTCTCAACTTCAAGAATCCTTTAAGAAGCTACAAAGATAAGCCATAGATACTTTCAAGAGATTATTTTCAAACAAGAGAATCGTCTCTCATTTAGAAGCTAAGATTGTTGAAAATGAAAAACATGTGGAAGCACTAAGGAAATTCATGTCAAATATTCTAGAAGGACAAGATGGGGACCCTGGATCTTTGTGGAATTTTGGTTATGAAACATGTCACATTTGGAAAACAGAATTCAAGGACTTTTAAAGCTAAACTTGACAAGGTTTTGCAACCCAAGGTTACCTTTGCTATAGATACTTCCAAGTATGACCTACCATATCACAATTTGTATCGAAGGTATAGTTACATTAAAAAGGAATCAAATAGCAAAAGGTTATCTTTTGCTAACTTGTATTGTCACTACTGTTGCAAACTTAGAGTTAGGAAACTCCATGTTCCTAATGGTGCCTTTCAATTGATGCCTAAATACAATCAAGGTTTTACTAATCCCCGAGGACACAATGAATATTGGGTACCTAGAACAAGTTGTTAATCATGCCGGAAAAATGTCTTGACTCTATGGAGAGAATATGGGATCTCGTTCGTGGAGCATCGAGGCACAACACGGTAACATGTCCTTATTGCTTTGATTTATGTGACTAACAAGGTGAAGTTTGTTACCAACCAGGTTAAGTCTTTGTGTTTTTTTAAGTGATAAAAGTGTGTGAATGATTACTAATAAGCTATCCTAGAACTGTCGGAAGGATGTTATATTCAATTATGCAGGATATCTTTGACTAGACTTGCTCAAGTACATTAAACTAGGATTACAAACCTAAAATTATGAAACATGAGGAGAAGTCATATTATCATTATAATTAAACAAATAATAATCAAATGATGTTCTTGGATACATTACTAATCTCACTTTCAGATACTTGTACAAGAAGGAAAGTGGTAAGAACGTTTTGGTCTTGTTTCGTGGCACGTGTTGCATTCATTTCAACTTTCATTCGGAAGTTCTTCATGGAATGCTTGTGCATCCTCCATCTTGTGTACGATAAGGTAATATCATTTCAACCATACTTCTTGTTATGTACGTAAATGTTTCTTTTACCTGCTTATTTCATAAATATTTGTGATGAACTATGTTTGATGCTTATGATATGTGTTTATTTCCAAAAATATCAAATATAAATGTTGAATGTTGCATTTTACATGTTTATAATAACCATATATAAATGCCATCATTATTCATTTTTATCTTGAACCAAGTCATGCTTGCATTTTTGTGTGTTGCATGTGTCAAGCAAACAACCCATAAAATTTGATCATGTGCATGTGCATCTCATAAACCTTTTGTTCATGAGACATTATAAGTCTCTCAAAGTCATCAAAATTCAATTAAATCAAATCTTAGTTAAGTTTTGAAGTCATCATGTTGACACAATATGGTACAGGTCGACCTATGTAAGTCAATTTCTGAATTTGCCTGAAATGCTCCAATACAGTGTGACCTATGTTACTTCAGGTCAGCTCACGCCAAATTTTTAAAAAATTTTATTGCTTGCTTCATCATGTGCCGACCTATAGCATAGACAGGTTGACACGTACGTTTTCAGGTTAACTCTTAAGTGTATTTTGGGGCATTTCTCTTCATTCTTACTCTTGTTCTTGCATGTACAAAGATACTCATTATTCCAAATTCACTCAAAAACCTCAAACACGCGAAGATTCTTGTTCTTGACTTAAATATAACATCACAAATTTGTCATTAATCATAAAGTCTAGTTATTTCCTACTTAAATTCATCATTTTTCTCCTCTCTTGTTGAAAAATCCCAAACTTATCCAACATCATCAAAATTTCAAAATTTCTTCCTTGTTTGGTATTTGTAGTTGCATATTTGTGTTAATCTGTTGTTGTTACTTATATTCCAGTGTGTAGGTGTTGTTGTGTCACTCATTCTTTCACAAGATTCATTTAAATATTTTCACAAACACCTTGCGTGCAAGTTGTATCTCACAAATCCAATGGCCTCTAAGTCAAAGAATGCATCCAAAGACAAAGGCAAGGCCTTTTCATCCAGTCCTGCCTCAGAGAATACATTCTCTTTGGTTTCAAAGAAATATGAGAATGATTTTGAGCTAAATCTTGTGACTCACCTAGTCGTTAGGTAATACATATGGAAGAAGAGGATGATTGAAGGTTTGGCTCTACCCAAAGTTATGACTCGTGTTAAGCATTAAAACATAGATTATTTTCTTCAATTGGCTCGAGATTACAACCAGGATCTTGTTCGCGTGTTCTACTCTGGGATACACAAACAAGAGGGTGCAAGCTTTAAATTCTCCATGGGTGACAAAGTGTATCATTTCACAAATGAAACATGGAGTACCTTGTTTAGTATTACTTTTTGTTAGTTCTGTGATTGGCAGCAAATTTGGTAAAACTTGGTGTTATCACAAGATGACTTATATGATGTCTTGACATGTGATCTTAATAGTCTGCAGGTGATTCTTTTTGGTGTTGCAGGGTTTAGTTCATGATGTCATGTATGATGTCCTGACATATGTTCACAAAACATTCAGTCAGAATGTTATGTTGTGATTGTTGCATTTTTGTGCAACCTTTTGTGTTGTTCTGGTAAGAGATATTGTTGGTGCAAATCAAGGTGGAGTTTGTCTTTAAACAAAAGAGTTTCTGTTGTATAATTCGTGGTTATTTTGGAATCTTTTGTCCTATTTTCATGCAGAAAATATTGAGAATATTTGAAGTTTGATTTGATTTGGTTTGATCAAATCTGATTTGATTCTAGTTTTATGCCTTTAACTACGAAAAGAATTAAAGAATTATCTAATTTGATTTTATCAAATCAGAGTTTGTTTTTGCTTATGCCCAAGCCCATACAAAGTGTTTCTACATAAAGACTTTACAATCCTATTTGAATACCAGAGAAGCTAGGGTTGAGAGTGTGCATTGCTTAAGGAATGAGGTTTTTGCCTTCTTGTGTTTTTGTTATCTGTGAGCCATTCATTCATCAATTTGATGTGTGAATTGGACTGAGTTCTTTGAGTTGTAAGTTATCCACTCTAAGCTTTTAAGCACAAGCGCATTGTTCTTGATTTAAGCTTTTAAGCAAGATCAAGTGTTGTCCTTGAAGTGTGTCTTCTACTTTTTTATCTTCTGTTTTTATCATTGCATGTGATTGAGGGGGATAGAGAGGTGTCTCATATCTGAGAGTGTCTTCGATAGAAGTTACATGGATAGAGATTAGGTGCGAAGATTGTAAACTAGAGAGAGTTTGCTGAGAGTCTTCAAACTAATTCTGTTTAGTGGATTTCCTTCCTGGCTTGGTAGCCCCCAGACATAGGTGTGTTTTGCACCGAACTAGGTTAACAATTGCTTGTGTCTCTTTACAATTGTTAACTGCTTTTTATCTTGTTCATATATTGGTAATTATTCATATATTAGTGTTGTGACATCTCTTTCGACATCTCATATCTGATACCAGAATTTCAATTGGTATCAGAGCAGGCATCCTGCTCTGGTTCTGGGTGAGATTTAGGGACGATACTTTCTGGTATTATGGACAAAGAGGGAGGATTGTGAACAGACCACCTGTTCTGAATGGAAATAATTATGATTATTGGAAACCTCGCACTGTGGCCTTCTTGAAATCATTGGATAGTAAGGCTTGGAAAGTTGTCATAAAAGGATGAGAACACCCTGTCACTGTTGGGAAAGATGGAAAAGTTACATCTGACCTGAAGCCTGAGGAAGAATGGACTAAGGAGGAGGACGAATTAGCTCTTGGAAATTCTAAAGCCTTGAATGCCTTATTCAATGGAATTGATAAAAATATATTCAGATTGGTGAACAATTGTGAAGTTGCCAAAGATGCTTGGGAGATACTAAAAAATACTCATGAAGGTACTTCTAAGGTGAAGATGTCAAGACTTCAATTGCTAACTACAAAATTTGAAACTTAAGGATGAAAGATGATGAAAGCATACATGATTTTCATATGAATATCATTGAAATAGACAACGCTTCAAGTGCCCTAGGTGAAAAGATGTTAGAAGAAAAGCTTGTAAGAAAGATTCTCAGGTCTCTTCCCAAGAGATTTGATATGAAAGTAATTGCCATAGAAGAAGCTCAAGACATCAGCAAAATGAGGGTGGATGAACTTATTGGATCCTTCTTAACCTTTGAAGTAGGGATAAGTGACAGATTTGATAAGAAAAAGAGCATAGCCTTTATGTCCAATACTGAAGATGGAGAGGATGAATGTGATGTGGATACTGATAAAAGCTTATCCAATGCTATAGTGCTCCTTGGAAGACAGTTTGACAAGGTAATGAAGAGGGTGGACATGAAGTCAAGACCAAATGTCAAGAACAACTCATATGACATCAGCAGGCCTAATGATGTTGGTAGAAGAACAAGGTCTGAAGAAAAGTCCACTCAAAGCAAAGGGATTCAGTGCCATGGATGTGAAGGATTTGGTCACATTAGAGCTGAATGCCCTACTTACCTCAAGAAACAAAAGAAGAGCCTAGCTGTATCTTGGACTGATGAGGATTCTGAAAGTGATCTTGAAGAAGAATCTGCTAAACATGTGACTGCTTTGACTAGGAGATATGACTCTGATGAAGACTCTAGTGATGATGAATTAACCTTTGAAGAATTTGCAGCTTATTGCAAAGAGTTGTGTCTCAGAAGTGAAGAAGTATGTCATCAAGAAGAGAAGTAGAAGAAACTTATAATTAAACTGAAGGCTGAAAAGGAAGAGCATCTTAAAACTATCTCTGAGTTGAATGATGAAGTTACATTGCTGAATTCTTAACTTGATCAAATGTCCAAGTCTGTCAGAATGTTGAACAGTGGAACTGACACTTTAGATGAAATCCTTCAGGTTGGAAAAAGGGCAGGAGACATGACTGGGGTAGGGTTTGATGGAGAAAAGAAACCCTCTTCAGACTATAGTCCCTCTTCACACCACAGTCCTTCTGGGCCTAAGTGAAATATGTCACATCAGATGTCTGAACATCACGCCAGAGGAAACCCAACCACTAAAGAGGAAGAAGATGGAGATGCCATTACTGTGAACATTTTGGTCACATAAAGCCTTTCTGCTTCAGGCTACATGGATATCCTAAACATGTTCCTCAACCTAGACCCAATCACAACATTCCTTCTAATAGGAAGCAATAGGTTCCTAGAGTTGCTGCTACCATTTTAATAGCTCATATGTCTCTCAGAGTCTTAGCTAAAGAGGATAGGTATTTTGACAGTGGGTGCTCCAGGCACATGACAGGAATTAAAAATCTCTTAGTAGACATCAAATCCCATTCTACTAGCTATGTGGCTTTGGGTGATGGAGCCAAGGGTGAAATCAAGGGGGTTGGAAAACTGAACTGCTTAGAAGTTCCAAACCTTGATAATGTGTTGCTAGTTAAAGGATTGACTACCAACTTGATTAGCATTAGTTAACTGTGTGATCAAGGATTCAATGTTAACTTCACTAAATCTGAATGTTTGGTTACTAATGAAAAAAGTGAAGTTATTATGAAGGGAGTCAGATCTAAAGACAACTACTATCAATGGGTGTTGCACCCTAATTTTTGACCTTAAGATCCCACCTCCTTGTGCGTTTTATTACGTTTTATCTTTTTGTCCCTATATTCGTATTTATCAGGACTAACGAAGGTGTGCAGGATCATTTTGGATTTTGAGACATCCCTGACCAGTGTTATGTGGCCTTCTAGTGCAAATAATGAGGATTCAAATTTAAGGATAGTTCACATGTGTTTGAAATCCAGCAGGTGCAGTCTAATCAAGTGATTATACATGTCAAGCAGAGCTAGTTTTGTTCATGAAGTGGGATTATCACTTTTAACAAGTTTTCTAAACGGAATTCATCACTTTGTTTCCAAGAGCATTCAAATTCAATTAGTTCAATTTTACAAATTCAAGGAGTTTTTTTTCTATCAAGGAAGGACAAGTTCCATCAAGTTTTAGGTTCAAGAAATGATTCAAATCTCGCCATGAAATTATATTTCAAGTGTTTCATTACAAGGATACAAAGGCCAAGTCCAACGAAAACCAATTACAAGAGGTATTACCATCGGCATGATTTGAGCATGATAGACTTATGAAGGATAAAACAAGCACACTACAAGGATTGCAAGTTGATGCGCGTTTATGGTCTTAGGTTATAACACTGTAGATGATGAGTATTACAAATATCCCTTCGTTAAATTTGAACTAAGCTATTTGAAGAAAACATACATCACTATTTTTAAATCACTCAAGTATCTAAGATATTTCCAAATTTGAGGAGATTTCTTGCAAGACTGCATCCAAATCTCATGGAAGAAAACATCATCGATGATTCAAGTTTGGTTTCATACATTAAACTACAAAGAATTTAAAATCTAAAAGTAACCTAAAGAACATCCTTTTTATCTTGGTGGAATGATTTGTCTTGATACCATTTGTTAAAGCTCTTGTTCCGTAAGAATGCTTGAGGAAAGGACGATGCTGGAATCCACGAGTCATGTTGGGAAATTGCATCAATAAGGAGTTATCAAACAAGCTGCAAGTTCATAACCTCAAACTCCTCCGTGTTATCATAATTAAATCACTCAGAAGTGCACTCTGCTGTTCCCACACATAGCCATAACAAGGATCCACACACCAAGACGGAAGCGGCTTCAAGCCTTTGATCAAAGTTGAAAGCCGTAAGCAGCCGTTGTTCCAGGAGAGAGGTTTTCTATAAGGAGGATTTTGGGGGTAGTCACCAACTGTCACAAGAAGAAATAAAACAATGTTAGTACCGGCAACATACAGACGAAGCCATGACGGTACCGTATCTTTAACTTACTTCGCAAATAGAACAGGTTTCTCCAAGACAGCATCACGCCACAATCCAAAGTTGCGGTGAAGAGATCATGTTACGCTACAAAGGATAGCCTTCCGTGCTCCTCGAGCTCATGCTTTACAATCCAAAGGGCAAGTTAGGCCTATTGCCATTCCGACCTGCAGTTATTATGGCGAGGACATTCAGTCACAATCTCTTTCGATCAAAATACCGACGCACTAACAAAAGAAGTTTTTCTATTACGAAAACATAACCGACATCTAGCCGGACTTACCAAACAATGCGTCATTTCGGATTCCATAAGACTTTTCCTTTGAATCATGTCGAAGCTTAATTCAGCCCCATCTGCCGACTCCAACCTGCCTCATTTTCTCCGGCGAAAGCAGTTTCTGAGAGCATCCACTTTATCAAGGGGATGGTCGGATACCACGCAACATTGAGGCTAACTGCTGTGGCAGATGACTCCAGTTACGACAACTTTCCTGGAATTTGAGACAATCCGCATTGAATTGTTAATATAGGTTAACACAGTCAAGTTCAAAACATGCCTGATAAAAGATGGGAAAACTAACCAGGAATTTTCAACTGAGTTACCGACACCGTTTTGCAACTCCCCAACTTGTTGAAAACACGAAGCCTCGCAAACAATTCATTAAGATTTGTCACGGTAGTCAAGAGTTCATCAAAATTCAAAGGAGCCAGTATCCATCCGCAAGTGTAAAACTCCCACGTATCTAAATGAAAGCTCCTGCGTAACTAAAGAATAACATCATCAAATATGCCCACAACAATGACTCCAACAAAGCCCTATAATATTACATGAAAACTATCTAATGAAGTCTTTCTCATGTGATTAAACATAAGGAGGTATAAAAGATATCAAGGATACCTCAAGAGGTTACAGTGCTACGTCTCAAGCAAGGTCTTTCGAACTGGACATAACCATGTTGCATTACAACGGCTACCGCGTGCGACCTCGGTTTTGTTTTGAAGGCGTCGGTAGAGGGCAGATAGTCGTCCAATGATATGACCACTCGCCGGGGATTCCTAACCGTGGCATCCTATCATATTCACGACCTTCTTAATGTCTCAAGATATTTGCAACTTCCAGCTTTTGATCCTGAAACGAAAAAACACCGTTACCGCCATCAACCAAAGAGAAAATCTCAACTGCATTTTCAAAGTCATTAATACCTGCACTTCAATAACAGGACTTGGTTTAGAATGTTCTATTTGGAGCAATCTTGATGTGGAGAAGAATTTAAGCTGTACTACCTTTTATATGCACATAAACATCAACGTTTTTTCTTCGTCATGGCTAACCATCGGAATTTAGCAACCTCCCATTTGAGAGTATCGAACCACTCTAATATGGTTGAGTTTCTGCTTCAACTTTTATGTATGCCATGAAGCCAAGAACTCTTTAAGATTCACTATCTGAAAATCATCCTCTCTTGGGCTATTCAGTTTCTAGATCAATATTCCTGCAACAAATTTCATGACATCAGAAAGTGATGATTTCAAGAAGCACAAGCAGCATGTGAATCATTTCATACGAATGTTGGAGTTAGACGTTGCGGTTATGTCACTAATGAAGAACAATCAAGATCCTTAAAACAATGCTTAATTTCTTTCCAGACAAATTCAAACAAACTTCCACAAAACAATTGATAACGTATCGTTACGGAAATGGAAAAACCATTTACAACACAAATTAAGGCATTCAAAGTATTTGCAAAACAGGGAGGCAAACAAAATCGGTCGAGGATGGAAAGTCTTTATTTTTCTCTTCAATTCGTTTGAGAAATTAAACTATAAAGAGGGGGAAATCAAAACATGTTTCAGACAAAACAAACAGAAAGGGAAAGATTTTCATCTGTCATTTTGAAAGCAGAAACTTCTCATTTCTTTCCAATTTGAGGTTCAACATCCCATTTAGGGCATGAATGTAAAATACAGTATAAGAAGAGATCAACACTCAGAAAATCAGGGATGAAAAAATACTCGGACAACACACAACATTCACAAAAAACTCCAAATCGTAAAAAAAGATAGCAACTTATCTGTCGCACCGCCGAAGCTTCCAAACCCGACTCCATTTGTTGCCACGAAACCATCCACCATCTTCAGAATCCTCGCACCGTTCGTAAATCACCACCGTCGAACACCATACGACAACCATCCGCCATCACCTTCGACACCTGCGAGAAAATTGTACACCGTAAGTCGTTCTGTTTGAACTCTTGATATCTATTTGATTCTTTTCTGTCTTTTTGTGTAGGAGAAGAAGAAGAAACAAACGGAAGAAGAGAGCAAAACGAGAAATCGCAGAAGAGCGGATATCGAGAGAAGGAACGAGAAATCGAGAGAGAAGGAACGAGAAATCGAGAGAGAAGGGGATCAGAGATGGTGGATCGCGAGGAGGAGAACAAATTGGGGCTAGGGTTTTGTTTTGTTTGGTTTTGTATTTCTTTTGATGTAATAATCACATGTATGCAGCACACACACACATACCGTGCACCTTCACTCATTAGCACCTTAACCACCTCAATTAACCCACTAAACCCTTAATTAACCCATTAAGTAGATCCTTAATCTGCAAATTTATTTAACTTAATCGTAACTTTTTTTTAACTAATCTATAATGAACCCTTTTTCCTTTAATTTTAATTCAATTAATTAACCAATATTTAATCATTTTTTTATATAAGAATAATAGTAATAAACTAATGACCTTTTTTTAAAAAAATAATAATAATCTAATTAAAACTCTTTTTATCAATCTAAAATAATTCATATCAAAATAAACTCTTTTTTCTCTCATCTCTATTAATTAAAGAAAAACTTTTTTACAACTTGCGTTTCATTAGTAACTTTTTTTGTATGTTAATAATAAGAAAGCTATTTAATAATTTAATTAACTTATTCTTAATAACTATCCACTTAATAAAAGATGATAGAAAACATTTTACCTTTTTTTAATAATCTTCACCCATTAAAATTACTTCTATCTAAATTAATCTCACAAAAGTGTATTTTTCCCATAAGTAAATCAAATAAAAAATCAACCTCACCAAATTAATTAACCTTAAAAATCAACTACAACTTTTCCTTATAAAATCAGTTTACCTTAAAATCAACATTTTACTCAAACCGAAATCAATTTAACCAATTAAAATCAATCAACAGCGTAAAAATAACCTAATCGTGCACACTCACATTCACGACACATTCACTCTCACACACTTCAGCGTTTTCATGCGTATGTGTATGTTTTACTTTCTCCGCAATTTACTTTACAGTGATTTACATTATCGCATTTTTTTATTGCCTTGCATTCCGTCCAAAGGAAGAATCTGCGCATGACCTCAACAATCGTGGGTATACATCATTTGCATCATTTCCCCCCGTGATCCTTGATCCCATTCAAGTTGATCTCTAGGATAGATCCTACCCCATAGGAATGACCATTATCTTTACAACTTAGATACAAACAAAACAATTCAAATCAAACAATATTCAAACACGTTAGAGAAAGATGTCAAATCATCTTAAGCGAGATAGAATCTCCACCCCACATCAATACAATCAATACCGTAGGGACTTTGCCTTAAGAGAGATAGAGGCGTACCTCGTCGATCCCTATCCGAGTACTTGAGCCCTTCTCTTAAGATGATGCAAATACTATTTTCCTACAATTTGTGGCGGTTAAATCTCCCTTAAAATGATAACTTGTCTTTTCTCCTAAACTCAATCAATCAACTACCCTAAACCCGTAGGAACTTTGACCATAGTCAAAGAGCTCCTCAAACCCTTTAGGGGAACTACAAATACTATGATTCCACTCCCGTAAGGATATGTAGGCATAAGATGCGACATCTTATCGAGTATACTTAGAAATAAACCCCTAGGTTTTTTACCATTAAGCAGATAACATTAGCAATAAAACAAACATAAAACAAGAGGTTCCTGTAGAGTACTACAGAGATTTAGGATGCTAATACCTTCCCTAAGTTTAACTGACCCCCGAACCTATAACTCTCTAAACCTTGCATTTGCATTGCATTGTGGGAATTTCGATCTTTATCCCTTCCTTTGGACAAATTAAAGTTCGGTTGCAAAATGAATTAAAGATTCAAACTAATCAATAGTTTGGTATCCGATTTTCACCGCGACAATGGGTTACTCAAGATTCTAGTTACACCTCCATATGTGCTCTAGCCAAAGATGATGAAGTGAAACTGTGACACCAAAAACTTGGTCATTTGCATCTAAAAGGGATGAAGAAGATCATCTTTATGGAAGTTGTCAGAGGAATACCTAAGTTAAAGATTGAAGAAGGAAAGGTATGTGGTGAATTCCAAATTAGAAAGCAAACTAGGATGTCACATCAGAAGATTAAACATCTCACTACTTCAAAAGTGTTGGAACTCCTTCACATGGACTTGATGGGACCTATGCAGGTGGAGAGTCTTGGTGGAAAGAAGTATGTTTATATGGTGGTGGATGATTTTTCCAGATATACTTGGGTGAATTTTATAAGAGAAAAATCTAAAGTGTTTGATCTGTTCAAAGATCTCTGTCAAAGAATTCAAAGAGAAAAGGAGAGCAATGTTGTTAGAATCAGAAGTGATCATGGGAAGGAATTTAAGAACCAAAAATTTGCTGAATTTTACTCATCTGAAGGGATTAGCCATGAATTCTCTTCTCCCATTACTCCACAGCAAAACGGAGTTGTGGAACAAAAGAATAAAACTATCTAGGAATCTGCTAGAGCTACGATCCATGCAAAGAAGCTGCCTTACCACTTTTGGGCTGAAGCTATGAACATTGCTTGCTATGTTTATAATAGAGTGACCTTAAGAACAGGAACCATGACTACCTTGTATGATATATGGAAGGGAAGAAAGCCTATTATCAAATACTTCCATGTGTTTGGAAGCAAATGCTACATATTGGTAGATCGTGACCAAAGGAGAAAAATTAATCCAAAAAGTGATGAAGGAATATTTTTGGGTTATTCTACTAACAGCAGAGCCTATAGAGTATTCAACTCCAGAACTAAAGCTATGATGGAGTCCATCAATGTTGTTGTTGATGATGTGCATAAGGAGGTTGATGTCCTAGAAGATGTTGGAACATTCCTTGATATCTCAGCAAAGCCTGCAGACAAAAACACTAACCCCAATCCTACTAATGCAGAACCTGAACCTGAACTAGTAAACAAAAGACCCTCTACCAGAATTCAGAAAGACCATCCTATGGATCTTATCATAGTTGACCTAAATAAGGGAGTCACTACTAGATCCAGAGAAGTCATAACAAGTTATTGCTTTGTGTCTAAATTTGAACCAAAGAATGTCAAGGAAGCCTTAACTGATGAATTCTGGATCAATGCCATGCAAGAAGAGCTAGGGCAATTTAAGAGAAATAAAGTATGGGATCTTGTTCCAAGGCCTGAAGGAACAAATGTGATTGGGACAAAATGGGTATACAAGAAAAAATCTGATGAAAAAGGGTTGGTCACTAGAAATAAAGTCAGATTGGTTGCTCAGGGATACACTCAGATTGAAGGGGTTGACTTTGATGAAACTTTTGCTCCTATAGCTCGCCTTGAATCCATCAGATTACTCTTGGGAGTTACCTGTATTTTGAGATTCAAGCTGTTTCAGATGGATGTTAAAAGTGCCTTCTTAAATGGATACCTAAATGAAGAGGTCTACATGGAACAACCTAAGGGGTTCATTGATCCAAATTTTCCCAATAATGTTTGTAAGTTGAAGAAAGCTTCGTATGGACTGAAGTAAGCTCCAAGAGCTTGGTATGAGAGACTAAGAAAATTTCTTCTTGAGAATGGATACAAAAAATGTGGCATAGATAAGACCTTGTTTGTCAAAGAAGAAGGAGAAAAACTCATGATTGCTCTAATACATGTTGATGATATTGTGTTCGGTGGGATGTCTGATGTGATGGTTTAACATTTTTTCCAGCAAATGCAGTCAGAATTTGAAATGAGCCTTGTTGGTGAATTAACCCATTTTCTTGGGTTGCAAGTTAAACAGATAGAAGATTCTATATTCCTATCTCAGAATAAATATGCCAAGAATATAATTAAGAAGTTTGGGATGGAGTTCACAAAAGAACACCTGCTCCTACTCATTTTAAGTTGTCTAAAGATGAAAAGGGTGTTAATGTGGATCAAAGTCTCTATAGAAGTATGATAGGGAGCTTGTTATATCTTACAGCAAACAGGCCTAACATTGCTTTTGATGTAGGTGTGTGTGCTAGATACCAAGATGAACCCAAAGTGAGCCATATCGATTAAGTTAAGAGGATTCTGAAGTATGTTAATGGAACAAGTGAATATGAAATGTTATACACTCATGGATCTGGCTATGTGTTATTTGGATATTGTGATGCTGATTAGGCTGGAAGTGCCGATGATAGGAAAAACACATCAGAAGGTTGCTTCTTTTTGGGGAACAATCTTATATCATGATTCAACAAGAAGCAAAATTGTGTCTCTCTGTCTACTGCTGAAGCTGAGTATATAGCAGCTGGAAGTAGCTGTTCTTAACTAGTGTGGATGAAACAAATGCTGACTAAATATAATGTCACACAAGATGTCATGACATTGTATTGTGACAATTTAAGTGCTATAAACATCTCCAAAAATCCTATTCAACACAGTAGGACCAAACATATTGATATTTGCCATCACCTTACAAGGGAGCTTGTTGAAGACAAGATCATTGCCTTAGAACATGTTGCTATAGAAAAGCAATTAGCTGACATCTTCACTAAGGCATTGGATGCTAGTCAATTTGAAGTTTTAAGAGGCAAATTAGGGATTTGCATTTATGAGGATTTGTAGCAATTATTGCTGAGTGGAAATATCATTCAAGAGGTTTTGTATTTTCCAAAAATAAAGATGTCTCAACAACAGTTATCATTTCAAAATACCTTAAAAGATGTTTTCACACGCTACCCTAACCTCACTTATCATTCCAACAGCTCTTTCATCTCTCGTACTCTCACAAAACTTCTGCTTGAACACCATCATCCTATATACAAAATTCTCAAGATGTATCAACAACATGGTTCAACTCCTTCCAAGTTTGCTAAGTCGGAATCAAAAACTATAGCTTACCCTGTAAGCATCTCATTTGATGATGTGATAGATGTGGCTTCGCTAGCCATGGTTCCCTGTGACGACACGGAGTTGAGAAAGCCTACAACCTCACATGCAAGCGGTTCCAAACATGCTCCTATAGGTAACACTTCTAATACTCCTAATGATTCATCCTCTGAAAATAGGACCAAAGAGGGTAGTTTGTATGTTGATAGAGCCATTAGAAAGTTGGTTACTAGGGTTTTATATGGAGGTCACAATGTTCCTGGAATTTCAACCCCTCTGTCTCAAATAGATGCTATTCCCACTTCTGATGCTGCCTAAAGTGAGGAAAGAGATGTTGACTGTTCTCATTCTGAGAAGAGCATTGATACTGATAACTTGCACAAGTTGGCTAATGTTGTGGTGAGAATCGTGATATCAAGCTATTGATTAACTTGAATCTTAATTCTTAAATTCACAACCGGACTTTAATTTGTCCAAGAAAGGAAAGGTTTAAAGAAAGAAAAACCTATAAAAATGCAAAGCAAAAGGCAAGGCCTAAAGCTAAGCAAAGAGAGATCTAAAGGTTCTAGGGTTGGTTATGCCTAGGGTAGGTATTTCACATCCTAAACATATGTAGTACTCTACAGGAACCTCTTGTTAATATTTGTGTTATGCTAAAGTTTGCTTGCTAAGGGAAAAATGCTAAGGTAAAGATCTAAAGTATATACAAAGTATGCTCGCCAAGACATCGCATCTCGTGCCTACGTATCCTGACGGGAATAGAATCAGAGCAACCGTAGTTCCTCTAACTAGGGGTGAGGAACTCTTGATTGTGGTCAAGATTCTAGGGAAAGTAAATGTCTACGAGAGACACCTACATAGAGTGCGGCGACTCTAAACTAAGGTTAAGTTAGTAAGGAAGGGAATGTCCACGGCAGGACAACTAAATAGAGCACGGCGACTCCAAGTTCTATGGTTAGGATAAAGGGTAAGGACCTAAGGTTAGGTTAAACGTGACATGGCAGTCAATAGAGCGAAATCCTTTCCTTTGGAATCAGGTACATGCAACTTGTAACCACAGGGGAGCCAAAATGAAGCTTATATCAAAGGAGATAGTAACACCAAAAACTAACAAGAGAACACCCACACTCATCAATAATCCACGGGCAAAGTCAAAAAGTAACAACAAGCATCAAGAGTAAGCTAACCAACGAGGTAAGAATTTATTAATAATTACTTAAGAACCAAGTCAAATGAAAGGCAACAATGATTGATCAACACTTAACTCAAAAGCTTTAAAGGTGTCGAGAACCAATTTTAAGATTAAATATCAGGAATTAACTAAAAAAAATCTAAGTAAAATACATACTAATCAAGCTAAAGTCTATTGTTCTTTTTATATATTTTTTAAAACCTAGTTAGCTAAGTTAAAATCTATTTAACACTTAATTAACAAATTCTAAATAACACTAATTTAAAACTAATCAATCTACTTCTAATAAAATCTAAATAGCTAAATTAAAAATTAGTTTAAGAAACTAACTAACTAAAATCTAGAATTAACTAAATTAAATCCTAATTAATCACCAATTAAACTATTCTTAATTTAATAAAAAAAAGCAAAGACAAAAGGATGTATATAAGGGCTAAATGGGTGAGTGTGTCAATGGTCCTACAGCAACAGAGGCCTAAGAAGGGCAGACCAACTTCTGCTCAAAATGGGTTGGGCTTAAATCCGACCCAAACCCGGTTAGAAATAGGCATAGAGGAGGAAGAACAAAAGGTTACCACGTGTGGCAAAAAACATCTGCAAAGAGAATGAAAAGCTCAGAGTAAATATGCTCTACTGTTCGAAACAAAAGTCCTAGAACCACCTCTATCGCTCGATCTCTCCAAATTCAACCCGCCTTGGATTCTAAACCCGCATCTCTCTTCGCAATCGCTCAACTCGTTCTCTCTGTCTCGTGAATCCTTCTCACATCAACCTTCTCAACTCGCAGCGAGATCCTGTGTTCTTCCTCGATGTTGTTTACAAATCATTTTCTTCTCCCTCTCGATCTTCGATTTGAAATCCGACGGCGGTGGGTTACACGACTTAATGATAACAGATGCATTTTCGAAATCGATTGAGTTTTGTTGTCATTGAATGATGGAAGGATTGAGGTTCAAAAATGGTTTTGGGGGTTTATGTATAAAGAAGGTTGGGTTCATTGTGAGTAATTGAAAAGGGTTTGTAGGTGAAGGGGATTTAATGAAGCTGAGTTCGATAATGATGAAGAGATGGTAACTGTCTCTCGAAAGCTCGTGTGCTGCAGCGGTTTATTTTCTCAGACTTCCTCAATGTTACCCTTACTCAACTTACTCTGAATCTCGCTTAAATCCGCTTATCGTAATCGAAACACGAATGCACAAATCGAATAACAACGACTCAACCAAAGATCACCAAGGTTACATCACTAACGTCATAAACATGAGATTAGAAAGGGGGTTCACATACCTGTGCGATGACGATGTCGATGTTGAACTATCAGTGAGCTACGATTGCACTAATTCCTTTCCCCTCTTATGCTTCTTCTTGAGTTCTTCTTCATGATTCTGTGTTATCGAGTTGTTGTTACTCGGAGGTGAGGGCGTCGTAAACGGTGAAGTTTGTGTGGAGTTGGATGGATTTTAGGAGGAAGCGATGTTAGATGTGATTGAAGGTGGAATCAAGGAAATGGTGCCGCAGCTGAAGAGGTCATCGCAGGTTATGGTGTCACAGTGATGAGGATTCTCAAAGGGAACTCGGAGAGTCTGGTTAACAGTGTGGACCATAGGTCTGGGCTCAGCGAAGATGGGAGCTTGAAAAACTGGTCTGACAGTCTGACCAATCATAGCAGTAGACGCAAGGGGTGGAGAGTAGTTGTGAGGTAAACCAAAATCTGGCCAAGTAGATGGTGGCATCTGAACAGGAGGAGGATCATCACTTGAAACTTCCTGAATGACGGTCCTCTGTGATGGCTCTCCTCTGGCAATCAATACTTGAAGCATCTCGGTGAGCTTAGTCATGCCTAACTTCAACTCATCGATCTCCATTCGAATTTATGTGTTGTGTACTTCTTGCTCTGACATCTTGCGTCTATAGTTAGCTCTAGTCCGATATCGGTGTCGAGGAATCAGCTTGACGAGTCACAGGTACACTAGAAGATGAAGACAGCTGGACATGAGTCACTGGACCAACAGAGGCATGCAATGAACCATGCAAAGATGTAAATGCAATGCAATGCTATGCAAGACATGATGCAAAACACAATAACAGGATCAAAGGTTTGAGATCATAGCATGAGGTCTGGGTAAAGAACCAACCACAGGGTGTGTACTAGGGATGTAAATGGATATCCATGGGGGCGGATAGTATGATATTTGTGTCTGTCCCGTTGGATAAATATGATATCCGTATCTGCCCCATATCCATGCGGATATCAGTTAAGCGGGTAATCCAGGGGTTTTAAGGTATCTGCGGATATTTACAGATATCCATGAATAACTTTTTTTATCTAAAATTATTTTTTAAAAATATATTTTTTCGCTCTCAATTTAACAACTAAACTTCATCATATAATTTTCATTCTTTTTTCACTAAAACATAATAACATTCAAACATAATATTCATACATTTCATTTTTAACAAAATAAAATTCATCATACCATATAATAATTGTTTAAATAAAACAAAAAGTAATAATGCAAATAGTTTTCATCAATCATTACAAAATTCCATATTATGCATTCCTTGCTTAACAGAGTCTATAGATGGAAAGAATAGGCACACATGAATATCATTTTTATATCAATGAAACGAAAAAGAATGTATATAGTGCTTTTTATTTTTACTAGTTTAGGGTTTAGTATTTTGCATTATAATTGCCTTAAAATAAGAAACTATTTTGCAGCCCCACCTATTACTACTTCAGTGTTGCAACAACCAAAATTAAAATTAAAATAGCAAGAACAAGAACAAAATGTAACAAGGTAGATAGATTACCTTAATCATTTAGGAAATTAGGACTCTGAGTTGCAGTGTTGGATAGAGAAAAGACGATACTGATTCTTTGGGTTGGAGTTGGACAGTGGAATTGTGAAAGTGAAAGAGATGTTAGGTCTAAAATATAGAAGAAGGCTAAATAAATATAAAATGACTAAATATGATTTTTCTTGGAATGTGAAAGGTTTTCTTTTTCTTCCAAGAAAACGTTAAAAAAAAGAAATATGAAAAGACTAAATTTCTTGGAAGATGTAATGACGTCTATAATAAATTAAAAATATTTAAATATTTTTTATAATTTATTAACGGGTATGGATATCCGCGGGTACGGGTATCATTAAACCCGCATCCACATCCATTAAATAACGGATATTTAAATATCCATTTATTTTATCCATGGATATCCATTAAGCTATCCACATTGTATCTGTGACGGATTATATCCGCGGATATCCACGAGCACAGGCTTTTTTGCCATCCCTAGTGTGTACTAAGGGTTCTCAAATCTGCAGAACAGTCTAAGAGATTTTCAGAGTCAACAACCCATCTTTCGGATATTATCAATTTCCCAAATCACTTGGTAGTCGATAATATTCTCAAAAGAGTCTCGTCTGAGTGTAGTATCGCGTATCAACTACTTCGGGAATACTCCCTCATAGTCATCGCACTACGTCCTAAAAGGCCAAGTGGGGGTAAAAGGTAACTAAAGGTCCTCAGTGTCACAGACTCCTAGGTTGAAAGTAGTAATGTTTTCACGAATACTCGTTCAACAAAACTACTCCCAATAGGGCCTCCACTGAGCGGTGGTTTCTCAAGTCAGCTTGGTCGAGAATCAACTCCCTATAAGCCTTCTTGAATATACCACCTTCCTATCATAAGTGCACTCAAGTCCGGGTATAGGACTTATCCTCACCACTCAAGGTAACAACCCTGCATACAGAAAAACCCAGGCACAAACATATATATGTACAAATATATACAAACGTACAAGCAAGCAAACATATAGCAAACACAAATATAAACAAGGTGGGTTTAACCCTCTTAGGAAAATTTCCCCAGTGAAGTTGCCATTTCTGTTGCGGTGAGAATCGTGATATCAAGCTATTGATTAACTTGAATCTTAATTCTTAAATTCACAACTGGACTTTAATTTATCCAAGAAAGGAAAGGTTTAAAGAAAGAAAAACCTATAAAAATGCAAAGCAAAAGGCAAGGCCTAAAGCTAAGCAGAGAGAGATCTAAAGGTTCGGGGGTTGGTTATGCCTAGGGTAGGTATTTCACATCCTAAACATCTGTAGTACTCTACATGAACCTCTTGTTAATATTTGTGTTATGCTAAAGTTTGCTTGCTAAGGAAAAAGTGCTAAGGTAAAGATCTAAAGTATATACAAAGTATGCTCGCCAAGACATCGCATCTCGTGCCTACGTATCCTGACGGGAATGGAATCAGAGCAACCGTAGTTCCCCTAACTAGGGGTGAGTAACTCTTGATTGTGGTCAAGATTCCAGGGAAAGTAAATGTCTACGAGAGACACCTACATAGAGTGCAGCGACTCTAAACTAAGGTTAAGTTAGCAAGGAATGGAATGTCCACGACGGGACAACTAAATAGAGCACGGCGATCCAAGTCCTATGGTTAGGATAAAGGGTAAGGACCTAAGGTTAGGTTAAACGTGACATGGCAGTCAATAGAGCGAAATCCTTTCCTTTGGAATCAGGGACATGCAACTTGTAACCACAAGGGAGCCAAAATGAAGCTTATATCAAATGAGATAGTAACACCAAAAACTAACAAGAGAACACCCACACTCATCAATAATCCACGGGCAAAGTCAAAAAGTAACAGCAAGCATCAAGAGTAAGCCAACCAACGAGGTAAGAATTTATCAATAATTACTCAAAAACCAAGTCAAATGAAAGGCAACAATGATTGATCAACACTTAACTTAAAAGCTTCAAAGGTATTGAGAACCAATTTCAAGATTAAATATCAGGAATTAACTAAAAAAATCTAAGTAAAATACATACTAATCAAGCTTTGCTGACGATGTAAGGCATTGTTTTAACTCCCAAACACTGGAGAAATAAGGAAGTTATTCCCTAGTTAACCCCTTCGAGCCTAGAAGTTGGAGTTTCTTTCTTTACAAAAAACCCAAAATCTGAACCTGGGGAAGGGTAGTTTCTCAATTAACTTGGTTGTGCTTTCCTTGCAATACACCTTTGATATAAGGGTTGCACTCACAATTTTCCTTCGTACACAACATGTAAGTGTCGAAGATGTTTTCCAAGTCAAAAGCCAATGATGGTTCACCGTGATCGTTTAAGCCAGACAATCACTTTCTTTAAAAAAAATCTAAAGAAAAAGCCCGCTAAGTCAAAACCTATGAAGGAGACTTAGGCAAAATTGGGGCATCCGCTGACTGTAATCTTCAGAAGAACAGTTCAGGCAAAACTTAGGGATAATAAAAGAGGAGATCTTTAAACCCTTCATCTTGAAAATCCTCAATGTCAAAACAACCAAAGGTTGTAAAGAAGCAGTGTCTGCCTTTTCAAGAAGTCCTTGGACTTTTGAACCATCATCGTGGCTATAATCAATGTAATTCCTAACCTATGGGAACCTGAGTGAATAGTATGAGTTAACTGAGTGTAGGACTGAAGATTATCACATAGATTGGGTGGGTACAAATAAATTTTGAGCCTTTATCCTTTGTTTCTTAAACCGTGAACCAGGCCACGTTACAACCCTCGAAAGACCTAGCTGAAGCAAGGTTATTGTGAAAGCATACTACAACAAGGTTGCGTAAACTGACTCCAAATGATTTTTGCAAATCAATTATTTTGGCAGTACATCTTTGCTTTAAACTTTGAGTGTCTTGAACCACCGTGTTCTGACCAATGACTCATTTATTTTGCATCTTTCAAAAATGATGTTGATTTCAAAAGTTGCATGAACTTTACATTACCATGTTTGTATGAATACTTTTGTTTGCAAACTGGCTTTCCTCTAAGGAACTTTCAAACATTGAGAAACTTGGTTAAATGATCTTGTCAGGGGCAAGTCTTCTCAGAATTGATTTACTCAGAAGTTTTTTTTCAAGACTTAGACTGGGGCAAGCCTTCCGAGGGCACAATAAAGCAGTCATTTTCAAGAATCAGATAAGCTGAAGCAATTATCAGTTCATCTACAACAGACAGCTAATATGGGGAAGTGCACTTGAAGATTTCCCAAGCAGCTCTTCATCCTTCCTACAAGGATCATCAACTTGATACAGTTTACCAAGTGTGGCAGGATTATGCTCAGCAGTGGCATTTTTAGTCCCCAAATAGAATGATAGTGATCTCCGTGTTGAGGAATCAGTTCTTCCAGTCTTGTCATCTCACCAAAAGAGTCGAGCTTTGTCATCTGTGTCTGCATTTGCATTTTATCATATATCATCTCCATAATTCATATACATATGCATATCATGAGTGTTACATCCTCATTTGCATTTCCCCCGAGGTCGTGTTTTATCCACGTCTTGCCTTGTGGTCAAAGTCCAACTCACTTGACTCCCCAGTGAAGTCGCCATTTCTGTTGCGGTGAGAATCGTGATACCAAGCTATTGAATTAACTTGAATCTTTAATTCTTAAGTTCACAACCGGACTTTAACTTATCCAAAAAGGAAAGGTTTAAAGAAAGAAAAACCTATAAAAATGCAAAGCAAAAAAGCAAGGCTTAAAGCTAAGCAAAGAGAGATCTAAAGGTTCGGGGGTTGGTTATACCTAGGGAAGGTGTTAGCATCCTAAGTATCTGTAGTACTCTACAGGAACCTCTTGTTGATATTTGTGTTATGCTAAAGTTTGCTTGCTAAAGGGAAAGTGCTAGGGTAAGGATATACAGTATATACAAAGTATGCTCGCCAAGACATCGCATCTCGTGCCTACGTATCCTGACGGGAATGGAATCAGAGCAATCGTAGTTCTCCTAGTTAGGGGTGAGGAACTCTTGACTGTGGTCAAGGTTCCAGGGGGATGTAAGCATTCATAGGAAAGTACTTACATGGAGTGCGGAGACTCCTGAATCTACGTTGAGATTGTTATGATAGAGAATGTCCACAGCGGGACGCCAAACATAAGTACGGTGACTCAGATCCTAAGGCTAGGATAAAGGGTAAAGGTAAAGGATATCCACGGCGGGACAACTACCTGGAGCACGGCGACTCCGATCCTAAGTTGAGAAAGGCAATAGGAAGTTAGTGGTTAGTGAGCTCCTCGTGTTAAGAGGTAAATAGTAATACAAATTTGAATCCAAAAGTTCTAATTAAGTTAATTAACTAGATTAAATTAGTAAATTAAAAATAAATAAAACTATGAAAAACATAAAAATAAAATATGTTAGAAAAAAAAGTAGCAACCAATCATATTTCAACATGTGGCATTTTAATAATAATAATAAAAAAATAACTTAAATAAAGAAACTAGGGAATGAACTGAAGAAACAAAAACCATCATGCCATTATCTCTCTTTCTTCTCGAACTCAAATTCACCCTCAATGCCGTAAAAACAACTACCATCCTCCGCTGCAGTCTCCGGCGAGCGTGATCAAAAATTGAAAACGAGTACCGTTCTAACCATCTTTTCTCCCTCGTCACGAATCCGAT
Organism: Lathyrus sativus; assembly: GCA_963859935.3. NCBI lineage: Eukaryota > Viridiplantae > Streptophyta > Magnoliopsida > Fabales > Fabaceae > Lathyrus > Lathyrus sativus. The sequence goes on along the minus strand of OZ012737.1, from coordinate 602,638,280 downwards.
TTCACAATCCTCAAAACTCCGACCAAAACAATTTAATTTATAAGAGAGTTATAAGCCCTAAACTACCAAAAATCAAATTAAATTTCAAATAAGCAGAGTTTCAAGCAATGGATAGAGGGCTTTGCATCAGCATATCACAAGGAACAAAGTAGTATCAAGAAGTTGAAGAAAAAAAATGAAATACTCACGTAATCAGAGCTAGTCCGTCGAACACCGACTCCGGCGGCGGTTTCCGCTTCAGGTAAGCGCGAGTCTTCTCTTACTCCTTCAGCTCGTGTTCCCTTCTTCTCTAGAATTTCTCACTCTGCTTTCTCCGTTTCAAATTAAACACTTCGTTTTCGCGACGCAAAAGGATGAGGATTTAACAGAGTAACCTTGTCTGGTACAAAATTGTGGTTCATTTTGTATCTAGTTTACTTCTTCAACTCAACTCTTGTTTTGATTTTCAAACTCCTACTCATTTCATCTCATTTGCTTTGGTGTTTGCGACTTGGAGTAGGTTCACGGATTACCGTTGTTATTGTTTTGTTACAGGTTCAGTGAGAAAGGTGGGGGTGTGCTTCATTTAGAGGTGAGTTGGGACGATTGAAGGTTTTGAGCAGTGAAGTATTGGCTTTGAAAGTGATGGTGATTCAGGATCGAGGGCGGAGACAGAAAGTTAGAGAGTGTGTTTTGGGGAAAACCAGAAAGAGTGAAGATTTAGGGAAGAGAAAGGAAAGTGTTTGAGGGGGGTTCGATGGGGATCTGTGATGGAGATAGAGAGGACATGATGGAGATAGAGAGGACAAAAGTTGATGGTGTGTGCTGGATCAGTTTCAGTTTTGAAGCAGTTCAGATTGAGGATATTGATGGCAGAAGGCGAAGGTTTTGTTGTGGTTGGGTGTGAAGATGGAGTTGGTGATTTTGAGGAAGCTCTCCCCTTCTTGTTTCTCCTTTTTTTTATGGCCTCCTCAAAATATGATGAGTTCAAGAGATAAATACTAGTTTGGAGGTTGACAGGAAGATGGTTCAAGGATCTTTTTTGGTTCATCCTCTTCTGTGAAAGTTCTTCGTGTCATCAAGATGAGATCAGAATTTTCTTTCTTCAAAACTCTGTTTTCTCTGATTTTTTATCTTCTTGCACGGTGGCTCCTTAGATTGTTCATGATGCAGGTTTATGCTCTGTTTGTGGTGTATTGATGCAGGTGATTACAGCAGAACAAGTCACAGGTTTGGCTGGTGGTTTTGTTTTTTTGTTTTGAAGTAGAAAGTTGCAGAGCGGGGATATGGCGTAGGAATTTAGAGAGTAGCCAGTTTGGCAGTTCATGTAGTATGGTTACTTTCAAGGGATGCAGGTTTTGGACGGTAGCAGTAGTAAAACGTGGCCTTTCGCAAATTGGGTACGTTTGGCTTCGTAGACAAACTTGGAACTTTCATCATTATGTCTTTTGTTGTTTGCTTTAGTGAAAATTTGGCTTTGCAGAGAACAAGGCAGTACAGGCTTTGGTACAGAAAGGGTACATGCTTTGGTACAGAAAGGTTACAGGCTTTGGCTTTTGCAAAGTTGAAACATGTTGGTATGACTAGGTGATATTGCCCGCAGATTCTTGGTTGTTTTGGTTATGAGCCTTTGTGAAGTTGTTGTCTAAACCGTACAGTTATGCAAATAAGGCAGCTAATGAAACACAACAAATATACATCAAAACGGAGGATTTTAAGAAAAAAAAGCTTTTTTGTTCGTCTGTTGGATTCGACAACCATCTACAGAACATCCATGCTGCACTAACCACTGATAGAAGAGACAAGATTGCCAAACATCCAAAATGAGAAGGATCATTTGCAATTATTGCAACACCGAGCATCATAGACTCTTCCAAACTTGCAACCACGACTTCTGTAGTCCCAATGAGATTTGCTTTGGATGATGGGATTCCAGTTTGGATAATTTGTGCCCCTACAACATCATATGACATGTGTCCTAGCCGTGACAAAATAATCAGAAACAAGAAAACAAAAAGTGGGCTCTGATGTGATATTGATCCATTCATATATACATCAACAGTCATGCTGAGAAGTAAAGCTTGAAACACCAACCCAACTGCCCCAACCTTTAAAATGCTAATTAGCTTGACCATAGTTGAAGACACGAATGTTGCTGCCACACCTATAAAAGTACACATTCCGCTAAATCCTCCAATGATAGATGGATGTAAGCCATGTTGTGTTAAAAATGTTGTCATCAAACTGCCTGGTGTGAGAACAATATTGAAGTAGAGGAGCACCCACACAATACTAGCAGGGAGGAGGGGTTGTAGACAGATTCGATTAAAGTAAGAGTTTTGGCATGGTCTTGGTTGTAGTGTTCAGCAGAGGACTTTTCCTCTTTTCAGTCAAAGTTTCGAAATGGCCTTGTTGGCACGTTAGGAGTCCAGTTGTCTTGGGATGGCATGGTTCTTTTTGTAATGTTTCCATTATTTTTAGGATTTTGTATTTGGAATTCAATCTTTTTGTAAAAGAAAAGGGTCATGGGCCTTGAATAAAACTTGGATTTGAACCAAACTTGAATAAACATGTAAATGAGACCTTTACCAAAAATATTTGACATTGAAACTTGAAAGGAAAACAATTGTGAACGGACACGAATTTTCCTTGAAAATTGAATTCCGAATTAGAAAGTCGGCAGTTTGAGATTGAACTTTGGAATCAAATTGAAATGGAATTTTGAAATGAGGTTGTAACTGAATGAAATTGGCACATGAGTTAGGTGGTAAATTGAAATTGAACGGATGAACTTGATTTTAACAAAAAGATTAAGATTTGAAATGAAATTGGAAAGTTGAATCAGGGCTCAAAAATGTCATGGAATTTGTGACCTTGGAATGGACTTGGATTCTGGAATAAATATGACATGTGGTCAAGAATTAGTTCTGAAACTTGATTAGGAATTTAGAGTTTTTTTTCCACAAGAAACTAACACCACATCTTGATTCTATCTTGAAATAGTCATGACAAGAAACTGAGTCACCACCAAGACTTGCGCACGATTCAATTGCCTTGACTTTCAAGAGCTTAGCAACCTAACTTGAATGAAATGAATACCCTTTCCTGATAAAAACTAAAGTCACAAATTAATTAAACTGTAAACCATTGCACACACATTGAACTTGTTAGCCTCATCCGAAACTCAATTGAACGAAACTTGTCAATCATAAACTCCAAGGGTAAGAAATCCCTAATTCTCCAGAATCCTGATTCAGGACTTTCCCAATCAAACCACTGATGAATCTTAAGCAAACTAAACCCTTGTGGTCACTCAGTGGACTGAAACTGTGCCCTGATAAACCGCTGATAGGAACTTCTCATGACAATTGAAAAACCAACACCTCTAACTCAAACCTGAGTACAATAAATGAAAGAAATAACCTCTAAACAAAGGGAATCCATCTCAGGAGAGACCTCATATCCAAAACCTTAATTCAACCACTTTTGAAGCTTCTGAAATCCAACCCTGATTCATGAGTGAAATAAAACAAACAAAAGCTGATAAACTGGTTAGTTATGCAATATGATTGACCTAAAATGATATGCACAAGATCAAAGAATCTGAGGGTAAAATTTTGGGTATGACAGCTAACTATGTGCTTAAGGAAGAGAGGACGGGTGATGTTGAGGGTCAAGATTTTGGGTCTACTGTTGGTGATGAAGGTGACGCTCTGGTTTTGAGGAAGATAGTTGATGGTGCTTGTTTATGGTGCTCTTTGGATTGTACTTGTTTGTTTTTAGAATTTTCTTTTAGCATTTAATGTGCTTTGTTGTACTTGTTTATGGTAGAAAAGATTTTCACTAAGTGGAAGAAATTAGAACACTTCTCTCTATATACAAGGAGAGAGAAAATTACACTCTATCTTGTAATAGGAAAACATTCACTAAAAGAACCTTATAGGAGAAAATATAATATATTTTATCTCTCTAAAATTTTCTTTTATGTTATGTTGCAATAGTTTGTGCTGTTATAGGAATGAGAAATGCACCTCTATTTATAGGTACTCATCTTCATAAAACCATGGGAGTTGTTATGAAACCATAGGTGCAAAACCATGAGTGTTTCTTTCTTGATCCACAAATTGTGACTTTATTCAACCATAATCCTCGACTAAAATCTTTTATCATGACCACAATATTTGAATATGACCATAATATTTAGCAATCTCCCACTTAAAGTCACATTTGTGATCTTCCAAAATCTTCTATACCTTGTCAACTCCATGCTGATTACGACTCTAATAGGCCATAGGAAGACCTACACCATGCAAACTTATCAGAGTTAATCGTCTTCATCATTGCATCAGCTAGGTTATATTTAGTGTGAATTTTCTGCATATCCACATTTTCTTCTTCTATTACCTCTCTGACAAAATGGTATTGAACTCCTATATGTTTTATCCTGTAATGAAAAGCTGAACTCCTTGCAATGTGCAAGGCACTCTGACTGTCACTGTGCACAATAATCTTTTGTTGTTTGTGCCCGAGTTCTTCCAATAACCTTTGAATCTAAATTGCTCCCTTACATGCTTAGGTAGCGGCCATGTATTCAGCTTCTGTAGTAGACAAAGCTACAACAGTCTGCAATTTGGATAACCAGCTTATCGCTCCTCCTGCAAGTGTGAATACATAGCCAATAGTAGATATTATTTTATCAAGGTCGCCTGCAAAATCTAAATCAACATAGTCTCTAATAGTGAATTTTGATCCCCCAAAAAATAATGCAGCACCTGATGTTCCTTGGATGTATCTAAGGATCATCTTAACAAGATTCCAGTGTTCATTACCTCAATCTGCCCTAAACCGGCTGACCATTCCAATTGCTTGAGCAATATCTGGTCTAGTATATATCCTAATATACATAAGGCTTCCCACCGCTGATGCATACGGTACTCGAGACATTTCCATCATTTTTGCTTCATTTCTAGATTCGTACTTGAGGATAATTTATAATTGATATGAAGTGGGGTAGAGATTGACTTACAGACTTGCATGTTAAAGCGACACAAGACTTTCTGAAGATGATTTTTCTAAGAAAGCCAAATCATTCTGTCTTTTCTATCTCGGTGAATTTGCATCCCTAAAATCTTGTTTGCTGGTCCCAAGTCCTTCATATCAAACTCCCTAGCCAATTATGCCTTTAATTCTTGGACTCGATCTTTATTGGGGCCTACCACCAACATGTCACCCACATACAACAACAAAATGATAAAATCATCATTATCATCAAAACTTTTGTAATACATACAATGGTCTGAACTTAATCTGTTGTATCCAAGGCTCATGATGAAGGAATCAAATCTCTTGTACCAACACCTTGGTGTTGCACCCCAAAATTTGACCAACAATTATTTATCCATCTAGTGTTGGAAGGTTGATACCTTCATCAGAAAGTTCAGGAGATCCTCAGAGGAATTGGTTGAAACCAAGGTTGTGTGTCTCATAGCTTGAGAGTTGTGGGTGCTCCTCAGATGATTCTGAGACTTTGAGAATGAACTTGAAGCTTTGAGAAAGCCTATGAGATGTCTTGAAAGCCATCATGAAGCCCAGAGAGGTCATTAGGCAAGAATTCAGAAGATTCAACCATGAATGATAGAATTAGGGTTTTGACTGGGTCAACCCTAGATTAACTGAAAATTTGGAGAAGGTTGAGGCCTAATCCAAGGGCCATGAGATCATGGAATGATGCATAGAGATGTTATAAAGATGATTCCTAAGCCAACTCATCATGATTGAAGGGTTTGAGAAGTTTTGAGTTAGGGTTTCCAAGGATTGTCAGTGAAAAAACCCTAATTTGACCCCTATATTCCAGGCAGTTTTAGCTCTAGATGTGATTGATATCTCATCTTCCCCACAACATGAATGTTGTATAGCTTGTTCTTAGCTTTAATTTGAGTGGTGGAAGTCCTTGATAGGAGTTGCAGAGCTCAAGTTATGGTTTTGACAAATTTCAGGTCAGCTGAGGTGTGTGAATCTGGGTCCTTGAAAGTCACCCAACTTGCAGACAACTTTTGCCCTAGTAGGATGATTCCTATGATCTCTTGGTCAACATGAATGTTGAAGGGCATCTTCTTAGCTTTAATTTGAGTGGTAGAAGTCCTTGATAGGATTTGTGGAACTCAACTTATGGTTTGAACAAGACAGGGGTATTTTGGTCATTTGTCAGTTATAGGTCATTTTTAAGCAAATGCAATATCTCCTATTTCCAAGCCTCAAATGGAAAAACTCAAAACATGAAAGTTGTTCAAAATGTGATTTTAAGTCTATCAAGAAGGTCATGAATTGTTGGAAAAGCTCATAGCATGGAGTTGCATGATTGGTCAAAAATGAACTAAAAATGGCATATAAGTTTAAAAAGTTGAAATTGGAAATTGGTTTGGAGGGTCTAGAAATCCAAAATGGGTCATCCAATATATCATTTTGATTGGAAACATCATTTTAAAAACAATGGTTTAGCCACATTTTTGAGTATAGGCTTAAAAATTGGAGTTGCTTTGTAAAATTCTTTCTTGCATATTAAGGCAACTTGGGAAAACTTGAAATAAGTGAACACATTGGTTGTTTTAGCACCCTAATCACCTCTATAACTCATATGGGGAGATTTTGACTTGAAATTAAAGGGGGGTAAGGATTATATCATGAGATGTCATGAGATATGTGAGAAATCCATAAGTTCATGGCATGAAGCTTCTAGAAAGCTCTTAGAAGTTTCCAGCCACTCCTAGATGCTCCCATTATGGCCTATATATTGAGTAGAGATCATTCATGCCAGGGTTGGTGATTCCTCAAGCTTGCAAATACACTTTGATACCATAACTCCCTCATTGCATTTTGGTTTCAATCTCTCCCAAATCCCATTGTTAGTGTAATCTTTCATCATCATCATGACCCTCCATTGTTGAGGAGTGAAAAGCAAGAAGAAGGCTCAAGAATTGGTGGCTGTTGTGTGTGATTCAACTCATCACTCCCATTTGCGTAAAGGTTCGGATAACATAATTCAAGAGGTTTGAGCACAAATTCTCTTCATTAGAATCATCACCATTATCCAAAGATCAGTTAGAGCAAGTGGCAAGAGCTGGAGAGAGAGATAACCACCATTGCCAACATCATTTGGTAAGCTTGCATGTTCCTTCGAATCACTGTATTTACTCATGGTTAGGGCCAGTTAGTGTGATATTCATGGTTAGAGACACTTAAGGAACAATTGTGAAGAGTTTAGGATGAATCCATGAAGGTTCAGCATGCGTGTGTGATTCTTTGAAGATCAAGATAGCGTTTGTTAGGAGGTATAAATGTGCATGTAATGATTTAATGGACTCAGGGTGACAAGAGGAACAAGCTAGGGTCGTTAGAAGTTAGGTTTGTGAATGTTGCATGCAGTCCAATATGGTGGTACCCAAGGTTGTATGCATTCGGTTTGGGGTTTCCATGAAGAGTTAGTCAAAGATCTTGGCATGGCTGGATAGAGGGCAATGTGGGGAGCATTTTTTATGTTTGGGTCGAGACCATTGGTGGAGAGATGAGGGAGCTAGAGGGAATGGAAGGTTCGCGGGTGAAGGAGGTGTCTGGAAACCCTAGGTGACCCAAGGTAGGAGATATAATCTCTACCGTTGGTTTGGGCTGAATGGTGGACTTTTTCTCTCGATCGCACGGCTCAGGTTCATTCAGATTTGGAGGGAGATTCAAACAGCCAAAACGCCGCGTTTCAGTTAGTGAAGGACGTTGGGCCTCGTCCAGCTTTCCTATTCGCACCCCACCCAATTTCTGGCCCATTGAAATGAACTGGCGCGTATTACTGTTTCCACCCCCCCCCCTTTTATATTGTTTTATCTTATTTTAGATTCTTTTAATATTTTTGCAATCTTAAAAAATTCATAAAAAATTGATAAATGGCTCTTTTTTGTTCATTCTTTTTTCTATGTTGAGATAATTTTGTGTAGAAAAATATAAAAATAAAAATGAAATTTTATTTTTAATGTAGAATTTATGGTGGTATTTTCTTTTAAATAGGACAATTATTTTCTTTTGGTTGATACCTTATTTTGCAAGAATTGTTTTAGGACCTTCCCTTAGGATTTTTAAGCCATTCTTTTTGGCATAGTTAGATATTGAACCCTAGTTTCATGTAGGATTTATCTCTTGATTTGTGGATTAAAATTTGACGTAGTTTGATTGTTAGACATTTAGGTGCTCTAATTAGGGTTTTAGGTTGTATGCTTGGACTTCAACAAATTTGTTTTGGGGTTTATAGGCCAAATTAGTGTATGGGGAATATATGGGTTAAGGGTAAGTATGTATAGAATCCCCTAGAATTTTACTAGAATATTGCATGGTGTTTTAGTATTTTTCATTGATTTTTGAATGTATGGATAGTATGTGTGTTGCTTAAAGGCATAAGTTGTATTGTTGTGTTTTCTTTCCTTCTCTTTTGAGTGTGTGAGTTTTGAAGATTGAGTTGAAGACCTTGTGGATCATCATGGAAGCTTTGAAGACCTTGCAGAGGAGTTTAGCATAGCTTTTGTTTGTTTTGTTTATAGGTTGATAGGTGCATAGGCAGAGCCCTAGATAGAATACTTTGTTCAATAAACAAGGAGTGTCTTGTTCACCTCCTTTCTTCTCTGTGACATAGAGTCCCTTGAGGGTATTCACCTCTCTCCTTTGGAGGGATTAGTGACCTTACCCTCTGAGGTAGAACTTTGAGAGAGCATTCCCCTTTGATGTTAAGTCCTCAATGGCATCCTTTGGAAGTCAGTGAGCACTGTAACATCCTCACCTCATCTTGTTGACTGAATCTTGTTTGCTGGAGCATTTGAGCCCTTGAAGATAGAAGCTGAAGCCTTGAAGAGGATGATTCCTTGGAGATTATGGAAGTCTGAAGACTCTGTGAAGATCAAATTGATGCCTGAAGATGCCTGAAGATAGTGAAGCCTGAAGGTAGAGCTGATCAAAGGAGCTGAAGCTCAAGGGAGAAGATGAGTTGATACTCATGTTGTAGGGTTGATACCTGGAAAGCAAGTGATCTCTGAAGTCCGAAGACTGGGTTGCTGCTGGAGGAGCTGAGGCTTTCTTCTGTTTTCTTTGATGTATTGTGTGTTTTGTCTGATTTGTCTGTTGCATTAGACTAAGCCCATTTAGAATAAGTTCAGTCTAAGAGCATGAGTGCATCTGATTGTATTGTTATTGCTTGGCTTTGCTTGCGGGTATTCGGTAGAGCCCAGCTCCCTTGCCCATGTGTTTATTTTGCTTGATAGCATTTCATTTTCTGTCTGTATGATTACAGTTCACTGTTTTTGCTTGATAGCATGTTGTTTATTTCAGTATGATTACTGTTATTTCATGACTGGCTTGAAGTCGAGACGAGCTTGTGGAGGCTGAAGCCCCACACACATTTCCTCCCTCACTTGCATTGCATGCATTTTACTGTTAAAGCTGATGCTTTTGTCTGTTTTGGTGTATCATTGATATGATCCCTTAGGACTCTCATTTCTTCTGATGAGGATTTGATGATAGACTTTTAGGTTGAAACCTATGCATGACAACATCTAGGAGTTCCCTGTTCAAACCTCAACCATAGGATGAATCCATGGCATGATAACAGTAGGACTTGATAGTCTCCCTCCTAGTTGGGCCTGTTCTCTTCTCATCTCGAAACAGTTTAAGATACAGTAATCATGAATGATTTCTTTCGTACGTTACGAGCCTTAAGCTATCTGAGAAAGGATTGTGGGAGAGTTTCTTTTCCACAGTCTGGATGTTTAGTATGGTACCCTTTGGGTGACATGCGACGCATTCACTCTCAGGTCATAGTCTCTAGTGCGGTTGAAATCGCAAACACAATAAAAAACACTTCTTTTAGGAGATAACCCGTAGTTTCCCGAACTACGTTTGCTCTGATCTTTCATACCAGATGAAAGTACGTAGGCATAGGATGCGATATCCTAGCGAGCAACCTTCCCCATCTTCCCCCGTAGTTAGCCGAACTACGTTGACTCTGATTTCTCGTTCCAGACGGGAATACGTAGGCATAAAGCGCGATGCTTTGCCGAGTCATTTTTCTTTTCTTTTTCAGCCAGCCTTGATAGGTAGATAGATTAAAACCAACCCGTCCAAGTAAACAAACAAGCGAGGATCCCGTCGAGTACGACGGACGTGAGGGGTGCTAATACCTTCCCCTTGCGTAACCGACTCCCGAACCCAGACAATGGTTGCGATGACCTTGTCTTACCCTTTTTCGTCAGGTTTTTCCGATCGTTTCCTTTCCCGCTCTGAGGGATAAATAACGAAAGGTGGCGACTCTTCTGTTTTGCCGGCACCTTATTTTCGCGCAAGCGACAGCTGGCGACTCTGCTGGGGACCTTCAGGTGTTTCCCTATGCGAGTCTCGCCTTGGATTTCCTTCCTAGCTGTCTGGGACCGTCCCCAGCAGCTGGCGACTCTGCTGGGGACTCCAACGGTTCCCTGCGGGTCAATCCTATCGTTTGTGTGTTTGCTTGTTGGGTTGCGTTTATTTATCGCATTTTTACTTCTCGCACTTTATTTCCCGCATTTTATATTCAGTAAAATATGATTATTTGTGCTGTTGTGGGATGGGAGTTCTGATTGAGTGAGAAGCCAGACCCAGGCTTGAGTGCACCATAGACTTAGAGTGGAAATTAGTGGGCGCGTGCTTGCTTTGCAGGCACTAGTGTCTCATGAAATCCACGCTCAGACGAGGTTCATCCGGTTGGCTTCACTTTCAACCCTTTGGGTTGAGACGGTTGCTGGTTTGGTGGATTGTCGACTCTGGGGACCGATCATTTGTGATTCAGCTAAGTGAGGCCTCTTCAGGACTTGATGATGCCACTCCTTCTGGGAATCGTATCATCAGTTTTGAAAGTCTGTGACGCTGATGAACGCATAGGATGCCGTACCTTGAGCCAGTCTAGGTCCATACCTGTGAGGGGGACTGGGTTTATTGCAGGAAACTTTGACCTCCAGACTACCTGGTTTTCTCGACAGTAAATCAGTTATGTCGGGTTCTCAGTTGCAGACATGTTCTTGATAGAGCAAGAGGTTTTTGATCAGAGGGTCTTGTCACCGGGTGTTTGTCTGTTCTTGATAGAGCAGGCTTTGATCAGTATATTATCATCAGTGGTTTGTTCTAGATGGAGCAGACTTTGAGTGAGGTCTGAAGACCTCATCGGCAGTTGTTATTTGTTCTTGATAGGGCAGATTTTGAGTGGGGTCTGAAGATCTCATCAGCAGCTGTGTGTGTATTCTTGATAGGGCAGATTTTGATTTGGGGTCTGAAGACTTCAACAGATGTTCCTTGATCTCGCACCCGGGGTCCTTATTATCAGTCACTTACTCTTGACAGGGCAGAATGCTGATCTCGATCCTATCAGATGGTTATTCTCAGCAGATCAGATCAGTAGTTTTACACCGGGGTCTCCTTCTCATCAGTGACTGTTGATACCGAATCTCCACAGCAGCCACCTGGATATATTGTTGCATCCCTGCATTTTGCATTAGCTCGCATATTCATGTTTGCATTCCATTAGCATATGTCTGTGCTACAGGCACGTTTCGTACCCTGATTCTGGTGTCCCGAGCAATATGAGATATTTTCTTCCATGAATGGATCCAGTCTTATCACTGCATTAACACTATGTTGGCACGTTGACACCAGAATTAGGGGTGATCTCCTAAACGTACAGACACCCATGACATTAGCATAATTCATCTTGCATGACAGAAGCCGGGACTTGTCTTCTAACCCTTGTGTTTGCAGGTTTGACTCAAGAATCGAGCAGCTCAGACTAATGGAGCAGATACAAACTGAGTTGGGGAAAATCCAAAGCCAGCTGGGGTAGGTCATGAATGACATACGGGAAGTGCGTCTGGACCAGCAAGTACTCAGATAGGAGAATCAGCAGCTGCAGAATCAGTTGAGCTTTCTCATGGGAGTGGTGAGAAGTATGCTAAATAAGGAGAGTGGTCAAGCACCCAAGGAGGAGACCAAAGTGCTTCCTCCGTTACCTTCAGTGCCACCTGTGCTGAAGCCAAGTGGACCTCATGGACCCTCTACACAGCATGAAGCTCGAGGCCTGTCTCGTTGGCAGCCGCGCCAGGCATCTCAGAATAACCTTGAAGGTTATAATCAAAAGAAGAAGCTACTTGATAGAGCTGTGGACCCAATACCTGTGAGTTATGCCCAGCTGTTGCCACTGTTGGTTCAGAACCGTGTTCTCAAGCTTCGGACCTCGGATCCACCAGATGACGGGTCACCAGACGTTGATCTCAACATACATTGTGATTTCCACTCAGGAGCACCGGGGCACCATGTTGAAACATGTAAGGCTCTCCGGAATAAGATTCAAGACCTTATTGACTCAAGGGCGATTAGGCTTGCGCCGGGCGGCATGAGAGCATCGGGAAATTTCATCTTGTACCCCGCAAAAGAGGTGAATGATTTCACTCCTTTGCCTGAAGCTGAGAAAGATCTCGAATACGTCCCTCAACCTTTGGCGACTGAATCGCCTCACTCGCAGTTTCTACCTGGATCAAGTTCGAGGACGCAAGCGCCTAAACAAGAGATCGTTGCCATGCAGAAACGACGACCTCTTACTCTTGGGCGGAAGGAATACCAGCACCAGGATCACAAGAGACCTCGCAACCACGTGGAACAAAGGAATGCTTCTTTCCATCCAGTGCCTGTGCCGTATAGCCAGATTCTTCCACTGTTGATTCAGAATTCCTTGGTGGAACCGAAAGCTCTAAAGCCCGTGCCAGAGCCTTACCCTCCAGGGCATGATCCTCATGCTCAGTGTGGCTACCATGGTGGATCTCCGGGGCATTCAACTGAAGATTGCAAGGCTTTCCAGGCGAAAGTGCAACAATTGATCGACCAAGGGTGTATTTCCTTTCCAGATGGAGTTTTGGTTGTGCGTGACAACCTCTCGGCTGTTTGAGCTCGCAGATTCAGAGGGTTATTTCCAGAAGCCAGTGATCCAGACAGGCAGACGTCCTCAACATTGGCAGTCCTCGGACTTTTTACCATTTTGCATTTGTAGTTTCTTTTCTGTTAGTTACTACTTGCTGTTAAGCATTGTATGTTTCGAATGGTAATATTAATAAAGTGACTATGCATTTTTCTGAATTAGTTATGTCGTTGTCACTCATTTACTGCATTGCACTGACACTTGCATTTTATTCACTCCACTTTATTACTATGATTAGCAATGAGCGGAGGGAGGATGATGAGACTGAATACTCATAGCCAAGGATCGTATTGCTTTCAGATAAAACTTTGCCGATGACGTATAAGGCATTGTTTCAAATCCCTAAACACCGGAGAGATAAGGAAGAGAATCCCTTGTTAACCACTTCGAGCCGAGAAGTAGGAGTTTTCTTTCGGGCTTTTTAACCCTCGCATCTTAACCCGGGGCAGGGTAGTTGTCAGTTAGCTTGATCGAGCGTTCAAGTCTTATAGAGGAGTGTTGTCCTTCGAGGACCAATCACATCATATTCCTCTCCAGAGGTCGTACCTCATCAACCACAATGGTTAAACCTCACCAATCAGGAGTGAGACAGTTATAATCCTTTCGGAGCAATCAAGATAGCCAGCGTCACACGACTTGTTCCAAGAAAAAAAGAGAAATAAGAAAGCCCGCTAAGTAAAAAAGAAAAGCTAAAAAGCAAATACTTAGGCAAAAATCAGGGCATCCCGCTGGACTTCAAAAGAAAAAATCGAAAAGAACTCAAAAGGAGTCAGTCCAGGCAAAAATTAGGGAATAAAAAAAAATGAATGAAAAAGAAAGGATTATAAAAGAGAAAAACCCTCAAACAAGGACAAAGTCGTGTAGACACAGACGCCGAGAACGAAAAAGGAGTAACTGTCACTCCGAAACACCTTGCGAATTCTTTAACCAGTTGTTCTCAATGTTCAACATACCTCTCGAAGAGGCGAGCGCTCGAGCTAAGTTAACTGAACTTTAGGATCGGAGAGTATCACGTAGAAGGGGTGGGTACAAATCATAATTTGAGCCAAATATCCTTTGTTTCACTAACCGTGAACCCGACCACGATACAACCCTCAAAAGACCTAATTGAGGCAGGGTTTATTCTGAAAGCGCATTACGATAAGGTTGAGTAACCTGACTCCTTCATGATTTGCTAATCATATCCTTATTGCATTTTTCACTGATCGCATCAGCACTACGTTTGAACTCTTTGGTTCATTCGTCACTCACTAGCATGACACGTAAATGAGTGACAGTGCCACATCTTTTCGAAATTTGCATGAACACTGCATTAAAATTACCATTCGTGAATAAACAATTTTGATTGCAGGTTGGTAGCTGATACGAAGGAACTTAAACAAGGAATAGTCAATCAGGACTGAATCGTCAGAGGTCTGGGTCAGAATGGTATGCTGTGAAACCCTGTGAATCTGGGGCATCGACTTCCAGTGAGTTTGGAATCGGTTTGTCTGAGGACAAGTCCCGGAGCATCAGTTGATTATGGGGCGGTTTATGCAAGAAGCGGTTGATCGGAAGTGAGTCTTCTCGGGACCCAATCAGGGGCAGTTATCCAGAATTCTTGCGATTTAAGGGCAGATCCCTCCAGTGTTCGATCAGAGCATGTTGAGTCGCTCATCGCTCGTTCAGGGGCAAACTACTTCAGAGGTATTGAAGCCGACCATGCTGAGAGTTGATTAGTCGAGGATGAATCCTCCCATTGTGCAGATGCTGGAGCAAGCCTTCTGATGATTGTCTTGTCGCCAGCTGTTTTTGTTCAGAATGAATTATTCCCAAAAGTCGGATTGGGGCAAGTTGAATTGTACTGGGACAAGTTGTTCAAACGAGTTTGTTCGCCCTAGCAAGAATTGAGTGTCGGGGAGTCGTGTCCTTACCCTGCCAAAACCCGAGCCTTCTGAAGAAGCCTTGCTGGCATTGGGTTGTTATCCTACAGCCTAACCTGTTACTTGGCTCCATGATTGGTAGCCTGTATTCCCTGTGTTGACGCTGTTGAACCAGGATTGTTTCTCAGTAGAGATGTACGGTTTGAGGTTGTTCCCACTGTACAGTTTGAGACTGCAGCAGATTGAGATGGCGTTTATCCCTTATCCAATCAGGGTCAAGATTACCCTCAGCAGACCAGGATTGATATCTCCGAAGCAGGGCGAGTTCTCCTCCTCCAGCAGAGTTCTGTAGTCTCTCCTCCGCAGAATCTGAACGCAAATAGGGAGCATTGATATGTCTCCCCACGCAGAGATGATTCTCTTCCCCAAGCAGACGCATCCTGAAGGAGCGTCACCTCATCAGCTGAGCCAAGCACCGAAGAATGATGTCGTCGTTCCCCAGCACCGGGTCACAAGTGCAGATTTCATAGAAGTGTTCGGATGCCGAAGCTCACGTTTCCCCAGACTGAAGTCTCCATCGGAATGGAGATTCCCCACCAGAGTCATGCTCTCTCCCGAAGTTGGATGATTCCCTCTTCCCCAGTAGAGTGTTGGAACAGCTGATGTTGTATTCCCCTGCAGAGTTGTACTCTCCCCCGAAGTCAGATGATTCTTTCTTCCCCAGTGGAATCGAATTCCTCATCAGAGTCGTACTCTCCCGTTGAAGTAGAATGATTTCTCTCTCCCCAGCTGAGTCTGCAAACCCCCAAAAGTAGAATCCTCTGAAGTAGTTGGGACCATGAGTGGATTTTCCCTAGCAGATGTTGAACAGCTGACGCTGTATCTCCCAGAGTCGTACTCCCTTTGGCGAAGCAGAATGACTTCTCCTTCCTCAGCCGAGTTTGCAGATGTCCAAGAGAGCCGAGTCCTTGGAAGTTGATCAGACCATGTTTTCCCCAGTGGAGTGTGGAGCAGCTGAAGTTGTTTCCCCACAGAGTTATCATCCCCAGACAGAGCCTGATTGATATTGGCGTGTCCACATTTTCCTCAGCAGGATGATTCCTCTACCTGAGTAGTTCTTTCTCCTTGACAGGAGAATTCCCCTTCGGCATTTATTTTGCTGACGGGATCGCATCACTGTGCATGACTGCATGGCATTTAACATAGCATTTAACGCTGCATAGCATTGTGCATGATTGCACAGCATTCAGCATAAACGCATATCATTCCCACTGTGTGGGGCATAGCGCAGAAGCATATGCATCATCGACATGATCTAGGTCATTATCATTCTTGTCTTACAGGTAATCCACCAAAAGACCGGTTGCTCAGGATGATTCCTGATATTCTCTCCAGCGAGGTCGTTTTCCTAAGATGATTCTTAAGACCCCGGTGTAATCCCCACAGTCGCTCGCTCAAGATGATTTTTGAGATCCCCAGCGAAGTCTTCAGTTCAAGATGATTCTTGAATTCCTCAGCAGGGCCGTTTGCTTAAGATGATTCTTAAGACCTCAGTGCAGCTTCCCGAGTTGTTCGCTTAGGATGATTCTTGAGCTCCCCAATAGCGTCCCCAGCAAGGTTTGCCCAGGAAGATTCCTGGAACACCCAGCAGAATAAAATCTCCAGAATGGTTATCAGTACAAGATGATTCTTGAAGGTGCCTGACGGATTTGTTTGTTCAAGATGATTCTTGAAGTCCTTAGCAGCGTGATATGTCTGCTCCAACAGTGTTGTCTAATCTGATGATTGACTGCGTAAACGCCTGAAGGCGGTATCAGAAGGTTCCTGTGAGCTCAGATGTCCTTGTTGATGAATCAACGTGTGGCTGAAGACAAGGTTCCAAGATTTTGTATTCAAAGTGATCCGTGTTGGCCTGAAGACCGAGTCAGTTATCCTGAGGTGATGATTGATTGCGATCAAGTGAATAGTATTTCTTCTGACTGAAGTCGAAGATGTTTCTCCAGCTGAAGCGGAGTTTTTGCCTGAAGGCAAAGTGTTTGAATCCCCGTAGAGTCATGAGTGGCTCTGGATACCATTTCTCTGACTGAAGTCGCAGATTTCCTAAGCTGAAGCGAAGGTGCCTAAGGGCAAGGTTATCCCCAAGGTCATGAATGACCTAGGATTCGTTTTTCGGACTGAAGGCCGAAATATATCCCTGACTGAAGTCACGGATGCTCTATAGCAGAGGCGGAGTTGCCTGAAGGCAGGTTCATGTATCCTTGAAGGCCAAGGACCATTTCTTCAGACTGAGGTCAAAGATGCCTCCTGCAGAGTTGCCGACGGGAAAAGCTTACATCCTTGAAGGCCAAGGATGTTGTTTCTAGCTGAAGCTGGAATCGCCGACGGGCAGGGTTTCATCTATCTTCAGAAGAACTTGAAGATTCTCCAGCGGATCTGGAGTGGCCAGGGGCCAGGGTTTCATTCATATTCAGAAATACTTGAATATTTTTTCCAGCGGATCTGGAGTGGCCAGGGGCCAGGGTTTCATATATCTTTAATGTTGAGGTTCTACGGCGGGCAGCGTGCAGCAGTATTCCGATGTTCGTTATGGTTCTGAGGGTGACCCCCAGATCAAAGTGTGCTCGGTTAAGTCTCTCAGTCCCAGCGGAGTAGTTTCAAATACGCAAGTGTACCTTTTGTTCCATTCACCAGGGGTTAACCCCAGGTCAGAATTGTTCAGGGTTGCATCAGTTTTCCGGCGGCGAGGTTGGATGTTTGTTCGACGGCGAGGTTGAACGTTTGGATTTGATGGCGAGGTTAGATCATCAGTTGTCCGGCGGCGAGGTTGGATGTTTGTTCGACGGCGAGGTTGAATGTTTGGATTTGACGGCGAGGTCAGATCATCATTTGTCCGGCGGCGAGGTTGGATGTTTGTTCGACGGCGAGGTTGAACGTTTGGATTCGACGGCGAGGTCAAATTATGTTTGTTTGACAGCGAGGTCAGACTCTTTAAATCCCCAGTAAAGATGATGTTTGTACGACGGCGATGTCGAGTGTCTCTAAGAGGATGTTTGTTTCCGACGGCGATGTCAGATTCAGTTTTCCAGCGGCGATGTTGGGCGTGTCAAGGTGATCCAGTCTTCCGACGGCGATGTTAGGTGATGCAGATCCTTTAGTTCTCCAGCGGCGATGCGGGGTACTTTGTTTAGAGATGTATTTTCTCCAGCGGCGATGCGGGGTATTTTGTTCAGTGTTGTATTCTCTCCAGCGGCGATGCGGGGTATTTTGTTCATTGTTGTATTTTCTCCAGCGGCGATGTTGGATATTTTGGTGATTCAGGTTTAGGTCTCCGGCGGCGATGTTGGGCGCTTGTTTCCCCGAGTTATGGTTGTTCTTGACGGCGATGTCAGATGATTTGGTGTTCCAGCGGCGATGTTGGGCGTTCCTCAGAATCTTGTTTGACGATAATGTCAGGTGGTTTAGTCTTCCAGCGGCGATGTTGGGTGATGTGGTTGTCTGAAGGCAATATCAGAAGAAGTTAACGAGGATAACTGGCGGCGATGTCAGATCAGTATCTCTCCAGCTAGCGGCCGTGCAGCTAGCATTGCAATATTCGAAGATTTGTTCCCCGCAGAGTACCGTGTGCTCGTGCAGTTGGCAAATTTTCGGGTTTACCGGTATTCAATCGTCTCGCACCTTGATTGGGTGAGAGCCGTTCGCTTCTCACCCAGTCAGGTTCAAGCCGTTTGAATAGGGGCAGCTGTTGCACCCCAAAATTTGACCAACAATTATTTATCCATCTAGTGTTGGAAGGTTGATACCTTCATCAGAAAGTTCAGGAGATCCTCAGAGGAATTGGTTGAAACCAAGGTTGTGTGTCTCATAGCTTGAGAGTTGTGGGTGCTCCTCAGATGATTCTGAGACTTTGAGAATGAACTTGAAGCTTTGAGAAAGCCTATGAGATGTCTTGAAAGCCATCATGAAGCCCAGAGAGGTCATTAGGCAAGAATTCAGAAGATTCAACCATGAATGATAGAATTAGGGTTTTGACTGGGTCAACCCTAGATTAACTGAAAATTTGGAGAAGGTTGAGGCCTAATCCAAGGGCCATGAGATCATGGAATGATGCATAGAGATGTTATAAAGATGATTCCTAAGCCAACTCATCATGATTGAAGGGTTTGAGAAGTTTTGAGTTAGGGTTTCCAAGGATTGTCAGTGAAAAAACCCTAATTTGACCCCTATATTCCAGGTAGTTTTAGCTCTAGATGTGATTGATATCTCATCTTCCCCACAACATGAATGTTGTAGAGCTTGTTCTTAGCTTTAATTTGAGTGGTGGAAGTCCTTGATAGGAGTTGCAGAGCTCAAGTTATGGTTTTGACAAATTTCAGGTCAGCTGAGGTGTGTGAATCTGGGTCCTTGAAAGTCACCCAACTTGCAGACAACTTTTGCCCTAGTAGGATGATTCCTATGATCTCTTGGTCAACATGAATGTTGAAGGTCATCTTCTTAGCTTTAATTTGAGTGGTAGAAGTCCTTGATAGGATTTGTGGAACTCAACTTATGGTTTGAACAAGACAGGGGTATTTTGGTCATTTGTCAGTTATAGGTCATTTTTAAGCAAATGCAATATCTCCTATTTCCAAGCCTCAAATGGAAAAACTCAAAACATGAAAGTTGTTCAAAATGTGATTTTAAGTCTAGCAAGAAGGTCATGAATTGTTGGAAAAGCTCATAGCATGGAGTTGCATGATTGGTCAAAAATGAACTAAAAATGGCATATAAGTTTAAAAAGTTGAAATTGGAAATTGGTTTGGAGGGTCTAGAAATCCAAAATGGGTCATCCAATATATCATTTTGATTGGAAACATCATTTTAAAAACAATGGTTTAGCCACATTTTTGAGTATAGGCTTAAAAATTGGAGTTGCTTTGTAAAATTCTTTCTTGCATATTAAGGCAACTTGGGAAAACTTGAAATAAGTGAACACATTGGTTGTTTTAGCACCCTAATCACCTCTATAACTCATATGGGGAGATTTTGACTTGAAATTAAAGGGGGGTAAGGATTATATCATGAGATGTCATGAGATATGTGAGAAATCCATAAGTTCATGGCATGAAGCTTCTAGAAAGCTCTTAGAAGTTTCCAGCCACTCCTAGATGCTCCCATTATGGACTATATATTGAGTAGAGATCATTCATGCCAGGGTTGGTGATTCCTCAAGCTTGCAAATACACTTTGATACCATAACTCCCTCATTGCATTTTGGTTTCAATCTCTCCCAAATCCCATTGTTAGTGTAATCTTTCATCATCATCATGATCCTCCATTGTTGAGGAGTGAAAAGCAAGAAGAAGGCTCAAGAATTGGTGGCTGTTGTGTGTGATTCAACTCATCACTCCCATTTGCGTAAAGGTTCGGATAGCATAATTCAAGAGGTTTGAGCACAAATTCTCTTCATTAGAATCATCACCATTATCCAAAGATCAGTTAGAGCAAGTGGCAAGAGCTGGAGAGAGAGATAACCACCATTGCCATCATCATTTGGTAAGCTTGCATGTTCCTTCGAATCACTGTATTTACTCATGGTTAGGGCCAGTTAGTGTGATATTCATAGTTAGAGACACTTAAGGAACAATTGTGAAGAGTTTAGGATGAATCCATGAAGGTTCAGCATGCGTGTGTGATTCTTTGAAGATCAAGATAGCGTTTGTTAGGAGGTATAAATGTGCATGTAATGATTTAATGGACTCAGGGTGACAAGAGGAACAAGCTAGGGTCGTTAGAAGTTAGGTTTGTGAATGTTGCATGCAGTCCAATATGGTGGTACCCAAGGTTGTATGCATTCGGTTTGGGGTTTCCATGAAGAGTTAGTCAAAGATCTTGGCATGGCTGGATAGAGGGCAATGTGGGGAGCATTTTTTATGTTTGGGTCGAGACCATTGGTGGAGAGATGAGGGAGCTAGAGGGAATGGAAGGTTCGCGGGTGAAGGAGGTGTCTGGAAACCCTAGGTGACCCAAGGTAGGAGATATAATCTCTACCATTGGTTTGGGCTGAATGGTGGACTTTTTCTCTCGATCGCACGGCTCAGGTTCATTCAGATTTGGAGGGAGATTCAAACAGCCAAAACGCCGCGTTTCAGTTAGTGAAGGACGTTGGACCTCGTCCAGCTTTCCTATTCGCACCCCACCCAATTTCTGGCCCATTGAAATGAACTGGCGCGTATTACTGTTTCCACCCCCCCCCCCTTTTATATTGTTTTATCTTATTTTAGATTCTTTTAATATTTTTGCAATCTTAAAAAATTCATAAAACATTGATAAATGGCTCTTTTTTGTTCATTCTTTTTTCTATGTTGAGATAATTTTGTGTAGAAAAATATAAAAATAAAAATGAAATTTTATTTTTAATGTAGAATTTATGGTGGTATTTTCTTTTAAATAGGACAATTATTTTCTTTTGGTTGATACCTTATTTTGCAAGAATTGTTTTAGGACCTTCCCTTAGGATTTTTAAGCCATTCTTTTTGGCATAGTTAGATATTGAACCCTAGTTTCATGTAGGATTTATCTCTTGATTTGTGGATTAAAATTTGACGTAGTTTGATTGTTAGACATTTAGGTGCTCTAATTAGGGTTTTAGGTTGTATGCTTGGACTTCAACAAATTTGTTTTGGGGTTTATAGGCCAAATTAGTGTATGGGGAATATATGGGTTAAGGGTAAGTATGTATAGAATCCCCTAGAATTTTACTAGAATATTGCATGGTGTTTTAGTATTTTTCATTGATTTTTGAATGTATGGATAGTATGTGTGTTGCTTAAAGGCATAAGTTGTATTGTTGTGTTTTCTTTCCTTCTCTTTTGAGTGTGTGAGTTTTGAAGATTGAGTTGAAGACCTTGTGGATCATCATGGAAGCTTTGAAGACCTTGCAGAGGAGTTTAGCATAGCTTTTGTTTGTTTTGTTTATAGGTTGATAGGTGCATAGGCAGAGCCCTAGATAGAATACTTTGTTCAATAAACAAGGAGTGTCTTGTTCACCTCCTTTCTTCTCTGTGACATAGAGTCCCTTGAGGGTATTCACCTCTCTCCTTTGGAGGGATTAGTGACCTTACCCTCTGAGGTAGAACTTTGAGAGAGCATTCCCCTTTGATGTTAAGTCCTCAATGGCATCCTTTGGAAGTCAGTGAGCACTGTAACATCCTCACCTCATCTTGTTGACTGAATCTTGTTTGCTGGAGCATTTGAGCCCTTGAAGATAGAAGCTGAAGCCTTGAAGAGGATGATTCCTTGGAGATTATGGAAGTCTGAAGACTCTGTGAAGATCAAATTGATGCCTGAAGATCCCTGAAGATAGTGAAGCCTGAAGGTAGAGCTGATCAAAGGAGCTGAAGCTCAAGGGAGAAGATGAGTTGATACTCATGTTGTAGGGTTGATACCTGGAAAGCAAGTGATCTCTGAAGTCCGAAGACTGGGTTGCTGCTGGAGGAGCTGAGGCTTTCTTCTGTTTTCTTTGATGTATTGTGTGTTTTGTCTGATTTGTCTGTTGCATTAGACTAAGCCCATTTAGAATAAGTTCAGTCTAAGAGCATGAGTGCATCTGATTGTATTGTTATTGCTTGGCTTTGCTTGCGGGTATTCGGTAGAGCCCAGCTCCCTTGCCCATGTGTTTATTTTGCTTGATAGCATTTCATTTTCTGTCTGTATGATTACAGTTCACTGTTTTTGCTTGATAGCATGTTGTTTATTTCAGTATGATTACTGTTATTTCATGACTGGCTTGAAGTCGAGACGAGCTTGTGGAGGCTGAAGCCCCACACACATTTCCTCCCTCACTTGCATTGCATGCATTTTACTGTTAAAGCTGATGCTTTTGTCTGTTTTGGTGTATCATTGATATGATCCCTTAGGACTCTCATTTCTTCTGATGAGGATTTGATGATAGACTTTTAGGTTGAAACCTATGCATGACAACATCTAGGAGTTCCCTGTTCAAACCTCAACCATAGGATGAATCCATGGCATGATAACAGTAGGACTTGATAGTCTCCCTCCTAGTTGGGCCTGTTCTCTTCTCATCTCGAAACAGTTTAAGATACAGTAATCATGAATGATTTCTTTCGTACGTTACGAGCCTTAAGCTATCTGAGAAAGGATTGTGGGAGAGTTTCTTTTCCACAGTCTGGATGTTTAGTATGGTACCCTTTGGGTGACATGCGACGCATTCACTCTCAGGTCATAGTCTCTAGTGCGGTTGAAATCGCAAACACAATAAAAAACACTTCTTTTAGGAGATAACCCGTAGTTTCCCGAACTACGTTTGCTCTGATCTTTCATACCAGATGAAAGTACGTAGGCATAGGATGCGATATCCTAGCGAGCAACCTTCCCCATCTTCCCCCGTAGTTAGCCGAACTACGTTGACTCTGATTTCTCGTTCCAGACGGGAATACGTAGGCATAAAGCGCGATGCTTTGCCGAGTCATTTTTCTTTTCTTTTTCAGCCAGCCTTGATAGGTAGATAGATTAAAACCAACCCGTCCAAGTAAACAAACAAGCGAGGATCCCGTCGAGTACGACGGACGTGAGGGGTGCTAATACCTTCCCCTTGCGTAACCGACTCCCGAACCCAGACAATGGTTGCGATGACCTTGTCTTACCCTTTTTCGTCAGGTTTTTCCGATCGTTTCCTTTCCCGCTCTGAGGGATAAATAACGAAAGGTGGCGACTCTTCTGTTTTGCCGGCACCTTATTTTCGCGCAAGCGACACTTGGCGCCTATTTTAAACCGTATAGATATTTGGCCAACCTACAAACCAAGTTTTCTTTTCCTTGTTCTTCAAAGCCTTCGGGTTATAACATATATATTTCCTCTTCAAGTTCTCCATGGAGAAACGCAGTCTTTACATCAAGCTACTCTAGATATAGATCAAATGCAGCACACATCGCCAAGACCACTCTGATTATGGTGAGTCTTACCACTGGAGAAAATATCTCATTAAAATCAATACCTTCTTTCTGAGCATATCCTTTGACCACCAGTCTTGCACGATATTGTTTCACCTGATCGTTGCCATCTCGCTTAATTTCGAACACCCATTTGTTACTGATGGCTTTCCGACCTTTAGGAAGTTCAACAAGTTCCCATGTGTTATTTATATGTAAGGCTTCAATTTCCTCTTGCATTGCTGCCATCCACAAAGAAGCATCTGAACCATTTAATGCCTCATGAAAGGTTGATGGTTCTTCATCTTCTGATAGAATACAGTATGCATCATGACTTGCCATCACATATTCTGAGTGCCAGGATGGTTTTCTTATCTGACGCGTGGTTCTTCTGAGATCTACATTATTGACCTCAGTTGGTTCTTATTCTTCGTGCTCTGACCCTGCTTCAGAAGAATCATTTTCTCATGACTTTTCCTCCATCTATACTATAGTAGTATCCTTTATAGTTTTGTCATCCTTTTGCTCCTTTTGTAGTTCATTTTCTACAAAGATTACATCTCTACTAACAATAATCTTGTGGACAGCGGGATCCCGAAGACGATACCCCTTCACATTGTCAGCCTAACCCAAGAATATGCATTTCCTAGATTTTTGGTCAAACTTTGTTCTTTCTTGGGAGTTGTACATCACGTACATAGAACATCCAAATACATGCTGAAAAGAATAATCACCCGATTTTCCTTCCACATCTGCATAAATATAACACAATATTTCTTATTTTCTTTAGGATCTGGATCACACTTGAAATTCCACCAATCTTTAAACGTGAACATATCTCTAAACTTAGTTTTTAGTTTGTGCAACCTTAAAAAGATATGGAAAGTGATTGCAAACATTTGATTTCATGTCTAACCAACTCCACATTATTAATGTTCTAAATCATTAGGTTATAAGTTAATATGTGGTTATAAATGTATCTCATAAGACTAAATTCTCTCTACACTAGTCAAAACATTTGTGGCGTTTTTGTATTTAAGAAAACCAACCAATAAATAATTACTTTCATTATCAATAATTAATAGCACAGCATATTTCTCTCCAATCTCCACAACAAATTTGTCCAATAACTCATAAATTATGTCTCATGTCTTCGTGTATTTAGAAATAAACATTGTTCTTATTTTAAGAATTTATCGAACGGTGTGAAAAAAAATTAATTATTATTAATTAAATTAGTATCTAAACTGTTTCACTTTTAAAAATCTAAATCAAATGTTAAAATATAAATGTTGTTATCAATTTTATTATTTAAATATAAATCAGTTTCTATAATCTATAATTATATATAAATGAAATATTTTTTTTTGGTGTGTCTTATTTTTCTACCAATTTTATCCTTACTTTATCATGTAATTTACTTAATAATTTCGATGTAACTTTTATTATTAATTTTCACACACTCGCGTGTCCAGTGTCCGTCTGAACGCTAGTAATAATAATAATAATGTGATTTAGTTATTGCGTATCCAAATTTCATTATTTGTTAAATTAATATATTTATCTCTTTTTATGTTTTATATATACACGTTATAAACCAATTTTATATTTTGAATCATTTTAAAGTTAATTTATTTTTAATAATACGAGAGCAATGTGAATAAAATAAAAACAAAGAAAAAGAAAAATATAGGACGAAAAGATGAAAAAGAAAAGAAAAGTTGCATAGAAGAAAAAAATAAAGTGATGTAAAAGTACATTGAATATGCTACGAAAATCCAAGTTTTTTTCTGTTTCCTAAAGTGATGTAAAAGTACATTGAATATGCTACGAAAATAATCCCTAAATTAATCTTTTTCTAATTGGTCTCAACAATTCTCCCAATACCTCCCTGTTATTATTCTAGGACTACTAATCTAATCTCCTTACGAGAAAATAAAACACACAATTTCAATATTATAGTTCCATATATTATGTGAATAACTAGATAAGAAACATATTAAAACAAGGTAAAAGCAGAAATTACATGACTCATTTATTTTTACATGCCCCGAAGTGTTCATCTAGCAGATTTATAACACTAATATTCTTAATGATCTGTATCCTCCCCACCCAAATTTGGAATGAATCATTCGGTTGTTACATTACACATCTTATTTTTTTTATTAAACAGACTTGATCACATAAAGTTACAGACAAATTCACAATTCTTAGTCTAACATAGAATATGCGAATTCATAATTCTTACAGACAAATCAAGAACAAGAATAACAATAAGTTTCTCAACAGATAGATAATGCACTGATTTCAAATCATGGTGCAATAAATACAATAGTACTGTTTAGAATTGCTATATCTTATTCAGAATTCAAGCAAACTACCTTAATACTGTTTACTACTACAAATATCAGGATTCAATAAAATTATTCTCCAAGTGCTAACATTCTAATAAGAGAAGTTCAAACATTTTCACCTGATAGAGACAACAAGCTTTAGCAGCTCTAAAAATCACCACTTATTGTTGTACCAGAATACACCTTTTTTCTCAGTACCTTGATCTGGCTCAACATAGATACACTCTCTTGCTTCCCTCCATAATGCCTTGTAAAACGGTGTTTCGTCCAACCGATAATATTCTCCCAAAATTGGTTTTATTGCCTTTGTAGCCTCCATTGCATGATAATGTGGCATTGTGGAGAACAAGTGATGCGCCACATGAGTGTCTGTAATATTGTGGAAGACCTTGTTCAGGATTCCGTAGTCTCTGTCCACGGTTGCTAAAGCTCCTCTCAACCAGTCCCACTCCGAGGAATCGTAATGTGGCAACGCAGGGTGAGTATGCTGCAAAAATGTGATTAACACCAAGAATCCATTGACTACGAGCAGTGGAACTCCGTAAACACACACAACCCAGGCAAGACCTTTGGCCAATGCAAGATGGTAAAGCCCAAAGCATACTGCAAGTATCGCTGCATCGGATACATAGATTTGAAGCCGTTCACGATCTGAGTAAATGGGACCATGTGGGTTAAAGTGGCAAGCAAACCCTTTATAAGGCCTGCCTGAAACATTGAGAGCCAAGTAAAGGGGCCAGCCAAGAGTGAGTGTGATAGTAATTGTGAGGATTCTTCCTAGTGGGTTGTTGCTAAGATATTTGGAGTACCAATAGATACTAGACTTTTGTTTGGGTACAAATACCTCATCCTTCTCAAGAGAACCCGTGTTGGAATGGTGGCGACGATGGCTGTATTTCCATGAAAAGTAAGGGACTAAAAGAGCAGAATGAAGAACAAGGCCAACTGTATCATCAAGCCATTGATAGTCACTGAATGCATGGTGGCCACACTCATGTGCAACAACCCAAACACCGGTTAGGACACAACCTTGGACAGCCCAGTATGCAGGCCAAGCCAAGAAAGAGAGCGGGCGAGGAAGGTTCTGGAAGTAATGAGTGGCAATGTAATAGAGGCAGAAAGCTATGGTGAGATCATAAACAACATAGGAGAATGAATGGATAACAGAACGCTTAAAACAGTGAGGTGGAATGGCCTTCTTGATCTGACCGAGACTAAATGGAGGCTTTTCAAATGGCACCCGCTTCACAGTGTCATTCTCTGATTTCCTGATCGAAGGAGGAAAAGAGGTTCGGCCACCAGCTCCCATCTTCAGCAACCTGCCATAACACAAAAGTACATTTTATTACAACACTCTTTTAAGCACTGAACACAGGTCTAGTACATTACTTACTATCAAAACTGAAATTTTCAATATTATCTTGCTTTGATTTACTTGGCGTCTGCATATAATAACTGTTAATATTATACAATTATTAATTTATATTAAATTATTAGAAACTAGTGCCGTTAAGAATAAGATCCTTAAAACCATATCCCAACAAATAAGAACCTCCAAACTCCACCGCAAGTAGTGTGTGTATGTGCAAGTGCCAAATAAACAACTCTAAGCCTCTAATCACTCAGCTACGAAAAACTTTATAGAGAACTTTATGTGTCTGGCTTACATGAATTTGATTTGCCTAGTGGTGGTCCATCCTCACGTTCGATACTTTATTATATTATTATTATTATTATTATTATTATTATTATTATTATTATTATTATTATTATTATTATTATTATTATTATTATTATTATTATTATTATTATGAATGAGACAAAACTGATGGAAATAATTCATTGTTTCTAAAGCACAAAAATACAGCTAGGAAAATCAGCATCACTAAACAAACAACAAAAACACTGTGACCCTTGTACACGTCGTGGAGATTTTTCTGTATTCAAAACAGGGGACTCTAGATGGTAATTACATGTGATGCACATACATAAAGTAAGAATTTTAGTATAGAAAAATCAAAATATTTAGTATAGCAGAGATGTCAGAATTGTATATTTTTATAAAAAAATTATCATGTTAAATGTAATTTTTATTACAGATTAAAGTAATCTAGCATTAACAATAATCATGCGTACACATAAATACCAGTTTTCAATATACTTAAAAAGATTTTATAAATATAGACAAGGAGAGAGTAGTATCCTTATGTGACAATAAAATCAATTGTCTAACTAAAAAACAATATAGTATTAATGTTGCCAAAAGAAATCAATGGCCCATAATAAAATAATAATTAGTAAAATAATAATTAGTGGTCCCGGCTTGTACATCCTACCAAACTTTCCATACCCTTTTCTCTGCATACAAGTACTCTTTATAATATGACATGACTCGGATATTTTTCACGGGATGTTAAGTGTTAACTCTCGTTATTATATTTTTATTATTCAGCTTTTTTAATAAATAAAGCTAATGACGGTAAGTTTTGTAAAAAAAGAAAAGAATCAAGTCATGAGTTCGTTGTGACAATCCATAATTAAAATATCCCCTTCCGTCTAAAATTTTTTCTTAATGAGTATCATAACAGCTATCTTTAAATCTTTTAAATAAACAAATTATTTAAGAAAAATTAATTTTCAATGTTTAGCCTAAATACACAAATTTCAATCTAATAAAAAAAAAAAGAAAACTTTTTAAAATAATTGAGTTTTCAATAAACCCTCACACCCCACAAAATCATAGATTATAATTGTGTTAATGTGTTTTTTTTATATTTTTTAATTTAATAAACATTTATTATTTTGTAAGTGATGATTTTTACTCGTTAACCCTTGTTAAAATTGCGTAGTATTAAATCAATTTTAAGGAAAAAATAATAATTTGACTAATCCAACCCACACTTATACGGTTTTAGACAAACAAACCAACTAATGTTATGGTTTTATCTCAGCCAAACATATATGGTTTTAGACAAACAAACCAACTTATGTTATGGTTTTATCTCATCCAAAGAGATGTACTATTGTAATTTGGACCACCCAAGTAATATCCTTAAAATACTCATAGCATTTTCCAATAAATAAATATAGAAAACTTAATGAAAAAAATCAATATTATTAGCTTCCAGCAAGTAATACAAAGTATATACTCCATACGTTATTCTCTGACTGTCTTTTTATAATAAAAAAGTCATTCGTCCCGTAAAAAAAGAGATAGAAAATTATTTATTAACAGTTTAATGAATTTACCAAAGCACGTTCACTTTTTAATTATACTCCTATCTTCTAACGTGATGTCCAAATTATTTAAACAACATTAAAAATTGCCGTCTTGAAGGGATTTGTTTCAGTTTTACACTCAACTTGGATAAAAGAATTCAAATATAAACAACTTTCAAACAAGTTGTCAAAATCTAGTTACAATCGATGTTGACACGATACAAATTTAAACAAAAAAACAAATAGCCGTTCCTTCTCATCAGCACACATCAGTTGAATGAATAAAGAAACTCAAACTGAAGATACGAGATCCGCAAGAAAAAATATACATTCACTATTCACCAATTTCAATCTATTGATAAAATAAAATAAAATAAATTAAAGAAGAACAAAACTATAAAACTGAGAGATTAGGTTAATCATGTATATACGGCGAACAATACGGAAATATGAGATTTCTCTTTAGATCTGATAGAGAAATCATGAATGTTGAACGCAGAGCATAAAAATAATGGAGGTTCCATATACAGGTACAAAAGTATCCGAAAATTAATAAACTAAGGATTGTTCATCAATATTGATATGAAATTAATAAAATAACATAAAAAATTTGGAATGAACGAATTAGGATCGATGTTTATGTAACAGAAACACGGAGATCTAAGAAATAGAACGAAAACGATTAGAAGGTGATAGATCTAACTGAAATGAAAATCGAAACAGAGCTATGTATAACATTGGAGAGTAAATTTCGAGAAGAAGAAGAAAATACCTGAAACACAGAAAATTTGGTTGTTGAAGCGCCGCCGCAGAATCGTTGTGATGAAAAGGGAGAGATATAGGAAGCGAGGCTAATGTGTGAAGAATGAAGGTGTATTTATTGTGGAACTGGTTTGGCTGTGCAGCTTCCTCTCCCGGGTCGTGGGACCCACTTGGTATTTTTAACGTGTTGTTCGCAAATTGGGATGTGCTCTTTTTCTCTCTCTCGCATTCAATTTTTTTCTCTCTCTACCGGCCGGGGTATACCATTGTCCACGCACAATCCACGTAGTTTTTTTTCACCTCCTACGTACCTTTCTATGCCCCCAACGGACTATGGCCATACACCTCATTTGTACACTTAGTTTCTCATCAGAAACTATTTGACAACAACTTGTTATTGGACACCAGTTTTGAATTCGGTATAACTTTATCTTTATTTATATCTCTTTAAAGTCCTATTAATAGTTATAAACTTATGTTCAAATAATGTTGGTCTTTTCTCGTATAAATTTAAACTTGATATACTATTTAGTTACACACACAGTTTTCCTCCACTATATGCAACACTTGTTATGATATAACGAAGGCTAATATAATTTGTGCCAAAAGGATATACACTAGGAATCAAATGTTTATATTCTTCTTAAAAAATGTGTAGGAGTAGTTTTTAAAGTCCAAATACTATGCTAATTGTTTTAAGTGAAAAATTCAAATTCACAATGTTAACAGCTGAACAGTGAATGATAGGTTCACTGTATTGTTGATTAAAATATTTTTTATCAGTTTAGGTGGAGATCTACCAAATACATGTAAGTAATCTAACATTCAAGTTAGTGTTAGTCGTGGAATTTTTAAGATTAAGAAATATGTACTTTAAGATGTTGTCGTGTTAAGTTTAT
Organism: Lathyrus sativus; assembly: GCA_963859935.3. Taxonomy (NCBI): domain Eukaryota; kingdom Viridiplantae; phylum Streptophyta; class Magnoliopsida; order Fabales; family Fabaceae; genus Lathyrus; species Lathyrus sativus. Next base: position 602,607,254 of record OZ012737.1, on the reverse strand, counting down.
ATAATCTTGATGTGGTTGTGTTAAGTTTACATAACCTTGAAGTTGTGGTATTAAATTTTGATAAGTTAAATGTCCAATCTTGAACAATAACTCTTCGGTTATCAATTAATGACTGAGTCCGACGCCATAATGGCACCGCAGAATTACAGGTGGAGTCATGTGATGGTTTGAAACCAGTTTTTACATATTAGAGATCCTTTGTTATGAACATTGTTGATTAAACCTATAATATTGATAATTCGTTCAAGGATATAGTTATCTAATGAACATAGTCATTTCAGTTTTGTGTTTCATCAATGTGTTGGTGTCACGTGTGATGCATGACTCTTTAAGATTGAGTTTTGATCATGATTTTTTTATGACTAATCTTATTGGCATCCTATTGTATATGAGAACAAATAAGTCGGCTGAAACATAAATGTTCTCGTCTCAGGCCCAATGAGTAGTCTCTAAATCGAGGTGGGCGAGGTGTTAAGCCTGACAACCTAGTGGCTAGCCGAGAAATTGGTGTAGCAGAGAATGTTAAGATTCTCACTCAACTAAGTGTACGAGCTTGGAAGGGATTCAATTTACTAAAGATGAGAGTTGTGACTCTCACACGATCGAGTGTGCGAGCTTTGAAGGAGGATCTGTTGTGCTGAAGATTAGGGTCCTGACTCATTTTACCTAAGTGTGTGAGCTTGGAGAGAGCCTGACTTGCTATCTCGTGTAACCAAAAGATGTACCCATTCTAGATAAAAAAACGTTAGTCAATAAGTATAGAATTAGTTGAGAGGAATTTAAACGGTTCGAGGTGTTTGACAAATTACCTTGGTTGGATGTGAATATGTCATGGTAAAATTTGTGACCCATTTTATCTTCGCATAAGGGCCTTGGTAAATAGTTATCATGCCATCTTTTGTGAGAGAAAAAACAAAATGAAGCGTAACAACATCGAGTGTTAGTACTTTAGAATGTTATAAATTGATTTAACCAATGTAGATTATTTTATTATTTTATTCTTGAAAATGATAATTACGTGGATCCATGTGTTGCACAAGTATAATTGCTGGTTGGTTTTGATGATGACAATTGTCAAACAGCTTCTAAAGATGACAACTCCATAAGTCAAATGACTTTTGGATGTTGGTAGTTCTTCATGACAATTGACAAATAGGGAGTTGATTGCAATTGTCCATTAAGCTCCCGATGATGGAATATAATCAAGAAGATATTGCAAGCCTCATAAGTCGGATAATTCAAAGATCTAATTAAAGTGCTAATAAATTGTTAAATCAAGCAAATGATATTGAAGTCTAAAAGAGAGAAAGTGTGAGAGCTCGTCTAGTCCTATGTTTAACATCTCAGAGTGATCAATTTATTTTGTAAAAGGTTAAGAGTAAGTCTTGTAATTTTAGATCTATGTGCTTGCAGGTACAATGTTTGCAACATTTAGATATTCACAATAGTTTTTTTATCTTACCGGACCAGAAAGAGATCGGCAGCAAGGACGCATTGTGACCTACTAGTTCACCGGTGGTGGAGAAGAGGAGGGGGGTGTACCTGCAAGGTACTTTGATGCCAAAGTGAGAAACGAAGTAGAGAGAGAAAGAAAGAAAGAGAGAGCAAGTACAATATAGAGAATAAAATACATGACCCTAAAGTGAAAGAGGAGATTTATAATGTGCCCTCAGCGTTAGGCCAATGGTTATTTGCATTGGGTTTGATCACTAGGCCCAATACAAATAACTGCCAGGATCTACGTGGCGTAAGGAAGACCATCACGTGGTCTTCATCCTGGTTCAACTGCCACGTGATCTTTGAAAGGTGGGTGACCTGTTCTTTTGGATGCGGGTAGTTGCTTGATGACGTGTCCCCGCGTGGGGGAGACGCGTGAGTGTTCCTTGTGCAAGTTGATGAACTGGGCCTTCCTCGACGTCGAGTTGGGTTGGGTTGTGCCCGACAATGGGCCAGCCTCTGGCCTAGTCTAGAACAGGAGCCCTCATGTCGTTGCTCTGAAGCGTTGGAGTAATGACTTAAGACTCAACTATAGTGTCAAGGATGGGTTATCTAGTGTGTCACTTGTGCTCGAGGTGTCGAGCTCGTAGGGTTATCGGGATCGGATGCAGAAGCCATTGATCGTGCTCGACAGTGAGCTATGCCTCTGGCCAAATACGGGGGTCGGTCATTTGTTTAGCTTGAGGGCAGGTGCTCGTCTCATGCATACATGGTGTGCTTTCATCTTCTATCGAGGAGATGTTTATGGCAGCATAGAAGTCGGGCATTGTTCGTGACATGTTAGGTGGTACGACAGAGGTGAAAAGGGTTGACACGTCACTTCCTCGAGCCGTGTGAGGAGATTTGAAGGGATGTGTGTGACGTCTCTGTGTGCCACGTGTCATGAGCAATAAATGCCTATGATGGCTACGAGTATGGTGCTTGAGTGCCTACGAAATACCTCGCATCCCATGTTAGGGTTTATAAATAGAGGGGAAGGTTAGTTCATTTATACGCTTCCCTTATAACTCATAATTTCTTAAGACCATCTCTACTCTTTTCTCACCTGTTCGCCGTCGCCGTCGTAGCTAACTTCTTGCTCCGCCGTCCAACTCCATAATCCTTGCATAAGTAAGCCCTCTTTCTTTTCCGAGTTTATGTTTTTTTCCGGCGAGTTATGCATTTTCCAGTGATTTCTCCCGGGAGCCCATGAAGTTCCCGAAGAACTCATGAAGTTTTCGGCGAATTTCATGAAGTTTCTGGCAAACTCATGAAGTTTTCGGCGAAATTATGAAGTTTCCGATGAAGGCCTCAGGGACCTACGTTGAAGGTTTCGGGGACAACTGAGGATTTTAGAGTCCCCAGCGGGCTCGGCGTTGGGGAACTTTTCTCCCCGCAAACGTGTGAGTATCTCTACGAAGTCTATAGTTGAGGAGACTTTCCATGTTTTACTTGGGGGAATTTAAGCACGGAAGAACGTTTCTCCCGTGGAGGGAGGTTTCGTGTTTTGTATCGAGGAGAGTCCCCTCTTGGGTGTGCACGTTCTGGTGCCTTCGGTCGAGGAAGTTTGTCGAGTGTTTCCTCATCATCTCTCTTCTCCCTTTCACTTGAATTGAGGTGGAATGGTGGATTTGATATTAGATGTCGAATTCACCAATTTCCTCTGCTTTTTAGGTAAAATGGTTGCAAATCTTGAAGGCATCATCATGATCGACGAGGAAGTCGAACTCGACGTAGTTAACGAGGAGGCCGAGGTCGTGCAGGCCCGCTCACCATCCAATTGGGTCAGGCAAGAGCCTCTCAGCATTGCCTCACGCTTTGCCGTTGATGATTTGGAAGCCTCGTCGAGGATCTCGCCTATGGGGCCCCAACCAATTGGATGGTCTACAAACCCAAGGAGATCCACCATATATGCTCGTCGTTTAAAAGGATATGGTTCCCTATGTATGAGTCCACATTCCGGGAAGCAAGGCTTCGTCTGCCTTTTAGTGGTTTCCAGAAAGGGGTATTCCACTGGTTATATTTGACTCCTTTGCAACTTCACCGCAACGCAATCCCGTTCATATTGGCGTTCGAGCTCGTGTGTGAGCATCTTTGCATTGGTGCCACGCTCCCCTTGTACTTATGCACATTTCATCTTCAGTGCTAGTCCTTTCAGGGTCAACATAGTTGGGTATCTCTGAAGCAGCCGAGGAAGTTGTTCAGGGTGTACCTGGATTATGTTCATGCTTTTAAGGACATATACTTTGTTGTATAGCCGGTGTCACACGTGGTTGTCGATTCCCTGTTTGACCGCGTGACCAAGCTTGAGAACGGGCGAGCGGTGGAGACTTTGGAGGCGAAGTTTCCTCTTAAGTGGCAGGAGGGCCACTTCGATAGAGGCACAAACAACTATATCACCAAACTTGATGATCTGGACCCCGAGGACAAGCTCGCTTACGGGAAGATAATGGAGTTAGTCTCCAGCTTTACTCCCACCAAGTGCATCAACAAGGACCGGAGTTTTATTTGTGACGAGCGCTGGGAGGTCCTCCACGAGTCTCGAATAATTAATATCAGGGCCCTCCCCGAGTGCGGGTCAGACGAGGAAGCATTGAAGCTCTTGGGTAGTGGGTGTTTTTTTTGCTTGTGTGTCCTCTACTTTCATCTCACTATATTGACTTGTTTGTTTTTATCTTTGTTACAGGTCAGATGTCGAGCCTCCTAGAACGCATGGTGAAGATCGTGACAACCAAAGGCGCCAAGAAGGCCACCAAGGGCCATGTTGCCCAAGTCCAGCAGATAGCCAAGGCTAACCAACAACCTGAGGGTTCTTCCTCTCCTCGGGGGATCCAATCTCATGTCTCTTAGGATCCTGTGGCCAAGAAATAACACCTCGAGGAGGTCAATCATGTTCCTTTTCTAGAGGGAGCTGTTGGGGAAGGGTTCGTCTTGCCTTCCCTCCATCTTCAGTGGGGGCTATTTTTTGGGGACAACTTCCTGGTTGTGCCCTCGGTGGAGTCCAAGGCGATCATGGGCGTCGATAGGGCGAGCCGAAGGAAGGCTTTGTCTATTGATATAGCTTCCATGATGAGGGTCTTTGTAACGATGTTGGTTTTCAACAATGAGATCAACCCTAACTCCGAGTTGAAGGCAATGCAGGATGATAACACGCTCTTTTGAACGGAGAAGAACAAGTCCAAGAACGACTCCTCAATTATCAAACAAAGTATGAGGCCCAGGTGCTCCTTCTCAAAGATATGAATGAGATGCAGGAGACGCAGAAGAAGGCTGAGGCAGAGAAGGACCAACTTTGGACCAAGGTTGCTGGCTTGGAGGTCATTGTACGCCCTGCAGAGGATAAAACCAGCAAGAAGAAACCCCTCGTGACTCACGGTGACCTGGTTACCTGGATTTGGGAGCTCGAGCAGGACTGTTTGGGGGATCTCGAGGTGGTTTTCAGCAACGCTTTAGACCAGTTGCAAATTGTGAACCCCGGGGTTTACCTTGTCATTGAGGGGACCAGTCTCTTCCACCAGGTGGTCGATGGTCTGGTGGTCGCCCATACCGAGGAAGGTGAAAACTATAGTCAAGCCAGGGGGAGACCCAATTTGAGGAAGAGATAGACATTTAGGTTTTTCTTCTATTCGGCATGCATGCCACCTTTTGATCATTGATTTTTCCCAGCCTGTGTGTTGTAGTCTGTAATTTGATTTTACCTGGCCTGCGTGCCATGGTTTGTAATGTTTGAACAATGAGTTTTGCCCCCTGTAATGCATTATTTATTTTATCGCCAGTCTTTTTCGTATTTTGTGTGTGCCATTGTATATCGAGTACTTATTTTCCTCGTAAATATGCAATATTATGCTTGCCTGTTTTTATCAAGCATTTGGAGCTTTTGCTCGACGTAGTTGTTCCTCGACTGTGCAGAGAACTGGACGAGTGGTCAGAGTTGAGTTCTGACTTCTGACGAAGCTAAGAGCTCGATCAAGATCTTTGCTCCACAACGTGAACTTCCCATCCCGAGTTGGGCGTTCTGCCTAATTGGTATGACAATGGTGAAGGTTGGTTGAGGTTTCCCCGTTGGATCAAGAGCTCGCTCGCACACACAAGAGTGGTGCCCTTGTCTTTTTGTTTCAAGTTTATAAGTCGTGCTCGTACCCCAGCACGCTCTTGTGGTCGTGATGCACTTCGTCATTGTCAAACCAAGCACGTCACGGGCAATGTTTAATTGTAATGCAACTTAAGCTTTTCAGTGTTCTATGGTCGAGTAAGTTCCTCCTCGTGCAGGTTTTCGAGGTAGTAGGCCCTGTTTCCCGTCTTCGTGCAGACACGACAAGGGCCTTCCCAATTCGCAGTGGGCTTTCCCTCGCGCGAGTCTTTTTAGTTCCTTTGCAGGACTAGGCTTCCTATTTGGAATTCGCGCTTAATGACTTTGTTGTCATGTCACAAAGTTATTTTTTGTTTGAGCGATGCTTCATGGAGGGACACCTCCGACCGGATTTCTTCGACTAGGTCGAGCTCTTCCATTAGTGCCCCGTCATTCATCTCTTCTTCGATAGGGTATTTGATCCTCTAGAGGGTTCTCTTATCTCTATCGAAATGAATGCCTCGGTTCCGTACGTTAGTCGAAATGAGGTCTCTCCGGTAGTAGAGTATGAAATGGTCCTGTAGGCCCAGAGCACGTTGTGCAGCTCCTCGACCCACCTCTTTTTGGCTTCACACAATCTTCGTTTTAGGCCTCACAGAATCACTCTGTTCGCGGCTTCGGCCTGCCCGTTTGTCTGCGGGTGTTTGACAGGCATGAAATGTTGTTTCGTGTCGAGCTTGGTAACAAAGTCTTGGATGTTTTTTTAGTGAACTGCGTTTTATTGTCGGTGACAATTGCTTGTGGTACGTCGAAACGGGCAAGTATATTTCTTTTGTAAAACGGAGTATGTTATGCACCGTGATCTTGGCGAGGGCCTTAGCCTTTATCCACTTCGTAAAGTAGTTGACGCCAACTATTAAGTACTTGTTCTAGTATGACCCTATGGTGAAGGGTGCGAGGATGTCCATTCCCCACAACATGAAAGGCCATGGGGATGAGAGTGTTTTTAGCTTGTTGGGCAGTGCCAAGTGCATGTCCCTGTGGCACTCGCACTTATCGCACTTCTTAACATGTTCCTTCGTGTCTTACTGCATGATTGGCCAATATTACTCTGATCGAAGAGCCTTACGGGAGAGAGGCCGTCCTTCGAGGTGCTGGCATTGATCCTCTTGTGGATTTTCTTGAGTATGTGAGGATTTTTGGATTCCTCAACACACTTAAGGAGAGGGATGGAAAATCCCCGTCTGTACAGTTTGTCCTTGATCAAAATGTTAGAGCAACCTCGACGCTTGACCATGCTAGCTTCCTTGGGGTCATTAGCCAGTTCCTCTTTGCTGAGGTATAGGTATATCGGGGTCATTCATCATTTGCTGCCGCCAATAGCATTTACGTTGATGATCGAGGTGGGTTTATCGATGCTCGGTCAAGAAATTACCTTCTAGATGACGGACTTGTTCATGCCCTTCTTTTTCGTGCTCACGAGCTTTGACAAGATGTCTGCCTGGGTGTTATGCTCGCGGGGAACGCGTGTCACCTCCGCAGAGTCAAATTTCTTTATCTACTATTTTACCAGGGCTAAATACTCGACGATGTTGTCTTTTTTGGCCTGGTATTCTCCCCGTACTTGGGAAGCGACGAGCTGGGAGTCGGTAAATATCTTCACCTCCTTCACGCCAAGGTCCTCGGCCAGGCACAACCCTGCGATGAATGCCTCGTACTCGGCTTGGTTGTTTGATTTCGGGAAGGCCAGCGCAAGAGAGACCTCGAACAAGATGCCATTTTTGTTCTAAAGGGTGATGCCCACTCCATTTCCTGTCAAGCTGGACGCCTCATCAACAAAGATGCTCCATTTGTAGGCTCCATGCATCGGGAAGGTTGTGGCAGTCATTTCTGCAACGAAATCGGCCAGAACTTAAGCCTTGAGGGACTTTCTGCTCTCGTATTGGATGTCTAACTCAGAGAGTTTGAGCAACCATTTGAGCATCCTGGCCACCATGTTTGGTCGGCCGAGTATCTATTTGACGGGCTGACTTGTCCTGACAACGATGGTGTAGGCCAGAAAGTTGTGCCACAACCTTCTGGCCGCATTGATGAGGGTCAGGGCGACCTTCTCGACCTGCTGGTACCTGAGCTTAGGGACTTAGATGGATTTGCTAGTGAAGTAGATTGGTTTCTGTCCCTCGGGGGTTTTGTGAATGAGAGTCGCGCTGACGGCCTCAATTGCGACGATGAGGTACAAATATAAAGTCTCCCCGCTTTCCGTTTATGAGAGTACCGGGGGTGGCGAGATGACTTGTTTGAGGTGGAGGAGGGCTTGCTCGCACTCCTCGGTCCACTCGAGCGTGGTCTCCTTGCGCAAAAGCTTAAAAAATGGAAGTGCATATTGGACAAAGTTGGCCACGAACCGGGACAGTGAGGCAAGCATTTCGTTTAGGGATTGGATCGATTTCTTCGATTTTGGCATTGGGAACTCGGAGAATGCCATTCACTTGTCGGGGTTCTCCTCAATTCCTCTCTTCATTAAATAGAAGCCGAGGAATTTTCCTGCTCGAACACCGAAGGTGCGTTTCTCCGGGTTGAACCTTATTATGTATCTCCTCGTTGTATTGAAGACTCTCCTGAGATGGGCGGTGTGGTTGATTTCTCCCCGTGATTTCACGATCATATCATCCATGTAGACCTCAAGAATGTCTCCGATTTTTCCCTGGAAGACTTTGTTCATCATTCGCTGGTAGATCGCACCAACGTTTTTCAAATTGAATGGCATTGCGTTATAGTAATAATTGCCTGAATCGGTCATGAAAGTCGTGTATTTTTTGTCGGCCTTCACCATGGGGATTTGGTTGTATCTTGAGTACACGTCTATGAATGATAGTAATTTTAAACCTGCAGAATTGTTGACCAGTTTATCGATGTTAGGTAGTGGATATGCATCTTTGGGGCATGCCCTATTGATATTGGTATAGTCAACACACATTCTCCATTTTCCATTAGATTTTTTAACTAGTACAACGTTGGACAATCAGGCTGTGTACTGGGCTTCCGAAATAAAATTTCTCTCTAAGAGGTATTTCACAGCCTTTTCAGCAGCCTCCACTTTCTCGGGAGACTACCTACGCCTATGTTGTACTATGGCCCTAACGGGCAGATTAATGGTGAGTTGGTGCCAGGCTACGTCAAGGTCAAGCCCGGGAATCTCTGTAGCGCTCCACGCGAATAGGCCAGTATTTTCCTTGAGGGATGCCTTCAGCTGCTTCCATGCCAGGTCTGAGAGCCCTGTGTCGATCTTCACGCTTCTGTCGGGGTCGTCACTGAGAGTGATGATCTCGAAGTCTTTGTCTGGAATGGGGAGCATTGGATTGGGTGGCTGCCCGTTGCTGCCATTTGTTGGAGGGGCGTCTTTCGGTGCTTCACTATGTTCTTGCTTGTTGGGGAAGCGGTTGTCGAGGTCGACAAAGTTGACGCGGGGTAGCTGCTTTTGCTCCTCATACTGGGTTGGCTTGCGAGCGCTCTTAGGCGGGATGTTGATTGAGTTGAGCCCCTTGATGGCCGCTTCGAAACATCTTTTGGTTATTTTGATGTCTCCATAGAAGGTGACGACTAGACCCCTGGTTGTGTAGTACTTCATCTTCAGGTGCACGATGGAAGGCACCGCGATCAGCTCGGCCAGGATCGACATTCCTAGGATGCATTGGTACAGAGAGGGGCACTCTATCACCAAGAAGCTGACTTTGACTTGCCTCGTCGTCTCTTCGGATCCGAAGGTGACGAGCAGTTCCATGTAGCACCATGGCCTCGTGGTGGTGTCGTTGAAGCCCTGCAAGTCAGAGTGACATACAACGTCAGGTGGCTCTCGTCCAACTGGAGGGTGGTGAACAGGTGGGTGTACATTATGTCCAACGAGCTCCCTTGGTTAATGAGAATGCGACGAATGTCGAAGTTTTCCATTTGGGTCTTGATCAGCAGAGGGATGGTGGAATTGGGGGCACCACCTGATAGCTCCTCAAGGTAGAATGTGATCGGGTTCGAGTTACCCTTGAACCTATCAAGGGTAGAGTTCTGCTTCAAGCTCTTGTCGATTAACTCTTTAAACTTCCTCTTGACCGACCCTGCTGAGAGCTTGCTGAGACCCCTGCCGGATATGACCATTACGGCTGGGAAGTTCTCCCAAGGGCTGCGGGCGAACAAAGGTGTGTCGGGCTCACAGGGAATGTAGAAGTCCTCTGGCCGGGAGACGCACAGAGCAATCTGGAGCCCAACTTCGTTGGAGAATGGCGCCACCTCCTTGACCTTCCTCGCTTCCCAGTCTCTTGTCTGGGAGCCTCGTTTCTCCTAGTGTATTGCTTTAGGTACCCTTCCTTGATCAAGATTTTGATGGCGTCCTTGAGATGAATGTAATCTTCTGTGACGTGTTCGTGACTACGATGGAACCCGCAGTATTTGGACTTGTCGATGTTAGGCTTGAGGGCGTTGGTTTCGGAAAGTGGACCTCGCCTCTTTGGAACTCCGAGTTGATACATTCTGCTAGGATGGGCTCGCGGGGAGTGGTGAGTATCGTATACTCGGTGAAATGGCCTGTTGGCCCCTAGTGTTCTCGGGAGTCGCAGGGCCGGTCTTCTTTCCTTTTATCCCCGCTACGCCACGGAGCGACGAATTCTTCGTGCCTAGAGAATTTGGTACCTTCCAAGTTTTGCAAGTTGCAGGCACTGTTGGCGGACTCCTTCTCCTCATATTGGATGTACGAGCGGGCCTTGTGAAGAAGTTCGTCCAGTATGTTGGGCCTTTCCATACCAACTACCTTAGCGAAATCGTTGCAGGGTCTTAACACTCACTCGATCAAGTATCTTTTCATGTTGTATTTCATGGACACCTGGACGACCTCTCGGTTTAATCTCTCTATGTAGTCCTAGAGAGATTCGTCCTTCCCTTGGACAATAGCCTCTAGGGATGCCTCTGTCTTTGGATGTGTCAGGAGGCGGTGAAGTTCCTGAAGAACTGTCACTTCAGCTCTTTCCAGGAAGTGATAGATTCGAGCTCGAGGCTCTTATACCACGCCATCACACCTTTCCTCAAGGTCGTCGGGAAGATCCAACATTTTATGGCTCCCCAGACGTTGCGGTAGTCAAGCATTACATCGATAATCTCAATGTGGTTGTTCGGGTCGGTTGTGCCGTCGTAGGTCATCAGAGTTGGTGGCTTTTCCACCCCGATGGGGAGAGGAGTCTCCATAATGGCCCTGGATAGCGGAGTACGGGGGTCGTCCTCGTCGCTTCTGACAGGTGACCGTAACGGGGAAAGGTCGTACTGAGGGGTCCCGCCACGGCGGGGAGGGCTTCTTGGTTGACTCCTTGTTTTCCTTGCGTTGATACGGGTTGAGGCCTCTCTAGTCGTGGGCGGCATCTATGCTGTCATGGAGAAGGGGTTCGAGATTTGTCCCATTGATGTCTCCACGGGGGAGAAAGGGGACGTGTTTCTTGCCGTCTCAAGGATGGGCTATAAGAAATGGGGCGCCTATATCTCTGCGGGGGAGAGCATGATTATCACTCTTTTTCCAGCATCCTGATTCATTCGTTATGTTGGAACATCATCAAGTTTGTCTGGTTGATCGCCATAAACAAAGCTACCATGGTCGGGTCGGTGTTGTCCGACACAGGAAATGGTTGGAAAACAGTAGGACTGTTGAACCGTTGGGCAGCATTGTCGGTCGCGTCGTTGGAGGAAGGAGAGACGGTGTACCCATCTCTGAGGTCACCTTCCTCTACTAGGACGACCATGTCAGGATCATGGTCTTCACCGTTGGTGAAGGTGGTGAAAGCGGTTTCATGGAGGTTATTGTCAATGTGTGGGCTGGCCATGATCGATGGAAGTTGAGATGCTTTGGTTCTTTGATTTTTGAGGAAGAAAGAATGAGGAGGTAGAAGTTTCCCATAGATGGCGCCAATGATCTTACAGGACCAGAAAGAGATCAGTAGCCAACATGCATCATGAGCTCCTAGTTCACCGGTGGTGGAGAAGAGGAGAGGGTATACCTGCAAGGTACTCCGATGCCAAAGTGAGAAACATAGTAGAGAGAGAGAGCAAGTACAATATAAAGAATATAATATCTGACCCTCATGTGAAAGAGGGTATTTATAATGTGCCCCCAACACTAGGCCAACAGTTATTTATATTGGGTTGGATCACTAGGCCCAATATGAATAACTGCCATGATCTAAGTGGCGTAGGGAAGACTAGCATGTGGTCTTCATCCTAGTCTAACTGCCCTATGATCTTTGGAAGGTGGGTGACTTATTCTTTCGGATACGGATAGTTGCTTGATGGCGTGTCCCCACGTGAGGAGCACGTGGAGACTATAGGGGAGACGCATGTGTTTTATTCGTGTGAGTTGACGGGTTGGACCTTCAATGAGCCCTCCTCGACGAGGCGTTGGGTTGGGTCGTGCTCGACAGTGGGCCAGCCTCTGGCCCAATCCAGAACAGTTTTGATGATGATTATACTATGATATAAAGTCTTCATATGCTTGTAAGATAAAGATGTTCAATATGTTCTGCTTGTGAGATCAAGATGTCAAATCATCTCTATAAGGACAACACATAATGCCAATCAACGTTTAGTAAAATCCTTAATGATCTCTAGTCAAACAATTTTTGATGGTGGTGTCTATCAAGGAACATCAGTTACAAAGAAGCCAAGTCTTGGATGAAGTGATGAACTAATGGTGAATTAATTAAGGGATCTTGAAGCTTAAAAAATTGTGAAAGAGAGGAAGTATGAAAGCTTGCAATCTGAGAAGAAGGGTATCATTGATAAACTCAACAAATTAACCTAGATGTTGAAAGATGAAGGAATGGAGTCAAGAGCATTAGAATAGTCATCATCAACTTCATATTCATCATCAGAGGAAATAATTGAAGGATCAACACCAGAGAAGTATTTTGAAAGAACGATCACGATAACTAAATGATCGTTTGAAGAGCCATCATTCAATAGTAATGATGAAGAAGCTTCATCCAGTAGAATAATTTAAAAAGGTTCATCAAGAATATGAAATATTAACACCAGAAAGAATGTTTTGAGATTCATCACATAAAGAAGATGAAACCTCAAGAGACTCTTGCAAATATGTCTTCAATAATGTACCCGATAACTCATCCAGAGATTCTTATAAAGCTTCCTCCATAGGACAAGAATATGAAGAGGAGGAACATATGGCTTCAAAGCCATAAAAGAAAACCACGAGACACTGAGGTAACAAATATAAACAATAAACAAATGTTTAAATTAGGTGTTAAGCTTATTAAAGATAGTGAGAAATTAGAAATAAGCATCGTTGAATTTAAAGAGTATATTGGTTTTCTTGAAAATATAAATAAAATTCTTGGTGAAGAAATAGTTATATTAAGAATTCAATATTTAAAATTAGATAAATATGAAACATGTATTTTGTTAAATAAAGAAGTAGATGGTCTACATAAAACCTTAAGAAATTTTACTAAGGGTAAAGATAGGTTAGATTTGATTTTTCTAATCAAAGAGTTTCATATAATAAAAATGTTTTAGGTAATAAACCTAATAGATCATTAGTGATATCTATCATTATAGGAAGAAATATAATCTTTCTATTTGATCATTTGTGTTGAACACTCACACTCCAAACACAACAGGGGGTGGGGGTGGGAGTGGGGGAGGTGAATTGTTAAATGCAGAAATTTGTGATTAATTTAAAAAGAAAAGTTTTTATTTGAAAACGATTTATTTTAGTACATAGATAAAAGCAACGAAAAACAAGAGAGGTGAAAATAGAGAGGAAAGAAAATAAATTGGCATAAACAAAAGAGATATGGACATATAGATTGTAATAGAATTTATATAGGTTTGTCCTAGCCACTTAACCTACATCATCTCCCCAAGAATTTATTTTTGAGAGTTCACTATAAAATATATTGGATAACAATAGGCAATAAGAAATTTATCACCATTCCCACCTTTTAAATAGAAATCTAAGACACAATTCAAAATTTTACCATCAAGCTAAATTATCTTGATTTGCACTGTAGGAAAATCTTTAGTGACCTTCGAATAAGAGTAGTTTTCAAATTTCCTATTACAAACTACAATAGGTGTTTGGAAAGTTTTTCTTGTAAATGTACACATGTCGACCAAGTAATTTGCTTTAGCATCAACCTTACCCGAAAAACTCAATGACAACTTAGCGGTCACATGCTTTTTTCATCTCTTGTCTTCTTCAAAACTCATAAAGTGATATGAAATAATCTTTATACATCCATCACGCTTTTACCTCAAATCCCATAGCTTATTATTTTCATGAAAGTCTTCACTAGCAGATGATGGATGAACAACAACATTGGAACCTTCTAAAATATATAAGTCACATATTTTACACCTTTTAGTTATATTCACTTCACCATGCGAAATCTTTAACACCATGTGTTCAACTCTAGTACAATAGCCTAGATCATCAAACATGCTTATGGACAACAAATTTCTTATGATTTCTGAAACATGCCTCATGTTAAGAAGAAACTCACGATCATTGAACATTTTAGGTTTGAACATACCAAAATCATAAACCTTGCAAGCATTATTGTCCCCAAGGAAAACTATTCCACCTTGCTTCTGATTCAAAGACTCAAAAGTATTTTTTTCCTAGACACATGTGATAAGAGAAATATGAATCCATGAATCAACTCTCTTAAGTCTCCAAACTCGACACCATTAGTGTGAAATTGCTCTTATGATATCCCTATATTTTTATAGTGTTTTTTTTCCTTATGTTTATTATTTTAGTAATTGAGTCCTTCATAATAAAGAATCTTGCACATCTCATAAAAATGGTCATTTTTTATGCATAAAATATTTTTAAGACATAAAATAGGCCTTTGACCTAAAGTCGACACAATTTGATTCGAATCATGAAGGTTTTGACTCGAATTAAGAATGTATAGAAGACATGGGTTGAATCATGTAAATATTTGATACGAATCATGAAGGTTTTCATTCCCCAAGATTTGGTCAGGGAAACATGATTCAAACCATAACAATTACTACTACAAATAATATATTTCATGACAAATATTTCACCTAATCCAACAAAAAACGGAGTAGTAATTTCAGAACACGCCATTTTTTGTTTTAATTTTTAAAAAATATCATTTATTCCCTCGTTTTTTTGAATATAACTGAGGTGAAAACAAATTAAGCACATGCTTCGGATCCCAACAAATGCAGTTTATGTTTTTATTTCTTTAAAAGTGTTGTCTTTATTTTTATGTTATTTTTCATTTGTAAATTAAACGATATATTCCTTCAGTTAGTTTAATAATTGAGGGGTTAGGTAGTCAGATTTTACAATAAAAAATTTGTTCATTAAGTTTTACCTTAAACCTAACTCATCTATAGTCGCTCAAAACTCATATACCATTATTTTAGGATGTTGTCAGTCAAAGAAAACACTTCATAATTTATTGTTTTCCCCGGTTGATAACATTGAGAAATTTAATCATAAATGTACTTTGCAAATAAAATTAGAGGTGGAGAAAAGGGTAGTTGAAGAAGTATAATCATTAAATAAAATTCTAATAATTAAAGAACAATATGCAGATAACAGACTGAAGAATTCATGTCTAGAATTTAACATGTACTTGTTTTCTAATATAACTTTATCTATCATATTATAATTTCTAATGCAATCTTGAAAAGTTATATATTCAATAAGGGATTGAAAAAACACTTAAACCACATAAGATATAATAAACTCATATTTTAAACAAACATTAACAACAACATTCATCAACAACAAACCATAAAGAACATACACGATAGAAAAATATATCAACTCATAGAATGTTTCAAAAACATACATATCGCATAATGACATCCATAATAAAAGAAGGATGAAGCTGAAGCAAGAGCTGTAAACTTATGTCTATTTCGAATGAATGTCATAATGAGTCTATCACACAAGTTTGCAATGCTCACTTTACCTGATTTCTCGTTATTAAACAATAATTCCTACCTACAAGTCAAAACAAGCAAAAAGTTCAAACATTATGAAACAAGATATTGAAACATAAACAATAATGCATAAGTATATTTTGAAACATAAACTATAATAAAGACGAACTTGTAAAGTAACCATTTGCTAAGATTTGATGCAACAGAGGTATCCTTTGAAGAAGACGAGTTGGATGCATAAGTTTGGGTTTTCTGTATGAGATAGATGAATGATACATATTTTAAGGTTTTGTTTTGAGAGAGGCGAGTGAAAGAGATGTTATGGTTTTGTTTTGAGAGAGACAATTGTAATGTTCTAAAGCGAGAGATGATTTTGCATATATATAAATAAGTAACACCTTTTGCCACGATTCACAATATGAATCGTGATGAAATGATTTTACCTTACACAATGGTTGATTATAAAAACCATGGCAATATATAAGGTCAAGCCTATTATGTCACGATAAATGCAAAAATTGTTGGTGTTGGGATTTGAACCCTTTTACTCCAGGTACATTTTACTACAATTGATACCTATGACCGTAGTGAAATGTCTTTTAGTAAATACCAACAAAAAAAGCGCCCAAAAAAGAATTATTACCACGGTTAACAAGAATGTCGTTGTAAAATAGGTGTTACGAAAGATCCATTTTATAGTAGTGATATTGCTAACACATCAATACACAAGAAATCATTTACATCCAATAAGAACGTGAACACCACCACTATATATCTTAGATGATATCTTGTGAAATTCAAACATTGATTAAAGAGTTTTCCATAAAAATAGTGAAATTTAAAGAAGCTTAGAAGATCTCTAGGATAGATTGCATGTGCAGAATAAGATTTGTTCCAAGGTTGGTGTTCTTACATAATATCTTATCTTTTAACTAGAATTTTATGTTACGTATCTAAACTTTTTAATGTTATATTAGAAATTGGATGCGTGCATAACCATTTAACTTGAAAAGCGATTGGTATGCAACAAAATTTGGATTTTTTCTTCTCCAAGAATAACAGTGACAATGATAAATCAAAATTGTCAAAAAAATTTACTTGTAGATTGAAACCAAAATAATTTAACATAAGAAACTGTGTATTTTAATATAAAAAAATGGATATTTGTAAATAATGTAATTTAATATTCTGTGTGAATAATGTAATTTATATTTTTTAAAATATCTTTTCCCTCAAACTTTGATAGAAATTGAGAGGTGTGTGATGCTAGTTTTGAAAGTATAAGAATATTGTTGTTGGGGAGCTAACCAATGGCCATTTCAACTATCCCCTCGATTAATAAAAAATCGAGGGGTAAAGTGACAAGTTTTCATGTCGCCTTTCGTTACCTTGTATGTGTAACCGAGGTAATATTTCTTTCACGCTCGAGGTAAAGTGTATTTTTTTAGTGACTGCTTGATTTGAATCCTAAGCAACATTATGAAATTGAAATTTTATTTTGGGAATTGTGAATTGATTCATAGAGTTGAAGGTAAGAAAAACACAAGAAGGGGGGGTTGAATTGTGTTAGATTTCTTTTCTTTTTCTGTAAATCTCGTCTTATATTTGTTTAGAATCTGAATTAAAGTAAAGTGTTTTAGCAGTGGAATAAAGTAATTCAGAGGGAGAAAGGAAAGAAAAAGAGACACAAGCAGTTATCCTGGTTCCTCTTATAAATTGAGAGTAGTCCAATCCCCTTGCACTTCTAGGGAATTTTCACTATAACCAAAACTTATTATAATTTCTCAAGTACATAACAAGAGATTTCCAATGCTCAAACACAAAAGTAAGAGACTTCCAATGCTCAAGCATACAGGTAATATACTTCTATGCTCAATCCCACAAGTAAGAGAATTCAAATGCTCAAGCACTTACCAAAAGACTTATAAACTCTAAATTACAATTAAGATATTATGAAAAACTACACTTGATATATAATCAGAGATATAGACAAAATACAATACAGGAAGACTCTTGAGAAGGACACTATAAATTTCATAATGGACAACTACCACAATTTTTTATGGTTTACCATCGAAGACTGAATTAGGTGACAACACACTGAACCAATATAAATCTTGGTGTATTATCTCTCTTACTCGTTCTCTTTATTTTTTGTTTAGATCCTCCATGATAGGGGGTCACCTTGTCATGATCCTCTAGTCGAAACAAAATTTGGTAGTCGCCTCCCATTCCAAAGAATATACATAGAGGAGCTAGTTACACAGTGCATGATCAACTTTATAGTTACGGGAGGGAATTCATTTTGCTTCAAACAAAATTCCAAGAAATCTCAATTAACACGACCACAAGTCTTTTCAAGATCTATTTTGAACACCATGTCAACTTTTTTCTTTTTAGATTTATGCATATAATGATTTTCTTCTTGGAGGATAATGGCATTGTCAATTGCTCATTCACTGCGGAAAAAACAACTTTGAAAGGGTCCAACTATCTGATTTAGATAGACATAATCTATTAACCGTAATCTTCATAATAAACTTGTAAATAGTGTTGCTCAAGCTAATGGGCCTAAATTCCTTACAATTTTAGGGGTATACTACCTTAGGAAATAATGTAATAAGAGTCTCGAAAAGAGAGGAGTGAAAGCCACCTATCACAAAAGCATCTTATATAAGTTAGACAACATCATCTCCGACTATATGCCAAAACAGTTTAAAGAAAATACCCTAAAATCCATCAGGGTCAGGCGCCTTGAAAATATGCATTTGATTCAATGCATAAGTAACCTTTTCCTTCGTCACTTGCCGAGTCAAATAGTGTTGGGCTTCTTCAGTAAGGATCAGAGCCATAGTTGAGTCACTCATACTAGCAATGAGTATATGAGATATAGGGCAAAAAAGATCTTTAAAGAAAGTCAATGCTTATTCCATGAGAATATTATCATCATTGCACCAAACACCATTGTGAAGATGAATGTCATGGACTTTACTTCTCTTCTTCCTGATTACTTTCTTGGTATGAAAAAAATTGGTGTTAATATCTCCAAATTTAATATAAACTCTAGCCTTTAGATACCAATGAATCTTCTCTTTCACAAGGATCTCATCATACTCATGTTGAAGCTCCTATTTGAATTAAACTAGCCTTGCTGAATATATTCTCTCTAAAGAGCATTAGATACCTCTGAGTATATTCTCAATGTTATGTTTTTGTTTGCTGATATTACCAAAGGTTTCCTTATTAAAAAGATAGAACCGTGTTGAACATTTTGGAGACAAGATACAATGCCATCTAGGGATTTCCCCCATGCATTATGGACTATATTAGAGTATTCTGGGTGAATGTTCCATGCTGCATCAAACCTAAAAGGATGTGGTTCGTGGTTTTGGAAGGGAAGGCCACACCTAAGGAGAATGGGTTTGTGATCAGAATAAAATTTACACAACACCTCAACATATGCATCAGGTAAGGTCATGCGCCAAGCAACGTCAACTAGGTCCCTATCCAACTTGCGGTAAAACATTTGTTTAGGAATACAAAACTTATTTCATGTGAATTTCCCACCAATCATGTCTACTTCAACTTAATTACATTTATCAATGAAATTTAACAAATCGGCTACCTTAGAGTGATAAAAATTATCTCTTTTTTGTTCACTCAGATGCATGATGTCAGTAAAGTCTCAAATCAAAACCAAGGACCATCAATAGTGTTCTCCGCTCAATGAGGTGGAGCCACAAGTCAAGATGAAAAGTTTACATGGAACTATCATAAATTCTAGTTACATACCAAGAGGAAGTTCCTAATGATATCTTGATAGTAATTATATCCATAAAGACATCATGCACGTCAGCTACAATTAGGGTTGTTTTCGAGCCGTATCGGTCCGGGTATCCAGGGTCTCGAGAGTTGGACTGAAACCTTAACCGGGTAAACCGGGACCGAACCCGTATTGTTTTGGTTAATTTGCTGGACCGAAATTGATCTGGTACTTTCGAGTAAACCGAGACCGAACCGGATAATGGATTATTTGGAATGGTGAACCGAGACCGGACCGATAAATTTTGGTCTGGGTATCCAGACCACCCAAATTAGAGAGGAAAAATAAAATAAAATTCACAAAAAAAATTAATTTAAATATTCACAATAAATTCACAATTAAGTTCACAATAAATTCACAATAATTTCAAAATTAATTTTCCATATTCTCATTGACATTTGACATTACATTCACATAATCATTAAACCTTCTTCAAAGAAAAGTTAGTTTAAAAAAATTAAACCTTGTTCAAACATAAGTTATGAAACTTATGTTTTAAAAAAAACATAAAATATCATTACATTTGTTAATGATGCCTTAGAACAATCTCACCATTGGCATTAAAATTATATATGTTCAAGTTGTTGTTGTTGTCGAAGAAGTGACAACCAGATCCTCACCAAAATGATATGTTAAAGGTTCATCTTGTGGTTCTTCAAGCTACAAAATTAAAAGGATAAATAAGCAAAAGCCATATAAATATTGAATTAAGATAGTTCATAAGGAAAAGTTACTTACAATACTAGCAGTGCAACCCTTTTTAATTTCATACTTCTTCTTCACCCAATCACCCTCACAAAGTACCACTTCAACTGTCTTAGTTTTCATAGAAGATCGTTTCGGATAAATAACCCTTTTACTAGCATTAAAAGTTGCTTCTGAAGCAATAATTGTAACTGGAACAGTTAGAATATCCTTTGCCAATTTACTAAGAACATGATACTTGGCTTCATTCCCCAACCACCATATTGAAACATCAAACTTAGCTTTAGAGGTAACTTTCAAGGGAGGCTCCTCAAAATATAACTCAAGATTAGATTTTGAATTAGTATTACCAACAACAGTTTCTAAAAACATCTCAAAACTCCTCCTTCCCAACCCAGAACTAGATCCTACTTCTAGAGTTTCAAATACAAGGACATTCTCATCATTGGTTCCATAGGTATGTTGATACAATTGGAAGAGAGATTTTAAGTTGGTTTCCAACTCTTGTTCATAGGCAGTGGCTTGAGTAGGATTTGGATATAAGAAGGGATATACCCATTTGATGAAGATCATTTTATACCTATTTCAACAAGTAGAGTTGTCAACCAACTTAAATTCATCTATACCTATTTGCATAATTTATTTTCAACATGTTTTTCCTTAGAATTTGATTTCATCATAGGCAACTAAAGTCGCAAAGAGGTAACAAAATTGGCCTTAGACACAACTAAAGTCACAAGGAGGTAACATAATTGGCCTCAGAGACTACTATGATCATATCAAGCAGATCAAACAGAATTCATCATAGGTACAATTAAGTCATAACTCATCACAAGGCAACATAATTTAATCCTAGGCAAAATTGAGTCACAACTCACAAGGTAAGATAATTAAATCATTTCACAAGCAAATCAAACAGAATTGACCTCAGATCAAACAAAATTGGCCTCAGATCAATTAGAAATCATCATAGGCACAATTTCGTCATAACTCACAATAAGACAACATAATTCATCATAGGCACAATTTCATCACAACTCACAACAAGGCAACATAATTCATCATAGGCATAATTTCATCACAACTCACAATAAAGCAACATAATTCATCATAGGCAACATATGAACAATTGATCAAATAGAATTCACAAGCAATTCAGACAGAAGTGGCCTCAAATACTATTTCATGGGCAACAAAATTCGTCATAGGCCTAGATTTAATCACAAGGCAACATACCAAGCAAAATAGTAGCTACCTAATGTACAATGCAATGGCAATTTAATTAACTATCTACTTGTAAGTTGTACATACCTTGGATCAAGAACTGTACCAATAGAAATCAATGTATTAGACTCTAACCAATACTTGTCATATTTCAACTTTATTTCATTAGCAATCACTTGCAGTTGAGGATTATTTGAGATGCTTGAAGGTTTATCAAGTAGAACCTTCACCCTGTAAAGCTCAACCAAAAACAAATTAGCAGTAGGGTAAGACGTGCCACTAATATT
Source organism: Lathyrus sativus (assembly GCA_963859935.3). Taxonomy (NCBI): domain Eukaryota; kingdom Viridiplantae; phylum Streptophyta; class Magnoliopsida; order Fabales; family Fabaceae; genus Lathyrus; species Lathyrus sativus. The sequence continues at coordinate 602,585,695 of OZ012737.1, read as the reverse complement.
TGATGTAACATCAGCAAAAAGCTCCAAAAACTTATAAATATCATGAACATCTTCCCGATCATTTGCATCAGGCAAAAAGGTGAGAAATGCACCATTTTCTTCAGCATATCTTGGCCAGACTTCTCTGTAGTGGTATGTAGTGGACAACATCAACCAAGTTGAGTTCTACCTTGTCTTAGTATCCAACACTTGCATTCTGCCTTCAAGTTGCAACTCACCAACAATTTTTTTGAATGCTTTGCATCTAGTTTTAGAATTCAGCAAGTATTTGACCCCATTTCTAATCTTATCAACAATTACCCTAATCATATCAATACCATCTTGAACTAACAAATTTAAGATATGTGCACAACATCTCACTAGAATGTGGTGGTGGCACATTCTTAAAAGATAAAACTCTTTTGTGAAGCTGCCATTTTGAATCAATGAAATGGCCAGTCACAGTCATATAACTAATTTTCTGCTTACTAGACCACCACATGTCAGTTGTAAGACGGATCCCGTTAATCAAAGACATAAATTTTTTCATCTTAACTCTCTCAGCCTCATAAAATGTCTCACAATCAAACTTAACCTGTTGTCTAGTAATCTTTTTGTACCATGGATAAATTTCTCTAAGAAACTCATTAAAGATAACACCTTCCATAACAAAAAAAGGAAATTCATGACCTAGAATCATATAAGCTGCAACCTCTCTAACCCTAGCATAATTATATGTTCAAGTTGCCAAACTAGGAGTACTATCACCACCTACATTTTACCTAGATTGTACAACCTCTTTGTCGGTATTACCTTTCAACCTCAAGTTTCTCTGAATGTAATTTTCTAAATTTTTCTTACCATTAGAAGTACTTTTCCATTTTACATCATAAGTGTAAAGCTTGCCACACCATTTCCACTTCTTGGTACCACCAAGCATTTCAATAAGTACCATTTCAGTATGAACAACAGATTTCTTGGGACAAAGAGCTTTACCAAAGGCATTTATCTGGCTATGAGAACTCTGATCTGGGTCAACTGGAGGGGTTGCCCCATCATCAACAGTAGTTATATTTTGAGTAGTAGTAGTATTTTGAGTAGTAGTTGTATTTTGAGTAATGTTGTCAATTGGAAGTGGAATTGGAAGTTCCAAATCAATCATCTTACTAATGTATATATTTCCTCCATCCATTGTCTCCTCTTCCCCAGTCCCATCAAACAACATGTCAATATCAATAAGATCATCCATGGTTGGAGTCAATGAAGAATCTTGAAAATACATGGCATAAAATTCAATATCAATCAAACAATAATATAATGTAATACGAAATATGAACAAAACTAAGTAACACAATACAACCTCTTTATTAAGAATAGAAGAAAAACAATTATTATTAGGCTAAAATACAACCTCAACAACATAAATTACACAATACAACCTCAATTCAAAACCCTAGGCCGAACCCTAATGAAGAACAAAACCCAGCAACATAATCAAATACTCAAACTTTTTTTTAATCAAAACTCACACAATATAAATAACAAATCAAATACTCAAACAGTTTAGGTCAAAATTTTGTTCAAAATTGAAACAGGGTCACGAACGAATCCAAAATCCCAATATTTTATGTCAAAATTGATATCAGGCAGAGAATTATTCAACAACTTAAACATGCAAACAATGTAAAAAAGAATAAAACAGAAATAAAAAAAGAATAGAGTTTGGATACATTACACGATTGTTGATGGCTTGAACAATTTACACTAAGTGTCTAACAGAAATTAAACATTGTGGCTTGATTGGAATTTGGAAGGAACTCAAGGAAGACGAAGCCCTATGGGAGAGAGACGGAATGGAAGAGGAAGTGTGAGAGACAAGAGAGAGAGAGTCAATGAAAGGAGAGAGGGAAAAAAAATGAGAAAATGAAAAAAACTTAAGAATTTATATCAATGCTTACCGGGTACCCATTGGATAATTGGTCCGGTTCTTTAGTCTGGATACAGATTAAAATTATATCCATTACCAGACTAAAAGATGTTTCGGCCAGTCCAATGGTCTGGTTCCAATGGACCCGTTCTCGAGTGGTTTTTCGGTGCCTTATGTCCAAATATAGCCCTAGTTACAATGTTACTACCATTATGCTTTAACACCCAAGTGCCCTTAGATAGACCATGCGCATCGATATAGTGAACACTCGCATATACAACTATACCCTAGAAGGATTTAGTCTTATGAAAACCAACATGAGTTTCCATTTCAATTAAAAACGTTAGAAAGTGTTAACTATGACAAGATCAAGTTCTATAATGGTTTCATTCATCACTCTCTGGATTATATAATTGCTAACATGTTGGTTTTTTGTGTGGTATCCGTTATGTTTAATTATTTAGGATGTCCTATTTTCAAAGGAAAACCCAAATGCTTGCACGTTCAGGCAATTACTCACAAAATCAAGGTGAAGTTAGCTTCTTGGAAAGGCTCGTTACTTTCTATTATGGAATGTGTTCAACTAATTAAATTCATTATCCATGTTATTCTGGTTTATTCTTTCCATGTTCATCGTTGGCCTCTTGGAAAGGCTCGTTACTTTCTATTATGGAATGTGTTCAACTAATTAAATTCATTATCCATGTTATTCTGGTTTATTCTTTCCATGTTCATCGTTGGCCTCTTAAACTTTTGAATGTAGGATCAAGCGCTTACCACTAGGCCAAAAACAATTGCTGTTAGTCAGAGCGCAACTATCTTTCTTAAAGTGAACCCCAAGGGGCCTACCTAGCCCACCTAACACACCTGTGTAGGCGCCCATGGGTGGGATGTTAAGCCCATCGAATCCCTCAGGGAGACGCTGAATTAAATAATCCAACAATCTCCCCCCCAGTGTCAGCCGGGGGGATTCGAACCCATAACCAGGCTCTGATACCACTTGTAGGATCAAACACTTACCACTAAGAAGGTTCGTATATGGATTGAAGGCGACTCTATAAGTGATCTATTGGCTTTCAAGAAGCCTTCGATTTTGCCTTGTCGCTTCCACAACCATTGGCACAACTGTTTTCATCTTAGACTACAAGTTATACCGTCCCATATTTTCAGAGAGGGTAGTGGATATGCAGACAAGCTTTCTAATTATAGACACTTTGTTCAAGACACTTTGGGGATCCCTTCCAGCTTCATTAGGAAGGATTTTTTTTAGGAATCGCTTTGGTTTATGTAATTTTTCTTTCCTTTAATTTACTTTATTTTATCATATTTTTAGTTTTGTCTTTGCTTCTTTTTTAGGGTCTTGGTTTGACCCCTCTCTTGTACATTTTTTCCCAATAATATTATGAGTGAATAATAACGGAAGAATGATTCTCAAAAGTGTTGACTTAGTCGAAAAGTCTGCGCATCTTCTTGATATTTATAGTTTTTTACTTCTTTAGTCCCAAAGTTATTCTCTTTGTCATTTTTATACGTTTCAACTTATTTGTCCCTTTAAAATATCAATACAATAATAATTACTATTTTTTAATTTATTTTTATTAATAGTAGTATTTTAATTTATGAAATCACACAACTATTTACTTTTAATAAGAATATTCTATTAAATATCACTCATTTTATTATTGAAATTAATATAATTCACTATATTAAAAAGTAAGTAAAATTCAAAGAATAAATTTAACTTAAGACGGATGAAGTATTTGAAAAAAAAAACATTTTAGAATATATAAAAGAAAATTAACCCTGGAAGTAATAATGAAGCACAAGTCTTTGAATTACACCACCTCATTCTTCAGGATTAATTCCCTATTTATAATTTGATTAGTCCAAGGGGGAGTATGCGTAATCACCAAAAATTTGATTAGTCCAAGGGGGAGTATGTGAAATCACCAATGCTTCATAGTAATCAAATTTTAAATTAATCCAATGGTGAGAGTATGTGCATAAAAAATTGACTAGTCAAATTAATCATAAAGCACGGGGCATTAAAAAATTATACTTATATGGTTAATTCCAAAGGGGAGTATAAGTTGGACTAGTTAAGTTAAAAATGATGCGCCCCCCTTACAAGTTTGATCTCGACATTATTTGACATGATATTCAATGCACGTGTGTTGATTATATACCACGTTGTCTTATTAATTTAAGAAAACTCTGTGTATAGAAAAAAGGAATTTTATCTCACCAATAAAGTGAAAAAACACTCTATTAAAAATCATTTATAAAATGGAAAAATACTTGTGAAAATTTTAAAATGTATGATGCAATTAAATAAATGACACCTTAAAATTTTATTTTAAAGATGTACATTCAAATATTTTTAACAAATATATTAATATTTCAGCAACTCAATGAATAATTCTGAAATGCATCTTTGGAGATTCGAAGCGAAACTTTGAAATATGTATCACTTTTGCATGTCTGGACTATATGAAATATATATTTTTTTTCAAAACAAAAATTTTGATTGAAGTAGAAGCGACGATTTTAAAATTAATCAAAAATATTATGAAAATATTGAAACGTCCAACTAAATATTAAAATATAATATTTAATTTTATGTTAACATCAAATAGGTAATGATGATTTTATATTATAAATAATAATATATACAATTTTGAATTTTCTATTTCTATTTTTATTTTAATATATTACAGAGATTTATAAAGAAGCCACACTTCTAAACTGTGATTCAAAATTGATAAAAAAATATGTGTCTAGGTTGATCCTAAAATATGTCTACAAAAATGTTTTTGTATTTTTAAGTGATGTCATAATAGTATGCAGAGAGTGCCTTAATAAAAATGCAAAAAGAACATTGTCTATTGGGTTGACAAAGTCTGTGTTCTTTCTTTCAAATATGATAACTTCTTTCAGTTTTGTTTTTTTAGCATATGCTGGCGTGAGGACTGAGAATAATAAGAATGTTTTTAAATTTTAGTATCTTTTAAACTGCAAAGCCATCCTGACAATCTCATCCTATTTTTTTTTAATGTGAATCAGCCATTGTTTATTAAATGGTTAATAGTGATGCACTTGCAGTCTAAAATACTGTAGTGTTGGAGAAGTTTTTTTTTAAAAAAAAATATTGATTAGAAGTAAAAAAAATTTTAAACGAAACACATTACATATTTATCCAAAATTTTAAAGTGATAGTTATACGAATTCTTCTATTTATAAATGCTCAAGTCATTATATTTTTATTTAATGTGAGACTATTATGCACACTACTCACACTTATTGTTGGAAATTCACCTCACACCCTATAAAGAATTCCCTTCAATCTTGATCTCAAGATTGATGAACAAACCCACTATATGATAATGATGGTAATAACAAGTAATTATTAAGAACAACAAAAGAGAAGAAGAATAACAAACAAGAAAGAGAAGAATGAGAGAAGAAGTATTTGGAGAGAATGTGTTACCCACAACTGTGAGATTTCTTATTGAACTTTCACTTGCTAACTGCAACTGTGAAATCTGTTCTGTTGTGATGTAGAATACAAAGCAAAACACCCTATTTATAGTTTTAGGTTTACAATAGCCCAAAACATAAAAGGCCTAAAATATTCTAAATCAAATCTAATCATATGATATCAAATCTAATCATATGATATCTAATCATATCATATCAAATTAATCATATGATATCAAATCTAATCATATGATATCAAATATAATCATATCAAATCACAATGAATTATATTTAACACACCACCTAATTCATTGTGTCTAAACTATCTACATTCATCATGGCCCTTAGTCTTCTGAAGGCTTCGACCTGCACTCCCTTCGTCATGATATCTGCAATCTGATTCTCAGTTCTGCATTGTTCCAACTTCATCTTCCCTTCTACTACCCGCTCTCGGAGATAATGGAACCTCATTTCGATGTGCTTGCTTCGACCATGAGCTATTGGATTCTTTGCCAAGTTGATAGCTGACATGCTGTCTATCTTCATGGTAATTGCTCCATGGTTAATCCCTTTGATTTCTTCGACCAAGTTCACCATCCAAGTTGCTTGACATGCACAAAGGGAAGCAGCTATATATTCTGCTTCGCATGATGATAATGCCACCACTGGTTCCTTTCTCGAATTTCAAGCAACTGGTGCACCACCTAACATAAACACATATCCAGCTGTGGATTTTCGATCCTCAGCATCACTACACCAACTGGAGTCTGTGTATCCCACTAACTTGCATTCTTTTCCTTCATCAGCTGCTGAAAACAAAATGCCATAGTCGAGAGTTCCTTTTAGATACCTCAGTATCCTCTTCGCCGCTGCCAGGTGTGATACCTTTGGTTTCTGCATGAATCTACTTATCATACCAACACTGTATGCTAAGTCAGGCCTTGTGTGGCAAAAGTATCTAAGTGACCCAATAAGTCTTCTGTATTGGGTTGGGTCGACATCATCTTTATCCGAATCCTTCGACAGTTGCAATCTGGGCTCAGTTGGAGTCGAAGTTTGGTTGCAATCTTGCATCTCAAATCTCTTGAGTATCTCGCCTGCATATCTTCTTTGGTGCATCATCAAACCTCTACTTGTCTTGTAGAATTCGATGCCAAGGAAATATGAGAGATTTCCCAAGTCTGACATTTCAAACTCCTTACTCAGGTCATGTTTGAAATCTTCGATCTCCTTCTTGAAACTCCCTGTTATCAACAAATCATCAACATAGAGACATAGTATAAGCAATTCGACATTGCTTCTTCTTACATATACTCCATGCTCAGTTGTACACTTCACAAATTCCTTCTCCCTTAAGAAGCTGTCAATTTTCTTATTCCAAGCTCTTGGAGCTTGCTTAAGTCCATACAGGGCTTTATGAAGCCTGTACACCTTTCTTTCTTCGCCTTGTTTCACAAACTCAGCTGGTTGTGCAACATAAACTTCTTCTTCTAAGGGGCCATTAAGGAATGCACACTTCACGTCCATATGACATGTGTGTCAGTTGTTCATATTTGCTAGACCAACAACCAACCTGATTGTTTCGATTCTAGCAACAGGTGCGAATACTTCATCGAAGTCGATTCCTTCCTTCTGAAGAAATCCTTTCGCCACAAGTCTCGCTTTGTGTCGAGTTACTTCTCCTTTAGGATTTACCTTCACCTTGTAAACCCACCTCACATCAATTGCCTTCTTTCCTTGCGGCAATTCGACAAGTGACCAGGTATCATTGACTTTGATGGACTCTAACTCTTCAATCATTGCTTTCACCCACTTCGAATCTTTCAATGCCGCAGCTGCATTGACTGGTTCGACATCTGCGTAGAAAGCATAACGTACCAGCTCACCCTCTTCATCGACTACATCACCTGATGTGATTACACATTCTTGCAACCTTGCAGGCATGTGTCTAGTTCGTCGAAGTCTGCTTGAACCTGCTTCATCTGCAACTGGTTCCTGTCGAACTTCTATTTTGACTTCAGTGGCTACAGTTGCTAAACACTTGTGCTCCATCACATTGAGTCCAATCTTGAAGGTCCTATTCTGAGACATTGGAGCCTTCAAGATTAGTCTACCACATGCGTTGAAGACTCTCATCATCTTGTCTTCGACAACTACCTTGTAGTTCTTTTCGACAAGCGGCCCTATACTGAGCAAATTACTCTTCATGCCTGGTATGTACAACACATTGGAAATTGTTAACCTTTTGCCATCTTTCCTCATAATCAGAACATCACCAACACCTTCAGCTGCTAGAGTGTTGTCATTTGCAAACTTCACTGTGTTCTTCGACGAGGGCTTCATGTTGACAAACCAATCTTTCCTTCCAGTCATGTGTGATGAGCATCCTGAGTCCAAGTACCACTGATCTTGGAATCTTTCTTCATCTTTTGTTGTAACCATTAGCAACGTTTCTTCTTCTTCATGTTTCGCCAGCTTTGCATCAGTCTCTTGATTTCTCTTCCTTTCTGGACAATCACTAGCATAATGACCATACTTCTGGCAATTGAAACATTGAATGTGGCTTTTGTCTGTCTTTCGACCACCACCTCTTCCTGCAGCACCACCTCTTTGGTTGCCTTGGTTCTAAGGTTTCTTTTGATTCGACTGGTTTCCTCCTTTGTTGCCATTCCAGCTACCTTTTCCTTTTCTCTCCTTTTCCGTCTGTGCCTGCAAAGCCATATCTTTCGACTTTCCTGCAGCTCTCTCAGCCATCCTCTGTTCATGAGACTCAAGAGTCCCTTGAAGCTCTTCCTTCGTCAACACTGACAGATCTTTCGACTCTTCTATGACAACTACCACGTGGTCGAACTTTGAGACAACTGCTTTCGTCGTCAGCGCTTCTCCACATACTTTGATTTGATTCACCAACTTTGTAACTCTGGTGAAGAAATCTGTAATGCTTTCGTTGTCTTCCATCTGAAGCAACTCATAGGTTCTCTTGTGAGTTTGTAACCTCACCTCTTTCACCTTCTCTGCGCCTCCAAACGACTTTTCAAGAATCTCCCATGCTTCTTTTGCTGAATCAACATCACTAACCTTTTCAAAGTTATCAGGATCAACACATTGATGAATTATAAAGAGTGCTTTATAATCCTTCTTCTTCAATTCTTTGTGTGCTGCCTTTTCCGCTTCCGTTGCGTTCTCCCCAAGCGATGTTACTCCATCTTTCACAAGATCCCAAAGATCTTGATAACAGAAGATCACCTTAATCTGCTTGCACCAATTCTCATAATTGTCTTTCTTGAGAATTGGCAGGGTCGCCGGAAAGTTGCCGTTCGGATAATTCATCGCCATCACTATCTTCCTTCCTTGAATCTCTCAACCGGAGCTCTAGATATCAGATGTTGGAAATTCACCTCACATCCTATGAAAAATTCCCTTCAATCTTGATCTCAAGATTGATGAACAAACTCACTATATGATAATGATGGTAATAACAAGTAATTATTAAGAACAACAAAAGAGAAGAAGAATAACAAACAAGAAAGAGAAGAATGAGAGAAGAAGTATTTGGAGAGAATGTGTTACACACAACTGTGAGATTTCTTATTGAACTTTCACTTGCTAACTGCAACTGTGAAATCTGTTCTGTTGTGATGTAGAATACAAACCAAGACACCCTATTTATAGTTTTAGGTTTACACTAACCCAAAACATAAAAGACCCAAAATATTCTAAATCAAATCTAATCATATGATATCAAATCTAATCATATGATATCTAATCATATGATATCAAATCTAATCATATGATATCAAATCTAATTATATCAAATCACAATGAATTATATTTAACACTTATTATATTTAATCAATAATACATTTACTAATTGATAGATTAAAATAATACATATATTGATATGAGAATACAATAATCCCCCTTGGTCACGATTAATTAATTTTTGATTTACTTAGTCACAAGGATTAATAAAATTTTAAATTCAATCATAAAGCACGAGATATTAGAAAATTATACATCGTTAATTACAAGTGTGAGTATGCGTATAAATTGGACTAGTTAAATTAAATATGATGCGCCCCCTTGGTCATTTGATCTCGACGTTATTGGACATAATATTCAATGCATCGTTGTCTTACTATTAATTTAAGAGATCTTTGAGGACAAAATAAAAATAAGCTTTAGGAAAAAAAGTACAAACAAGTCTAATAGGCACTCATTTAATATTTTGATACAATAGCTAACTGTACTTTAGGCTCAATAACTATACTAGTACTCTCTTTTTAAGATTACTGTCCCATACTATATTAATTTTAGAGACATGATGTGTCTTTTTCTTTTTCTAATTATCCCATTTTGAAAAGAAAAATTTCAAAATATCTCACCTTGAAAATAATTTACGCAAGTACCTTAACATATGCAATGTTCGTCTACTCATACAAGTATGTAAAAAGGTGGTGGTTCTAGAATGTGTCATTCATTGGACAAGCATGTGAGTGATGTAACCCAAACCAAATGTATCATCATTAAAAGAAAACCTTCCACAGACAGAAAAAAGTTATAGTTTTTCAACCTGCAATTGGATATTTAAATAATAAAAAAGAAAAGAACAATTTCTTCAATTGCATGAGAAACAACCTAGTCTATAATTTCAGTAATACAATAGCAGGACCATTTATGTCGGGTATTGACAACTCATAAAATTAATAAAAAATGTTACATTAATTGCTTTGTAAGTTGTTCAGAGCGTGAAAGGTGAATATTCTTTAGTACTTGACCAAACTTTAGTTAATTTCATTCACTATTCATAATTAAAATAACCATCAATTACAAAGATATATAGTACAAAACAACATTTGAGAAAAAAAATTACACCACTCACATGTTCGTCCAATGAGTGAACGAGCACATGTTAGAACCACCATTTCTTCACGTACTCGTCCACTGAGTGGATGAGCACCCACTGCATGTAGGGCACTTGCATAAATTAATTTTAAAGTCAAATATTTTAAAATTTTTCATTTTAAAAATGGGATAATTAGAAAAAAAAAGTCACATAATGTTCTTCAACCGATCACAAAGTGATTTGAAGAGTAATTACTTATAATTTGGATTTTGATAATAACAAGATGTAAAAGAATAATTTTACCCTAATGTACGTGTGGAAAGTCATTTGGAATAGCCTAAGGAATGTATGCTTTGGAAGAACATGTGGAAACATGGTTTGAAGTGTCCTTCTAAAAGTAAGAAAGAACGAGCTTAACATTTTCTTGTACCATGATCTCATACCGATGGGTCTGAAAAAGCATCGTCTAGTCATATTTCCTACAGACAAAGAATTAGCGTTATACTTTAGTCATGCTACGCCAAAAGGTTAATACAAGACAAAGATGTTGTTATATGATATCTTATTATCATTTGATGATCAAAATACTTTATCCTCTAATGTTTTTTCTCTCAATATATAAAGTTTAATTATTCAGAGAATTGACATAGTACACAAGGACAAGAAGAAATCTTAAGGGATTGTACTATATTCTATTACAATAAAAACATTTCAAATGTGAGGGGATAGGATATAATTATAAAGTTAAGATAGTGAACAAAGATAAATTCTGTGTCTACTCTTTCTTTTTTCTATATATCGTTGCATTTACTTTGAAAAAACTTGTTTTGCCAAGGTGGAGAAAGGATTTTTTTTTAAACACACAAAATTCAATCCCACTGTGTTTCTTTGGCTTTTATCCTATTTGATTGACATTAGAGCCCAATCCTCTTATTTGAGCATTTAATAATGTAAGAGTAAATATGAGTTTAAGAAAAACATGTCTGAAATTACTAGTAATTGATGAATAATTGAGTCCAAACATAAAAGGGGGTTAATTGTGAAGGTTTTAAATCTTTTATTAAAAACAAAATCTTTGAAAAAATTAGAGTTTAAAATTGTTCATAAAACAAACAAAAAATAAGGAGCGAAATAAAGAGATGAATGGAAAATCAGGGGAAAGAAAACAACTATAAAATGTAATGGAAATAAGGGAAAGAGAAAGACACTGATAAATTATAGAGGTTTGATCTAAAAGAAGGTGACCTAATTCTTTCCCTAAAAATTTCTTCTTGAGAGTTTCCAATATGTCTTGTATAAACTTTTTATACATTTGTCCACTTATCTTCTAACAACCAAAATTATAGCTTTGACTGACTATCCTCTGAACTAAACATAGATTTTATACGGGCTCACCTTCGAATCAAGATGGGATTTTACACAAACTAATCATCTAACCAAATGGAGCTTTTACGTCGGATTGAACTCACAAACCTTATGGAAGATTTTACACAGTTTAATCTCAAAACCTTTCGTCGAGAATTTATACGGGTTGTTCTCACACTACAAGAAATTTGTTATATACCAACAAAAACCTTTAGTGACGGTAAAAAAAGCATTGGTATAAATTGCATTTAGAAACTAAAATTACAAGCCAATAGTTGGTATAAGATATGAAATGAAAGACGCTCAATTTTCAGCAGAGGAGTTCAATTCTTAGCCCTTTAAATTTTTTCAGTTTTTTTCTTTCTAGTAACAATTATAAAAACAATCCCTCATTCTTAACACTTGTAGTATTTGCCAAACCCTATAGCCATCTATCAAATAAATAAAAGCTTTCTCCTTTAACCTATTCCAAACCCTATTGTATCTGAAACCATGATCACACCCTCCAGTCATAACCTTATCAACATCCCTCCAAACGCCACAACCTTATCAACATCCCTTCAGACGCCACAACATTGAATCTACTAACACCAACCACTTAAGTTCTTGAACTCATTAGCTTGAGTTATTGCGACCTACCATTTCAGTTATAGCCTTGCTGTCAATGTCGCTTTTAAGGGAACCCTAAATGTTTGGTCTCCCTTTGTTACAAAACCATTACCTTCAAGCAACACATGATATTCTTCACATGTGTCTTATTTTTTCTTTCTCACCCTTTCCATTTATAACTATGATTTTAGGGTTTAACTCAAATTTCACACACATATTATATTTCAGTGTTTTTCTTTACGACTCTCACTAAATTTTATTTCTTCAATTAATTATTGCCTTTGTCCAATCCCTAATTTTGTTTTTGTTTCTGGCTCAAATTGATGAACTAATGCTGATTGATCTCAATTTGCATATCCATATTATTCATCTAGTTTAAAGAGGACCATTAAATCATGCAATTATATACCGTATTTAGAAGTATTCTTTCCTAATTTTTTAAATTTAGAGGCTAATTCCTATAAGGTGTATTTAGTGATTGAATGTGAAGGATTTGTTGCTAATTATTCTTTTGAAATGATTAGAGGGTGTTTTATTTTCCTACTATACATGCTTGTTACATCCCTGTTACCATTGATGAGTATGAGTATAATGGTGATAAAATTAAATTGTATATTATACATAGTTATTGTTTGAACAGAAACACGAATACAAATCAAAGTAAAGAAAAACACCCAAAAGCTTTGTTCACACAGTTTGATCAAATTGCCTACGTCTGTGACTATAGAGTAACTATAGTTCATTTTATTTATGTCTTAAATTGCATATGGATTACAGTGTTACAAGCCGTATCTATAAGATGGGGTTTTAGTTTATCTAAAACCCTAATCCCTAGTTTCCCTCAACAAACAATTATCTTTACCCATAACTAACTCAACAATATGAGCTATTCTCTCAACAACCTATAGTTATCTCAACGACCTGCAATCATCTCAACAATATGAGTTATGCTTTCAACAACCTATAGTTATCTCAACAATCCATAGTTATCTCAACAATGTGAGCCATATTTAACAATCTCCACCTTGGCGAATATCAAAGCCCTATGAAGACTTCTTGCATAACAATTTATCCTGGAAATTGAGAAGGTACACCTCTTGCTTATTATTGAGAAATATGTAATAAGTCTAAACAGTGTTTGAACTTGTTACTGATGACTGGCTTGGTCAACATATCAGCTCCATTCTCTGAAGTGTGAACCTTCTGAAGTAATATATGTTCGGACGCCAACAACTCCCTGATCTTGTGGAACATCACATCAATATGCTTGATTCTAGCATGATACACCTGATTGTTCACCAAATAGATATCACTATGATTATCACTATGCAACTGAACTCCACCATGCTTAACATCCAACTCTTTCACTAACCCTGTAAGCCATAATGCTTCCTTTGGCAGCTTCAACTACTTCCATGTAATCTGCCTCAGTTGTAGACATAACTAATATAGATTGAACTGGTGAGTTCCAGCATATAGGTCCCTCGTAAGTTAAAAAATACCTCGTTGTATAGCTCCTATCATCCAGATCACCCCCATAGTCAAAATCCACATATCCCACAACTGATGGAACACCTTGTTCCTTGTTGAACATGATAACATGATCTGTTGTACCCTTCAAGTAAGTTAGTACCCACTTGAGTGATTCCCAATGTTGCTTCCTTGGCTTGGACATGAACTTGCACACTTGAATAACTGCTTGTACCAAATCCAGTCTAGTGCACACTATAGTTTACATTAAACAACCAACTGCACTGGAATAAGGAATTTTAGACATATCTTCAAATCTTTGAGTCTATCTTCATACATTGTTCCAAAGAGAGCTTAAAATGATTCACCCATGGAGTACTCACAATCTTTTCTTTGCTCATATCAAATCCGCTCAAAACACCTTTAACATAGCTTTTCTATGACAACCATAATTTATTAGCTCTTCGGTCCATGTGAATTTCCATCCAAAGAATCTTCTTTGCAACACCTAAATCCTTCATATCAAACTCCTTACCCAACTTGGTCTACAAATCATTTACATCATGCAAATGGTTGTCATCAATCAACATATCATAAAAATAAAGTAATAAGAAAATAAGAGAGTCATCATCAAAGCTCTTCACATAAACACAACAAACATAATCACACATTCTATAGCCAATCTGGATCATGTATGAATCAAAGCGCTTGTACCACTGCCTTGGAGACTACTTCAAGCCATATAAAGACTTCTTCAATTTGTAAACAAGCCTGCCATGTTCACTATCATTGAATCCCTATGGTTTCTCCATGTAGATTTCCTCCTCTAGATTGCCATGAAGGAACATTGTTTTCACATCCATCTGCTATAAATGCATATTTCTGCTGGCTACTAGGGCCAATAATGCTCTAATAGAAGTGTGTCTAATGACCGAACTGAAAATCTCATCATAATCAATCCCCTTATACTGTGAATACCCCTTTGAAACTAGGCGAGCCTTGAAATTTTCCCCTTATTTTTCTATTACTGATGGCTTTTTCTTATACACCCACTTACAACCAATAACTCTCTTTCCTTTTGGAAGTTGAATAAGATCCCATGTTTCAGTCTTTTTCAAGGATTCCATCTCTTCCACCATAACACCCATCCACTTATTTTTCTCCTAGCTAGCCATAACCTTTCGAAAGGTAGAAAGGTCTCTTGAACTGGTAAGAAGAGAACATGCTACTAATTCTTCAAACCCATATCTGAATGGAGGTGTAATACGACGGGGCTCTCTATCATGCACAAGTGTATATTCTTGTACTCCACCCGAATCTTACACTTCATATGAATCTGGTCTAGTTTATCCTGTTGTTGGGATACAATCTGTCTTGGACTCACTGGTGGCTCCTCAATATCCACCTGAATCTTGTCCTCATTGGAACTTTCTATATCAATATTTGTCACAACTGTCACATCTGATTGTTTCAACATTATTTTCTCGTCAAATATAACATCTTTGCTGACAACTACCTTCCTCTTAATCCGATCCCATAACTTGTACCCATTCATACCGTTATTGTAGCCAATAAATATGTAGTATTTTGACTTGGGGTCAAGGTTAGAATGATACTCACTAGAAATATACACATATGTTGGACACCTAAAAATCCTAAAATTACTTAGATATAGTTACATGTCCAGACCTCTTCTGCAACTTTGCCATCCAATGAAGCCCGTTGTGATCTGTTGACTAGATAACATGCCATATTGAGTGTTATTACCCAAAAACCTTTTGAAAGACTAGCATTCAACAGAAGGCGCCTTGCCTTCTCCGTCTGAGTCCCGTTCATCTTCTTTGTAACACCATTCTATTGTGGTGTCTTCCTCATATAAAAGTTCCTCTGGATTCCATTCTCCTCACAAAAATGTATGAACTTCTTGTCTGTGTATTTAGTTCCATTATCAGACTGAAAATACTTTATTTTTCTCCATGTCTAATTCTCAACCTCCTCCTTCCATAGTTTGAACTTGGAAAATACCTTAGATTTATATTTCATGAAATAAACCCATACCTTACGAGAAAAATCATCAATGAATGTCACAAAGTACTTGAAACCTCTAACAGAGGTCTCTTTTGTAGGCCCCCAGACATCATAATAGACATAGTCTAAGATTCCATTTTTTTGTGTTGCATGGTCTTGAAACGAACTCTACACTATTTCCCAAGAACACAATACTTGCACAATCCAGTTCCGCAACTGCGAACACCCTTCAGCAAATCCCTATTATATAGTTCAATCATCTGATGTTCACTAAGATGACCCAAGCACATGTTTCCTATACACGCTACATTACCTATAGTTGTGCCCCCTAACAACTTATAAATGTTTCCTACAATCCTCTTTTTCGTCATCACTACCATTGCACCCTTGCTAACCCTTATGATGTCTCTTCTCCATCTGACCGGAATAAATAACCATTTGCTTGAAGAGTTCTCAGAGAAAGTAAATTCTTCCTCAATTCTGGAACATAACACACCTCACTCAACTTGCCCATGCCACCATCATCCAAAAAACTTCTAATTTTCCCCTTTCAAATGATGGTACAAGCTTTATCATCACATAAATAGACAAAACCAAAAACAAAATCAACTAATTTAAAATAGTTGAACCATTCTTGGCACGACGTCATATGTTAGGAGCATCTAGAATCAAGAACCCATGCATCAATTCACTTTGTAAATGAAACGCAAATAAAATCCTTTTCACTACTAGAGCCATCAGATTGAACTACATTTTCTAAACTAATGTTTCCTGACTTGTTTGGATAGTCCCTCTTCCAATGGCCAATTTTCTTACAACCATAACATTCTGCTATTTTTCTTTCATTGGACTTAAACCTTTTTTTTCTTTTCAGAACACATTGCCTTGCCCTTGCCTCTGCTACGGTCTTGACCTTCCTTCACAAAAAAACCTTCACCTGAGCTTCCTCCACCTTCCTCTACACTTTAGCGATGTTGTGCGTGTTGCAAAAGAGTAGTAAAATAGAATCCAACGTGATTTCTTCCTTCCCATATGTGAGAGTGGTCACCAAGTAATCATAATATCTTAGTAAAGAGCACATCAAAATAATGGATTTATCCTCATCGACAAACTTCATACTAAGCTGTGTCAAATCAACGAGAATGTTGTTGAAAGCATTGACATGAGCCTGTAAATATCCTCCTTCTTGCATCTTCAGGCTATAGAGACGCTGCTTTACGACCAATTTGTTCATAAGCGTCTTGGACATGTACTGATTTTCCAATTTTTCTCGGACATCCTTCAGAGTTGTGAGGTCCAAGATATGATTTATCACGTCACCATAAATTCAAAGTCTTATCAAACCTGCAACCTTCTCCTTTATCTTGTTCCAATCAATGGTTGTGATATCTGTCGGTTTCTCATCACGAAGCGTCTTATGCAAACCTTTGGTAAGCCAATAAATCATTAACCCTTCTTTTCCATAAACCAAAATGCCCATTCCTTTGAACCGAGTCCCTTCAAATTTCGCACATCCCAAATTTAAGTGTCATCTGATACCAATTGTTAGAACATAAATGAAAATACAGATCAGAGTAAAGAGAAACACACAAAAACTTTGTTCATGCACTTCGACCGAATTGCTACATCTACGATTATAGAGTAGCCATTGTTCATTTTATTTATGTATTATGAATTGCAAATATATTACAATGTTACAAACCATATATATAATACGAGATTTTAGTTTATCTAAAACCTTAGTCCCTAGTTTCCCTCAACAAATAATTATCTCTACCCATAATTATCTTACAATATGTGTTATTCTCCAACAACCTATAGTTATCTCAACAATATGAACCATATTTAACAGCTATGTATTGCATATGATGGATTAATCTTGTACTTTATTTTTTATGGTTATTCGTGATTTTCAATTTTAGTTTCTACATACCATCCTTCCATATAATGCATTCATTTGATGAATGATCCTCTGATGCAACTATTAAAACTCTGTAGAGAACCACTCCAATGGAATTATATGGTGTAGTGTAGGATATTGGATAATCTCATTAGCTCAAATACCTTTCGTTGTGTTTTCCCTGCTTGGATGGTATTTATAAAAGAACGTCTACATGACCCACTCTTCTTACATTAGAGGTTTGAGCATAAACAACATAGATTGAAGGGTTTTTTTTGTGTTACTTGCAACCACATTTAATCTACTTACATATCATTAAACTGATATGCAAGTACATTTCAAGGAAGCCCAAGGATCCAAGATTTATCTTCTTTTGTATTATTGAATTGGTTTTGTTTAAAGACCCTATAATTTTAGAATTTTTTTTGTCATTTTTCGTACAAAATCTTTTTATTCCATGTCATTGGTCTAAGAAATTAATTATCTTGTTGTAACATTTGGTTTTTTATGTATGATGATCACTGTTACAAAGAAAATAAGATATTTAAATTCTATGGCTATAATTTATGTTTCTTAAATACAATTTTTAGTTGTGTAGGTTGTATTATAATCAATAAAGTTGAAGGTGCTCTTATTATCGAATCTTTGGCCCCTGAGTTTCATCAGAAGACTGTCTTAAAACTTATTGCATAATATTTCTCACTATTGACTATATTCAATGAAGCAAAAGTTATTGATGTTTCTTTGGAACTATCCTTATCACCACCTTAGATAAACGAGTCTTTTTCTATGATGTACTTTTATTCTCGGTGTCTCCGATGCACATTAGCATGCTGACTTTGCTCCAACTTTCAAGCATCCCAAATAACTTGACACCTAGAGATTAGAACTAGGAAGACTCTCAGAGTCTTATGCTACAAATATCGATAAAGTTGAATGGATCCAGGTCTGAATCATGAATGATGCCACTTTTCTTAAAATTATTTCTAGTACTCTCAAATATATCTTAGAATTAGAATGCAGGAATACCCAGAATAATTCAGCCTTATATCAAATTTGCGCAAGACCAACGAAAACTCGATTTCTAGTGAAGAGAGTTTGGAATTTGTTTAAAAGGATATTTGTTTTTGTGATTTTATTTTTTGAATTCGGAATGAAGTATTTATAGGCCATGTATATGTTATTTCACAAGGTTGCGACCCTTGATGAAACAACACCTTTTATCTGAAAGTTGCATTCTTTCCATATGTTGCCTCTTTTCATTCAACAATACTTCACGAAGTGTTGCTTCTTTTAGAATTCAAAATTCAAACGCATGCATCAAACAAAACAAGAGGAATGGCGAGCCTGGCCGAAGGCTGGATGCTAGAGCACCACTGGCGTCGCCTCATAACGCTGCGAGTAGCCCAATTACTCTAATGCGTCGTGCCTAAATGCTCAAGTGACCATACAAGCCGCCACTAGCGCCTTTACACCCAAGCCCTCAGACCCAGTCCCAGAGCCGGTGTCGTCGATGGTGACTCCGGCGAGGGGTGTATGGAGGACACAAGTGGTATAATGCTTGGGACCGCCAAATTTGTCTATATGACACTTTATCCTTTTTTGTCCTTTTGTTGAGTTAATTTTCTTAGCTCTTTATAAAGGCTTTGAATATGATTAAATCTTTCTATGTGAGACAATTTCCCTTCCATTTATTAGCATTTACTCCATTCCACTTTTCTTATCATTTTGTAACACTCACACATGGACATTGAATGTTCATGAATTTATAACAATCCCCCACTTGTTCCAATAATGATAAGACCAATTCCAAAAAAAAACAAAGAATGTTAATATAATTAAATATCTTTCGATTTGAACTCAACCTTAATAAGAATAGTGCAAAGTCTAAACAGAATGTTAGATAACAACGCTTTGAACCGTTATCCCTTGTGATTATACCAGAGTTAACATACATACACTCTTTAATGGTTCTTCTCTTACATCTCTCGCCTAACACTATTTATAGCCATGTGCTTTTTCTGTTTTCATAAATTTTTCATGAGGGAAACTCCAACTCTCACTTTGAGACGACACTATCTCAAAATTCATATAGGTGAAGTTAATATTGTATCCTTTTCCATGAGACACATACCCTCAGTATTGAACTTCATTAAGAGTTTAAATAAAACTCAACCCTCGTTTTAAAGGTCAACATTATCATGAAATGTTCGATAAACATCCAAATCAACGACTTGTTGTTACCCACTGAATCTTGAGATTAATGTTCTGTTAACTTAAGATTAGGTTGTCGCCGCTGTCGAAACTCTTACTCAAGGAGTTTCAACCCCATGCCTCTCAAGGTTGTTTTTAATAACTCTATGGCCAATGGCTTAGTAAACGGATCAACTAAATTATATCTTATTCATATATATGTCAGTAAAATAATTCCATCCTTAATTAATATTCTTACAAAAGTATGTATTAGACCAATGTGCCTAGACTTTCCATTCTATACTTCACTGAATGCTCTTACAAGGGTGACTTGGCTATCACAATGTATCAATATTTTTGAAATATTTTCTTTAGCTAATGGAACTTCTAACAGAAGGTCTCTCAACCATTGTGCTTCTTGACCAGCGGAAGCAAGAGCCACGAACTCTGATCCCCTGGTCGAAAGAGTAATGCATGTTTGTTTCTTGATCTTCTAAGAAATCGCAGCTCCAGCTAATGTAAATATTTACCCAGTTATAGATTTATGATCTCCAATACTTTATATCCAAATGGCATCGGTATATATTTCTAGTATAGTGATAACACGAAATCATATAGATATTTTTATGCATAATTCAACTAAAGTCTAACCGTTTTCGATCCGATTTCGGGTTATTTCCGTGTATTTGTCTGATGTTTTGCAGGTATTCAACGATCACGTCTAAACAAGGCAACATGAAGAAAAGAAGCAATCTCAGATGAAATATGGACGAAAAAGGAGTGAAAACACAATGAAAAGCGCAAGAAGCTGTTTTTGATGATGTGACGACCGTCACAGCTTCATGACGACCATCACACGGGTGACGACCGTCACACCTTGTGACGACCGTCATGCAGGCAAAAACGCCCCACTCAAATTACACGTCAAAGAATCAGTTCCAATTCCCACAGAGTGGACCACTACTCCCTAAATTATCTGCCTCAAAGTCCATCATCTTCAGTGATAACCGTTGGGATTCCACTTCTATAAAAAGGGAAGCAGGGGACTTCAGAAAGTGTGCTGCATTCATACCACGAAGTGCTGCCGAATTTATTTCCAGAGCTTATTTTCCAGCAATATTCTTATTTGTTTCTCTTTACCTTTCTTGTATTCCATTTCCATTCTTCTATAATTTCTACTTGTACTGTACGATCAAATTGGCATTAGAGATCAGAATCCTGCCAACATTTGTGGAGGATTTGCCCAAAGGCCAATTGGAATATTTACAGGTTTCTCATTTCAATCGATTTCAGTTTTATTATAATGCAAATCATTATTTATTATTTTTATTTATGTTTTATCTTTCCCAAATCCATGTCTAGCTAAACTTAGGTAATCGATATGTAGTAATAATTCGAATGGGATTTGATAACAACTGGTTGAAAAGACTTTCTTTTCATAAAAGTAATTTATGGTTTGAGTGTTTAAAATTGATTCACTGAATAAACTTCGTCGTGAAAGCGAGAACTTATTTAAAAGTAGTTTTGCCACGAAAGTGGGAAATTAATTAAGATACGAACCAACAAGCGAAAACTGCGGTAAGGTCAGATAGTAAACACTAGGCATTTGTTTTAATAACAGCGAAAGCACTTTAAAATGAATTAGAACTTAGAAATTTCCAAAAAAATAATTTTAACCCCGAACGGGATACGAAAGTGTACGTTTGGCCCTTAGGATTATGATTAGCGTCAATAACCATCATGAGACGAGAGTCTTCAAATCTCCATTTTCTGCTTAAATAAACTTTGAAAATTATTTCATACACCAGTAACTTATCAAATCCCTGAAGAACACAATTACTACGTATCAATTCAATCAATTATAATCTAAATAGTATTCTTAGTTCCCTTTTAGTGACAATCTTATTCCCTTAAAATATTCTACCTAGCTAAACATAGTAACTCCCGAGAACACTAGTTTGATTACGAGTCCCTGTGGGATCGATATCTATTATTACTACGCGATAGACTGTGCACTTGCAGTTAGGTTGTATTAGACATAGAAAGTCGCGATCATATAGCAGGAAACCTACCATAATGAAGGCAAATATTTTTTTTTGTCTTTAAGAGGTAACCGAAAATCCTGGTTATGGCCTTCCAATGTTCATCATTTGGATTACTAGTAAATCTACTCATCTTACTAACTGCAAATGCTATGTCTGCCTGGTGCATTGCATTAAATACATTAGACATCCTATTGCACTTGCATATTCCAATTGGGCTACAATTCTTCCATTGTTCTTTTGAAGTTTTGCACTAGGATCAAATGAAGTGTTTTCTTCCTTAAAGTGCATGTGTTTGAACTTATCCAACATATTCTCAATATAATGTGTTTGACTAAGTTTATAATCCCCACTATTTCATTTTAATTTGATGTCTAAAATAATGTCAACTAGTCCAAGATCTTTCATCTTGAATGTGGAAATCATAAATTTCTTTGTTTATAAAATTCCATTCATCTCATTGCTAATGATCAACATATCATCTACATATAGACATAATAATATTACAATGTTTCCACGCACCTTTGTGTACAAACATTTGTCATAAGAGTTTGGAGTAAATCCATTTGAAAGTATGATAGAGTCAAACTTTTGATGCCATTGTTTTTGTTTTTGTTTCAAACCATATAAGGATTTGACAAGTTTGCATACTTTTTGTTCATTTCTTAAAAGCATGTAACCTTCTGGTTGTTCCATGTAGATTTCCTCATCGAGATCTCTATTTGAGAATTCTTTTTTAACATTCCATTGATGAACTATAAGAACATTCAAAGAGGCTAAGATGAACAATACTCTAATTATTGTTTTTCTTACCACTGGTGCATATGTATCAAAGTAATTAACACCTTCTTTTTGTCTAAATCCTTTTTCTACTAATCTTGCCTTATATGTGTTTAATGTATCATCACCATGACACTTCTTTTTAAACACCCATTTACATCCAATGGGCCTTGAACCCTTTACAAGGTCGACAAGTTCCCAAGTGTGGTGTGAAATAATTGAATCCACTATTTCTTTATAGGTTTTTGTATCATCTTCTAATTTGAGAATAATAGGGATCTTATGAATATCATTCTTGCAATTTCATTCAACTAGATAAAAGGAAATAAGTTGAGAATTAATTTCATTTGGACCTAGAACTTTAGCTTTTCGGGCTCTTTTTCTTACCCTAGGCCCAGGTTGTGTTTCAACAATCCGCGAGATACTTTTGGGTTGCACATCAACAATTAGTGGAGAGCTTTCGGGTTTCAACAGATTGTTTCTTGCTTCTCTATGTCACTAAGTTTCCCCATACAAATGAGCAATACCCACTGGTTGATCTTTTATCAATTACTGAGCCAACCCAATCTGCATCTGTGAATATTTCTATTTTCCTGCTGTGTCCTTTTTGAAATACAACCCCTTACCTGGTGCCTTTTTGAGATAACGTATAATATGGTTAACTGCTTTCATGCGAGTCTCTTTGGGACTGTTCATGTAGCGGCTAGCCATGCTGACAGAAAAACCAATGTCTGACCGTGTATGGGTTAGGTAGATAACTGTCCCAACCAGTCTTTGATACATCTCTTTATCAACTAGTGGACTCCCTTTTTCCTCTCCTATTTTCACATTAGATTCCTTAGGAGTGTCTGCTGGCCGGAATCCTAACATCCCCGTTTCTTGAAGTAAATCAAAAGTATATTTCCTTTGATACAAATAAATTCCAAATTTTGTTCGTGCCACTTCCATTCTAAGAAAATACCTTAACTGGCCAAGATCTTTAATTTCAAATTCCTTAGCTAATAACAATTTTAACCCTTCAATTCCAGTACAGTTATCACCTGTAATTAGGGCTGGCAATGAACCAAACCAACTCGAAGATAGTTCGGAATTCGACTCGACAATTAAATCGTTGAACTAGGTTCATGAACCAAATGAGTTGAGTATGAGCAAAAAATTAAGTTCGTTAACTAAATGAGCTGAACTTGAACTATACATAGTTCGACTCGTTAGGTTCATGAGTCAACTCGATTACATATGAAAAGAATTATACTGTCTTTAAGATTAAGTTTAAATATTTACTTCAAATCTTAGACAAATTTAATCTTCAATTTAGTAGTTTTTGAATTAGACTCTCAAGTGTATCTCTTGAAAATTGTGTAGTTTTTGAATTAGTAGATTTCGAAGATAAAGTTAAATTTCAATATGATAAATTTTATTTTATTTTAATATTTTATTTAAAATATATATATTTATTTAAAATGTCAAATATACCAAAAAATATATATATTTAAAAAAATAGTTTTTAAGTTCGTGAACCATGTGAGCTGAACCTAATGAGATGAACCTAACGAGTCGAACCGAACTACTCGTGAACTTATAACGAGTCGAGTTTGAGCTTAAAAAAAAGTTCGTATCGAACTCGAACTCGAACTCGAATTCGAACAATTCTTAACGAGTCGAGCCGAGCTGAGGTGAGTTCGACTCGACTCGACTCATTTCCAGCCCTACCTGTAATAATAATGTCGTCTACGTAAAGAATGAAGATGGTTACCTTGCCTTCCTCCGAATGCTTTAAGAACATTGTGTGGTCTGTTTGGCATTGAGTGAAACCATGCATCCTAACCACTAGCGTAAGCCTATCAAACCAAGCCCGTGGGGATTGCTTGAGCCCGTATAGTGATCTTTTGAGCTTACATACCTTGCCCGGGTTTTCTGACGTCTCAAGTCCAAGTGGTATTCTCATGTAAACATCTTCTTCAAGTTCACCATTTAGGAAAACATTTTTTATATCTAGTTGATGAAATGGCCAATCCAAATTTACTGCCAAGGAAAGAAGAACACAAACTGAGTTTTGTTTTGCTACAGGTGCAAAGGTCTCTTCATAATCCACCCCATAAGACTGAGTGAATCCGTTTTTCACCAATCAAGCTTTATACCTATTCACACTCCTGTCCACATTATATTTCACCAAGAATATCCATTTGCATCCAACTGGCTTCTTTCCATCTGGAAGGTGACAGAGCTGCCATGTACCATTCTTTTCTAGTGCCTTGATTTCTTCCACAACCGCATCCTTCCACTCTAGAACTAGGATAACTTCATGGAAATTTTGAGGAATGTGGGTGTTGTCCAATGAGTTGATGAAATTCTTGTACTAATGCAACAATTTTCACTAGAAACATCCCAATTGGATGTTTGGTACAAGACCTCACTCCCTTTCTTATGGAAATAGGTAAGTTTAAGTTCAGGTCATAAGTGTCATTATCCAATAAATTAGAAGATGAGCACTGTAGTCAGAGATGAAGTAAAGAAATTGCTAGATGCAGGAATCATCTATCCGATCTCCGATAGTGAATGGGTCAGCCCAGTTCATGTCGTACCGAAGAAAGGAGGAGTCACAGTAGTTAAAAACGAAAAAGGCGAATCAATAACAAAAAGAGTCGTGACTGGAAGCAGGATGTGCATTGACTATAGAAAGCTTAATAAGGCTACGCGCAAAGATCACTTCCCGTTACCCTTCATAGACCAAATGTTGGAAAGATTAGCCAAACACTCATACTTCTGCTATCTAGATGGTTACTCAGGATTCTTCCAAATTCCCATCCATCCTGATGACCAAGAAAAGACTACATTCACCTGTCCTTATGGTACTTTTGCTTACCGCCGAATGCCGTTCGGACTCTGTAACGCTCCAGCAACCTTCCAAAGATGCATGATGGCAATCTTCGCAGATTTCATAGACGACATCATGGAAGTATTTATGGACGATTTCTCGGTATGTGGACAAAGTTTCGAAGGATGCCTACAGAACTTAGAAATGGTATTAGAACGTTGCGTAAAAGTAAACCTCGTCCTAAATTGGGAAAAATGCCATTTTATGGTCCGACAAGGAATAGTTCTATGACACGTCATATCAGATAGAGGAATCGAGGTAGACAAAGCTAAAATAGAGATTATAAAAGATCTCCAACCTCCAAAATCCGTACGAGAAATACAGAGTTTTCTAGGACATGCCGGTTTCTACAGAAGATTTATAAAAGATTTCTCGAAAATCACAAAACCTCTGACCGGCCTGTTAATGAAAGATGTTGAGTTCGTCTTCGACGACGACTGTTTAAAAGCATTCGAAACATTGAAATCAGCCCTTATCACCGCACCGATCATGCAACCACCAGATTGGCGACTACCGTTCGAAATCATGTGCGATGCGAGTGATTATGCTGTAGGCGCAGTTCTAGGACAAAGGAAGGACAAGAAACTCCATGCTATCTACTATGCCAGTAGAACCTTAGATCCTGCCCAAATGAACTACGCTACCACAGAAAAGGAACTTCTAGCAGTTATATTTGCGCTTGACAAATTCCGTTCTTACTTAGTAGGAGCAAAAATTATCATATACATAGACCACGCTGCCATAAGGTACCTAATAAGCAAAAAGGATGCCAAACCAAGACTATTGAGATGGATCCTGTTACTACAAGAGTTTGACTTAGAAATCAAAGATAAGAAAGGAACCGAGAACGTTGTTGCGGATCACTTATCCCGAATAGAAGGCATCAAACATGAACCAATACCGATAAATGACGATTTCCCGTACGAACGTCTGATAGCCAAACTAGAAAGTGACACACCCAATTCAATCTCGGAAGATCCAGAATTCGAAAAAGCCGTAGAAGCCGTCTATGTCCAAGTCACATTACCTTGGTATGCTGACATCGTTAATTACCTCGCTGCGGGCGTGCTTCCACCGGATCTTACTTATCAGCAAAAGAAGAAATTCTTCCACGATCTGAAACACTATTATTGGGACGAACCTCTACTCTTCAAGAGAGGGGCCGATAACGTATATTGTCGCTGTGTCCCAGAGGAAGAAATAGAAAATATTATTTCCCAATGCCATTCAGCACCGTATGGTGGTCATGCTAGTACATCCAAGACGTGCGCTAAGATTCTCCAAGCCGGCCTATTCTGGCCTAATCTCTGGAAAGACGTTCACATCGCTGTGCAAAAGTGCGATAGATGCCAACGAACTGGAAACATCTCACGACGCGATGAAATGCCTCAGAAAGGAATCTTAGAGGTAGAAATCTTCGACGTCTGGGGAATAGATTTCATGGGACCATTCCCATCCTCTTTTGGTAATAACTAAATACTCGTCGCTGTCGATTACGTGTCTAAATGGATAGAAGCCATAGCTGCTCCAACAAACGACGCACGAGTAGTAATCAAACTCTTCAAAAACACAATCTTTCCTAGATTCGGTGTACCAAGACTCGTCATTAGTAACGGCGGATCTCACTTCATATCACGAATATTCGATAAACTTCTCTCTAGATATGGAGTCCGACACCGAGTAGCTACACCCTATCATCCGCAAACCAGCGGACAAGTAGAAGTCTCGAAAAGAGAAATAAAACAGATCTTGGAAAAGACTGTCGCTACCTCAAGGAAAGATTGGTCGTCGAAGCTACAAGAAGCTTTATGGGCCTATAGGACCGCATTTAAGACACCAATAGGTACCACCCCCTACAAATTAGTTTACGGTAAATCCTGCCATCTCCCTGTAGAGTTAGAGCATAAGGCCTTTTGGGCCATTAAGACACTCAACTTCAACTACACCGAGGCAGGAGAAAAGCGAATCTTGAACTTACACGAGTTGGAAGAACTTCAATTAGACGCTTACGAAAATGCCCGTATCTACAAAGAACGAACTAAAAAGTGGCATGATAAACGTTCAATCAGGAAACAATTCAGTGTGGGAGACATCGTATTGCTCTTTAACTCACGATTAAAACTCTTCCCAGGTAAACTAAAATCTAGGTGGTCTGGACCCTATGAAGTGACTAAAGTACTTCAGAGTGGAGCTGTCGAAATTACCGATAAGACGAATGCACCGTTTATCGTAAACGGGCAACGTCTAAAACATTACAATAAGGACGACAACAGTCCTCAAGTCAGCAATATAACATTGCTTGAGCTTCCAGCTCAGACACCCGAATAGCTTCTCACCAAGCTATCGTCAGGCTTTAGACGTTAAAAACAGCGCTTACTGGGAGGCAACCCAAATTTCCCTCGTTATTGCATTTCATTTTTCTTTAAAAGTCCACTTTGAAAATCCAACAAAAATTCTAAACTTATAATTACTACTACTTTCTACTTTCGTTTGTTTTCATTTTATTTTTCCTCTTTTGTCTTTTGTTTCTACCGCTTTTCGTTTCTAAAAATCCTGACTTCAATTTCCTGTCTTAAACTTTTCAGGATTTTTAAAAGCCTTCAAAACATTCCTTCTGTTTTCTCCGAATTACCTGCGAGTATGGCCGAATACGACTTCACAAAGGTTCACTTCCGAGGACTAGCTCAAAAGGCAAGATTTGCAGCACTGACCGAAAGAGAATTCGCCTTAACGCTGTATTATGATAAGGCTACAATGGATAATCTAGGGATCACAGATAGCATTCAATACCTGTTCAATCAACTGGGTTGGGAGAACACTGCTCTGAAAACACGTTTTGCTACCTATAAGGATCTTACCTATGAATTCCTTAGTTCTTTCAGATACATACCCAATTATGGTTTTGGATCCAGCACAGAGTTGATTACCTTCCGATTGTTTGGAATGGACCAAACCCATAGCCGGATGTCACTAGCTAACCTCCTAGGATTCCCTAGCGGACCGCATGTGTTCATCAGTGCAGAAGATGACGATATTGATTTTCAACTCGATCAATTCTGGGGTAGAATCACAGGCGACTATCACCCTGAACCAGACAGAATGTACAATGATGACATACACAACCCAGCCTTCAGATACTTCTATAAGATACTAGCTCACACCTTGTTTGGAAAAGAAGAAAATATTACTGCAGTATCTAAAGAGGAGTTATTCATCATGTTCTGTGCTTCTCAGGGACGGACAGTAAATGCAGTTCCTTTCATGATGAGATCTTTCAAACGCCTAACGCTGGAACCTCAGACACCTATTCTTATAGGAGGCCTAGTAACAATGATTGCCCACGAGCTTGGCCTTAGATTCCACTTAAATGCCAGCACTCGTTTTGGCACCATCCGACCCATGAACATACAATTCTGCTTTAACAGGCGCATCTTAGGAACTATGGGACCTGGACCGTATGAGTACCTCATTAACGAAAAACCAGTACAGCTATTCACACTGCCTGATCATCTGATGACAAGCATCCACAACAAGGATAACTGGCTCTATGAATTGGATGAGCCTATGGGAGCTCCTTCACCACAGTCAACACCACAGAACTATATGTATGACAGTGACCACATCTCTGAGGCACACGACTATATGTACTATGAGGATGCTGTATCCGAAACTGAAGTAGACCCTATGACTCCTCCGCACTACAACACCTATCCTGAGCCTATCCCTGAGGAGACCACCGACAAAATGGATGCCGTGTTACTCAGATTGGACGACGTTGATACATCTCTGACTAATGTAAAAGCTGACATCGCAGGCATGTGCATCGAACTGGTAGGCTTCATGGATTTAGTCTGCGACCAACTCGACTACTACGCACGAAAATTCGATGAGCTGAAGACACGAAAAGACTAGTTATTAGTTCTTAGCAGTAGTTTCAGTTTAGTTTAGTCTAGTTTAGTTTCATTCAATCATTTGGATTTTTCGCATTGTTAGTTTTCTTTATGTACTACATACAATCATTTCAATTTTATGTTATTTCAATTCTAGTTTTTATTCAATTATTCTGTTTTCGCATTATTTGTTGTTTGTTGGCTGTTATATTACATCACCGTATCAATACTAAGCCTTAAAGTTACTACGAGTACGCCCTCAGAGCAAAATTCAGCGTTCTGCAGATTTTGCTGCTGTGACGACCGTCACAGCCTCATGACGAGCGTCACGCGGGTAATGACCGTCACACCTACGTGACGACCGTCACGCAGTCAAAAACTGATATCTGATAAAACAGGGTTCGTGTTCTCTTCCACTTCCCCCATTACCACTTCCAATCATCCTAACTCCTACCCCACTACAAATTTTCGTCCTCCCCACATTGAACTCTATATTTCAACTTAAATCTCAACCTCCAAACCACACCTCTGTCAGTTCTTTCCTCTCTGCAGAAAAACCCCAATCTTCAGAAACCTCTCCATCTTCCAACATTGGCAAGGAATGCAAAAACCTCAGATGTCAGCAACATTACCTTCAGTGAAGGAGACTTAGGCGAAAGACAACGAGCAAACTACATCGCATTTCATCAGAGGTCGCTCCAGCCGACTCATTATCCGCACCTTCCATTGCTTACGGAGCTCGGACTCCTTGAAGGCGTAACCTGGATGCTTCAAAGAGCAGGCATCTGGAACCTCTGCACCAACCTACAGCCAACATACGAACAACTCACTCTTGAGTTCTTGAGTTCGTTCACTTACGTCACAAGCAGCGGCGAACTTAACCAGCATTCAGGTGCCGCTTGCTTCCGGATGTTTGGCGTCAACTACCAGATGCACCAAAATCAGATTGCCAGCATTCTACAGCTACCTCGCGGCGACAACGCTCACCGCCGCATCACCGATCAGTTCCAGCACGAAGCTTTCGCGCTGTGGTATCAGTTGACCGGCCTCAATGCCGATGGTTGGGACTCTCTGCACGCCACTCATATCCATAACCCAACCATCCGGTACTTTCACAGAGCGTTGAGTAACACTATCTTCGCCAGAGACAACAACCACAAAGTGAACTCGAAAGAGCTCTTCTTTCTTCATTGCATCTTCAACAATGAGCCTGTCAACGCTGCTCCGTTTCTGCTGGCTCATATTCAGGCCAACTGCAACCGTGGCTCGAAGCCATTCTACTTTGGCGGGATTGTCACTGCTATTGCACTTGGGCTGAATCTTGGCGACCGCCTCCAGCACCTCCATTCCATCCCCTCGGTGTTCCTAGACACCAACCACTGCAGAGCCTCTCATCTTATCCGCTCCAGAGCTGACGGCAAATACCATCCGGTAGTGCGTGGCAAGACCGTCCGAAGCATCATCCTTCCGTCCCGCACCCGCACACACCCAGAGGACCGTACCAACTGGTTGTTCGACCTCACTGCCCCTCCTGCTGCCGCCGTTCCTACTCAGGATCACACTCACGGTTCTGACGATGAAATCCAAGCTGAGTTGGACAGGTCCGAGCACCCAGAGACATCGCAGCCTCCTCCCCCAGAAGGTACATCCTCTCGCCGCCGCCGCTATCATCCCGTGCCAGACTACACAGAAGAGGACCTCCGCCGCTCCCTAGACCAGCAGACACAGATACTCGCGATGCTGCAGCAGCAGAATCAGCGAGCTGACCAGTTCGAAGCTTGGCACCGGACTCAAATGCAACAACTTCACACCGGCCAAGCTACTATCACTGAGAGCCTGGAGAATCTGACCTTGCACGTCGAAGGACTCCGAGACACCGTCTACCACACCGAAGCTATGAGTTATGAGGACAGAGTAGCCCTTGCCAGAGCCAGAGGACGCCAGCGCGGACGTGACAGAGGCCGTGACTAGATTTCCATTTTTTTCCTTCATTGTTTACTATATTTCAGTTATTTGTATTTTCACTTTCAGTTGTATCTCCCTCTCGCATGCTTCAAGAATCAGTGAGGACACTGATCGAGATAGTGTGGGAGTGGAGCCTTTATTTCCATTCCACTGTACTCTGAATTTCCTTTATTTCCTTTATTTCCATTTCACTGCACTTTGAATTTTCGTAATTTCTATTTTAACACTTTCTATTTCTAGCAAATAAAGCTCGTCTATATATTTTTCCCGTTACGCAAACAATCCCCACATTATTCAACGTAAACAAAAATTTTAGTTCGTTCCTAAAAAGCAAAAGCATCACGAGAATGCAACCGAGTTCAAAACAAGTTTTGAAACTCCGAGGAAACGACAGTTCTAACAAAACCAGTATCGTCCAGACACCTTAGATCTCTAGTTTATGCGAGTCGGTTTCACTACCTACGTGTACCAAAGTCTCAAGTGTCTGCGCAAACTCAACCCCAAGTAGTTTATACTAGCAGTCAGCACCATCCTAAAAACACTTCTAAGCGAGCGACCGATGCAAATAAGTGTATGATCTCCAAAAAGATGAAAAATCATGAAAAGAGAGCTAAATAGCCCAAAAATATAAGACACGTC
This sequence comes from Lathyrus sativus, assembly GCA_963859935.3. NCBI lineage: Eukaryota > Viridiplantae > Streptophyta > Magnoliopsida > Fabales > Fabaceae > Lathyrus > Lathyrus sativus. The sequence goes on along the minus strand of OZ012737.1, from coordinate 602,553,710 downwards.
TCCTTCTAAGTTAGGTGCTCCTCACCCGAGCATTTAGCCCAACGGCACGAAAACCCATTGAAAAATCAATGACATAAGCTTATGATCAATGAAGAAGATCAAAAACAAGAGATGAGATCATATTCACTAATAGGTCGACTTGCCATGAAAGTGTACGGACAACGGGCTTAATGTGATTGCGCTAGAACAAACAGGGTGAACTTGCCGCGAGAACCTTGACACCAAGCTACAGTAGCATGACTGGGACCGATTTGCATAAAAAGGAGACCTCCGAGGGCCTGTAGTCCAGTGTCGTCATGATAATCGTTTTGTTCCTACCAAGAATCCCGGTTTTTCCCGACTTTTGAGAACGAAGAAGCTGCCTCGCGCTTGCCGACCTTTTCACGTTTTACTTGAGGACAAGCAAAGATTCAAGCTTAGGGGAGTTTGATAACACGAAATCATATAGATATTTTTATGCATAATTCAACTAAAGTCTAACCGTTTTCGATCCGATTTCGGGTTATTTCCGTGTATTTGTCTGATGTTTTGCAGGTATTCAACGATCACGTCTAAACAAGGCAACATGAAGAAAAGAAGCAATCTCAGATGAAATATGGACGAAAAAGGAGTGAAACACAATGAAAAGCGCAAGAAGCTGTTTTTGCTGATGTGACGACCGTCACAGCTTCATGACGACCGTCACACGGGTGACGACCGTCACACCTTGTGACGACCGTCACACCTTGTGACGACCGTCATGCAGGCAAAAATGCCCCACTCAAATTACACGTCAAAGAATCAGTTCCAATTCCCACAGAGTGGACCACTACTCCCTAAATTATCTGCCTCAAAGTCCATCATCTTCAGTGATAACCGTTGGGATTCCACTTCTATAAAAAGGGAAGCAGGGGACTTCAGAAAGTGTGCTGCATTCATACCACGAAGTGCTGCCGAATTTATTTCCAGAGCTTATTTTCCAGCAATATTCTTATTTGTTTCTCTTTACCTTTCCTGTATTCCATTTTCCATTCTTCTATAATTTCTACTTGTACTGTACGATCAAATTGGCATTAGAGATCAGAAACCTGCCAACATTTGTGGAGGATCTGCCCAAAGGCCAATTGGAATATTTACAGGTTTCTCATTTCAATCGATTTCAGTTTTATTATAATGCAAATCATTATTTATTATTTATTATTTATGTTTTATCTTTCCCAAATCCATGTCTAGCTAAACTTAGGTAATCGATATGTAGTAATAATTCGAATGGGATTTGATAACAACTGGTTGAAAAAACTTTCTTTTCATAAAAGTAATTTATGGTTTGAGTGTTTAAAATTGATTCACTGAATAAACTTCGTCGCGAAAGCGAGAACTTATTTAAAAGTAGTTTTGCCATGAAAGTGGGAAATTAATTAAGATACGAACCAACAAGCGAAAGCTGCGGTAAGGTCAGATAGTAAACACTAGGCATTTGTTTTAATAACAGCGAAAGCACTTTAAAATGAATTAGAACTTAGAGATTTCCAAAAAAATAATTTTAACCCCGAACGGGATACGAAAGTGTACGTTTGGCCCTTAGGATTATGATTAGCGTCAATAACCATCGTGAGGCGAGAGTCTTCAAATCTCCATTTTCTGCTTAAATAAACTTTGAAAATTATTTCATACACCAGTAACTTATCAAATCCCTGAAGAACACAATTACTACGTATCGATTCAATCAATTATAATCTAAATAGTATTCTTAGTTCCCTTTTAGTGACAATCTTATTCCCTTAAAATATTCTACCTAGCTAAACATAGTAACTCCCGAGAACACTAGTTTGATTACGAGTCCCTGTGGGATCGATATCTATTATTACTACGCGATAGACTGTGCACTTGCAGTTAGGTTGTATTAGACATAGAAAGTCGCGATCATATTACAGGAAAACTACCATAGTGAAGGCAAATATTTTTTTTTGTCTTTAAGAGGTAACCGAAAATCCTGGTTATGGCCTTCCAATGTTCATCATTTGGATTACTAGTAAATCTACTCATCTTACTAACTGCAAATGCTATGTCTGCCTGGTGCATTGCATTAAATACATTAGACATCCTATTGCACTTGCATATTCCAATTGGGCTACAATTCTTCCATTGTTCTTTTGAAGTTTTGCACTAGGATCAAATGAAGTGTTTTCTTCCTTAAAGTGCATGTGTTTGAACTTATCCAACATATTCTCAATATAATGTGTTTGACTAAGTTTATAATCCCCACTATTTCATTTTAATTTGATGTCTAAAATAATGTCAACTAGTCCAAGATCTTTCATCTTGAATGTGGAAATCATAAATTTCTTTGTTTATAAAATTCCATTCATCTCATTTCTAATGATCAACATATCATCTACATATAGACATAATAATATTACAATGTTTCCACGCACCTTTGTGTACAAACATTTGTCATAAGAGTTTGGAGTAAATCCATTTGAAAGTATGATAGAGTCAAACTTTTGATGCCATTGTTTTTGTTTTTGTTTCAAACCATATAAGGATTTGACAAGTTTGCATACTTTTTGTTCATTTCTTAAAAGCATGTAACCTTCTGGTTGTTCCATGTAGATTTCATCATCGAGATCTCTATTTGAGAATTCTTTTTTAACATTCCATTGATGAACTATAAGAACATTCAAAGAGGCTAAAATGAACAATACTCTAATTATTATTTTTCTTACCACTGGTGCATATGTATCAAAGTAATCAACACCTTCTTTTTGTCTAAATCCTTTTTCTACTAATCTTGCCTTATATGTGTTTAATGTATCATCACCATGACACTTCTTTTTAAACACCCATTTACATCCAATGGGCCTTGAACCCTTTACAAGGTCGACAAGTTCCCAAGTATGGTGTGAAATAAACGAATCCACTATTTCTTTATAGGTTTTTGGATCATCTTCTAATTTGAGAATAATAGGGATCTTATGAATATCATTCTTGCAATTTCATTCAACTAGATAAAAGGAAATAAGTTGAGAATTAATTTCATTTGGACCTAGAACTTTAGCTTTTTGGGCTCTTTTTCTTACCCTAGGCCCAGGTTGTGTTTCAACAATCCGCGAGATACTTTTGGGTTGCACATCAACAATTAGTGGAGAGCTTTCGGGTTTCAACAGATTGTTTCTTGCTTCTCTATGTCACTAAGTTTCCCCATACAAATGAGCAATACCCACTGGTTGATCTTTTATCAATTACTGAGCCAACCCAATCTGCATCTGTGAATATTTCTATTTTCCTGTTGTGTCCTTTTTGAAATACAACCCCTTACCTGGTGCCTTTTTGAGATACCGTATAATACGGTTAACTGCTTTCATGCGAGTCTCTTTGGGACCGTTCATGTAGCGGCTAGCCATGCTGACAGAAAAACCAATGTCTAACCGTGTATGGGTTAGGTAGATAACTGTCCCAACCAGTCTTTGATACATCTCTTTATCAACTAGTGGACTCCCTTTTTCCTCTCCTATTTTCACATTAGATTCCTTAGGAGTGTCTGCTGGCCGGAATCCTAACATCCCCGTTTCTTGAAGTAAATCAAAAGTATATTTCCTTTGATACAAATAAATTCCAAATTTTGTTCGTGCCACTTCCATTCTAAGAAAATACCTTAACTAGCCAAGATCTTTAATTTCAAATTCCTTAGCTAATAACAATTTTAACCCTTCAATTCCAGTACAGTTATCACCTGTAATAATAATGTCGTCTACGTAAAGAATGAAGATGGTTACCTTGCCTTCCTCTGAATGCTTTAAGAACATTGTGTGGTCTGTTTGGCATTGAGTGAAACCATGCATCCTAACCACTAGCGTAAGCCTATCAAACCAAGCCCGTGGGGATTGCTTGAGCCCGTATAGTGATCTTTTGAGCTTACATACCTTGCTCGGGTTTTCTGACGTCTCAAGTCCAAGTGGTATTCTCATGTAAACATCTTCTTCAAGTTCACCATTTAGGAAAACATTTTTTATATCTAGTTGATGAAATGGCCAATCCAAATTTACTGCCAAGGAAAGAAGAACACAAACTGAGTTTTGTTTTGCTACAGGTGCAAAGGTCTCTTCATAATCCACCCCATAAGACTGAGTGAATCCGTTTTTCACCAATCCAGCTTTATACCTATTCACACTCCTGTCCACATTATATTTCACCAAGAATATCCATTTGCATCCAACTGGCTTCTTTCCATCTGGAAGGTGACAGAGCTGCCATGTACCATTCTTTTCTAGTGCCTTGATTTCTTCCACAACCGCATCCTTCCACTCTAGAACTAGGATAGCTTCATGGAAATTTTGAGGAATGTGGGTGTTGTCCAATGAGTTGATGAAATTCTTGTACTAATGCAACAATTTTCACTAGAAACATCCCAATTGGATGTTTGGTACAAGACCTCACTCCCTTTCTTATGGAAATAGGTACAAGACCTCACTCCCTTTCTTACTGGATGTTTGGATAGAGTCTTAGTTCTGCTTCGGAAGAGTGCATGTTTCTACTTCCTTAATAGTTTGAAGCTTGTTTTTCTTCCTTGTGTATACTTGTACTTCTTTTCTTCCATTTGTTGTCTTGGTAACATCAAGAGTGGTTTCTTGCTGGTCCAATTCAGGTTCAACTATTATTTTGGCAGATTCTGAATTTTTAGTGGTTGAGCCAAGTTTCGTCGGGTTAGATTTTGGGACAAATTCTTGAGGGAGAGATTCTGGTACAGTATCTGGAATGGTTTCTGGGACATATTCGGGTACATTTTCTGGAAGGGTTTCTGGGACAAATTCAGGTACAGTTTCTAGAACAGTTTCTGGGACAGATTGTGGGACATATTTTTGTATAATAATTTCCCAAGGTTGGTGTTCATCAATTGTCACTTTCTCCCCCTGAATAACAACCTTGTAATAAAAGGCATTCCCTTCATAAAATGTGACATCTATAGTATGATAGATTCGTCTTTTTTGAGGACAATAACATTTATATTCTTTCTTGGTAGGAGAGTATCCCAAAAATATACATTTGATGGCTTTTGGGTCCAGCTTGTTGGGATTTGGTTTTTGATCATGTACAAATGCAGTACATCCAAAAATCTTTGGTGGGAGATTTGTGATGAGTTTAGTCGAAGGATAAAAGGACAAGAGGGTTTGGTGAGATGTGTTTAGGGTGATTGTTTTAAAGGGCATTCTATTTATTAAGTATGATGAAAAAGAACTGCATCTCCCCAAAAATGGCTAGGTACATTCATGTACAACATAAGGGCTCAAGTGACTTCTAATAGGTGTCTATTTTTCCTCTTCGCTGTTCCATTTTGTTAGGGAGAATATGGACATAAAGTTTGGTGTATAATCCCATTTTTGGCAAGGTATGTACAAAGGGTGTGGTGGAAGTACTCCCCTCCATTATCAATTTTAGGATTTAAATGTTGCTTTGAAATTGGGTTTGAACCATTCTATAGAAGTTCTCAAATATCCCCCTTACCTCTGACTTTTCTTTCATGAGAAACACCCAAGTGACTCTTGTATGGTCATCAATAAAGGTGACAAACCACCTTGACCCAGTAATATTGCTCACTCGCGAAGGTCCCCACACGTCACTATGAATAAGGGTGAAAGGTTTAGATGGCTTATAAGGTTGTATGGAATAATGAGACTTGGTGTGTTTGGCTAATTCGCACACTTCACATTTGAAAAAACCAGAACCTTTATTAAATAATGATGGAAACATCTTTTTCAAATATGTAAAATTTGGGTGTCCTAAGAGATAATGCCATAACATTACATCATTCTCATTCTTTGATGAACATGTAAGGGCAACCTTGTATGATCTTTTATTTTGTTCTTCAACTCTTAGGTAGTAAAGGCCCGCACTCTCTTCAGCATTGCCAATCATCTTCCGCGAATTCATATACTGAAATTCGCACAAATTTGGTAAAAACTTAGCAGTACATCACAAATTTTGGATTAATTTACACATAAACAACAAGCTGCAATTTAATTTTGGAACATGTATAATTGTATCAAGAGTAATATCTTTAGTGATAATCACTGAACCTTTACCAGCTACTTTAGAGGTACTACCATCTACTATTCGAACAAAAGATCCATCTTGACAGGGAGTGTATTTGGTAAATACATTGTTGTCTCCAGTCATGTCATCTGATGCGCTGGAATCAACAATCCATTAGTTTGTTTTCTGGTGATTAACATGAAGGGCAGTAGAAAAATTACCTTTTTGGGCAAGAGTAACAGTGGAAGATGTACTAGTGTTTTGTATTGCTTGTTGCATTATTTTCTGCAACATCTCTATTTGTTCTTTGTTGAAAGGGCTTGCCTCTGCAGTACTTTTTGATTTGCTTTCATCAACAACAACAACATATGCACGTGTATTCTTGAATCGTGGTTTCAGATCTGTGGGTTTCCCGTGAAGCACCCAACATGTTTCCTTTGTATGTCTGGGACACTTGCAGTGATCACACCATTATCTACCTTTCTTTGGTGGGCCTTTTGCTACAAGGGCAGAACCTTCAATGTTTGCACTTTGACTTCCTAACATTACTTTTCTTCTACTTTCTTCCCTTCTTACTTCTGCAAATGCTTCACGAATGCTAGGGAGAGGTTTATTTCCAAGAATCCTTCCCCTTACTTCATCTAAATTTTTATTCAGTCCCAATAAAAATTGATAGATTCTATCTTTCTCGATCAATTTTTTGTAGATTTTTTCATTCTCCAAATACTTCCACTCTGTGTCAGCATAGATGTCGAGTTGCTGCCAATACTTTGTGAGAGTGTGATAGTACTCTATTACTAGAGAGTCTCCTTGTTGAAGGTTATGTAAGATACTTTTGATCTCAAATATGGTTGAAGTGTTATCCACATTTGAGTAGGTCTCCTTGGCTGCATTCCAGTTTTCTGCAGCATTGCCATAATACATGAAATTTTCACCACACTCATTTGTCATGGAGTTGATTAACCATGACATCACAAGAATTTTTTTCATGTTTCCACTTTGCATGATTTGAATCAGTCTTTGCTAGCTTCTTAGCGTCGCCGGTGATGTAGTCTTCCTTTCCCTTTCCTTGGAGGAAGAGTCAGACAGATCAAGACTAGTGTTTATAATTCTGTCCATTGAGCTTGTAACAAGTAATGAGAATTGTCTTATTATGACTGGTGGTGTTTCCAGTCGCTGCCTTTGGATCAACATCTGAGATGCTTGAGCTGTTTGTTTTTTCCTCCATGGGAAAACCCAATTTCTTTCCGGATCAGAACGGTAGCTCTAATACCATGTAGAAATTCTGTATTTCTTATTGAGTTTGTACATAATAGAATAGGATATATATATATATATATATATATATATATATATATATATATATATATATATATATATATATATATATATATATATATATATATATATATATATATATATATATATATATATATATATATATATATATATATATATATATATATATATATATATATATATATATATATATATATAACCTAGGGAGTACAAGTAACTAAAGAAACTAATTAAGTCCTAATTAACTCAAATTAATCCCTTTATACAAGAATGCAAATATTCTATATGGCTGTGTAAATAAGTATAAATTTATTTATATAATACAACTATAAAATTTGTATTGCTTTCCCTTATTAATGGCTGCATATATGTGCCTTAATGATTTCAGATTAGCAACCAACAAACTCTTCCACTAGCATATGTGAAGAAACTCAACCAAATATTCTACTTACTTTGGATATGCCACTTTGGCATATTCTTTTTGTTGGAGAGGGTATTTGTCCACTTCTCTTACAGACTCGTTGGTCATCTCGACCATGTTAACTCCAAGATTAGTACCTTTAGAGATATCCATTTCTTTGAATTTCTTCCTAAGGCCCTCAGTAGCCTTAGTTTCTTTGTTGATATGTATGAAACCATCAATAGTTTCACACGTCGAAATCATTATGTTGGGACCTTCAGTAATCCCATTATCGAAGCCTTCAGTAGCTTCGTTCATGAAACCTTCATTGGTTTCAATTTGAAAGCCATCAGCGACCTTCTCCCTGAAGCCCTCAATGGCTTCTTTGTCGAAGCCTTCAGTGACTTCATGGTTGAAGTTTCCAGGAATCTGGACGAATCCCTCAGCGGTTTCTTGATCAATATTTCAACAATTATTCCAACGAAGCCATCAGTAGCTTCGACCGTTTCAACATTATTGGTGAAGTTATAAGCTAATTTGACCATATTCACCATGAATGGTTCTTAATAGTATGCATCATCAATTGGGAGGGGATCTGAGTCCACCTTCATATGGTTCTTGGACTTATCAGAGAATTTGAGACGTCCATCCATAATACCATTTTGAACGAGATTCCTGAAAAGAAAACATTGAGATGTTTTATGGCCAAGAAAATTATGATATTTGCAAAAACCTCTCTTTTTTCTCTGATCTAAGAGAGGCATTTTAGCGCTAGGAGTGGGGTTGTCGCTACTGCAAAAATCGGCGCCGGCAATGACAGAAGAGTCGCCACCGTGCGTTATTTATCCCACAAGAGGGAAAGGAAACGCTCAGAGTAAACCTAACGCAAATAGGGAAAGGAATGGTCATCGCAACCAAATCCTGGATTCGGGAGTCGGTTACGTAAGGGGAAGGTATTAGCACCCCTCACGTCCGTCGTACTCGACAGGATCCACGCTTGTTTTCTATCTAAGGGTGTGTTACTCTATCTACTCTACAGGTCTGGGTTAAAAAGAAAAGAAAATGACTCGGCAAAGTATCGCACTTTATGCCTACGTATTCCCGTCTGAAACGAGAAATCAGAGTCAACGTAGTTCGCCTACCTACAGGAAAGGAGGGGAAGGTTGCTCGCTAGGATATCGCATCCTATGCCTACGTACTTTCATACGGCATGAAAGATCAGAGCAAACGTAGTTCGGGCTACGGAATACACGAGCTTGTCTGACTGGTTTTTTATTACCTTATGAAAGGGTTTTTCTTGATTAAGAGTCCAAGCGGACAAAAATGACACTTTGATGTTTGTTTTGAATCTTTTACGAAAGAAGTGTTTTTTAGTTTGTTTGCAATCTCTGACGCACTAGAGACTATGATTAGAGAGTGACTACGTCGCATGTCACCCTAAGGGTACCACACTAAGCAGTCAGATTACTGAAGAGTGACCCTCCAACAACCTTTTCTCAAATAGCTTAAGGCTCGTAATGTACGACATCGATTAACCTTATTACTGTATTTTTAAATTGTTTTGAGATAAGAAGAGAAAGAAGCTCTAAAAAACCTAGGGTTGAAAGGGGAATAAAAACTAACCTAATATTGTCATGCATGGATAAGAATCCTAATGTCTGTCATAATTCCCTCCTGCACAGAGGAAATCAGAGATCCTAGGGGATAAACAGAAAAGAAAGCAAGCAAATACAGTAAAATGCATGCAATGCATCAATACAAGTGAGGCAAGGGAGTCCCACTCAACCTCGAACTTGGGAAAACAACAGGCAAAGTGAATCAACATTCACCTCAAACCTAGGGGGCAAGCTACACAAGCCAACAAATAATACAGAAAACAAAACCCCAAAGCAAAGGAGGTAGCCCAAGCAGCAACACCAAACTCCTACAGCAAACAACAGCTCTGACAGCAACAGATGATTAACCAGCAAAAAGTTGACAGCAACAACCTTCATCTTCATGAATAACTACCATCTTCACGCTTCAATAAACTTTCAATCTTCAAGAGACACCAAACTTCAACAAGCTACCAGCTTAAGCAAGCTCAAACCCCAGCCAGTAAACAACTTCAACCAGCTCCTAACCTCAACAAGCTCCTAGCTTCAACAAGCACACAAAACCCTAGCTTCAACAAGCTACCTCATATTTTCCTTTACCAAGCTTCAACAAGCACCTCCAAGGGAGAATCATTCAACAAGATCAAGTTGAAATGTTAAGTAAGCTCAATGGCAACCAAGGGAAGTCACTGAGAATTTAACATTATGAGAGACTGGCATCCTCAAAGTTCTAATCACTTGGGCATACCACTCATCCCTCCTAAGGAGAGATGGAGCTTCCCAAGGAGGACTTTATGTAATTAGATAGAATGGATATGGACAAGATACTCCATGTTTGAAGAAAGAAGCAAAACTAGTCTAATGCTCTTCCTAAAACCCTAGTTTCCCTAAGCTCCTGACAAGCACTTACAAGATGAGAGAATCTTCACATCCAAGCTCCTCCAAGCTCTCCAAAGCATCTTCAATTGGTCTTCATGATCATCCAAGCTCAAAAGCAACACCACCCTAGTCTAAGGGGAACTATTGAATTAAACTAGTCACATTAGTTCATCAGAAACACCTAGAAGTTAGTCTTAAAACTAATTCTACTTAAAATATCAAACATGATTGTAAAATCCTACAAAAATTACTAAGGGTTCCTAAACCTCTTATGAATCTCTCATACAAAAACCAGGGGGTTAACCATTCATTTGGACCTAAAACTATGCCCTAAACCTAAAGGTATCATCTTAAAACCCTAATTCTAAACCACCTAATATCCAATGCTCAAACTGGCCTAAAATTATCTCAAAAAAATATAAGAAACTTACTGTGGGTACATGCATATCTAAGCTAACAATTTCTAAAAGAATCAACTCAAAATTCATCACCAATTGGAAGATAAAAATTATACAAAACAGATGGTCAAATAGGTAACACAATGGATGTTAGCACAAAATAAAAATCATAACTAATTAAAATAAAATCCTAAAAATTTATAATCAACGCCTAAAATTTATTAAGACATTCAGGAACTACATAAAAAATTTTCATAATTTTTTAATGGTTTTTACTATTTTTAACGCAATTAATCCAAACAACCATGAAAACAGAAAAATAAAGAAAATAACATAAAGAAAGAACAGTGGAGGGTGTAATCAGCAGGAATTCCATGTGTAAAATCAAGTTGGGCTGGAAGACAGGGGTGCAGATAGCATAACAAACCAAGGCCCATACACCTCATGCACAACCAATAATCAGAATTAAAATGAAGCAAAAATGTCACACGGTGGAATCGAACCGAGGTTCACTCGGCTGGCTTCAACTTCGCCTAGACACGTGGCGCGCCCTGGACGCTCGGATGCGCGGAAATTGTCAACCAAGCAGGGCGATCGGACGACATGCGTTCATCTTCTCCGATTTGAATTTTTCTGCACATGAAGAGCTTCGCGCGCGGCCTCCCATGGTGGACGAAAATGGACATTTTCCGGCAAACTTTGAACACACATAACTCTCTCAACATTTATCCGTTTGCAACTACTCTTGAACCAATTTTGCATGAAATTTCGAGAGGAATCCAAATATACTACTTAAACAGCCTAAAAATCCACAAATCAAAAATTCCAGATCTCAAGCGAAAACGAAATTAATCCTAAAATCTCACTAAATACTAAGTTCTTCGCCCAGAAATCATCTACAACTTAAGGTGAACCTAACCACATGATTCTAATGCATTGAAACCACATAAATTAGGAGAAAATTCAAGAAGTAAGAACCTACGTTCGAGCTTCAATCGGAGTCATTTCCGGCTTGATTCTTGATCCAAAACGTTCCAGATCCAATGAGTGATGGTGTTAGAAGAAGATTGAATCCTCAATGGTGCTTGAAACAGCCTCTAACAGAAATTCACTCTTTCACTTTTCTTCTTCAAGCTTTAATGGTGATCCTTGCTTTCAACCCCAATCAATCACCAAAACTGTTTCTAATGAGCTCCTAGACCTTTATAGAATTGTTTAGAACCTTCTAGAGCTCAGGCCCAAGCCCAAAATTAAAAATCCAAGTCCAACTTTTCTTCAAAATTTTGGTTATGGTAATGCATGAAATTGGCTTCATAGCTTGCATGGGAAGCTTTGGATGACTTACATATTTCATTTGGAATGAATTCAGTCCAAAAGGAATCTCCATATTGCCTTTGTGAAGGAATTGTGTGATGTAACTTTTATGTGAAGAAATCTTGTGAAAGGCCATGAAGCACACTTAAAATGAAAATTCCACAATTGCCAATGTTTCTAAAACATATTTTCTGATTAAAATGAGTGGTTATTTGACTTGTTTTGGACCCATAACCATTTATTTCAATTTCCCACCAAAATTGCCTTTTAAATGACTTTAATTTCTTCATTAAAAAGCCATTTCAAACCAACTTCTCACCAATCTTTGATATGAGCCAAAACAATTCACCATGAGTTCTTGGTTAGTCTAAAAACCATATTTTGAGCAACTTTCTAGTTGAACAATTTTCCATTTGAGGCCTCTAAGTTGGAGATTTTGACCCATGCTTGAGAATGACTTATAATCACCAATACCCAAAATACCCCTGGATTGCCAAGATCATAAATGGAGTTCTATACATCCCCTTGAGGACTTATAGTACTCTATGGAAATCTAAGATCAAGATATACAACTCTCATGTTGGCCAAGAATCCATTTAAAAACTCCTTGAAGGGCAAAAGTTGCTTGGAAGTCAAGTGACTTTCACAAATAAATTTCATATGCCTCGGAGGACCTGTAACTTGACTGGCTCATAACTTGAGTTCTACAAATCATATGGATGACTTATAATACTCAAATTAAAGGTATGAACCTCCTCTATAACATTTATGTGGGTCCCAAAGTCATATGAGACTTTTATCTTCAATTACATAGCTTGGAAGTTTGGCACTAAACAGGAGATTTTACCCTAGGAACCCTGACTTAGTAACTCCAACCACTCTTGATCTTTATTTGCTTAACCTTGGTACAACACCACACATGTATCAACATACCAATCCATGAATCCCTTGATCTCAAGTTAGGCCTTGATGCTCTCCAATTACTCAATTGAATTAGGGTTGACCCAGATGAAGCCCTAGTTGACTGCACTTCAAATGTGGCTCTCATACTTGAATCAATGACTTGTCGTAGCTTCAATAAGGCCCTCTAGACATCCCATGAGATCCATACACACCTCACATTCACATCCCATGTTTCTCATCCTACTGTTGATTCTCAACATTCCTCAAGATAGGAGCAAAACCCACATGTAGGCACTCAAACTTCTCAAGACTTTGATAACGCGAAATCATATATATATTGACGCATAATTCAACTAATGTTTGACTGGTTTCAATCCGATTTCGGGTTCTTTCCATGTTATTTGTCTGATACTTTGCAGGTATTTGATGATCATGTCTAAACAAAGCAATATGAAGAAAAGAAGCAATTACAGATGAAATATGGACGAAAACCAGATGAAAACAACATGAAAAACACAGAATGCGCATTTTGCTGCTGTGACGACCGTCACACACCATGACGACCGTCATGCAGGCAAAAACGCATAGCTTCAATTGAACGTGCAAATACTGAAGGTGAGATATTACTTAGAAGGGGGGGGGGGGTTGAACAAGTAAGGAAAATTAATACTTGAAAATAATCACACAATTATTTTTATCCTGGTTCGTTAAACAACTACTCCAGTCCACCCTTCCAGAGTGATTTGGCTTTCTCAACAAGGACTTAATCCACTATTAAATCAAACTGATTACAATAGTATCACCTAAGAACTACAGTTCTTAGTCTTCTCAAGAGCTACTGATTCACACTGAATCCTCTTAAGGAATATCCTTTACAAACAATGTAAATTAAATACAAGAGTTTTTAATGCTTCTATAAAGCTATAATCACAACAGTGATTTTTCTCTTAAGTTTTAAGTACAATGAGATTCTATGAAGAATAAGAATGAGAGCTTATAGAATATGTGATTTCTTTTCAGCAAGTGTGTAGCACTGAAGAATGAAGTAGGGAACTCCTTTTATAGGCAACTGAATCATGCACGTTGAAAAGAGAGTCCAAAAGGTCTGAGCCTTTTTGTCTTCACATGCACTGACCTTTCCTTGAAATAGATGGCACAGATAAATCCTTTTTGTCTGTGTAAGTGTGTCTAGCACAAATAAGGAAAGAGACGTTGAATGGTTCCAACGGATACATTCTTGAAAACACTTCTTCAGTTTCAGCAAGTTCTTCAGAGTCTGAATAAATCAGAGTCTTCTGATGAGATTCAGAACTATGCTGTATCAGAGTCTTCTGCAGCGTGTTTGCTTCTAGCGTGTAGATCATCAGAGCATCTTGACACAGAACTTCAGTACATTGCAGCGTAGGTACTTTCAGAAACTTCTGTAGATCAATGCTTTGAGAAACTCTTCAAACAATATTCTTCAATAGTTCTGATGCTTCAGCTTCAGATGCTTCTGATAATCTTCAGATGCTTCTGACTATCTTCAGATGCTTCTGACTCAGAATGTTCTGGAGCTTCTTGCTTCAGATCCTTCTGGAGACTACGCTCAGGATCTTTTGTAAGGAGCAAACAGATTCTTCTGTAGGTTGCATCTGGCGCTTCAGATTCAGAATAACTTCTTGTATTCAAGGCAGATTTGCTTCTAGAGAGTCAATATAATTTTAATCTGCAATAAAACTCTCAAACAAATTTTAGAGTATATAATTCTTAAATATAAATTTCCTAACAGTTATCATCAAAACAAAGAGTAATTATTAAGAACCAATATGTGTTCTAACAATCTCCCCCTTTTTGATGATGACAAAAAGTATCAGAAATTTTATTTAATTGAACATAAAGAATTATAACTCCCCCTGAGATGATGAATCTCCCCCTGAGTTAAATAAGAAAAAGGAATAGAAATTTCCCTTTTTATCTTGAGTAATCTTCAGAGTCAGATCTTGTTTGTCTTGTAATAATCAAGGGTCAGACTATCTTGCAGATATAAGATTCATAGTTTGATAAAAGATAATTGATCTGAGAAACTCAGAGATTCTTTTATAGAGTATTCTTATCAAATATTCTGAAATAGTCAATTTAGATATTAGAAAGAGTAGATATGTCTGAAGATTCATTCTAGTGAAATTATATTAAATAGTTCAGATCTTTATTTTCTCCCCCTTTTTTGTCATAAGCAAAAAGTAAAACTATTAATAAAGACAATTAAAAAAGGGATAATAGTAGATAATTCAATGGAGAATAACAAACTGTTTCATTTAATCATAACAGAGCAAAAAGTACATCAGAAGATATAACAAAACATTCAGATGCAATAACAACAGATGCACAAATATGAGAAAAAAAATCTAAGTGTGTTTAGACAAAAGCATCTTCAATAGGTCTGTGATCTCAGATTGTGATTGCTCTTGCTTTGACATGAACTTAGTTATTGTCTCATTCTTCTCATCTTGTTTAGTCATCCATTCTGACATGTCCTCAGATTTCTTGTCTTGCTTCGCCATCCAAGATCTAATTTTAGATTGACCAGCTTCCAGAGCAGCAATCTTGTTTCCCAAATCTGGATTTTCTGTCTTTATCTCTGATGATGGAGGTTCTGTATCCTGAACAGAGTCAATTGCCATATGTTCTGGAGATCCTGAAGAGGGTTCTACCAGAGTCATAGTTAATGCAGTGGCAGTTGGTTCTGGTGGAGGAGGAGGTGGAGGAGCATCCAAACACAGTAGAGGTTCAGTCTTGTTGACAATCCAGAATTGAGTTCTTTCAGCTCTGAGCTTTGCATCATCAGAACAGATGTTCTTCAGATTAGAAGCTACAGTGTTGAATCTATTCAGAAATCCTTTCCAGATGATTTCAGCCTCATTTGCATCCATAGTTTCAGAACATCTTTTCTGAACAGTACCTAAAGACATCTGTATTTCTTGCAAAAACGTTTGAAATAAATGTTCAATATTAAGTCTGGGTGGAGGTTTAAGCAAGGTTTCCAGAGTCATCTGTTTAGGTTTTGGAGTTGGTGGTATCAATGATTTTGGAATGGAAATCAGAGGAGGGGGAACATATGGAAAGAATGGAATTTCTGGTTTCTGAGGAAGGGATCTGTTTAAAGCATTAAGCAAATTTGGTTGAGGTCTGGTGTGTGGGTAAACAACATCAAAGAATGCATTAGAGTATGGTACGAAAGCAGAGTTTGATGGTTTATCAGAAGCAACTGTGTTGTCAGATGCAGGATGCAGAGCTGAAACAGCAGCTTTACCAGATGTAGCAGAAATGGGGGCTAAGGATCCTTCATTTTCCATAGATTTAATATATGAAAGGATTACAGATGGAAGGGTTGGTTTGAGTTTAGGTTTCAGAGGTGTCAAGGGTTCAGAGGGCTCAACTCTATCATAAAAATCTTTAAGTTTGAAACCATAAGATAAGTTATGATAAAGAGAAGACACTTGAGCACAAGATATTCCAGATGATGATGGATTGGAAGAAGGAACAATCATCTCAGATGAAGGTACAGGTGGAGGCATAGGTTCTGGAATGGTAGTTTTGGTAGGTATAGATGGTTCAGGTTCAGGGTCATGAACAGGGTATTTGTCAGATGGATTAACCAGAAAATCAGGATGAATTTCTGATTCAGATGAATTTGAAGAAGTTTCAGGTGTACAAGAGGTAGAAGAAACTTGAAACACTGTTTTTAATGGAGTGATATCAAGAACTTCTGTCTCAGGGATATGAGATGGTTTTGAAGGGGTATCAGATTTTTGAGTAGGTGGTTCAGATGAAACAGGAGCAGAAGTTACTTTAGAGGGTTCAGAAGTAACAGTTGCTACAGGTTCAGAAGATGGAATAGGTGATGGTGGAATGACAGATTCGTTTTGTGGTTGATCTTCTGTGATTTGTTTTTCTGGATGATCAGAAGTTATTGGTTGAGTTTCTATTGTTGGTTGAGCAGATTTTTGTTTATCAGAATTTTGTGGTAGTTCTGATGGTTGTGTTTCTGTTTGTTGTGATTCTGTTGGTTGTTTTTCTTTAGGTTGTGGTTCTGTTGGTTGTTGAACAGCTGGTGATGGACGTGGAGTGAAATGTTTGATGTGTAATTTAGGTTGAGGTGGTTTTGATACAGAAGCAGTGGGTTGTTTCTGAGGTGATACAGAATTGGGGGCAGCAACAGATGTTGTTTGAGTGGCAGGGGGTTTGGGAACAGACTTAATAGATGAATCATTTATAACAACAGTTTTAGAAGTAACAGAAGCTTTAGTACCTTTGAGTTTAATCCTCTTAGCAGAGACAGCTTCTCCAGAATCTTTTCTCTTCAGAAGATCCTTGGGTTTCTCAGCAATCTTAGCCTTCTTCTGGACAGGTTCAGATTCTGCTACAGGTTGAGGTCTTTTCCTCTGAAGTGGAACTTCTGCTTCTTCTTCTTCTTCTCCTGCATCTGGCAGGGGTTGCTTGACAAGTTGAAACACATTTGCTGGAAAAGGTACTCCTTCCCTTTTACATTCCTCTATATACATCAGAACAATGTGTCTAGGTTCTTCAGCAAAGAATAGAGGGAAATCTGATACTGGAATCCTTTTATTCAGATCAGACATGTTTAACTTCTTTGGAGCAGTGGTAAGTTCATCTACAATCTTGAGTCTCAGAAGGCTCTTAGCGTTCAGAGGCTTTCCCATAATGAACTCTAGTTCCTCTGTTACACCAGCATCATACAGAGCAGCCACTAAACCATTTTCAGTGAGAAGATCTGAGAGCAACCTTCCAAAAGGTATCCAATTCCTGATCTTCTGGTTCTTTTCTTTCACAGATTCTCTGGATGCATTTATGTGATTCCACAGATGCATGAACAATAAGTAAGAAAGATCTACCTTATTACTCTGACTGAGGCAGTACATAAAATAGATTTGTTCATTGTTGACATAATCTGGGGAATTTGTTGACTTTCTGTGATGAATGCATCCCATGAATATCTTGGCCCAGATCTTGTAATTTGGCTTCAGATCTTTGAATCTGTTAGAGGCTTGTCCAGCAGTCATAACCTCTTCATAGACTTCTTCCATATCAACACGTCCAACTGGCAGATGTGAAACACCATCTGTTTCTTCATAACCAATCAGTCTTCTAATCAAATCCTCTGTGATTATGATCTCCTTTCCCAGCACAGATGATAGAATAAACTTTGGATACACAGATGCATGAATCCAGAATTCCTTAACACGCAGAGGGTAAACTGGTCCAAACAGTCTATCAAAGTATTTCACCCAACCTTGAGCTCTAACAATGGAGCGAAAATCAAACCCATTTTCAGCCAGTGAATCAAATTCAACCATGGATTCACACAACACTTCTAACTTATCAACAGGTGTGAGAAGAGTTTTTTGTGGAGGAATGTATGGATTAGCACCTAGATTATCTGAAGTTACAGCAGCCATTGTTGATTGAAACTGAGCATTTGTTGATGAAGAAGACGCCATTGAAGAATGCTTTTTAGAACACTTAGGTTTTGAGTTTTTGTGAAGAGAGAACAAGAGATGAAAATGCATATAAATTCTGAGAGTGAAAAGTGTGAAAGTGAATACACTTCAAGTATTTATACTAAACACATAGGCACACCAAGAGACAGAAATAACGCACGTTTGAGCAGCATTAAATGAAAAGAATAAAATCATTTCAAATAATAAATGCTTCTGACAGATTTGGGGGGAAAACCAAGATATTTACTATTCAAATTTCACCTCAAACGTCTTTTTAGTTGTGCACACGCCACCTCTTCAGATTTTGTGGGACACGTGTTTGCTTGCATGCAGTTCTGAATTCTCTCAAGAAATGAAACGTTAGCCACGTTCAGATCTTCTAAAGATGGTCAGTTCAGATTTTCACATCAGAAATAATAATCAGAATAGAATAAATGAACAGAAGAAATACTTCAGATCATTAAACATTTTGCATCTGAGAGGTTCCCTCTGATAAATATTACTCTGGACAAAAATCCATACAAATATTTTTCAGAATGAACTTAAATCTATCTTCAGCAAGGGGTTTTGTGAAAATATCAGCCCATTGATGATCTGTATCAACAAAAACTAAATTAATTACACCCTTCTGAACATAGTCTCTGATGAAGTGATGTTTAATTTCTATATGTTTTGCCTTAGAATGCAAGATTGGATTTTTTGACAAACATATAGCAGAAGTATTATCACAAAAGATAGAAAGATTACTCTCATAGATTTGATAATCTTCTAATTGACTCTTCATCCAGAGCATCTGAGTACAACATCCAGCAGCAGCAATGTATTCTGCCTCTGTAGTTGATAGTGCAATGGTTGGTTGCTTCTTGCTGTACCATGAGATCAGATGACTTCCAAGAAACTGACAGCTTCCAGAAGTGCTTTTACGTTCAACTCTGTCTCCAGCATAGTCAGCATCACATAATCCAACTAATGAAAATTCATCAGATCTTCTGTAACACAAACCCATGTTAGCAGTACCTTTCAGATACCTTAGAATCCTCTTAACAGCTGTTAAGTGTGACTCTCTAGGATCTGATTGGAATCTAGCACATAAGCAGACACTAAACAGAATATCTGGTCTAGAAGCAGTCAAGTATAGAAGAGATCCTATCATACCTCTGTAGAGTTTTTGATCTACCTTCTTACTTACCTCTTCCTTACCTAGAGTGCTTGTAGGATGCATTGGAGTCTTTGCCATTTTGCTATCAACCATGTTGAACTTCTTCAGAAGCTCTTTAACATATTTGGTTTGATGTATGTAGGTGCACTCTGGAGTCTGATTGACTTGGATTCCCAAGAAGAATCTCAATTCTCCCATCATGCTCATTTCAAATTCTTCCTGCATACATTTAGCAAACTCCTTTCCAAGCGTAATATTTGTTGATCCAAAAATAATGTCATCTACATAAATTTGACAAATCAACAGATCTTTCTTAACAGTTTTACAGAATAAAGTTGTATCCACTTTTCCTCTGATAAAATTTTTCTTCAGAAGGAAGTTGCTTAACCTCTCATACCAAGCTCTGGGAGCTTGTTTTAATCCATAAAGGGATTTCTTTAATTTGAAAACATGATCTGGAAAGTTTTCACTTTCAAATCCAGGAGGTTGGTGGACATATACTTCTTCTTCTATAATACCATTAAGAAAAGCACTTTTAACATCCATCTGATACAGAGTGATGTTATTCTGTGCAGCAAAAGAAATCAGAAGGCGTATAGATTCTAACCTTGCCACTGGAGCATATGTCTCAGTGTAATCAATACCTTCTTGCTGACTGTATCCTTGAGCAACCAGCCTTGCCTTATTCCTTTCTACTTCTCCCTTTTCATTCAGCTTATTTCTGAAGACCCATTTTGTTCCAATAATATTGAATCCTTTAGGTCTAGGAACCAGATCCCATACTTCATTTATGGTGAATTGATTCAGCTCTTCTTGCATAGCTATAATCCATTCATTATCTTCCAGAGCCTCATCTACAGATGTTGGTTCTATTATTGACACTAAGCCAAATAAAGAAGATTCAGAAGTTCTGAGAAATGATCTTGTCCTTATTGGATCATCTTTCTTTCCAATTATCACATCTTCTGGATGAGAAGATTTGATTCTGGAAGAAGATCCTCTGACAGTTGGTCTTTCAGAAATTTGCAAGTTGTTTAGTTAGGAAGTCAAAGGTGTAGCATCTGGAGTTGCTTCAGATTCTTTGATTTTTGCCTTTTCTGCCTCTGTGCCTTCAGAGTCTGTGAGAATCACTTCTCTATCTGCAGAACTTTCAAACTGCTTTGGCTTTTCAGAGCCAAGCTTATCATCAAATCTAACATGAATAGATTCTTCAACAATCTGTGTTTCAGTATTGAATACTCTGTAGCCTTTAGAGCGTTCAGAATAACCAAGCATGAAACACTTCTGTGCTTTGGAATCAAACTTGTTCAGATTATCTTTAGTATTAAGCATATAACAAATACATCCAAAAGGATGAAAATAAGAAATGTTAGGCTTTCTGTTTCTCCACAATTCATAAGGAGTCTTTTCCAGAAGAGGTCTTACAAACACTCTGTTCTGAATATAACAAGCTGTGTTAATTGCTTCTGCCCAAAAATGTTTTGCCAGATTTGTCTCATTGATCATGGTTCTGGCCATCTCTTGCAATGTTCTATTTTTCCTCTCTACAACTCCATTTTGTTGTGGAGTTCTAGGGCAGGAGAAATCATGTGCAATGCCTTTTTCAGAAAAATATTTTTCAAAAAGTTTATTTTCAAATTCTCCACCATGATCACTTCTGACTTTAATAATTTTGGAATCTTTTTCAGTCTGGACTTGATTGCAGAAGTCAAAGAACACAGAATGAGACTCATCCTTGTGTTTTAGAAACTTTACCCATGTTCATCTGTTGTAGTCATCTACAATGACTAACCCATACTTCTTGCCTCTGATGGATGCAGTTTTCACTGGTCCAAACAGATCAATGTGAAGTAATTCCAATGGTCTGGAGGTAGACACAACATTTTTTGATTTAAAATGAGATTTTGAAAATTTACCTCTTTGACATGCTTCACACAGAGCATCTGAGTTGAACTTCAACTTAGGAAGTCCTCTGACCAGATTGAGTTTATTAATCTGAGATATACGTCTCATATTAATATGCCCCAATCTTCTATGCCAGACCCATTGCTCATCATTCACAGATAAGAGGCATTTTACATTTTGAACTTTAAGTTCTGAAAGGTTAATTTTATAAATGTTGTGTTTCCTCTTTCCACTGAATAGGATAGAGCCATCCTTTTGACATACAGCTTTGCAACATTTTTGATTAAAGATTATATCATAACCATTGTCACTTAATTGACTTATGGACAATAGATTATGTTTCAATCCTTCAACTAACAGAACATTAGTAATAGAGGGAAGCTTACCATTTCCAATAGTGCCATATCCAATGATCTCGCCCTTCTGGTTCCCTCCAAACTTCACGTCCCCTCCAGATCTAAGTTCCAGGCTTTGGAACATAGACCTTTCTCCTGTCATGTGTCGTGAGCATCCAGAGTCCAGGTACCATGATTGGTGTCCTGACTTTGCTGCTAAGAACATCTGCAACAGGAATTATTTTGTCTTTAGGTACCCAGATCTTCTTGGGTCCTTTGGGGTTAGTTGGTTTGCAGGTTTGTCTAAACTTCTGTTTTGCAACATAATGTTTATCTGACTTGCCTTTGGTTTAAACACATAAGTACTCTTCTCAGAGCTTGTGTGTTTAATGTCATTCAGATGACCAAATTTGAATTGAGAGTACAGAGGTGTCTTCCTGATGAAAAGTTTATCAACAGGTTTTGGATTGCTTCCAGATGAAGACTCATATCCAATGCCTCTTCTGTTGTTTCCACTAACACCATAGATCATGGAAGCCATCTTGCTTCTGTCTATGCTCTTAGTGAGAAACCTCTGAAAACTAGAGTCATATTTTTCTAAAATATTTTCATAAGACTTAGTTTCAGAATCAGATTCTTGTTGAGTTTTATCAAAGTCATTTTTGATTTTTAAATTTATTTCCTTCTGCTCAACAAGTTCTGTTTTCATAAGATCAATCTCAGATTCAAGATTGCTTTTCAGCTTCTTGTATTTGAGTTTGATGTTGTTGTAACTTTTAAGAACTTCTGTTAAAACTTTAATGAGTTCTTCTTTGGTAAGTTTGGCCATTACCTCTTCTGCGTCATCATCAGATTCAGATTCTGATTCATATCCAGAGGTACCTTCCTCTTGATCCTCTGTCCTCGCCATCAGTGCAACGTTTACACATTCTTCTTCTGATTCAGAAGATGACTCACACTCATCTGAGTCATCCCATGTTGCCATCAGAACCTTTTTCTTCTTGTTGAACTTCTTCTTAGGTTTTTCTTTCAGAAGTTTAGGGCAGTCATTCTTGTAGTGCCCAGGTTCTTTGCACTCATAGCATACCACTTCTTTCTTGGCAGATCTTCTGTGACTAGAAGATTCCTTTCTATTTTCATATCTTCTGAAGTTGTTAAACTTCTTTCCCTTGTGCTTCCAGAGTTTGTTAATCCTTCTGGACAGCATGGACAACTCATCTTCTTCTTCAGAAGAAGATTCTTCAGAGCTTTCTTGAATAACCTGCAAAGCTTTAGCAGTTTTGTTATATTTTAAAGCTATGGATTTACCTTTATCTTTCTTCTGGGGTTCATCTTCCTCCAGCTCAATTTCATGGCTTCTCAAAGAACTTATAAGTTCTTCTAGGGAGATCTTGTTCAGATCTTTTGCCATCTTCAATGCAGTCACCATTGGTCTCCATCTGGTGGGAAGACTTCTGATGATTTTCTTGACATGATCTGACGTTGAGTAGCCCTTGTCCAGAACTTTCAGACCAGCTGTAAGAATCTGAAATCTAGAAAACATAGTTTCTACATTTTCAGAATCTTCCATTTTAAATGCCTCATACTTCTGTATGAGTGCCAGAGCCTTTGTCTCTTTAACCTGAGAGTTTTCCTCATGAGTCATTTTGAGTGATTCAAACATGTCATGAGCAGTATCTCTGTTAGTAATCTTCTCATACTCAGTATGAGAGATTGCATTAAGCAATATAGTTCTGGCTTTGTGGTGATTCTTGAAGTCTCTTTTCTGCACTTCAGTCATTGATTTTCTATCAATCTTTTTGCTATCCTCTCCAGTAGGATGTTCATATCCATCAATGACCAAATCCCAAAGATCAGCATCATACCCAAGAAAAAAACTTTCTATTCTATCTTTCCAATAGTCAAATTTTTCTCCATCAAACATTGGAGGTTTGGTACTGATCCTATCCCTCTCTTCATATTTATTATTGATATTTGACATTGAATTATCAGCCATGATAACAAATAAATATATTGATCAAAGTATATCTCCTCTGGATCTTTACTGACACTGTTAAGTGACAGCACACTCAGAACCGGAGCTCTGATGCCAACTGAAGGTGAGATATTACTTAGAAGGGGGGGGGGGGGGTTGAATAAGTAAGGAAAATTAATACTTGAAAATAATCACACAATTATTTTTATCCTGGTTCGTTAAACAACTACTCCAGTCCACCCTTCCAGAGTGATTTGCCTTTCTCAACAAGGACTTAATCCACTATTAAATTAAACTGATTACAATAGTATCACCTAAGAACTACAGTTCTTAGTCTTCTCAAGAGCTACTGATTCACACTGAATCCTCTTAAGGAATATCCTTTACAAACAATGTAAATTAAATACAAGAGTTTTTAATGCTTCTATAAAGCTATAATCACAACAATGATTTTTCTCTTAAGTTTTAAGTACAATGAGATTCTATGAAGAATAATAATGAGAGCTTATAGAATATGTGATTTCTTTTCAGCAAGTGTGTAGCACTGAAGAATGAAGTAGGGAACTCCTTTTATAGGCAACTGAATCATGCACGTTGAAAAGAGAGTCCAAAAGGTCTGAGCCTTTTTGTCTTCACATGCACTGACCTTTCCTTGAAATAGATGGCACAGATAAATCCTTTTTGTCTGTGTAAGTGTGTCTAGTACAAATAAGGAAAGAGACGTTGAATGGTTCCAACGGATACATTCTTGAAAACACTTCTTCAGTTTCAGCAAGTTCTTCAGAGTCTGAATAAATCAGAGTCTTCTGATGAGATTCAGAACTATGCTGTATCAGAGTCTTCTGCAGCGTGTGTGCTTCTAGCGTGTAGATCATCAGAGCATCTTGACACAGAACTTCAGTACATTGCAGCGTAGGTACTTTCAGAAACTTCTGTAGATCAATGCTTTGAGAAACTCTTCAAACAATATTCTTCAATAGTTCTGATGCTTCAGCTTCAGATGCTTCTGATAATCTTCAGATGCTTCTGACTATCTTCAGATGCTTCTGACTCAGAATGTTCTGGAGCTTCTTGCTTCAGATCCTTCTGGAGACTACGCTCAGGATCTTCTGTAAGGAGCAAACAGATTCTTCTGTAGGTTGCATCTGGCGCTTCAGATTCAGAATAACTTCTTGTATTCAAGGCAGATTTGCTTCTAGAGAGTCAATATAATTTTAATCTGCAATAAAACTCTCAAACAAATTTTAGAGTATATAATTCTTAAATATAAATTTCCTAACAGTTATCATCAAAACAAAGAGTAATTATTAAGAACCAATCTGTGTTCTAACAAATACCAGCTCCAAGTCCCAAATAATGGACCACTACTCCCTAGTTTTTCTGCCTCCAAGTCCACCTTCTTCAAATTACAACAGTTAGAATTTTACTCTATAAAAGGGGAAGGAGGGGAGCTGAGAAAGGGAGCCGCATTCAGATAACGAAGTGCTGCCCAAATTATTTTCCAGAGCAAAAATTTAGTTTCATTCTTTTTGTTTTTGTTTCCTTTCTTTATTCTTGTATTCCATTTTCTACAATATTGATTTGTGCGCTCTATTGGTTTAAAGACACAATCCTGTTGACATCGTTGGGATTTGGCCAAAAGCCAATTGGATACGTTACAGGTTTTTATTATTTTGTTAATTGTAACTTTAATTCTCAGTAATATGAATGTTCTAAGTTTCTGCTTTTATTTATGTTTTACCTTTCCCAAATCCATGTCTAGCTAAACCAGAGTAATCGATATGTAATAATAATTCAGATGGGATTTGATAATAACCGGTTGAAAACTTTCTTTTTCAAAAGTTGTTTATGGCCTGAGTGTTTAAACGTATTTCCTGAATAAACGTTCGTCGTGACAGCGAGAACTTATTTAAAAGTATTTTTGCCACGACAGTGGGAAATTAATTAAGGTACGAACCAACAAGCGACAACTGCGGCTAAGACCAGATAGTAAACACTAGGCATTTGTTTTAATAACAACGAAAGCACTTTAAATAGATTAGAACTTAGAGATTTCCAAAAAGCGATTTTAACCCCGAACGGGATAGCGACAACATACGTTCCGCCTTAGAGTTGCGACTAGCGTCAACAACCATCGTGAGACGAAAGTCTTTAAATCACTATTTTCTTCTTAAATAAATTCTGAAAAATATTTTATATACCGGTAACTTGTCAAATCCCCGAAGAACATAATTATTGCATATCGATTCACGTAATTATAATTCAAGTAACGTTTTTAGTTCCCTTTAGTGATAGAAATTATTCCCTTAAACATTATCTACCTAGCTAAACATAGTAACTCCCGAGAACACTAGTTTGATTACGAGTCCTTGTGGGATCGATATCTTTTATTACTACGCAATAGACTGTGCACTTGCAGTTAAGTTGTATTAGACATAGAAAGTCGCGATCAAGTTTTTGGCGCCGTTGCCGGGGACCCGTTTAGTCAATAGTGTAACCTTCTGTTACGCCGTATATACTAGGTTAACAATTTCATTTTCCCTTTACTAGTTTTGTCGATTGTATGCCAAGTAATCGCCCACAAGGCGATATCTTAAAACCTTCAATCGCAGAACTAGAGCGCTTCTTACATTTAAGAAGTCGCATCATTGAGTACCAACAAAAACATAACATTCCCGATCCTCTCACTCACATTCCCAAATCCGAAGAAGAACCAAAGATGGCTGAAGGACCTCAAAACAAACCGCTGAAGGCATACGCTACACCCTCTCAGATGGAGCCTAGAAGTAGCATTGCTGCCCCAGGTATTACTCGAAATGATTTTGAGCTTAAACCGTCATTGCTGTCAGCTGTACAACAAAACCAATTCTCAGGAAATGCAACTGAAGATCTAAACGAACATTTAACGAAGTTTGTACAATACGCAGACACAGTGAAAGCAAATGGAGTAACTCCAGACGCAATAAGACTTCGTCTTTTCCCTTTCTCTCTTAGAGATAGAGCATGGACATGGTTACAATCCTTACCATCCAACTCCTACGACGTGGGAACAGTTGAAGAACGTCTTCTTAGCAAGATATTTTCCGCCAAGCAAAACTGCTATGCTTAGAGCTCAAATCAACGGATTTCGACAAAAAGATACTGAATCTCTTTACGAAGCATGGGAACGGTTCAAAGATATGATGAGAACGTGTCCTCACCACGGTCTAGAAGACTGGGTGACGATTCATACTTTCTATAATGGGCTTTTATACAACACCAGATTAACGGTAGACGCCGCCGCGGGCGGTGCACTTATGGATAAGCCATACGACGAAGCCTATCAACTAATCGAAAACATGTCTCAGAACCACTGCCAATGGGGAGGTGAACGCATTCCAGCAGAGAAACCAGCAGCGAAAGGTGGGATGTACGAGATCAGCAGCCTTGAAAAGTTCAACGCTAAAGTAGATGCTCTAGCACAGAAAATTGACAGTCTGGCCGTTAACCCCACTGCAACCGTCGCTGTCGTAACTCCAAACTGCGAGTTATGCGGAATCACCACTCATAATGCGCCTGAATGTCCATTGTTGGCCGGAATCCCACCAGACCAAGTAAATTATGCTCAAGGAAATCCTTACGCAAATACCTATAACCCAGGTTGGCGAAATCATCCAAACTTTTCTTACAAAAGCGATAATGCATTACAGATGCCTGCTGCTCCGCCAGGATACCAGAAACCAGCTGCTGCTCAGACTGCACCTAGGAAATCAAACCTCGAGTTGATGATGGAAAAATTCATAGCTACTCAAGCTCAAACAAACAAAGAATTCCTGAATCAAAACATACACACTAGCGAGCAAATTAAACAGCTGACCGGAAAAGTAGACGCTTTAGCCACCCACAACAAAATGTTAGAAACACAGATATCACAAGTGGCTCAACAACAAGCCTCTGCTGCTGCACCCGCTGGCACATTTCTTGGACAACTCGAACAAAATCCAAAAGGACAAGCAAATGCTGTCATATTAAGAAGCGGAAAAGAATTGGACGAACTGATCGATCCGAGAACCGAAAACTCAGCCATGCAACAAAAACCAACTGAACAAGCAGAAAAGGAATCTGGGTTAGAGAAGAAGGAAGACAACGAGAAGGAGGATATCGCAAGTGAAAAAACGCAAGCACCTCCAGCGCCATATAAACCACCTATCCCTTATCCTCAAAGATTAATAAACTCCAAAACTTCAGGACAATTTAAGAAATTTGTAGAGCTCCTTAAACAGTTGAATATCACTATTCCTTTTACAGAAGCGATAACTCAAATGCCGTCATACGCTAAATTCCTCAAAGAAATCCTGTCAAATAAGAGAAAGATCGAGGATAACAAAATAGTTACACTTACTGCAGAGTGTAGCGCTATTATTCAAAATCGCATGCCTCTTAAATTAAAAGACCCAGGTAGTTTCTCCATACCCTGCGTCATAGGAAAGTTCGTAATAGACAAAGCTCTATGCGATTTAGGAGCCAATATCAGTGTTATGCCTTTATCTATATGCAAAAAGCTGAATATGGGAGACCTTAGACCAACCAAAATGTCCGTACAATTAGCTGACCGATCAGTAAAATATCCCCGTCGGAATACTGGAAAACGTTCCAGTACGCATAGGACAATTCTACATCCCAACCGACTTCATAATCATGGACATCAAAGAGGACTCTGTTACCCCAATTATCCTAGGAAGACCGTTCCTAGCTACAGCCGGAGCTATTATAGACGTAAAGAAAGGAAGGCTAACATTCGAAGTGGGAGAAGAAAAGATAGAGTTCATTCTCACCAAGTTCTTACAAGCACCAGCCATAGACGATACCTGCTATTTAGTAGATGTAATTGACGAATGCATACGAGAACTTGAAAATGAAGAGACCACGTATTCAGAAATAATAAAGATTCAAATACCCGATATTTCTGAAGACGATGATTGGCGTAAACCGTATAAAGACGATAGCCTAAGCGGAAGCTTAGCACTAACCCCAAATCATATGCCAGGTCCGAAGAACCCATCTTTAGAACTTAAAACACTACCCAAAAACCTTAGATATGAATTCCTAGACGATGAACTAAAAAGACCAGTGATAGTCAACACCGACTTAGGACAACTAGAAACCGTAAAGCTATTAGAAGTCCTAAAGAAGTACCCTACCACGTTAGGCTATAACATAAGCGATCTAAAAGGTATAAGCCCTTCGATCTGTATGCATCGAATTACAATAGAGGAAGACTGTAAAACCTCTAGAGAGCATCAGAGGAGACTGAACCCCATCCTAAGCACTGTAGTCAGAGACGAAGTAAAGAAATTGCTAGATTCAGGAATCTTCTATCCAATCTCCGATAGTGAATGGGTTAGCCCAGTTCATGTTGTACCCAAGAAAGGAGGAGTCACAGTAGTCAAGAACGAAAAAGGCGAATCAATAACAAAAAGAGTCGTGACTGGAAGCAGAATGTGCATTGATTATAGAAAGCTTAACAAAGCCACACGAAAAGATCACTTTCCCTTACCCTTCATAGACCAAATGTTGGAAAGATTAGCCAAACATTCATATTTCTGCTATCTAGATGGCTATTCAGGATTTTTCCAAATTCCCATTCATCCTGATGATCAAGAAAAGACTACATTCACATGTCCTTATGGTACTTTTGCTTACCGCCGAATGTCGTTCGGACTCTGTAACGCTCCAGCAACCTTCCAAAGATGCATGATGGCAATCTTCGCAAATTTCATAGACGACATCATGGAAGTATTTATGGATGATTTCTCAGTATGTGGACAAAGTTTCGAAGGATGCTTATAAAACTTAGAAATGGTATTAGAACGTTGTGTAAAAGTGAACCTCGTCCTAAATTGGGAAAAATGCCATTTTATGGTCCGAAAAGGAATAGTTATAGGACATGTCATATCAAATAAAGGGATTGAGGTCGACAAAGCTAAAATAGAAATTATAAAAGACCTCCAACCTCCAAAATCTGTACGAGAAATACGGAGTTTTCTAGGACATGCCGGTTTCTACCGCAGATTTATAAAAGATTTTTCAAAAATCACAAAACCTTTGACCTGCCTATTGATGAAGGATGCTGAGTTCGTCTTTGACGACGACTGTCTAAAAGCATTCGAAACATTAAAATCAGCCCTTATCACCGCACCGATTATGCAACCACCCGATTGGCGACTACCGTTCGAAATCATGTGCGATGCAAGTGATTATGCTGCAGGCGCAGTTCTAGGACAAAGGAAGGACAAGAAGCTCCATGCCATCTACTATGCCAGTAGAACCTTAGACCCTGTCCAAATGAACTACGCTACAACAGAAAAGGAACTTCTAGCAGTTATATTTGCGCTTGACAAATTCCGTTCTTACTTAGTAGGAGCAAAAATTATCATATACACAGACCATGCTGCCATTAGGTACCTAATAAGCAAAAAGGATGCCAAACCAAGATTATTGAGATGGATTCTGTTATTACAAGAGTTTGACTTAGAAATCAAAGATAAGAAAGGAACCGAGAACGTTGTTGCAGATCACTTGTCCCAAATAGAAGGCATTAAACATGAACCAGTACCGATAAATGACGATTTTCCGTACGAACATCTGATAGCCAAATTAGAAAGTGACATGCCTAACTTAATCTTGGAAGATCCAGAACTCGAAAAAGCCGTAGAAGCCGTCTATGCCCAAGTCATATTACCTTGGTATGCTGACATCGTTAACTACCTAGCTGCAGGCGTGCTTCCATCAGATCTCACTTATCAACAAAAGAAGAAATTCTTCCACGATCTGAAACACTATTATTGGGACGAACCTCTACTCTTCAAGAGAGGGGCCGACAACATATACCGTCGCTTAGTCCCAAAGGAAGAAATAGAAAATATCATTTCCCAATGCCATTCAACACCATATGGTGGTCATGCCAGTACATCCAAGATGTGCGCTAAGATTCTCCAAGCCGGCCTATTCTGGCCTAACCTCTGGAAAGACGTTCACATCGCTTTGCTAAAATGCGATCGATGACAACGAACTGGCAACATCTCATGACGCGATGAGATGCCTCAGAAAGGAATCTTAGAGGTAGAAATCTTTGACTTATGGGGAATAGATTTCATGGGACCATTCCCGCCTTCTTTTGGTAATAACTACATACTCGTCGCTGTAGACTATGTGTCTAAATGGATAGAAGCCATAGCTGCTCCAACAAATGACGCACGAGTAGTAATCAAACTCTTCAAAAACACAATCTTTCCTATATTCGGTGTACCCAGACTCGTCATTAGTGACGGCGGATCACACTTCATATCGCGAATCTTTGACAAACTTCTTTCTAAATATGGAGTCCGACACCGAGTAGCTACACCTTATCATCCGCAAACTAGCGGACAAGTAGAAGTCTCGAACAGGGAAATAAAACAAATTTTGGAAAATACTGTCGCTACCTCAAGGAAAGATTGGTCATAAAAGCTAAATGAAGCTTTATGGGCTTATAGGACCGCTTTTAAGACACCAATAGGTACTACACCCTTCAAATTAGTTTACGGTAAATCCTGTCATGTCCCTGTAAAATTAGAGCATAAAGCCTTCTGGGCCATTAAGACACTTAATTTCAACTACGCTGAGGCAGGAGAGAAACGAATCTTGAACTTACACGAATTAGAAGAACTTCGATTGGACGCTTACGAAAATGCCCGTATCTACAAAGAACAAACTAAAAAATGGCATGATAAACGTTCAGTCAAGAAACAATTCAGTGTGGGAGACATCATACTTCTATTTAATTCAAGATTAAAACTCTTCCCAGGTAAACTAAAATCTAGGTGGTCTGGACCTTTTGAAGTGACTAAAGTACTTCAAAGTGGAGCTGTTGAAATTACCAATAAGACGAATGCACCGTTTATCGTGAACGGGCAACGTCTAAAACATTATAAAAAGAACGAAAACAGCCCTCAAGTCAGCAGTATAACATTGCTCGAGCTTCTTGCTCGAACACCCGAATAGCTTGTCACCAAGCTATCGTCAGACTTTAGAAGTTAAAAACAGCGCTTAATGTGAGGCAACCCAACTTTCCCGTATTTCCCTCTTTATTGTATTTCATTCTCATTTTTATTTAAAATTCTACTTTGAAACTTTAACAAAAATTCTAAACTTAAAATTGCTACTATTTTTACTTTATTTTATTTCATTTTATTTTTCTCTTTTATTTAAACTTTGTTTTTTACCACCTTTTGTTTCCAAAAAATTCTGACTTCAAATTTCTGTTTTAAACTTTTCAGGATTTTAAAAGACTTCAAACCTTCCTCTTGTTTTTCTCCGACTAACCTGCGAGTATGGCCGCGTACGACTTCACAAAGGTTCATTTTCGAGGATTAACTCAAAAGGCAAGATTTGAAGCATTAACTGAGAGAAACATAGCCTTAACACTGTATTATGATAAGTCTACCATGGAGAAACTAGGAATTACTGATAGCATCCAATACCTGTTTAATCAATTAGGCTGGGAGAACACCTCCTTGAAAACCCGTTTTGCTACCTATAAGGACCTCACCTACGAATTCCTTAGTTCCTTCAGGTACTTACCCAACTATGGTTTCGGATCAAACTCAGAGCTGATCACCTTTAGGATGTTTGGAATGGACCAAACCCATAGCCGTATGTCATTAGCTAACCTCCTAGGATTTCCTAGCGGACCACATGTGTTCATCAGTGCCGAAAATGACGATCTTGATTTTGAACTCAACCAGTTCTGGGGTAGAATCACAGGCGACTATCACCCTGACCCAAATAGCATGTATAATGATGAGATTCATAACCCAACTTTCAGATACTTTCATAAGATTCTAGCTCACACCCTTTTCGGAAAAGAAGAAAACATTACTACAGTATCTAAAGAAGAGTTATTTATCATGTTCTGTGCTTCTCAGGGCCGTACAGTAAATGCCGTACCTTTTATGATGAGATCCTTCCGATGCCTCACTCAGGAACCACAATCACCTATTCTAATAGGAGGCCTCGTGACAATGATTGCCCACGAGCTTGGCCTTAGATTCCACCTAAATGCAAGCACTAGTTTTGGCACTATCCGACCCATGAATATCCAGTTTTGCTTTAACAGGCGCATTTTAAGAGCCATGGGACCTGGACCTTACGAGTACCTCATCAATGAAAAACATGTCCATCTATTCACATTGCCAAATCATCAGATGACAAGTATCCATAACAAGGACAATTGGGTTTATGAATTGGATGAGCCTATGAGACCTCCTTCACCTCAATCAACACCACAGAATTACATGTACGACAGTGATCACATCTCTGAAGCACATGATTATATGTACTATGAGGATGCTGTATCAGAAGATGAGGTAGACCCTGCGACCCCTCCGCATTACAACACCTATCCTGAGCCCATTCCTGAGGAAACCACAGACAAAATGGATACTGTTCTGAACCGATTAGACAATGTCGACGCAGCTCTGACCACCGTAAGAGAAGACATCACAAGCATACACAGCGAACTCGCAGTCTTCATGGACTTAGTTTGTGACCAGTTCGACTACTACGCCCGGAAGTTTGACGAATTGAAGGCACAAAAGGACTGAAATTTTAGCTTTAGTTTAGTTTAATTTTTTCTTTTTTCCGTCCGTTTTCAATTATTTTGATTTTCGCATTGTTTAATTTCCCTTATGTATTACATTACAAACAATCATTTTAATTATATGCTATTTCAATTTCCTTTATTCTGTTTTTATGTTATCATATGTTTCTTGGCCGATTTAATACATTTCCATATCAATTCTACACCTTAAAACCATGACAAGAGCACCCCTATAGCAAAATTCTGCGTTCTGCAGATTTTGCTGGTGTGACGACCGTCATAGATGCCTGACGCCCGTCACACGGGTGACGACCGTCACAGATGCGTGACGACCGTCACAGATGCGTGACGACCGTCACGAGTCCAAAACTGTTATCTGCTATAACAGAGGTTGTGTTTTCTCCCCCACTCCCATCTATTCAACTTCCAATCATCACACACTCAAACCCCACTTCCAACTTTCGTTTTCCCACCTTGCTACATATAATCCCAACTCCCATTTCAACTTCCTAATCCACTTCTGTGACATTTTTCATTCCACAGAACCAACTTAATCCCCATTTCCTCAGCATCCTCCAACCATGGCGAGAAACAACGAAACCCCATACCTCAGCAATATCGTGTTCAGCGACGGCGACTCCGGCGAGAAACAGCGAGCCAACTATATCGCCTTCCATCAACGGTCGCTACAGTCGACCCACTATCCGCACCTACCATCCCTCACGGTGCTCGGCCTCCTTGACGGTGTCACTTGGATGCTCTAGAGAGCCGACATTTGGCATCTCTACACAAATCCGCAGCCGACTTACGAACAACTCACCCTTGAGTTCCTCAGTTTGTTCAGCTACTTCACTTCCAGCGGCGACCTCAGCCAACACTCCGGCGCCGCATGCTTCCGTATGTTCGGCACGAACTACCAACTGAACCAAAACCAGATTGCCGACATCCTACATTTCCCTCGCGGCGACGCTGCTCACCGCCACATTACAGAACAGTTTCAGCATGAAGCCTTTGCGCTCTGGTACCAATTGACCGGAATCAATGCCGACGGCTGGGATTCTCTGCATGCAACACACATTCACAACCCGACCATCCGGTATTTCCACCGAGCACTGAGCAACACCATCTTCGCAAGGGATAGCAACCATAAGGTGAACTCCAAAGAACTTTTCTTTCTCCGCTGTGTGTTCAATTCCGAGCCCATCAACGCCGCTCCGTTCCTCCTGGCCCACATTCAGGCCAATTGCAACCATGGCTCTAAGCCATTTTACTTTGGCGGGATTGTTACCTCCATTGCACTCGGGCTGAACCTTGGTGACCGACTCCAGCATCTCTATGCAATCCCCTCGGTATTCCTCGACACCAACCACTGCAGAGCTTCTCACCTCATCCGTTCCAGGGCCGATGGAAAGTACCACCCGGTCGTGCGTCGCAAAACCGTCAGAAGTATCATCATGCCGTCACGTACTCAGATGCACCCACAGGATCGTGCCAACTGGCTTTTTGACCTCAATGCCCCTTCTGCTACCGCTTCCCTAACTCAAACCAACACCCAAGGTTCTGGTGACGAAATGCAAGATGAGTTGGACAGAACTGAGCAACCGGAGGCATCGCAACCACTCCCTTCTGAAGGCACATCCTACCTCCGACACCGCCATCGTCCAGAGCCCGACTACTATGAAGAAGACCTCCGCCGATCCCTCGACCAGCAGGCCCAGATACTCGCTATGATGCAGCAACAGAATCAGCGAGCAGAGCAGTTCGAAGGTTGGCATCGGACGACGATGCAACAACTCCAAACTGGCCAGGAAACCATCACTGAGAACTTGGCGAATCTTACCTTACAGTTCGAAGGACTCCGAGATTATGTCTATCACACCGGAGCACTGAACTTTGAGGCCCGAGTCGACCAAGCCAGAGGTAGAGGACGAGACAGAGGACGTGACCGAGGCAGAGGCCGTGATTAGTTCTTTCTTTCCTTATTTGTTTACTATATTTTCCTTTTCTTGTATTTTCATTTCCCTTGTATTTCCCTCTCGCATTCTTTCAAATCAGTAGGGACACTGATTGAGATAGTGTGGGAGCGGAGCGTTTATTTCCCATTCCCTTGTACTCTTAATTAAGTAATTTCAATTCAAACCCTTTCACATTTTAGCAAATAAAAGCTCTTTTATATATCTTCTTCCGTTACGCAAATATCCCCACTTTATTCGACATAAACAAAATTTTTCAGTCGTTCCTCAAAAGCAAAAGCATCACGAGAATGCGCCAAAGTTCAAACCAAGTTTTGAAACTCCGAGACGAAAATTCTAACAAAACCAGTACCGTCCTGACACCTTAGACCTCCGGTTTATGCGAGTCGGTTTCACTACCTACGTGTACCAAAGTTTCAAGTTTCTACGCAAACTCAGCCCCAAGTAGTTTATACAAGCAGTCAGCACCATCCTAAACACTTCTAAGCGAGCGACCAATGCAAATAAGTGTATGATCTCTAAAAAGACGAAAAATCATGAAAAGAAAGCCATATAGCCCAAGTATAGAGACATGTCCCCTCTAAGTTAGGTGCTCATCACCCGAGCATTTAGCCCAACGGTACAAAAACTCATTGAAAAATCAATGGTATAAGCTTATGAGCAATGAAAAGATCAAAACAGCAATGAGATCATATTCACTAACAGGTTGACTTGCCATGAAAGTGTATGGACAACGGGCTTAATGTGATTGCGCTAGAACAAACAAGGTAAACTTGACGCGAGAACCTTGATACCGAGATGCAGTAGCGTGATTGGGACCGATTTGCATAAAAAGGAGACCTCCGAAGACTTATAGTCCAGTGTCGTCACCGTACTCGTTTTGTTCCTATTTAGAATCCCGGTTTTTCCCAACTCTCTG
Organism: Lathyrus sativus; assembly: GCA_963859935.3. Taxonomy (NCBI): domain Eukaryota; kingdom Viridiplantae; phylum Streptophyta; class Magnoliopsida; order Fabales; family Fabaceae; genus Lathyrus; species Lathyrus sativus. The sequence continues at coordinate 602,517,527 of OZ012737.1, read as the reverse complement.
AATGAGGAAGCTGCCTCGTGCTTGCCGACTTTTATTCCTTATGTTTTACTTGAGGACAAGCAAAGATTCAAGCTTAGGGGAGTTTGATAACGCGAAATCGTATATATATATATATTGACGCATAATTCAACTAATGTTTGACTGGTTTCAATCCGATTTCGGGTTCTTTCCATGTTATTTGTCTGATATTTTGCAGGTATTTGATGATCATGTCTAAACAAAGCAATATGAAGAAAAGAAGCAATTACAGATGAAATATGGACGAAAACCAGATGAAAACAACATGAAAAACACAAAATGCGTATTTTGCTGCTGTGACGACCGTCACACAACCATGACGACCGTCACACGGGTGACGACCGTCACACACCATGACGACCGTCATGCAGGCAAAAACGCATAGCTTCAATTGAACGTGCAAATACCAGTTCCAATTCCCAAATAATGGACCACTACTCCCTAATTTTTCTGCCTCCAAGTCCACCTTCTTCAAATTACAACCGTTAGAATTTTACCTCTATAAAAGGGGAAGGAGGGGAGCTGAGAAAGGGAGCCGCATTCAGATAACGAAGTGCTGCCCAAATTATTTTCCAGAGCAAAAATTTAGTTTCATTCTTTTTGTTTTTGTTTCCTTTCTTTATTCCTGTATTCCATTTTCTACAATATTCATTTGTGCGCTCTATTGGTTTGAAGACACAATCCTGCCGACATCGTTGTGATTTGGCCAAAAGCCAATTGGATACGTTACAGGTTTTTATTATTTCGTTAATTGTAACTTTAATTCTCAGTAATATGAATGTTCTAAGTTTCTGCTTTTATTTATGTTTTACCTTTCCCAAATCCATGTCTAGCTAAACCAGAGTAATCGATATGTAATAATAATTCAGATGGGATTTGATAATAACCGGTTGAAAACTTTCTTTTTCAAAAGTTGTTTATGGCCTGAGTGTTTAAACGTATTTCTTGAATAAACGTTCGTCGCGACAGCGAGAACTTATTTAAAAGTAGTTTTGCCACGACAGTGGGAAATTAATTAAGGTACGAACCAACAAGCGACAGCTGCGGCTAAGACCAGATAGTAAACACTAGGCATTTGTTTTAATAACAGCGAAAGCACTTTAAAATAGATTAGAACTTAGAGATTTCCAAAAAGCGATTTTAACCCCGAACGGGATAGCGACAGCATACGTTCCGCCTTAGAGTTGCGACTAGCGTCAACAACCATCGTGAGACAAAAGTCTTTAAATCACTATTTTCTTCTTAAATAAATTCTGAAAAATATTTTATATACCGGTAACTTGTCAAATCCCCGAAGAACATAATTATTGCATATCAATTCACGTAATTATAATTCAAGTAACATTTTTAGTTCCCTTTAGTGATAGAAATTATTCCCTTAAACATTATCTACCTAGCTAAACATAGTAACTCCCGAGAACACTAGTTTGATTACGAGTCCTTGTGGGATCGATATCTTTTATTACTACGCGATAGACTGTGCACTTGCAGTTAAGTTGTATTAGACATAGAAAGTCGCGATCAGACTTCAAATCATTTCTTGATGGCCTGGATGACTTCTCATCTTGGATAACACACCTTGCTAGGCTCTTCTCTTGATAGACACCTTGATCCCTTGTTGGATGCATGCTATGATATGCCAATGATTGAACTATGTACATGATGTAACTATGCAAATGAAATGCAATAAAACACAAATCAGGCAAGAAAAGGTTGAGCAAATTTTGGGGTGCAACAGCTGCCCCTATTCAAATGGCTTGGACCCTATTGGGGTGAAGAGCGAACGACCTTCAAACAATCGGGGTACGAGACTGTTGAATACCAAGAAACCCTGAAATTTGCCAACCGCAGAAATAAACTGCACTGCTTGGGGAACGACATCCACCAACTGAATCTGGTTGTTACGGCCACAACTGATCCAACGTCTGATAATAATTCTGATTTCAACTTCAACTACCTATGTAACGCCACAGGTACTGAACAATTTTTGCAAAACACCTCCGTCCACAACTGGACTAACCTTGTCAACACAAGAAGAGAAACAAATTCGTCAACACGAATAGAAATTCTGTCGTCACAGGAGTAACCTTGTACACATCTGGACCCCGAATTTCGTCAAATCACGAATAAACACAAATATGTCCACGTTAGGACTCACATCTCAACAACACAGGAATAGAACTTTATCCACGTTAGGACGCTTGTTTCGTCAACACGAAGAAATCTCAACTTAAACTTGTCCACGTCAGGACTCCACCTGCCGTCAACACGGCAAAATCCCGGCGACTTCGCTGGGGATGACTCGTCTGTATTTCATCAGCACGAGGGGATCCTATCAACATAGGAATGAATTGTCCACGTCAGGAATAAACCGTCCACGTTAGGAATAAACTGTCCACGTAAGGAATAAACTGTCCACATAAGGAATAAACTTTCCACGTTAGGAATACACTGTCCACGTTAGGAATAAACTTTCCACGTTAGGAATAACCTGTCCCCGTTAGGAATAACACTTTCCACGTTAGGAATAAACTTTCCCTGTTAGGAATACACTTTCCACGTTAGGAATAAACTTTCCACGTTAGGAATAACCTTTCCACGTTAGGAATACATTGTCCACGTTAGGACTCACACCCCGTCTGCACAAGACAATCCTATCAGCATGGGAGTAAAATCGTCCACGTCAGAATACTGTTTCATCAACCTGAAAAAAGATAAAGTCGTCCACGTCAGGACTCGCGTATCTTTGACCCGCTGAGGAAATAAAACTTGTTCACGTCAGGACTCACGCTTCGCCAACACGAAGAAAGATAAAATTTTCCACGTCAGGACTCGCGCATCTTGTCAATACGAAGAACTATAACCTTGTCCACGTCAGGTCACACATTTTGCCGATACGAAGGAAGATATCCACTGGGGATAAACGGTCCACGAAGAGTAATCAATTTTGTCCAAGTCAGGACTTCACATTCCATTAATACAGAGAAATCGAATCTGTCCACGTTAGGACTAGCACACCTCGTCAACCCGAGGAAATAAATTTGTCCACGTTAGGACACCCACTTCACTAGCACGAAGAACTCCCATCAGCATAGGCAATAAAATTCTGGTGACTTCCGGGGAAGTACTTCTGTCAACGGGAAGATACTCTGAATAAAGTTTCTCTGCTTATCTCTGCAGTAGCTAACTCCATTGATCCCAACCTACAAATCTTTTAGCACTGACGTGACAACGACTTTGAGGCGGACCCTACTGGGGATATTTGGAAATCAAACTGCCGGACGCCTGTTTCGATAACCAGCGGCAGCTTCTGAGATTTTGATTCATGAAACCCTTTGATGCTGACGTAACAACAAATTTGAAGAAAATAATCCGCTGGCCGGATAAGAAAAACTTCAACAAGCAACTCTGGCGGGGAAAACAAGAGAAATTTAAACAAATAACTCTGCTCGGGGACCAAGTAACTCTGTGGGAAAAAAAAAGAGAGATGAACCATATCATCACACGTCTCACGGCGAGACCTCGAATACCTGGTAATAGATCTGAGCTAGAACTCCATACTCCTGCTGAGAAAATACACCTGAAAGCAAAAGGTTAACCAACCTGATTTATGTTTCAAAATGCGTATGTTTGAAAATGGCGTAATGCTCTGTACGGCACGGAAATGCTACGCGTTTGAGTAGATGCAAATATGACGATATATACAAATGCAAATGCAGGCTCAAGCTGCCGGGGCCATTCTGATAATGATGTCTCAACAACATGAATGCTGAGGGTAACGCCTACTCCGCTGGGGAGAACAAGTATCATAAAATATCCTGGCGAAATAAACGCCAGAAACACAACCATCTCTATCGGGGAGAGATTAAACACCAATTTCCACTGGGAGGAAAGAACAAACCACCTTGCTGGTGACCCAAATCATTTGGGGAAAGAAGTGACACTTCTAGGAAAAACACGTTGTCGGGACACAGTTTACACATTCAGAGCCTCGGACTCTGCCGAGGATCAACATCCTGTCAATGGCATGACGACCTGTGGGGGAAGGGAAACCGTCCTCCGGATATAAACCTTTCAAACCAACCACTCGGTTAACTATTGCGGGGATCTCCCATCTAGAGATTGAACGTGCACATCTTCGATTTGCCGAGGAGCGCAACCTCTGCAGGGGAAGTTGATTTTGACTTGCTGAGATTAATCCTATGGACGGATTTCCATGAGGACACTCTCCTGGGGAAAATAATTCCCTGCTTCGGGAAGGGATAGACGTCCTTTCAAATCTCGGGGGATAAGCTGCGGCTAACTGAGGAATGACATCAACTGGAGTCAGGTCTTACGTCAAGCGACCTTGGTTGGGGAATACAATTCCTGACCGTTTGCTCTAAAGGTAAGAACCCTGCAAAACACAAACGAGACAAAACAGGCCTATACAACAGAATCTATCCGGGTTATCATCCGTGACATTACTTCAGTCAATTCGAAGTTTTAACAATTATTGGTGAGGGCCAACAAGATTATGTAAGTGCAAGTTTATCAAAAACATTGGCGTCTTTCACAAACAAAACAGTAAAGAACAAGCATCAAGTACTGAATAACATGTTTTATTGATAATGGGCCTCTGAATAGGCAAAGTTTTGTACACTGGATGCAACTCCTGAAAAGAGGAAGTTACGCACACACATACATACATATATGCACAAGAAGCATAAATAAAATACAAAACAATATTTGTACACATGTCGGCAACGTGGTACAGACAAACACCATGGGCCGATCCTCATATGATTCGCCTGACTCTGCGCTTTCCCGGTACTCGATCTTCGGAAGAGATTATTCTTGGACAGACGGCCCTCAGGTACTCCCAAACCACTAAGCAATGCTGTATCAAATTCGGACCGCAGTCATTTGCTTTTTCAATCCCTAACTTTTGCGTGAACCACCCTTTGCGGGTTTTCAATTCACCGGGATACCCTTTTTTGCCGAAGTCGCCCTTTTTAGGTTTTCGACTTCGCGGGTGTACATCTTTTCAATTTTATCCCTAACTTTTGCCTGAACCTTTTATTCATTTTTATGGTTCGTCGGGATTCCCCATTTTTGTCTGGACTCTCTTTTTACTGTCCAACGGGTCACTTTCAAGCAAAGTATTTTTTAATTGCGTCCGAATTCACAGGAGACGTACAGTCTTCACCATCCATGGTGGATAGTAACAAGGCTCCTCTAGAGAAGACTTTTCTGACAACGTAGGGACCTTCGTAATTGGGAGTCCACTTGCCTCTGTGATCTGTTTATGGTGGGAGAATCTTTTTCAAAACAAGATCGCCCGTCTGAAAGCTTCGAGGGCATACCTTCTTGTCGTAAGCTTTCTTCATCCGGCTTTGATATAACCGACCGTATGCTAAAGAAGCCAGTCTCTTCTCATCCATTAAACTGAGCTGATTCAATCTATCTTTAACCCATTCTGCCTCGTCGAGTTGGACATCACGTAAAACCCTCAGGGAAGGAATCTCGACCTCCAACGGTAACACCGCCTCGATTCCGTATACCAATGAGAAAGGGGTTGCCCCGGTTGATGTGCGTACCGTCGTACGATAACCGTGCAAAGCGAAAGGTAGCATCTCGTGCCCGTCCTTATACGTCACAACCATCTTCTAAACAATCTTCTTTATATTCTTATTGGCTGCCTCAACAACGCCATTCATCTTGGGCCGGTAAGGAGAAAAGTTGTGATGCTCAATCTTAAAATTCTGACACAACTCTTTCATCATTTTATTATTCAAATTTGAACCGTTGTCGGTGATAATCCGCTCAGGGATTCCATATCTGCAGATAATATCTCGTTTGATAAACCTGGCTACCACTTGTCTGGTCACGTTGGCATATGATGCTGCTTCCACCCATTTGGTGAAGTAATCGATTGCCACCAAAATGAATCGGTGTCTGTTTGATGCCGTAGGCTCAATCTTACCAATCATATCAATCCCTCACATCGAGAAAGGCCACTGTGATGACATCACATTCAAAGGACTTGGAGGCACATGGATCTTGTCCGCATAAATCTGACATTTATGACACCTTTTTGCAAACTTGAAACAGTCTGTTTCCATAGTTAGCCAATAATAACATGCCCGCAGCAGTTTTCTTGTCATAGCATGCCCGCCAGCATGTGTACCAAATGTACCCTCATGTATCTCTTCCATGAGCAACTTCCCCTCTTTCTCATCGACACAACGTAGCAACACTAAGTCGTGGTTTCTTTTGTATAGGACACCGTCCGGATTCAGATAGAAATTGCCAGCCAATCTCCTGAGAGTCTTCTGATCTCGACTGGATGCCCCAGCCGGATACTCTTTGTTCTTCAGGAAATTCTGGATGTCAAAGTACCAGGGCTTACCATCGGGAGCCTCGTCAGTGGCAAATATGAATGCAGGCCTATCGAGCCGAGAGATAACAATCCCGGGAGCCTCGTTCCAGACGTTAACTTTATACATTGAAGACAATGTCGCCAGGGCGTCAGCCATTTGATTTTCTGCTCGTGGCACGTGATGCAATTCCACCTTGTCAAAGAAAGGCAACAATCTCCTTGCATAATTTATATAGGGTATCAAATTGGGCTGACGTGTCTCCCATTCTCCTTTAATCTGGTTCACCACTAGAGCTGAGTCTCCGTATACATCCAGATGTTTGATTCGCAAATCAATAGCTTCTTCCAGACCCATGATGCAAGCCTCATATTCAGCCTCATTATTGGTAACAGGAAAAGTCAATCGGGCAGTAAAAGGGATGTGCGACACCTGAGGAGTAGTGATGATTGCACCTATTCCGCTACCATAAGAATTTACAGCTCCGTCAAATATCAACTGCCATTTGGAACCTAACTCTGGTCCTTCGTCCGACAACGGTTCTTCACAATCCTTCATTTTCAGGTACATGATATCCTCGTCAGGAAAATCAAACCTCATCGATTGGTAGTCCTCAACCGGCTGCTCAGCGAGGTACTCGGACATAACGCTACCTTTAATAGCCTTTTGCGAGACATATTAGATATCGTATTCTGTTAACACCATCTGCCATCGGGCAATTCTTCCGGAGAGTGCTTGCTTCTCAAACACATATTTGATTGGATCTATCTTTGAAATTAGCAGGGTTGTATGATTCAGCATGTATTGCCTCAAACGTTTGGCGGCCCAGGCTAGCGTGCACCACGTCTTCTCGAGCATTGAGTATTTGGACTCACAGTCTGTGAACTTCTTACTCAAATAGTAGATCGCATGCTCTTTACGTCCGGTCTCGTCGTGTTGACCGAGAACACAACCCATACTTTCCTCAAGAACCGTCAAATACATAATCAAAGGTCTCCCGACCACTAGGGGTATCAAAACAGGAGGTTCCTGCAAGTATTCTTTTATCTTGTCGAACGCCTTTTGACAATTTTCATTCCAGGTCAACACCTGATTCTTTTTCAACTTGAATAACGGCTCACATGTCGTAGTTAGGTGAGATATGAACCGAGCGATATAGTTCAACCTCCCTAAAAACCCATGCACTTCTTTTTCTGTTTTAGGCATCGGCATTTCTTGTATAGCTTTTATCTTTGCAGGGTCAACCTCTATTCCCTTTTTGCTCATAATAAACCCCAGCAGTTTACCCAATCTCACCCCGAAGGTGCACTTGTTAGGGTTCAGTCTCAACCTGAACTTCCTAAGTCTTTTGAACAGTTTCAGCAGATTAACCAAATGTTCTTCCTCCGTCTGGGATTTGGCAATCATATCATCAACATAAACCTCGATCTCTTTGTGCATCATGTCATGAAAGAGAGTCGTCATAGCAGGTTGATATGTTGCCCCAACGTTCTTCAGTCCAAAGGGCATCACTTTGTAGCAAAATGTTCCCCAGGGAGTAATGAAGGTAGTCTTCTCCATGTCTTCTGGCGCCATTTTGATCTGATTATAGCCTGAGAAGCCATCCATGAAGGAGAATACGGAGAACTGAGCAGTGTTATCAACCAGCACATCAATGTGAGGAAGTGGAAAGTCGTCTTTCGGGCTCGCCCTATTCAAGTCACGGTAGTCTACACACATTTGCACTTTACCGTCTTTCTTCGGCACTGGTACTATGTTAGCGACCCACGACGGATAAGTTGTAATGGCTAGGAAACCAGCATCCCACTGTTTTTGAACTTCCTCCTTGATTTTCATCGCCATGTCTGGTCTGGTTCTTCTGAGTTTCTGTTTAACAGGCGGACATTCCTCTCGCAACGGCAGACAGTGCACAACCATGTCCGTATCCAACCCAGGCATATCCTCGTACGACCAAGCAAATATATCACTATACTCTCGCAGTATCTCAATCAGCCTTTGCTTGATGTCGCTCTGCAGCGCAACCCCTATGCGGATATTTCTCACAACTTCTTCCGACCCTAAGTTGATAATCTCGATTTCCTCCTGATGGGGCAGAATGATTCTCTCTTCCTGTTTCACCAAACGAGTCAGCTCCTCTGGCAAGTCGCTATCCTCAACAATCTCTTCCTCGACTTGGAATACCGGATGCTCAAAGTCGAAACGAGTCATAGGCGGTTCGCATGAGGTGTCATCTGAAATATTAGTCCTGCAAAGGAAATGGTTAAATGCTTCAACACGCAAACAAAGCAAATAACCACGTTGCCATTTATTGTTAAAGTAAAAAACAAGAAAAACAGGGATCTCAACATTTGAATATGAAAAACGCCTTTATTTCATGATTAAAACAGTGTAATACACATAATCAAGTAGTCCTAAGGTAAAATTACTATGCCCCGGGTAGGACATTGGATTATTCAACAATTGATAAAACAAATCATTACTGTTTAAAAGTCACTGGGACAGTTTCTCGGATGGACCAGTTGCAGAGACTTTGTCCTGGCACGCTTGGCTTGACCCACGCGTCCATATCGCAGTCACTATCCCCGTCCTCAGCATCGGAAATAGCGTTGATAGTCTCAAAGCACACCCCGCTTGGCGTAATCGTGACCGGTCCCTTGAACCTGGGCGCTCCTGAAGATGACGCTGACGACGTCGGTCGATACCCTAGCCCAAACTTGTCATTCTTCACGGGAATCTCCAGTACCTGCCCCTAGCCTTTAGTCTCACCAGTCTGCACTAAAGCCTGAGCCTCTTTGTAAGATGACACTGCCACATCTGATACTTTGCTGGAACCCTGAGCTTTGTCTATAATCCGCAACCCTTCGAAGGCTTGACAAGGTGTCTCGTGTATTTCTCCGTCGACCTCAACATATCTGAACGAGGACAGGGACTGACCAAAATATCCTCCTCCCCGCAAACGGTAACAACACTATCACCCACCATATACTTCAGCTTCTGATGCAATGTGGACGTTACGGCCCCTGCAGCATGGATCCATGGGCGCCCAAGAAGACAGCTATAAGCTGGATGGATATCCATGATGTAGAACTCGGTATCAAAAATTTCCGGCCCCACCTGAAGCGGTAATGTTATTGACCCAAACACTGATCTTTTCGTCCCGTCAAACGCTCTCACAACCAAAACGCTGGGCGTGCAAATAATTCCCCATATGTCCAATTTCATCATGGCTTTCTTTGGCAATACGTTCAACGACGATCCAGTATCCACCAATACATGCGACATTACGGTGCCCCGACACTCCACCGATATATGCAAGGCCATGTTGTGCTCTCGACCCCTGGGCGTTAGGTCAAAATCTGTGAAACCCAGGCAATGTCCAGCATTGACATGTGCCATTACCCCCTCTAACTGATTTACAGAAACTTCTTGGGGTACGAATGACGTATCCAGAATCTTTAGCAAGGCGTTCCGGTGGGCCTCGGAACATAATAACAACGACAAGATAGAAATCTTCGACGACGTCTGCTGTAGATGTTCAACAATTTTGTAGTCGCTTTTGCGAATCAGTCTCATGAACTCCTCTACGTCTTTGAGCGACGTATCTTTTTCTTTCGACTGAGTAGGCCCGCTTTCATTTACTTTGGCTTTGCCTTTGGCCAACCTCTCTGCTTCTATTTCAGGTGAGGTAAAGATCCTTCCGCTATGGGTCATGCCCCCCGTTCCAATGACATTATCAACAGCCCCAGCTGGCTGGTTATTCACCACAATCTTTTCACCGTTGCAATATGCTTCTAATCCATATGTCCACGGGACAACTTTCGTACTCTCAAAGGGAACAGGCCCTGCTTTGGTAATCGTAATAGTTGGCCGCCGGGCGGACGGCGTTATCGTTATAGTCTTCCTCGGGATCGTCACCGTTGCAATATCATTCTGCTCTTCACATAATGCCTCCATAGGTCTTTCTTCCGCAGTTCGATCAAATTGCAAGGTCCCTTCGTCGATCATGGCCTGAATGCCCTGCTTCAAATCAGTACAACCCTCAGGCTGGGTCCAACACTCTAAACAGTATTCATCACAACCAGGGAATACCCCCCTCTGAGCAACTTGCTTTTCACTTCACTCAATGGTGTCTTCAGTTTGTAAACATCCATCACCAAGTTCAAATTTTCTTCTGTCAAGATAGCATTTGCCCCATGATTAGGCATAGGATGTTGTACGATATTAGGCCCAGTTTGACCAAAATTGATGGCTTTACTGTCCAACAAATCCTGAACTTTATGCTTGAAAGCATGACAAGATTCTACATCATGTCTGGGCGCCCCGAAATGGAATTCGCAGTGCTTATTAGCGTCATACCCATAAGGAAGTACCCGTCCTGTAGGCGGTTCCAAAGTTCTTTTCTCAACCAAATTCAACCCCAGCAGTGTCTGAAGAAGCTCTGCATATGTCGACGGAGGCTTATCAAATACCCTCTTTGGCTTTGCATTCTGAAACCTTCTCTGACCCTGATTCTGCCTTTGCTACTGTTGTGGTTGCTGCTGCTGTTGTTGTTGAGGAATCAAAATAGTAACACTGGCTATTTGTTGAGGTTGGCTATACTGATTTCTACCTCTGCCCCGACCTCTGCCACCAAACACAGCGCTGGTATCACCTTGTCGTCTTCCACCGAACGCTTTTCTCGCACCCCCAACTGAAGTAGATTCGCCTGCCTGAATCTTTCCAATTTTGATTCCATTCTCGATCCTTTCTCCCATAAGGATCATATCGGAGAAGCTACCCATCGAAACATTGAGCAACTTGTCATAGTAAATTCCTGTAAATGTCCCCACAAACATGTCATTCATCTCTCTTTCAACCAAAGAAGGGTGCACCCGAGCTGCCATATCGCGCCACCGCTGCGCATACTCTTTGAAACTTTCACCGCTTTTCTGCGACAGACTCTGCAACTGAACTCTGTTTAGCGCCAAATCACTATTATATTTGTAATACATAACAAAAGCATCAGCCAACTGCTTCCAGCTTCTAATCTGGGTGGGCTCCAGCCCCATGTACCATTCCAATGATGGTCCAGATAAGCTATCCTGAAAGAAATGCATGAGCATCCTTTCATCATTGGAATATGCAGACATCCTTCTATAGTAAGAATGTACATGGACCTTTGGGCAGGTATCCCCTTTGTATTTGTCAAATGTTGGAGCCTTGAATTTTAATGGCACCCTCAGCCCTGGTACCAACCCCACAGTAGTCATATCTAACCCAGCGGAGTTCTGATCAACCACACCTTTCATCTGCTCTTCTAGCACTCTGATCCTCTGAACAGGGTCAATAGGGCCTTCAGGTCCCATACCTCTTCCTGAAAAAGCGTCATCCTGTTGATCCACCTTCCAGTCATTGCCATACCCATCGTAACCCATGTTACGGCCAAATCCTTGCTGATTGAACACAGGACCCTGTCCTCGGTTGCCAAACCCTAGATTGACCCCAGCAGGTCCGAAACCATTGTTGAAAGGAAATGCTCCAGCGCCGTTGTTATTCACATTACCGAATCCACCATTACCGTAGCCATACCCCTGATTGTTGCCGTAACCGTCATTACCGAAGCCTTGATTGTTGAACCCGAAGTTCCCGTCCTGATTGACATTTCCATACCCATTGTTTCCAAAGCCAACATTGTCAACGAATCCTTGATCGGCATCCACAGTGTTGCCTCTATTGTTAACAACATGCCCATCACCACCATTTCCAGTATTACCATTACCAGCACCAGCACCTGCACCAGTACCCGTGTTTCCGTTGACAGTTACGACAGGTGGAGTAACAACTGCCGGTATCTCATCCTCCCGGCGAGGAGTTTCAACAGAAATGTGGTCAGTGTTGTCATTTCCGTTCGCCCGCGTCAGCAGCGGCTGCACCAAGGTCTGGAGGTTCTCCTGGCCCTTGGCCATGCTCTCAATGGCTTGCATGAACAAAGTCAGCTTCTCATGGATTTCCTGCATCTCAACTTGGACTTGATCCATTATCTTCTTGCAGTTGTTTCTGGTTGAATAGCGGTGGACTCTCTGATCGTCAATCCTGAAAAACCTAAGAGATGCAGGAAATAAGATACAAATTCAAAAATACCGGTCATGCAATATGAGGATGCAGATGCAAACGTATAAATATGCTACCAGTTATATCCCCCCCCCCCCCCCCCGATTCTAGTTTCAGAGAAAAGGCCATCACGACAATGGAGTCCCCATCAAGCAAGCAAGGAATCAGAAAACCCTCATTCATAAACAAATGCCAAGAGGCAGAGTACAAGAGTACAACTGAATACAACTGAAGAGACCTCGACCAACAAGCCTGGCGATGGTCAAAATACAAGTACAAATAACAAAAGCAAGGCAAAGATAACTCAGGCCAAATGGCGCGCTCTGACATCTTCCAATATCCTCGACGTCTCCGAATGACCTAGTCTGGAGATTAGCTCTTGTATCAGTAATGCATGTCGCTCAGTAGTGGATCTCAGCTTTTTGGCGTCGTCCTTGTAGGTTCCTTCACCAAAACACTCGTCGACTCTGCATCTCTTGGAGCCGGCCTTCAATTCACAACCTCTCAGCTTCTCGCCAAGGTCTCTTACTCTAAGCTCAACAGCGCTCCTAAGTGATGTCTCTTCAGCAATCTTTGCATCCTGGGCTCTAATCTGCGCCTCTAGCGTGGCAATCTGCAGCTTCAGCTCATCTTCACGCTCCTTCTGCTTGGTAAGCGTGGTATTCCATAATGTTTCCCACTTGCCGAGTCGAGAATAAGCCTTGTTTAAGAGTTCCTTCTTGGAAGCAAGCACCTTGCTAACACCGTTCAAGGCTACTCCCACTTTTTCCTTCTTGTTGGTCTCTTCAGTCAAATCCGAACCTAACCTGTTAATCAACTCAATCAGTTCCTTGACAGTGAAGGTAGCTTCATTCTTCTCATGACGCAACTGGAAGATCTCTTTCTCTAACTCATCATTGGCTTTCTTCAATTCTTCATTTTCAGCCAACAATTGGTTATACTTCTCAATCTCTACCGAAGCAGGTGCCTCAATCACTGGAAGATACAGAGGTTCCACAGCAGGATATGGCATCAAGGAAATCCTAGCTCTCTCGTGGATCCAAGCCAAATAGGGATCATAAGCTTTGCTGTTGCTCTTACCAAGCAAAGCCTTCCATCTCCTATGGATGTTAGCCCATGCATGTCTCAACCTGATCAAAACAGCCTCGTCTAACGAGCCCGTGAGATACAGTGATTCCTGTATCTCAACCTCAATAGGAGCATCTCTCAAGGCATAACCAAACTGTCTCACCAGCAGAGAAGGGTTATAGTTGATACAGCCTTTCCATCCAATCAAAGGGACATTCGGAAAGCCACTGCAACTATATATAATATCAGTGCCAAGCATGTTTCGATCAAACCAAATGATGTTCTCAGCAGACAGCCCCATCAACCGGGAAGACCAATCCAAAGTATCAACAACATCAACAAAAGGCCCTGTCTTCGGAAGATGTCCCTGGAACCACCTGTACAAAAGAGGAAGACAGCAGGAAACATTCTTGCCACGATGTTTCTCATTCTTATAGTGAATAAAATGATAAACATTGCCCATGAGAGTAGGAACTGGATTCTTCGAGGCAAGAATCAAGAAGGTATCTGAGTCAACAAAATCTGGCACATTAGGAAATAAGACAGTCCCATAGATGCAGACAGCTAGAATGGCACTGAAGGCAACCCAACATCCCCTCTTCGCGCACTGTGTAGCCTTCTTAACCAGGACAGACAGGTGAAAACCATAAGCTCCGTTCAGCTTGACCAATCCTCCAGGAAACTCAGAAGCATCTAAACTGACAATCTCAACAAGTGTAGCCAACTCAGGCTCAGCATCAACATGTATAAAGGGCATCTGGTCTAACACAGGAACTCCCAACATAACAGAATACTCCTCCAAAGTGGGTGCCAGAATATAGTCGGGGAACAGGAAGCATCTCAGTTGAGGCTCATAAAACTGCATCAAAGTATACACCCCAGTTGTCTCAAATGCTGAAGGCCTGTACAACAAACTAAGCAATCTCCCATAAGATACTCTGAACCCAGCCCTCACTCTCTCATCTGCTAGAGCAACTACTCCCGGCAAGGCACTGATATCTGGCGAATGCAACCGGTAAGCAACTGTCCTCTTCATGGACTCCATGTCTGGCTAGAAGATACACTAGAATCATAGGGGAATGATCACACCTGCAAAATAAATACACGTTAATAAAATGCAAACATGAAAATGCACATGCATATGCAAACAGGAGATCAAGGGCAATGCTGATGAACTGTGATGCTTTATACTGAAGCCTGACAACCATCAAATCTTTATCTCAAACCAAACCAACCACTCAAATGAACCCTGTAACCACATCTCACTGATAGAGATAAACCAGGTACTTTGAGGTCAAAGGTTTCCTGCAAACAGACCTACCTACCCCTCACAGGTATGTACTTAACTCGCAGACGAGGTACGACATCCTATGCGGGTTCAACGTCACAAACTTTCAAGAGCGATGATACGATACCCAGAAGGTGTGGCATCATCATCCCTTGAAGCGGCCTCACTTAGTTGAATCCCAAATGATAGGTCCCCAGAGTTGACAATCCTCGGGTCAGACAACTTGTCGAGCCCTAAGGGCCAGACAAGAAGCATCAAAGAGAATCTCGTCCGAGCGTAAATTTCGCGGCTAGCTGGTGCGAGCTAAGCAAGCAGGCTAACCGCTACTCTCTACTTCTAAGTCTATGTGCAAACTCAAGCCCAGGTCCGACTTATCTCTCAATCTAACCCTCTTCACAGCATAACAACAATAATATAATACTGAAAGTAAAGGTAGAAAGGTAAATACATACAAAACCCTAGACGGGAAAACAAGCGCTAGGATTGACTCGCATAGGGAACCGTTGGAGTCCCCAGCAGAGTCGCCAGCTGTCGCTACTTCAAAAATCGACGGCGGCAATGACAGAAGAGTCGCCACCGTGCGTTATTTATCCCACAAGAAGGAAAGGAAACGCTCAGAGTAAACCTAACGCAAAGAGGGAAAGGAATGGTCATCGCAACCAAATCCTGGATTCGGGAGTCGGTTACGCAAGGGGAAGGTATTAGCACCCCTCACGTCCGTCGTACTCGACGGGATCCACGCTTGTTTTCTATCTAAGGGTGTGTTACTCTATCTACTCTACAGGTCTGGGTTAAAAAGAAAAGAAAATGACTCGGCAAAGTATCGCACTTTATGCCTACGTATTCCCGTCTGAAACGAGAAATCAGAGTCAACGTAGTTCGCCTACCTACGGGAAAGGAGGGGAAGGTTGCTCGCTAGGATATCGCATCCTATGCCTACGTACTTTCATACGGCATGAAAGATCAGAGCAAACATAGTTCGGGCTACGGAAGACACGAGCTTGTCTGACTGGTTTTTTATTACCTTATGAAAGGGTTTTTCTTGATTAAGAGTCCAAGCAGACAAAAATGACACTTTGATGTTTGTTTTGAATCTTTTACGAAAGAAGTGTTTTTTAGTTTGTTTGCAATCTCTGACGCACTAGAGACTATGATTAGAGAGTGACTATGTCGCATGTCACCCTAAGGGTACCACACTAAGCAGTCAGATTACTGAAGAGTGACCCTCCAGCAACCTTTTCTCAAATAGCTTAAGGCTCGTAACGTACAACATCGATTAACCTTATTACTGTATTTTTGAATTGTTTTGAGATAAGAAGAGAAAGAAGCTCTAAAAAACCTAGGGTTGAAAGGGGAATAAAAACTAACCTAATGTTGTCATGCATGGATAAGAATCCTAATGTCTATCATAATTCCCTCATGCACAGAGGAAATCAGAGATCCTAGGGGATAAACCGAAAAGAAAGCAAGCAAATACAGTAAAATGCATGCAATGCATCAATACAAGTGAGGCAAAGGAGTCCCACTCAACGTCGAACCTGGGAAAACAACAGGCAAAGTGAATCAACATTCACCTCAAACCTAGGGGGCAAGCTACACAAGCCAATAAATAATACAGAAAACAAAACCCCAAAGCAGAGGAGGCAAGCAGCAGCACCAAACTCCTACAACAAACAGCAGCTCTGACAGCAACACATGATTAACCAGCAAAAAGTTGACAGCAACAACCTTCATCTTCATGAATAACTCCCATCTTCACGCTTCAATAAACTTTCAATCTTCAAGAGACACTAAACTTCAACAAGCTACCAGCTTAAGCAAGCTCAAACCCCAGCCAGTAAACAGCTTCAACCAGCTCCTGACCTCAACAAGCTCCTAGATTCAACAAGCACACAAAACCCTAGCTTCAACAAGCTACCTCATCTTTTCCTTTACCAAGCTTCAACAAGCACCTCCAAGGGAGAATCATTCAACAAGATCAAGTTGAAATGTTAAGTAAGCTCAATGACAACCAAGGGAAGTCACTGAGAACTTAACATTATGAGAGACTGGTATCCTAAAAGTTCTACTCACTTGGGCATACCACTCATCCCTCCTAAGGAGAGATGGAGCTTCCCAAGGAGTACTTTATGTCATTAGATAGAATGGAGATGGACAAGATACTCCATGTTTGAAGAAAGAAGCAAAACTAGTCTAATGCTCTTCCTAAAACCCTAGTTTCCCTAAGCTCTTGACAAGCACTTACAAGATGAAAGAATATTCACATCCAAGCTCTCCAAAGAATATTCAATTGGTCTTCATGATCATCCAAGCTCAAAAGCAACACCACCCTAGTCTAAGGGGAACTATTGAATTAAACTAGTCACATTAGTTCATCAGAAACACCTAGAAGTTAGTCTTAAAACTAATTCTACTTAAAATATCAAACATGATTGTAAAATCCTACAAAAATTACTAAGGGTTCCTAAACCTCTTATGAATCTCTCATACAAAAACCAGGGGGTTAACCATTCATTTGGACCTAAAACTATGCCCTAAACCTAAAGGTATCATCTTAAAACCCTAATTCTAAACCACCTAATATCCAATGCTCAAACTGGCCTAAAATTCTCTCACAAAAATATAAGAAAATTATTGTGGGTACATGCATATCTAAGCTAACTAGTCCTAAAAGAATCAACTCAAAATTCATCACCAATTGAATGATAAAAATTATACAAAACAGATGGTCAAATAGGTAACACAATGGACGTTAGCACAAAAGAAAAATCATAACTAATTCAAATAAAATCCTAAGAATTTAAAATCAACGCCTAAAATTTCTTAAGACATTCAGGAACTACAAAAAACATTTTGATAATTTTTTAATGATTTTTACTATTTTTAACGCAATTAATCCAAACAGCCATGAAAACAGAAAAATAAAGAAAAGAACATAAAGAAAGAACAGTGGAGGGTGTAATCAGCAGGAATTCCATGTGTAAAATCAAGTTGGGCTGGAAGAGAGGGGTGCAGATAGCATAACAAACCAAGGCCCATACGCCTCATGCACAACCAATAATCAGAATTAAAATGAAGCAAAAATGTCACACGGTGGAATCGAACCGAGGTTCACTCGGCTGGCTTCAACTTCGCCTGGACACGTGGCGCGCCCTGGACGCTCGGATGCGCGGAAATTGTCAACCAAGCAGGGCGATCGGACGACATGCGTTCGTCTTCTCCGATTTGAATTTTTCTGCACATGAAGAGCTTCGCGCGCGGCCTCCCCTGGTGGACGGAAATGGACATTTTCCGGCAAACTTTGAACACACATAACTCTCTCAATATTTATCCGTTTGCAACGACTCTTGAACCAATTTTGCATGAAATTTCGAGAGGAATCCAAATATACTACTTAAATAGCCTAAAAATCCACGAATCAAAAATTCCAGATCTCAACCGAAAACGAAATTAATCCTAAAATCTCACTAAACACCAAGTTCTTCGCCCAGAAATCATCTACAACTTAAGGTGAACCTAACCACATGATTCTAATGCATTGAAACCACATAAATTAGGGGAAAATTCAAGAAGTAAGAACCTACGTTCGAGCTTCAATCATAGTCGTTTCCGACTTGATTCTTGATCCAAAACATTCCAGATCCAATGAGTGATGGTGTTAGAAGAAGATTGAATCCTCAATGGTGCTTGAAACGGCCTGTAACAGAAATTCACTCTTTCACTTTTCTTCTTCAAGCTTTAATGGTGATCCTTGCTTTCAACCCCAATCAATCACCAAAACTGTTTCTAATGAGCTCCTAGACCTTTATAGAATTGTTTAGAACCTTCTAGAGCTCAGACCCAAGCCCAAAGTTTCTAGTTGAACAATTTTCCATTTGAGGCCTCTAAGTTGGAGATTTTGACCCATGCTTGAGAATGACTTATAATCACCAATACCCAAAATACCCCTGGATTGCCAAGATCATAACTGGAGTTCTATACATCCCTTTGAGGACTTCTAGTACTCTATGGAAATCTAAGATCAAGATCTACAACTCTCATGTTGGTCAAAAATCCATTTAAAAACTCCTTGAAGGGCAAAAGTTGCTTGGAAGTCAAGTGACTTTCACAAATAAATTTCATATTCCTCGGAGGACCTGTAACTTGTCTGGCTCATAACTTGAGTTCTACAAATCATATGGACATTTCTAATACTTAAATTAAAGGTATGAACCTCCTCTACAACATTCATGTGGGGCCCAAAGTCATATGAGACTTGTATCTTCAATTACATAGCTTGGAAGTTTGACACTAAACAGGGGATTTTACCCTAAGAACCCTGACTTAGTAACTCCAACGACTCTTGATCTTTATTTGCTTAACCTTGGCACAACACCACACATGTATCAACATACCAATCCATGAATCCCTTGACCTAAAGGTAGACCTTGATGCTCTCCAATTACTCAATTGAATTAGGGTTGACCCAGATGAAACCCTAGTTGACTGCACTTCAAATGTGGCTCTCATACTTGAATCAATGACTTGTCTTAGCTTCAATAAGGCCCTCTAGACATCCCATGAGATCCATACACACCTCACATTCACATCCCATGTTTCTCATTCCACTGGTGATTCTCAACATTCCTCAAGATAGGAGCAAAACCCACATGTAGGCACTCAAACTTCTCAAGACTTCAAATCATTTCTTGATGGCCTGGATGACTTCTCATCTTGGATAACACACCTTGCTAGGCTCTTCTCTTGATAGACACCTTGATCCCTTGTTGGATGCATGCTATGATATGCCAATGATTGAACTATGTACATGATGTAACTATGCAAATGAAATGCAATGAAACACAAATCAGGCAAGAAAAGGTTGAGCAAATTTTGGGGTGCAACAAGGAGGCACTATCATTTGGCCATATTTAACTAACACATAAAAAAATTCACCACACTTGGTGACGTCAAAGGTATATATCCTTTTAGGGAACCTATTATTTTTCTCTGAATCGACTAGATTCTTTTAGTTTGAATGCATTAAAACTTTACATGAGTACGGTGGGCCTTGCTTTAATTCAGCAAGATCTACTTCACTTTCTTCGAAAAAGGTATCGACACTAGTTTCTTGCTCATCTTCGTCGAAATCGACGTAGGTGTCATATCCTAATTTTTGACCATAAGATTCTGTTTTTCGTTTTGCATAACATAACATTCACTTCATCTTGCATAGTGTCCAAAATGTCAGTCAGAATAAATTTGTTGGATTTACAGACAAACCGATCTAAATTTATTTCAAAATCTGACCAAACGCTATATTTTTCCAATATATTTATTTCGCGCTGATTATTTTGGTGTGTTCATTTTATTTTTTTGAACACTTTTCTGTCCGACTTTTTATTTCGTTTTTTAATCATTTTTATTTAAATAATTATTTAATTTATTTAGATTTAATTAGATATTTAATGTATATTTTTATTTTTATAAATTAATTTTATTTTTAATTTGCTTATTAATATTTTAAAAATAAAAACACAAAAACATAATTTTTAATTATTGTCTTATCATAAAAAACACAAAAATATGATTCTTAATTCTTTTTATTCTTGTCTTATTATAAAAAATACAAAAACATAATTTTTAATTCTTTTTATTCTTGTCTTATCATAAAAAAACATACAAAAACATGATTTTTAATTCTTTTTATTCTTGACTTATCATAAAAAAAATACAAAAACATGATTTTTAATTCTTTTTATTCTTGTCTTATCATAAAAAACACAAAAACATGAGTTTTAATTCCTTTTATTCTTGTCTTATTATAAAAAACAAAAAAAAATATTGTGTTAATTGTTATTATCATTCTTGTCTATTTTCTAGTCCTATATATATGCATTAGAAAAACAAAGAGGCACAACAAAAGAGACAACAAAAAAACCTCTCCTCTCTCTCTCTCTCTCTCTCTCTCTCACACATTAAAACAAAATAAATAAATAAAAGAGATGTCATACTTCATCTTCACACAAGCTCATGAATAACAACAACAAAGCCGTTTTTCTTTCAAGCTCATAACAAATCATCAAAGCACTATGAAAGTCTCTACATAACAAACCGAAACATCCGCAATCATGCACACACTACTAGAAAAACTCTGTTTTTATGCGGATTTTGACAAAATTTCCGCAGAAAATGTGTTACCTGCGATTCTTCCTGCTATTTTCTGTTCTTAGCTTAAACCTTCGTGGGTAATTAATTTAGCAGGTAAAGTCGCAAGAAATTTTGCAGGAAAATGTCGAAGGATATATTATTATAAATCCAAAATCGCATGTAAAGTCTCAGGAATTTCTGCGAACTTTGCTGCTATCTCAATTTTCGCAGGAAATAATGCTTCACAATATAAATTCCCTGGTAAAACTGCAGGTATTTCCGCGGAAAAGTTTCCACAGAAAAATCCACATGTAAATTCTGTATTTCTAGTAGTAACACCTTCGGCATCGTTCAGTCTCTGTTTGTGGTAGCTTTCTCTTATCTCTATCGTTTTATGTTCATAAAAACTTTTTATTGATTTTTTTTTAGAAATCTTTTTATTAATATGCTAGGTGTTTAGAAATCTTTTTTTCTCTTTTTATCAAAACAATTTTTTTTAAATAAAAAAAATATAACAAACATTTTATCTTAATGTTTGTGATTGATTTTCTTTTACTTTGTTTATATAGATTTATGTGGGTTGTCTAATTTTATTATTTGTTGTTTTGTTTGAGATTGTTTAATTATATTTATTGCTTTACTTTCCATTAGCTAGAAAAAGTAATTAATTGAATAATAGATAAAATACAAAAAAAAAAAAAACATAAAATCATTTTTTTTAAAAAGAACAAAAAATAATAAATACTCGATCCAACATTGAGACACTTTTTCTCAAGTCAAAACTAACGAGCTCATTTTATTTTCGTGCTTCCGTTTATTTCTTTAATTGAATTTACTTATAATATTATCATTTCATTCCCATCCGACAAAATGTACCCCATTCCTATTAAGTGTAATAATTTTATCACTTTCATCTTGATTGTATTTTAATATTTTACCCATCTCTCACTTACACGCTCAAAGCATTTTCATACTAATTCTCGATTCAATATCGAGCCCTTTTTCAAAACACCTTTGTAAGTCGTTTGTTTCTACAATCTCCATCAACCAAACCCAAAACATTTTTGATTCATATATCAAGTCATACCCTAACTTGTAAGTCGACAACTTTTTAGCATCACCATCAACCTCATGCATACACTTGCACCTTTTCTTTGGTTGTAGTTTTGTTTACTAGGAGCACCCTTAGGGACTAGGAATCGACCTAACTTTTTCTCAAACCCTTGATCCAACGTCAAGTGGTTACTTCCCTCATAAGTCGGTTGCCTTTTGCAATCGCCATTACGCAAATTCAAACCTCGACCTTTTATCGAGTATTTCTTTTCTTAAAATAAAAATCTCTTTCTTTTCTAAAAAATACAAAAATACTTTAATCATATTTCTAATATGTTTCAGAAACCTTAATAAAAACACTTACCTCCCTTTCAACCTAACCTTAGGTTTAGAGTTTCTTAACTCTATGTAGGTGCTCTGCCATAGACACTTACCTCTCCCCCCAGGAACCTTGACCATAGTCAAGAGTTCCTCAACCTTATTAAGGGGAACTACAAATGCTCTGATTCCATTCCCGTCAGGATACGTAGGCACGAGATGCAATGTCTTAACAAACATACTTAGGAATAACACCTTATGTCTCCTTTTTCTTTTTACCATTTAGCAGACAAAATAACAAACAACATATTAAAACAAGAGGTTCCTGTAGAGTACTACAGATACTTAGGGTGCTAGCACCTTCCCTTAGTATAACAAACCCCTGAACCTTAGATTCTCTTTTTCTTTACATTGCATTGCATATTTATGGGTTATTCGTTATTTTCCCTTCCCTTGGATAAATTAAAGACCGGTAGTGATTATGATTTGTGATTCAAGTTAATTAATAGCTTGATATCTGATTCTCACCATGACAGTAGGCTACCCTTTCTTTTCTATTCTTGTTAGCCCTAGCTTTTTCAGCCTTCAATTGTTCGACCTGTCAAACTATATCAGCCAACTGAGCCATATCTCTCAAGTATTGGGTATTCAACTTCTTCCTAATTGAGTAGTCGAGGCCGTCAGCGGCCATTTGGACCAATTCATGTTCAGGCACTTGAGTAAAGCACCTTGCCTTAAGAAATCGAAAACTATTTAGATAATCATCAATTGGCTCAAAGAAATTCCTCTTGATACTAGCCAATTCTACTAGACTTATCTTTGTTTGTACCATATAGGATTGCTCATGGAACAGTCTCTCTAACTGAGTCCAATTATGAATCGAATTCGCTGACAATATTGTAAACCAAGTGAAAGTATTTTTAGTGAATGAACTTGGGAAATACTTCACTCTTAGATTTTCATTATTAGCGATTACACCAGCCTCTATCAAATATCTTGCCACATGTTCGACTGTGGACTCACTAGTATCCCCAGAAAACTTAGTGAATTTGGGGACCTTCCATCTAAGGGGTAAATATGGCTACAAGATATATTCAGATAAAGGTGATGTAATTTGGTCTATGAAGGCCAATATTTACCTCATTTCTGGCCATAATATTTTCGACCATGGTTGCTAGGTTGTTATCCGCCGCTACATCTTTGCGTCAAACTTAGTTGATTACTTCATCAGCATTCTGATTTCTATTTACCATTACTACCCTCAGTTCTCTCTGGATTGGCTGTTCGACTCTATTAGGTTCGACCCTAGGTGGTTCGACTATTGTCCACTGGTTTAAAACGTTCGACTGAGGTATATTTGTTTAAACTTGATTAATTGTAGGGTCTTCTTCTAAGACCACCCCAGTATTTTGTACCATCCATTCCCTATGGGGATGTCGAAGGGGTTGTGGGACATCAAAGAAGTCAGGAATTCACGTCATTTGCGTTGTTAACTGTTGGTTGGTTTGAGTAGTATTTTGGATAAAAGGATTGAATATAACCCCCCATCCTTTGGGCAAGCATATAGACCATTTCATGGTTGCTTTCGTCCATCTGTTGCCTTATCACTGCTGCAAAATTATTGGTAATGTTTGGCATCTGGGTAGGAAATCCATTTCCCAATGGTTGGCTAATTTGACCCATATTGTTTATTCCTGAACCGGATCTTTGTAGGGGCACAATCACATTCACCACCGGGTCTACAAATGTTGATGAGGCATTGTGAAAACTTGCCATCACTGACGTTGGCATACCATAAGGTTGATCACGTCTTATTGGTGGCATCATAAGTCAATGCACAAAAGGCCTAAATAAACTATGCCCCACTGGAGGTGAGGTCGATGGTAGACCCTGTATTCCCCATAGGATGATACGAGACCATATCGAGCAATCGACTGGGTAGGATCGAAGTTGCCATGGCTGGTAGGGCTTCAGATACTGACGCTGAAACTGTATTGCCCCCTGAAGAAGAAGGGGGTGATACTCCATCATTTGGTGGATTTTGGTTATTTGGAGGATTTTTATTCGCTAGGCCCTTCTTCGTTGTTTTTGGCTATTTTACCACTTCTAAGTCTCATACAACGGAGCATAGAGAGATCATAAAAATAAAAACTTAAATGCATAATTTTTTTCCTGAAAAAGGTAAAAGAAAATATTTTAACACACTATAGCACTGTTCCACTGGGCGTGCTAATTTGTTTACCGTGAAAATTGGTAAACAACCGTTGGTCTTCCAAAACACTAATTGATTTGGTTCACTTGCAGAATCAACCAGTGAATCCTAAGGACATAGCTATGGTATTCTATATTTTTTTTGAAAATTCGTAGAACACTTCAACAATATTCATTGGTTTGTAAAAAAGGATTGCTTGATTGTTTTTTTTTAAAAAAAAGGCTAAACTTTGTAAAATTTTGGTAAAGTAAAGCAATGAAGAAAAATAATTTCAAAGTAAAAAGAAATGCAATAAAGAACAATGAGTAAAAGAACGTAAATTTCTATTGAATAAAATGTATAGTGTTTCAAACGTACATTTGTCAACAACGACTCTTTTCTTACGTTAACTTGGGTACTTTGAGTGAATTTGAGTACAGGACAATAATTGAACACATATAAATCCTAATACTAAGACCCCTATTTATAATGCGACGAAATAACTGCCTCTAACGAACATTTCTTCAAAAGTTGACACGTTTTGCCCTAGCTCCACCTTTTTCCAACACACACGCCTATAACAAATCCTCTAGAGTCTGAATAGTCCTCTCCGACTGTCCATCCGTCTGCGGATGATAAGCTGAACTCAGTTTCAACTCAGTACCCAATGCCTCTTGCAAACTCTTCCAAAATACAGAGGTGAACCTCAGATCTCTATCCGACACAATGCTCAACGGCACACCATGCAATTTTACAATCACCCGAACATAGATCTCTGCTAGCTTCTCCAACGGAAAGCTAATACTAATCGGCACAAAGTGTGCAGACTTCGTAAGCCGATCCACAACCACCCAAATGGCATCAAAGCCTCTCGCCGTATTCGGCAAACCCGTGACAAAATCCATAGCGATACAATCCCACTTCCAAACCGGAATCTCTAATGGTTGCATCATTCCAGAAGGTCTTTGATGCTCCACCTTAGATTTTTGACATACCAAACAAGCATACACATAACGAGCAATGTCCTTTTTCATGCCCGACCACCAAAACAACTTTTTCAAATCCTGATACATCTTCGTAGCTTCTGGATGAACACTCAGGCTACTACGGTGTCCTTCGTCCAAAATTGACCTCCTCAACTCATCATTATTCGACACACAAATTCTGCCCCGAAATCTCAGCACACCTGCGTTATCCAACTTGAAGTCACCACCGGAGTCACTTCTGGCCTCGCGCACCAAATATACAAGTTTCACATCTAACTTCTGATGTTCTATTATCATATCCAAGAAATCATTGTGCACTTGCAACTTACCCAACATCACACAATCCGGTGAAATCTCGCAAACCATGCTCAAATCTCTGAACTGCTCAATAAGTTCCATCTCTTTTACCATCAAAGCTGACATATGAATTGCCTTCCTGCTCAGTGCATCTGCAACCACATTCGCTTTCCCTGGGTGATAACTCAAACTGAAATCATAATCTTTCAAGAATTCCAACCATCTTCTCTGCCTCATATTCAACTCTTTCTGATCAAACAGATACTTCAAACTCTTGTGGTCGCTGAACACCTCAAATCTTGAACCATACAAATAGTGTCTCCAAATTTTCAACACAAAAACAACCGCAGCCAACTCAAGATCATGAGTAGGATAATTCCGCTCATGCACCCTCAATTGCCGCGACGCATAAGCTACCACTTTTCCCTTCTGCATAAGAACTCCGCCCAAGCCCAACTTGGACGCATCGCAATATACCACAAAAGGTTCACACGGATTCTATAACACCAACACCGACGCTGAAGTCAATCTATTTTTCAGCTCCTCAAAACTCTCTTCACAAGCAGCATCCCACATAAACACTTGATCTTTCCTCGTCAACTGAGTCAATGGCAAAGCCAATCTGGAAAAGCCCTCAATAAATCTTCGGTAATAACCAGCTAAACCCAAGAAGCTTCTAACTTCAGTTACCGTCTTTAGTGGTTCCCATTGTAACACCGCACTAACTTTCGAAGGGTCTACTGAAACACCATCACCCGAAATAACATGCCCCAAGAAACTCACCGTCCTCAACCAAAACTCACACTTCGATAACTTAGCAAACAACTTGTTATCCTTCAACACTTGCAAAGCAATCCTCAAATGTTCCGCATGCTCTTCCTCAGAATTAGAATAAATCAGTATGTCATCAATGAACACGACAATGAACTGATCCAAATAAGAATGGAAGATACGGTTCATATATTCCATAAACACATCCGGCGCGTTAGACACTCCGAAAGGCATCACTGCATACTCGTAATGTCCATACCGAGTCCTAAACACCGTCTTCTGAATATCACCTTTCTTAACTCTTATCTGATGATAGCCCAACCTCAAGTCGATCTTACTGAACACACAAGCCCCCACCAATTGATCCATCAAATCATCGATCCTTGGAAGAGGATACTTGTTCTTGATGGTCACCTGGTTTAACTAACGGTAATCGATGCACAACCGCATGCTACCGTCCTTCTTCTTCACTAACAACACTGGAGCTCCCCATGACGACACACTTGGTCTGATAAACTTTCTATCCAGTAACTCTCCAATCTGAGATTTCAACTCGGCCAATTCCACTGCCGACCTCCTGTACGGCGTCATAGAAATAGGCCTCGTACCAGGAATGAGATCAATGCTAAACTCAACTTCTCTCTTCGGAGGTAATTCTGTAATATCATCCGGGAACACCTCCGGAAACTCATTCACCACAACTAACTCATCCAACACTGCCTTGTTGTCAACAGACAGTGATGCAAATAAAGCAAACACCCGAGCTTCATCTTCCAACAAAGTTCTCAGTTCCTTACCGGGCAAAGAATCTACCAACGCTTCTTCCTCTGGAGTCAAAAACAATAACATTTTCCGGAAACAGTCGATGTAAACTCGATTGAACTCCAACCAGTTCATACCCAGAATAATATCCAACTTACCAAGAGGAAAGCAAATCAGATCTACTCCAAAATCTCTATCAAAAATAGTCAGCGGACACTTCAAACAGACCAAAGAAGTAGTCACTGAACCAATCAAGGGAGTCTCAATAGTCATCCGCCGCTCAAGAGTAGTCGGCACCAAACCTAACCTCTTCGCACAATCAACAGAGATAAACGAGTGGGTCGCACCCGTATCAATCATAGCAGACAAGGGAACATTATTGATGAAACAAGTACCTCGTATAGAACGATCATCATCAGTAGCTTGAGTTCCCACTACTGCAAACACTTTGCCGCTGGTCTGTGGCACCTGAGTCGACTTCGGTTTCCCACAATGAGTACTGATGTGGCCTTTCTCACCACAGTTGTAGCATGTAGGCATGGCGACTCGACAATTAGCTATCACGTGGCCTGACTTGCCACACTTGAAACACTTTTTCTCTTCAAGAGGACAATCAACGGCACGATGACCCAAGTCACCACACCGAAAACACTTCCCTCCAGCAACCGCTCTCCCTTCTCTTGGCTTCTTATCATTAGCACCTTTGAACTTTCCCTTACCAGTAGGAACACTGTAAGGAGTCCCACCGAACCTTTGCTTACCCTTACGGTCATGAGCAACTTTGTAATGCGCAATCCTTGCCCGGTTATCATTGTCATAAATCTGGCTTCTGCTTATCAGCTCAGGATAATCCCAGATCTTCTGACAAGCTATTCCCATCTTCACTTCTGGACGCAATCCATTTTCGAACTTCAAACATTTGGAGGTCATCGCTCCATCAGTATTGTAGTGGGGACAATACTGTACCAATTCCTCAAACTTAGCGGCATACTCCGCCACCGTCATATTTCCCTGCTTTAGTTCCAGAAGCTCAATCTCCTTGGCACTTCTGATATCTTCAGGGAAGTACTTCTCCAGAAATCCAGTGCGAACAACATCCCAGGTAATCGGAGTCCCAACAGTCTCCAACCTTTGGCGGCTATTGCTCCACCAAGCTTCAGCTTCGCCCTCTAACATGTGAGTACCGAACCTCACCTTCTGCTCATCGTTGCAACCCATCATTCTGAAGATCTTCTCTATCTCCTTCAACCACTTCTGAGCAGCTTCCGGATCCAAAATTCCTCCTTGGAACGTTGGCGGCTTGTTGCTTTGAAACTGCGCCAAGTCTCTGAACTGCGCACCTGCAGCGTGGTTCTGATTAGCAACCACCTGCGCCATAGCCTGCATAGCCGCAGCCAATGCCGTGTCATTCCTCCCAGCCATACTCCTTCACAACAAAAATCCAGGTTAACAGAAAACAACCAACTCTATCCTACAGACAGACTCAAAACACTACACTGGCCAGACGGACCGACCTGCTCTGATACCAACTTGTAACACCCCGCTCCCAAAAATAAAATAAGTGCAATTAAAAAAAACAATCAAGATAGACAAACATCAGAGTTTCACATCACACACAGGATGTCACAAAAGAAAACCAATCAAAACATTTTCATTAAAGAGTTTAACCACATATAAGCAGCGTAAAATCATCATATATATATATATATATATATATATATATATATATATATATATATATATATATATATATATATATATATATATATATATATATATATATATATATATATATATATATAGATCAACATCATATACAAGTCAGGTACATCAGCGTCGACTATCTGTCCAAAACATACATCATGTACAACCACACATTAAAAGATCCACCAAAACATATCATCAACAAGATACGTCACAGGGGCACCAGAAACATCATATAACAAAGAACTCCTAAAAGCCCCGGTGTTACGTATCAGAGCATCCCTACGACTCGCCACAGAACAAACTAGCTATCACCTGAAATCTCTGTACTTCCGAAGAAGCACAGACCACAACAAAGGCAAAGGGGTGAGAAATTACGAACAAAACATAAAGGTAACGGTAAACATGAATATGAAGGCAGTAAACACACAACATAATTCACACGCATCATCTCGGACCTACGGTCCCACACCATCGCAACATACACACGACTATGCAACACATGCAACTTGACACATGAAATGAGGTACCGACTCACGGTTCATCATCGAACCCGGATAGACCACTCGAGCCACCCTAGGCAACGATCTATCCCACTGAGTATATCTCATATGCCCCACCGAGCAATATGATCAACCCCTACCTCCACTCCTTTTCGGAGCCTGAGTTTATTTAATACGCCCCACCAAGCAGTATGATCAACCCCTTCACATTCCCTTACGGAATCCCGAGTCTATCTCATTTGCTCCACCGAACAAATGATCAACCCCTTCACATTCCCTTACGGAATCCCAAGTCTATCTCATTTCCTCCACCGAACAAATGATCAACCCCTTCACATGCCATGCATAACACAATGCACCACAACAAATACTAGCACACACGCTACACGTAATCCACAGATCACATCTACCACATATCTCAAGTATCACATGCCACATTTCAAGGATCCCACGCCATATCACCAGCACACATAATACATATCATACACTCAATCAACTATACGAATACTACGAGGAATCACGTTCCCGTGTTCACACATACACACAACAGTGCCCTGTTAACTCTCAGAATCACCCACGACCAACAGAGGTCTAACGGTACAAGAACGGAACAGCACAACACAAAATGCCCAGAATTCTGTCATGTTCATTGGCTCATTCTCCTGGCGAAGCCTCACAGCGAACCCTCGCTACCATTCGTCTGGCGACCCCTTCAGCAAAGACAAACAGTGGCTATGGTAAGTATTCACTGTCTCTCGCTCGCACCCTCACCTGGCGAGACCTCGCTACGAGCACTCGCCACCATTCGCCTGGTGAAACCTTGCTATTCCGCTCGCCCGGCGAATGTCTGCGATTTCAGAAACATTCTACAGCTGAGAATCAGAACTGCTCCCCCTTGCACCCGATTAAATCCAAACGAATCCCCGACCATAACGATACGTTATAAGGCAGCAACCTACACTACTCATCCTAGTTTCTACCCGATAACAACCACAGTTCTGATAATTGCTCAGTTCCGGCATAACAATGTCAGTTTTCCCGGAAACCCCAATTCTCCCAACAACTCAACATCAACAACATGCAATGCAATCAACATGAACAGAACCGATAACAGAATCATAACAACAACAACATGCATAACAAAATTCATGGGATTAGGGGAAATTCCCACTACCTAACATTCATGCTATCTACCCGTTTTGATCACTTTCTCCCCCCTTACCTCGAATTCTAGTTCCGAATGTTGAATCCTTGCCCCAAACGGAAATTCTAGCCTCCTCTTCTTCCAATTGCTCAACTACTCTCCTCCACTTTTGGTCGTATTCCTCTTCTCTCTTCTCCTTCACGCGTTCTCTTTCTCTTTTCTTTTCCCAACTTCTCCCAATTCCACTTATGCCCTCAATACCCTTTTCTACTCTTTCCAATCTTATCCTTATTCACTAACTCCTCATATTATCTTAATCCAATTCTATTAACATAATAATAGTATATTAACAATAATAATAATAATAATAATAATAATATCAATATTACTAATATCACTATTATTTATTAATTATCATTTATCGTTAATAATAATATTATTATAATTCTTAAGGTCCGATATTATTCGATCAAATTCCAACTTAAGGCCTACACCCATCCGCGCCCGAACACACCCCCACAGACATGCCGGAAAGAAAAAAAAAATAAATAGCACAAAAGCATCGAAAACTGGATAATTAAAATGGGCGTTACATTTCACCCCTGCATGCTTTTGTTTCACCATGGTTTTCCAGACATCTTCCCCTAAGAAACAGATAAGGACAAAAGACATTTATTCATCTATATTTGAAATTCAAATGTCTGTCGAAGGAAGGCCTTATAGAGTCCCTTCGTCGAAGTAACTTCCTATACTTAGAAAATATTTCTAAGTATTTGCTTAAGCATATCTCTTTATGAGAACCATTTCGACACAATTTCACACCCATCCCTTTCGAAATCAACCAAACTTAAGAAACTTTCATTTTTACTTAGTTTCTCAAATGGGAACATGGCGTCGAAATTCCCATCCAACAAATTGCCCCCCAAAAATACCATTTTCGACTGAAATAAAGAAAAAGGAATTTTTTGAAGCTTTCTCATTCGACACCAGAATAATCTCTTGGACTGCTATAACGTCATTGTCATCATGACAACTTTCACCAAACGTTTCCTCAAACCCATGCGTGAATCTTTCTTCATCATCACACGTCTAGTCCCTAGGAGATCATGGGTCAGACCTTTAACTGCAACTGTCTCATCACACCACCCTCACATGACACACATTCCATGATTTTTATCACCATAAATGATATACAGTGATCGTGCATAGCAACCGTTCCACTTCAAACCGTCTATAAAAGAGTGAAAGTTACAATTTTTACTCTTTTCACTTTCTGAACTTTCTGAAGCGCATCTTCCCCAAAATTTCATCTTTCTTTAAATCTTTTTCTTCGCATACTTACTACAACAATGACTTCTTCTTCAAAAATCCCTAAGGAAACCAGCAAAAACGCAAAAGACTCCAAGAAATCCAAAGAATTTCCTCTAGTTCATAGGATGTTGGGCCCAAATGTAGTTGGAAATAAACAATACACCAAGAACCTCCAAATCAAGAGGAAAAATGCAGAATATATCAATCACAGGTATTTATCCCTCTTCTTTTTTCTGGAAAAACCCATGCCATGTTAGTTTCTTTACCTGATCTCTCTACTGACCCCATTAAAGTCAGGGAGGTTTTTCCAGCTTATCACCATTACAAACCCCTAGCAAACGGTTTGAAACCTAAAACTGATAAGGAAATAGAAATTGATGAAAAAGCGAAGGTAAATGGTCAAGATTCATCTTCGACCATAGCTTCTAGAGACCCCCATAAACTTAGAGTTCATGAATACTAGCTCTAGGGTTTTTAGATCATGCTCCCTGTCGAAAGACTCTTCCGACTACTTGGCTTGGTTAGAAAAGATAGAAAAAGGCAAGTTCCAATTTTGGAAGAAAATGAGCATCTATGACCTAATCCAGCTGTCTCTAAGTTATTATCCTTATATGCTCATTGCTCCCATTTACTCCATTTCATTTTTTTTAATCATTTTGAAACACAAAAAGATATTGAATTGAGAAATATTAACTATTTACTTGTTCCGAAAACTTTGCTTTTTATAAATCTGTGAAGTTGTTGAAATATTCATTTAGTCAATTAAAACTTGTGAATTATGGTGTGGTTTTAGTTGTTTTTGAGTGATTTATATATGTTGAGTGACTTAAAAATTGGACATCGGTGCATATATATTCAAATTTATGAATAGATCAAACAAGTTCTTGTATGGTTTTGCGTGATCTATTTTAAAAGAAAAAGGCAAAATAAGATATATATTATAATCTTGGCACAAGGAATGCCACTTGAAAAGTACAACCAGATCAACTACATACGTCGAATTTGAAACGCCAATATAACAGACAAAAAAAGACACCCAAAGAAAATTACCAACATCAAACTAAGACCAACTCCAACGGTGGTTTTTTAAATCGGTTTGCCAGCTTGGCATTGAAAATGTCAACAAAATGTTATTCCAGCTGTAGAACGTTACAAACATAAGCAACGGTTCTTCATTTGATTTATTATTAAAATAATCATTTAGCTCTATTTTATTTTTTTAACTTTTTTATTTATTATAAATATAGGTTTGTTGGAAAAAATTTATATCATTCCTATTTTCTCTCATTTTTATTCCTATTTTCTCTCCTTTTTATTTGCTCTTTAATTTCAAATTTCTCTCTCACAATTTCATCATTTTATTCATAAATATTTAATTTTTTTCCAACAATTTCTTCTCATTATCATTTTATTTCAAATTTTCATCTTTTTATTTTAAATTACATTTGTTTAGGCTAAATTTTCATTTTTTTATTTCAAATTACATTTGTTTATGTGATGTTATTTATTTTTATTATTTTTAATTATGTGATGTTATTTATTTTTATTGTTTTTAATTATGTATTTAAATTTAATTTTAATTATTATTTTCAATTTTATGTTTAATTTTAATTTTATGTTTAATTTGTATTTATATTAATTAAAATTTAAATATTTAAATTATAATTTTAAATAAAATAAATTTAATATAAATAATATATTTTAAATAAAGTGGTGGGACCCAATATGAGTTCTTTGAAGTTGCACCATTGAAGTAAAAATTAAATGAGTTGCTTTCAAAGAGTAGGTCCCACAAAGAACCCAAAAATGAGTTGCACCATTGGAGGTGCTCTAAGATACCCCGCCAAAACAAGCAGAGAACACTACCTCCTAAATATTACAAAGTCCTCCTTATTCAATCACCAAGCACTGAAATAACAACAGCGACCACCTCCATAATAGGATCTGCAGAAAAACCTTCCAGAACAACTCCAATCAAATGAAACAATGGAATCCAAAATGACACGCTGAGTTCACTTCCCTGCTAAGAAATGACGCACCACCGCAATGAGCTACGGACAACAGCAACTCGAACACGCCTTCAGAAACACTAACGGAGCATACTCCGGCCCAAACGGACTCACACCAACCATCAGAGCAGTGAAATTAATTTGCATCACTTGCCGTGCTGGCCTAAACACATGAAAAAATCTCATATATCCAGAAACAGGAAACCACCCTAAGTCATAACAGTAACGATATCACCCAACACTGAGATAAACAAGTCAAGGCCATAATCTAATCTCGACGAGCCAACCTGGACTACCTATAAGCCTCTTAAACTGATTGTTACCAACACCACAACTGAACGGATTCAAGTATACTATTAATGCTCCCATA
The DNA here is from genome assembly GCA_963859935.3 of Lathyrus sativus. Taxonomy (NCBI): domain Eukaryota; kingdom Viridiplantae; phylum Streptophyta; class Magnoliopsida; order Fabales; family Fabaceae; genus Lathyrus; species Lathyrus sativus. The sequence goes on along the minus strand of OZ012737.1, from coordinate 602,483,156 downwards.
AAGATCGATCATGAATGGCCCTAGGCAAAACAATCGGTGCACACCAGGCCTACCCCTGCCAAAACAACGCCAAAACACAACGCATACATCTCACGATCCAACCCCAACGCCGAAGCGAAACTTACAAAACACAATGTCCGAAAAAATTCCAGAACAAATGTTAAGAGTCCCACATCGAACAATATATGACATGAACATGTGTTTATAACTGGGTGTAGAGTACCTACCATTTATTTCCACGCTTCAGTTGTCCAGAACAATATAATTGTTTGATAGATCTTCTCAGATGAGTCTGCCAACTTAACATGGCTTTAGATGCAGTTGAGCGATGCCAACCGAAGTCACCATTTGAATATTTGAATATTGATTGTTAATTTACTTTGGGAGAATTGGTTCCACTCTTAAATCGCTTTAGACACACGCTATTTGGCTACCCATCCGTTGGCACAATATAAATCATTAAACACATGTGAAATTGACCTCCATTAACATGCTATCGATATTTGTATTATTCACACTTTATATTTATTTTTTGATCTGACAAATTCATGAGAATTTTTGTTTGTCTACACTATTAGGTTTAGATTAAATATAAGGTGTATAAGCCAAGTGATTTACAGTTATATTTTGTTATTTCATTCACTGTTTGTCAGAATTGAAGATGACTATAAGTAACAGTACTAGAGCTGTTATTAGACAGTTAAGGCTTGTATATTGGTTTTTTATTTCATTTTCATATAGCTGAGAGTGTTTCTTCCATCCAAATGTGACTGACTTGTTTCCAGATTATAAGAAGTTTGGCATCCATTATCACTCTATTAACAGCACATGAGATTAATGGCGCGTTTGTTTTTTTTTTAATAATTATTTTTATAGGATAATATAATTGTGTGGAATAAAAATTTACAATTTATTTTTTCATAAAAATTTGCTCTGAATAGTTATTCTTAAAATGTTATTTTAAATATATCAAAAAAAATTTAAATATCAAAATTTTAAAAAATCACTTAATTTTAAAGCTATTTCAAATAGTTTTTAATAAAATACATTTTTGAAATATAACTTTTTTCAAAAACTACGATTTTGACTATGTTTTAATCTTCAATAATGTATATTTATATTATATGATGTCAAAATTAGTCTTGCAATTTAGAAGAAATAAATATAAGAAAATTTGTAATATTTTGAACAACGGTTTTACAAAATTCAATTTTAAAAATACAAAAAATTATTATTTTTTAAGTTAAAACAAACATGCCATTGATCATGTTTTACTTTAACTTTGGAAATTATTTTGATATTCATATGCTATGTTTTGCTTGAACATATTTTATGGTCTGAATTTTTGTTTTAATTGAGAAATTCCCAAACACACGTACGCGCACACACACACACATACACGATATTTTAGATGTGATATGTGATAAATTATATTGTTGCAAAATTTAGAATAAAAAAGTATTTTTAAGTCACGTTTTGCACTAAACTTTCACTGGTGGAGGTTGTATTTTGAAATACTATAATTTTATTGAATTCACCACATATTTTTTCTCTGCTGCTAATAACTTAGCATTACAAGGCCTTTATATAGGCTTGAAGAAAGCTGACCGAGAAAACATTAAGTTGGTAATCAAGATGAGGATTTTTTGGTTCTCTCAATCTTAATGATACAACTCTACCATAAATCTAAATAAAGACAATAATTATAATGTGATGGTTACAATTATCACATAATCCTTACTAAAGATATTGGTGGTTACAACACATTAATTTTAACACTCCTTTTTAATATTTTGCTCTTTAACTCCCATTGCTTCTCTAAGTTGTTGAAATCTTCCTCTTGCTAGTGTTTTAGTAAAAATGTCTGCAAGCTGCTCTTGTGAACTGCAGAAAGCTAACTGCACATCTCCTTCTTCAATTACACTTCAAATGAAGTGATGCTTTATGTTAATGTGTCTGGTCCGACTATGAAAAACAAGATCCTTTGTCATGGCAATAGCTGATTTGTTGTCACAATGAAGCTGTAAACTTCCCTCTTGCTTCTCTCCAATATCTTCTAATATTCTTCTCAACTAAAGTGATTGTTGTGTAGGCAAACCAGCTGCTAAATACTCAGCTTCATCTGAAGATTGCGCCACAATATCTTACTTCTTTAAGCACCAAGAGATCACACCTGAATCAAGGTTGAATATATAACCTAAAGTGTTTTTCATATCATCAGCACTTCCGGTCTAATCACTATCACAATAGCCTTTAACTTCAAGTTTAGAATTTTCTCAAATATGATTTCATGCTGCATGGTTCCCATGACATTCCTTAGAACTCTTTTTTCTGCCTCAAGATGTAAATGACTTGGTTTACTCATGAATCTGAGAGTAAACTAGCAGCAAACATTAAGTCGGGTCTTAGAGCTGAAAAATAAAACAAGCTTCCAATCAAACTTTTATACATGCTTGCATCTGCTAAACTTCCACCACCTTCCTTCTTTAATTTTTCATTCACCACTAAAGGAATATCAACAGGTTTGTAGCCATACATGCCAAACTTTTTCAAAATAGTTTTTAGCATATTGTCGTACCTCGAAAAATACGTTCCTTCGCGAAATGAATCACAGAAGATTGTTCGAACAGAGTCGTCACCGAACTTTATTTATTCTAATAAAGGAAAAGAAAAATATCGATAAAATCCTTAAGAAGATAAAATGGTCATCGCAACCAAATTCTAGGTTCAAGAGTTAATTATGCAAAGGGAATGTATTAGCACCCCTCACGTCCGTTGTACTCAACGGGAACCACTTAGTCTAATTTGTGATTGAATGTTAATTTATGTTATTTGTTCCTTCTAATGCAAAAGGGAAAAGAAAAGGATCGTAAAAGTTTCCTATCTAAGGTTACTTGCTAATGGGAAATGGTTAGTTTTTTATTAGGGTGTTCGCCAAGGATTGAGGTCCTTGTGCCTACGTATCTTCATTGTGAAATGAAGATTCAGAGCATTCGTAGTTCGTGGGACTACAAAAAAAAAGGTCAAAAAGAAAAAAGGTAGCTCGCAAAGATCTTGCAATCTCGTGACTACGTATCTTTATAGTGCAATAAGGAAATTAGAGCTTCGTAGTTCGGATGACTACAGTTTCTTGGTTTTTTTTAATGAATGAGTGTTTAGATTGCGTTCTAAGGTCTAAAGATTGACTTGTTTGCTCGCGGGGGAGGCTTAAGCACTAGTTCACATGCGTGTTATAAAGGACTAAACAATGTTCTTTTGCAAAAAGGGTGTTTGATCGCACGGGGGAGAGTAATTAGGTAAGTTAGGTTCCGATCGCACAGGGCAAGAAAAAGAGGTTTGATGTGTTAAGTGCTTTGTTAGATGACAAATACTTGAATGGCTGAAGAAGACTCCTTGTATACAAGCACTCGAGAATAGAATAGAAGGTTCTAGATCACCTTTTTTTTTATCCTTAATTGCGAAAGGATTTGAATATTGTTAACGTGTTTTAATGAATAATGAGTACTTGAATGGCCTAAGAAGGCTACTCGTATCCAAGCACTCGAGAAGATAATAGAAGGCTCTAGACCATTTCTTTTTCATTTAATTAATTGCGAAAATGGTTTGAATTCGATCGGGTTATCAAAAAATTTGAGATGATGGAGGGGAAAACCTATTTGGTGTTGAGTTAAGGTTGATGGCGATGCATGAAGTGATCGACTTATAAAGGTTTATGTTTATAGATATGATATACTTTGTTGAATACGAAAAGAGGATAAAGTTATTAAAATCCAAATCTATCAAACAAAATGCATGTAAATAAAAGTGTCTAGTGCAAAGCAAGTATCATTGTAAGAAAGTTCAAGAGTAAGCTATGTGAGGTTGATTGCGATGCTTAAAAAGCGATAGACTTACAAGGTATAAAATGACTCGACATTAAATCTAGAATTAGTTCTTTATGAAAAGGGTTTAAAACATTAAAGCACAATCAAGATGAAAGCGATAAAGCTATCACACTTCATGAGAATAGGGGTAAATTTTGTCGAATATGGATATGAGATAAAGCAATTAAAGCAAGTCCACCAACCAGCAAGTAAATGTAAATAAAAGGTGCTAGTTGTAAGAAGGCTCAAGAGTAAGCCACAATGTGCTCGAAGCCGGTTTGTGCGTAATAACAACATGAGTAGTGTCATACGCAAGATCATAACGCAGCAAAAATATCCTATCAATGTATCGAAAATTTCAGCGGCATAACAATATAAAATTGTCGAATCCGCGAATGAAAATCAAATTTAAAAAAAACGAAATTAAAAAAAAAAACCTCAACATTATTTACAAAACTGTAATCCCTTAGCCCATTAGCAAAAAAGAATCAATTAACTAATAATTAAATTAATTAAAAAAAAGCAAAACAGTAAAAAAAAAAAAATTACATAAAATAAGAGGGCTGCTAGTTCCAGAATAATGGAGTGTAAATAGAAATGACTATGTGGGCTTTAGTCAAAAGTTAAAACCAAACCTGTTGGTGCAAAGATAGAATAAATGATGAAATAGGGAAATATTCTATTAAGAGAATGACGGCTACAAAACATGATATAAGTTACAATGATTGTCACCCTATTTATAAGCTAAAAACTAGGGTTACTAGAATAAGATAAATACTAAAATACCCTCTAACAAACTTGGGGGCTAAGAAAATAGTACAACTAAATAAATATGAATTATTATTAATATTCTAATACCATCCCTTAATTCATATTCCATCAAAACTTGTAACACAAATTCCATCCCTTAATCTGAGAAATTGATCAGTCTTGATAGCTTTCGTCAGAGCATCTGCCAACTGCTTCTGAGTGCTGCAGTGTACAACTTCTAACACTCCACTCTGAACTTGATGTCTCAGAAAATGATACTTGGTCTCAATATGCTTGCTTCTCCCATGCAGCACTGGGTTTCTAGCAAGGTTGATTGCAGACTTGTTGTCAATCATCAACTTCAGAGGTTTGTCTACTTTAATCTTCAGATCCTGCAACAGATTCAGAATCCACACAGCTTGGCATGCAGTAACAGCACCTGCAATGTATTCAGCTTCACAGGTTGACAACGCCACAACAGGTTGCTTCTTGGAACACCAAGAAATAGGACCTCCCAGAAATTTGAACAAGTACCCAGATGTACTTCTTCTGTCAACTCTGTCTCCACACCAATCAGAGTCTGAATAACTCAGAAGTTCTGACTCATTATTTCCTCCAGAGGGAAATAACACTCCATACTTCAGAGTTCCTTTGATATACCTCAGAATTCTGATAGCAGCTTGGTAATGGGACCACTTAGGTTTACTCATGAACCTACTAACCATCCCAACTGAGTAGCAAATATCAGGTCTAGTATTGCACAGATACCTCAGAGAACAAACCAACTGTTTGAAGGTTGTAGCATCCACATCCTTTCCTTCAGAGTCTGAATCCAGTTTCTGATTTGTATCAGAAGGTGTGACAGCCATCTTACAATTCTTCAGATCAAATCTCTTCAGAAGTTCTAATTCATACTTGAGCTGATGCAAAATGATACCTTTCTCAGAATATCTGAACTCCATCCCTAGAAAGTATGTCATTTTGCCTAGATCAGTCATTTCAAATTCATTCATTAGAACCTTCTTGAACTTGGCTATCTCCTGTTCAGAACTTCCAATCAGCAGTATATCATCAACATATAAACATACCAGAGTCATATTGCCTTCAGAAGTATGCTGAACATAGACACCGTACTCCATCTCACATTTCTGAAAGCCTTGCTTCTTGAAAAATGAATCAATCTTCTGATTCCAAGCTCTGGGCGCTTGTTTCAATCCATATAGAGCTTTGTATAATCTGTACACCATCCCTTCCTGATTCTTATTCACAAATCCAGGAGGTTGTGACACGTAAACTTCTTCTTCTAATGGACCATTCAGAAATGCAGATTTTACATCTAAATGCATCAGAGGCCAATTCCTGTTAGCAGCTATTGCAATCACCATTCTGATTGTTTCATGTCTTGCTACAGGTGCAAACACTTCAGAATAATCCAGCCCAAGTTTCTGTAGAAATCCTCTGGCTACCAACCTTGCTTTATGTTTGCCAATTGAGCCATCTGGCTTTAACTTCTGCTTGAAAACCCATCTGACGCTGATGGCTTTCTTGTCTTTTGGAAGTTCTGTCAGCTTCCAAGTCTTGTTTCTCTCTATAGCATCAAGTTCTTCTTTCATGGCCTTCAGCCAGAGCTTCTGCTTAAGAGCCTCCTCTGTACTTATAGGTTCAGAGTCTACTAACATGGCACACTGAATAACTTCTCCTTCAGAGTCTACTTCAGTGTCTTGCAGCATGTCAAACTCTGCAAATCTTCTGGGAACGCTTCTGATTCTTTGTGGTCTCTGAACTTGTTCAGAGTCTTGGGCTTCAGATGATTGACTTTCTCCAGAGCTTTGACCAACTTCAGGATCTGGCATATTTCCAGAGTCTTGAACTTCAGAATTTCTAGCTTCAGAGGCTTGACTTCCTCCAGAGCCTTGGCCATCTTCAGAGTCTGAATTTCCACCAGAATCTGGATTACCATCAGAGTCTGGATCATCAGAGTCACCTTCATCTTCTGAGTCTTCTCCAGAGTCAGAATCACTATCAGAGTCAGAATCAACGTCAGAGTTTACTTCAACTTCAGAAATTCTTAACTCTGACCTTTCTTCAGAGGTTCTAACATCAGAATCAGATTGAGACTTATCCCAATTCCAAACTTCTGATTCCTTCACAATCACATCTCTGCTGAATTCAATTTTGTTGGTTTCTGGACAATAGAGCTTGTATGCACCTGTACTGTGGTACCCTATCAGAATCATCACTTTGCTTCTATCATCCAGCTTCTGTCTTCTGGCTTCTGGAACATGTTTATAGCAAACAGAACCAAATACCTTCAGATGACTAACACCTTGCTTGTCTCCAGTCCACTTCTGCATAGGAACTATTTCCTTCAACTTCTTCGTAGGACATCTGTTGAGTACATACGTTGCAGTGGCAACAGCTTCTCCCCAGAGCTTCTGAGGAAGCTTCTTCTCCTTTAGCATGCTTCTCACCATATCAAGCAAAGTACGGTTTCTTCTTTCAGCAAGACCATTGTGTTGAGGGGTATAAGGAGCAGTAACCTCATGCTCAATTCCATTCTCCTCACAGAACTTCTGGAACTCTTTGGAGTTATACTCACCTCCACCATCAGTTCTAAGAATCTTCAACTTCTGACCACTCTGATTCTCAGCCTTCATTCTGAACTTCTTGAATTCATCAAACACCTCGTGTTTGAACTTAATAAGGGATACCCATGTCATTCTTGTGAATTCATCAACAAACAACACAAAGTATTTATTCCCTCCAATTGATGCTACTGGAAATGGACCACACACATCAGAGTGTACAACTCCCAAGGCATGTTTTGCTCTTGGAGCAACTTCTGATGCAAATGGCAATCTTGGTTGTTTTCCTTCCATGCAAACTTTGCATGACTTTTCAGGCTTCTTAATTGCAGGAATTCCATGTACCAATTTCTTTGAATTCAGATGTTGTAAGCTTCTGAAATTCAAATGACCAAATCTTCTGTGCCACAGCTCACTCTCCTTCTCAGTACTTGTTGCACTAAGACACTCTGAGTCTGCAGTTCTGACATTCACCTTGAATGTTCTATTCCTTCCCTGTTCTGACTCCATAATCAACTTCTGATTACAGTCATACAGCTTCAGAAGATTGTCCTTCATGGTAACTGAGAAACCTTTCTCAATTAATTGTCCCACACTCATCAGATTGCTTCTGATGCCAGGTACATACCACACATTCTGAATCAATGCTATTTTCCCATTGTTCAGAGTCACTCTGACATTTCCCATACCTTCTGCATTAAGATATTTGTCATCAGCACATCTGATCTTTGTTCTCTTTTCAGAGTCAAAGTCAACCAGCCATTTCTTGTTTCCAGTAAGATGATTTGAACAGCCAGTGTCCATATACCACCAGTCTGTCAGATCCACATTATCAGATTCAGAGGCCATCAACAGCACAGATTCGTCATCAGAGCCTCTGGCTATATTTGCTTCTTCTGATTTCTTCTCCTTGTTTGACCAACAATCTCTAGCAAAATGGCCAACCTTTTTACAACAGTAACATTGTATTTTTCTTTTGTCATACTTCTCTTTTCCCCTCTGAGCATTCTTTTGTCTATCAGAGGTTGAGCTTTCTGACCTCTGACCACCATCAGATCTTCTCCTGACTTCTGGCTGCTTCTGATACCTCCTATCAGAAGTTGTTTTCAGAGCCTGCTGTTCTATTTCCTTTTCAGAGTTTCTCTCAGTCAGACGCAACTCTTGCGCTTCTAGACTGCTCTGCAGCTCTTCAATTCTCATTGTGCTCAGATCTTTGGAATGTTCTATTGCTACCACAATGTAATCAAATTGAGGAGTAAGGGATCTCAACACTTTCTCCATGATTGTTTCTTCAGAAAGAGTTTCTCCACATGCCTTCATCTCATTAGTGATCAGAATCACTCTGGAGATGTATTCAGAAACTTTCTCATTATTCTTCATGTTGAGATTCTCATATTGCTTTCTCAAGGACTGAAGCTTCACCTTCTTCACTGATGCGTCACCACCATAACATCTCACCAGAGTGTCCCATGCAGCCTTTGCTGTTGTAGAGTCTGCAATCTTCTCAAACACGTTTACATCCACACATTGATGAATGAAGAACAATGCTTTCTGATCCTTCTTCCTTACTTCCTTCTGCGCGTTTTTCTGTTCATCAGTTGCATCTGCTGCTACTGGAACATAACCATCAGTGACAAGATCCAGAACATCTTGAGCACCAAACAACACACGCATCTGGATCATCCAACGATTCCAGTTTTTACCATCAAATACTGGAAGTTTGGTGTTCATGTTGCCGTTTCCGTTCATCTTCTACTTTGCACAAAACACTCAGAGTTTTCTCACACAGTGTTTCCCAACCCACAGAATTTAAAAATTCTGATCAGATTTTGTTCAAGATTCAACAAGAATCTGAGAAACAAAATCAAACACACAAGACCTCACGTTCACTCGTGTTTCCCGTGTTTCCCAATGAATCTGAACCGGAGCTCTAGATACCAATTGTTGGTGCAAAGATAGAATAAATGATGAAATAGGGAAATATTCTATTAAGAGAATGACGGCTACAAAACATGATATAAGTTACAATGATTGTCACCCTATTTATAAGCTAAAAACTAGGGTTACTAGAATAAGATAAATACTAAAATACCCTCTAACAAACTTGGGGGCTAAGAAAATAGTACAACTAAATAAATATGAATTATTATTAATATTCTAATAAAACCCAAGACAAATAGCAATAATTTTCACTTCTCGTGACAAAAATGAATGAACAAAACAAGAAAATGAAATGAAAAGTGAATGCTACAATACCGAGACAAATAAACCTCATGCAGGAAAGGAAAATAATTGTGGGAGAAGCTAATAAACACCACTCACCATCTTAAAGCCACAATCAATTTACATATGAATACACTCACTTTTTCTTACAAAAACAGTATGGATAAAAACAAAACTTCTATCTGTAACAATATCATGCATATGCCGTATTTTTTTCTACCGCAATTCTTTCTTAAAGTTCATCTACAAACTCTTTGCAAGAACAACATATTCAAAGTTGTATCAAAATAATACCATGTTTTCAATCTTGTACCAGTTTAAAGAATAACAACAAATCAATATAATACGACATAAAACCAACACAGCTAGTGTAATCGAATCAAACTAAACATCAAAGCTAAAAGAATTAGAATCAGTTTTATCAATATATCAAAACAAAGTTTAATAATCAAACACAACCACATGATTAAATTACCAAAACAAAAGAGTATATCCTAATAAATAAATAACACTTAATAAATACCCATATCAAAAGTTTGAAAATGAGTAAAAAACTTTAAAACAGAAAGACACAAATCTAACTTATTCTACTCCCATATAATAATAAAAAAATGAAAATGAAATGTGTTTTTTACCTTTCAGTGAACCAACACCAGCAGAAGGGAAACTTTCTTCTCGCAAGAATAAGGGAGCCACAAGAGTATGAGAACCTTCTTCATGCCGCAGTGCTAACTCTTGGGGGTGTGAACACGAATGAAAGCTTTTATGTTGTGATGAAAGTGCTTGAAGATTGAAGGATATGCGATGATCCGGAGTGGGAACAGAAAGGTGGCGGACTAGTGATATTTGAGGTTCATGGAGGTTGCAGAAGGTTATAGTATGGTGGTTCACAGTTTAATGCGAGGGAGAGTACGACAAGAAGAGTAGGTTGATTATGGTGGCGGCGAAAATGAGGTTAAAACTTGACGTGTGTTTTTTGTGTGGTGCGTAGATGTTGTAATCTATGAGTGTGTTACTATTAATGGTGATTTATTATTGTGGTTATGCATTCATGGTAGAAATATGGAGAGAGAGAGAGATAAACTGAGAAGTTTTTTTTCTTGCGTTACAGTGAAGGTAGTTTGTCGAAGGCATGAAGTTTTGTGTGAATAAGCTTTGTTAAAGTCGGTGAAGGTATGAATAAGTGCAGATCATAGTGACTGCTAAGGAGGAAGATTTGAGAGGTGAAAAAAGGTGTTTTGTGATGATGGATGTGAGGTCGAAAAACAAATTCCATGGAGGAAGATGGTGTTCCTTGTTATGTCAATGGTGATGATTTACTACTGAAATTCTGGTATGCAGATCTCAGATGTCCTAAGAGATGTTAAGAACATAGATCTCTGCTAATACAGAACAAGGACAGAATATGAGCATTTTAAATCTCTTTAAAAATTAACAGTGTCAAGACATCTGTTGTAATATCTGCAGACTGACAGAACTATTTATATAACCATTTAAAATGTACATAATTGAAAATGCTAAAAGATAAATAACAGAATGAATTGTTAACCCAGTTCGATACAACATCACATACATTTGAGGGCATCACCTTATAACAGAACATCCCCCACGGTGTTATGAACGACGTTTTCTCCATGTCCTTAGGGGCCATCTTGATTTGGTTGTACCTAGAGAAGCCATCTATGAAGGAAAACATAGAAAACTAAGCAGTATTATCTACTAACACGTCAATGTGAGGGAGCGGGAAATCGTCATTCGGGATTGCTCTATTCAAATCCCTGTAATCAACACACATTCTGACCTTTCCTTCCTTCTTAGGCACATGCACAATATTAGTAACCCACGGAGGATAATTAGTCACAGTAAGAAATCCGGCGTCCAACTATTTCTGAACCTCTTCTTTGATTTTAACAGCCATATCCAGTCTTGTTCTTTTCAACTTCTACTTGACGGACACTCCTCTCTGAGAGGCAAACGGTGCACAACAATGTCTGTATCAAGCCCCCGACATGTCTTGGTAAGACCAAGCGAAGATATCCACATAATCTTGAAGAATTTCAACCAATCTTCGCTTGACACTATCTTCCAATGCGGCCCTAATTCTGACTTCTTTCTTTGCATCCTTAGTACCCAGATTAATGATCTCGATATCCTCCTGATGAGGATGAATAATCCTCTCCTCCTGTTTGAATAGTCTGGCTAATTCTTTAGGAAGTTCACTGTCTTTGTCAGTCTCCTCTTCAACACAGTAAATAGGATTGTCAAAGTCATACCGAGCCATAGTTGAATCATTATTGATGGAATCTGACAGAATGGATTTGCATGAGTGATGTTTTATGTTTTATTAAGAATGCAAGGATGAAAAAAAACAAAATAAAAACACATTGCCAATTTATAAAGATGCAAAAAAAAGGAGCAAAACATTTGAATGCAAAACGTCCTTTATTCATGATAGCATTGAAAGTAAAACATGCGTGACCCTACAAATGAGTCACTACGCCTTGGGCAGAGCGCAAGACTTGATAGATGTAAAAACAAGAAAAACTACTCTTCACGAGTGACTAAGATGACTTCCTCAGAAGACTAGTTGCACAAATCTTGGCCTAGGATACATGGGTGGATCCAACTATCCATGTTGCATCACTATCGACCTCGTCTTCCCCTATTGCATGAATCTGATAAAAAATAACCCCGGTGCCTGTGAACTTGGCAGGACCCCGAACCTCAGTGGAGCTTGCGACGACTTGTAACCCAATCCAAAATTATCATTCTTCATCGAAACTTCAAGAACCTGGCCTCATCTCTGGGAACTACCATTTATAGGCAGGCTGGATGTCCATGATGTAGAAGGTTGTTTCGAAAACTTTCGGTCCAACTTGAATAGGTAAAACCACCTCACCGAATACAGACCTTTTAGATCCATCAAAGGCCTGCACTACCAAATCACTAGGCCTGCAAATCGCACCCTGCGTATCCAAATTTATAAGAGCCTTCTTTGGCAACACGTTCAGTGACGACCAAGTATCTACCAACACATGGTACAACAGAGAGCCCCTGCACTTGATAAAAATATGCAATGCCTTATTATGATTTCTTCCCACAGGCGTCAAATTCAGATTGGTAAACCTCAGACCATTTCCAGCGTTAACATGGGCAACTACCCCTTCAAGCTGGTTTACTGATATCTCTTGAGGAACATAGGCATCACTCAACACCCTCAGCAATGCATTTTTGTGTGCCTCAGAACACATCAACAATGATAGAATAGAGATCTTCGACGGTGTCTGATTCAACTGGTCGACAATCTTGTAATCACTCTTACGAATCAACCTAATAAATTCATCTACATCTTTTGAGAAAGAAGTATCACCTGACTATTGTTGCAAGGAATCATCCACAACCAACTTTCCTTTACCCTTATCCGATCTTTCAACATTAACATTTGGCGAAGAGAATACCCTACCACTGCACGTGATACCCCTAACACCAACAATATTGTCCATGGTAGATCCAACATCCGAAAAACCCAACAACTCTTGTTTCTATCCATTACAAAATACCTCATCCCCATAGTTCCATGACATTGCTTTAGTACTCTCGTTCAATATCGGCCCTAGAGTTGTGACAAAGACAGGTGCTTATCGCACGGGCACTGAAATATATACGGTCTTGTACGAAATTGAAATATAGACTTCCTTGTTTCTATAAAAAAAACCCTTCTGTTTTGATTTAAAATAAAATGTGATTTATTTAGTTTCCTGTAAATATTATTATTATTATTTTTTTATATTTCTGTTTTGATTTTCTTTTTTGTAAATATGTTATTATTTTATATTATGTAAATGCGTTATATTGTATATATTTTTTTTATATATTATCATATTAGTTAACATATTATATAATATATACTAGTTATTAAATGGCTTTTTGGTTTGTTAATGCAGTTTTATTTTCTTTTAGGACCTTTTTATGTATATATTATAAACCTTTTCTTTCTTATTTAAAATTTTAGAACATTTTATATTTTTAGAGATGGATTTTATTTCTCTTTTGTTATTGGGCATTTTGTCCCATTTTCATTTTGTTTGGGTCGATGACGAGATTACTAACGTTTAACCGTCAAATTATTGGCGTGAAACAAAGGATCCGAGATCACTTTCTTTCTCCGATTTTATTTCAATTTTTTGATCAATGAAGTCTTTTATTCGTAAGCGTCGCGTATCGAAGTTGATAACCTTCTCGATTTCAAATCTATGGTGAATAACCATTAGGGTCATTTTCCGTACTTTGGGATCGTGATAGGCTACCTTCGATTAATCGACATTATGTTTGCGATTAAGACGAGATCCATTCTTTCGTGTCCCGATTCGATTCATTAACCATTAAATTTAATTTCCGTTAAATATTATTGTGAATATTATTGTCATATTATTATTCATATTATCATATCTCATTATTCATATTCATTCACCCATATTCGAAGATACCTAATAAATTATTGAAACTCTTAAAAGCCAAATTGGTGGACTGTTGGATCTTTGGTCATTTGCAGGTATCCTAACTTTGAGTCGTGCTCGACTTTTCTCAAGGCGTAGTTTAGGACACAAATGCACACACACGGCTTTCTCTTGGGCTACCTTACAATGAGACCCCTTTATTTCGTGCAATCCCGTGCAACTTACATGTATCCCTTCCCCATTCCGATGTATATTTCGCATTTCTTTGATTATTAGTTTATCTCCTAGGAGCACCCATAAGGACTAGAGCGGATCAAACTATTTTCAAACTAATTCTCGATTCATCATCGAGCCATTTTCAAACCCTTGTAAGTCGAGTGCTCATACGCATTCGCCATCAACCTATTACATAACTCAACCCTTGATGCGTAAGTCAAGCCGGTCACGTTTCTCAAACCATGTACATTACACGCTTTGCACGCGATAATAAGTCAAACCCTTGATCCAACGTCAAGTAGATTTTCATAACAAACTATCAATCAATTAACAATTATTCAATTCTTTTCAAGGTGTAAAGAGTAGGTTCAAGTCTTTGATCTTGCTTTCCGTTGTTTATATGCGAGTTATCTTATTTGTGTGTGAGCAATTGACGCCTTTAAATAATATTAACAAACTCGATAATACTCAACCATCTCCAATTACTCATCCTTTCACTCACCTTTCAAACAACTTCTTTTACGATGAAAAAGAGAGTGTCCCAAGTCTTTGGTTCGCTCTCCCGACTACTTGGATCCGAGAAGCCTTTTCTCAAGCTTTAAGTAGTCGTCATCCGACCAATCTCATCCTTTTATACACCATTTCAAATTCAAACAACCTTCTTTTACGCTGAAAAAGAGAGTGTTCCAAGTCTTTGGTTCGCTTTCCCGATTACTTGGGGTCTGTGAAGTCTTTCTTAGGCTTCAAGTGATCGTCATCATTTCAACCTTATCCTTTCAAACATATCATTCCTTCATGATGAAAAAGAGAGTGTTCCAAGTCTTTGGTTCGCTCTCCCGATTACTTGGGTCCGAGAAGCCTTTCTTAAACTTCGAGTAATCGTCATCCGTACTCACTTCAAATCCAATTCAAACTCGTTTCTTTCTTGGTCGTATCCACGAACTATGACTGCTTTGATTCTTCATTCACTCTTGAATGTAAGATACGTAGGCACAAGATTGCGATGATCTTGGCGAGCACAATCCCCTCCATCTTCCATTTCCCCCATCCTTTCCCGTAGTCGAACTACAACGCTCTAATTTCTCATTCTCGTCCGAATGAGCATACGTAGGCACAAGGGCCCCAATCCTTGGCGAGCACCCTATCCTCTAACCATCCCCTTTCCCCTAGTGTCTTTATCCCTTTATAGTATCCTTTAGCATTTAGTAGTGAGAAGAGAAGAATTAAGTTTAGCTAACATCTATCACAACTCGAATTAAGAGGTTCCCGTCGAGTACGATGGACGTGAGGGGTGCTAATACCTTCCCCTCGCGTAACCGACTCCTGAGCCCAGGAATATGGTTGCGACGACTGTGTTCCTTTCACGTTTATGAGGTTTTCTCGATACTTTTCTCTCCCGTTCATTCGGGAAAAATAAAGTTCGGTGGCGACTCTGTCGAACCGCATTTCTGCGCCTTTTGCGCGAGGGTCGTATGTTCGAAATGAATTTTCGAGGTGCGACACAAGGTTCCCATGTGGATTGGGAAGTGGCCTCTTGAACCACACAGGGCCACATTTTCTTTCAGCAAAGGGTGCCATACTAGGAGTAAACTCATGGCGCTTGGAAAACATCATGATATAACTGGTGAATGCTCTTTTAAGAGTTTCGCCATCATCATTAGGAGTTAACTGGACCAGACGGGGTCCTTAGATGCTCCTCCCTGCGATTTCAGCAGAAGTTTCATCAACTAGTCCCTTCCTAGGAAGGCTAGCTTCAAAAGTTGCGTTAAGCAACAACTGAAGCAGCCAAAGAGGACCACTCCAATGTACAGAGCTGTGGGCCTCCATGTGCTTCAGTCGAGAAGCTCCTTCACTGAGAGACTCATAGAGGTTCGCCAGGATGAGTTCACTTAGGCAGACCCCTTTGTTGTGATGAAGCTGGTTAGCAAGAGGCGAGTACTTTTTAGCTACTTGCAAGGATTTGGTGCAAAACACGTATCTCAACAGCAATACGGCGAGAAACGCTATATGTTCTTCGTCAGAAACAGTTTCTTCATTTTGGTTGAAGTGGTGTTTGGTGAAGTGAGTATAAGTAAGTTTGGAGTTGGAGATATTTATATAATCTTCAGCGTCTACGTCAGGTTGGTAAGAGACACCATCAGGGTGAAGGCCTGTAATGGCGGCTATGTCGAAGAGGGTTGGCGTAACCATCCCACGTGGTAGATGGAAGGTGTAGTGGGTGTTATCCCAGAAGTATAAAGATGCTGCCAGCAAGTTCAGACAATATGGTATGTTAGTCTTCGACAACATCAAGAGGTCATAAATCCCTACGGATTTCCAATGATCATCTTTAACCTTCTCCAACTTTTCCATCCAAAGATCGAAGTCCTTAAGAGGATTGACGACTCTCATTAGCCTAGTACCGTCAGCAAGATACCCAAGGTTGAAATTTGGCAATGGGGGGTTCTTCAACAGCATTGGTAAGGAGTCTAGGGAAGCTCTTTTGCCTTAACGACCTTGATCTCCGATAAGAAGGTAGAAACTCACTTAGCCTCTCGTCAGAAGTTCCAACCTGAGCTAAAGGACCAGAAAGCGCGTAGGGTTTATCTGACACAATTAAAGGAATCATTACCTGAGATTGATAGATGCTCCTTGCAGCTTCAGTGGTAGGTTCCGGTACACAGTGGCGATTTTCCATTAGTTGAGGGCCAGAAATGTTTGCAAAAGGAGGGATGGTTTGCTTGAACTGAGTAACTCGACCCTTCAAGGTTTTCTTTTCCTGAACGTTGGATTGGGAAGATGCCATTATTGAAGGAAGAGAAAGAAAATGGTTTTTTCTAAGTTTGGTGAAGAAAAACTGAAGGAAGAAACAAGATGCTTGAGATTCTGGAAAGTGTAAAAAGTTCACAAAATGGTGAAGGAAGGTATTTATAGGCGTTTAGGAACCCTGAAGGCTTAAATCCACCGTTGAAGTTAATCAAATAGTGGGACGCGTGTTTTGTTTTGAGAAATGATGCGTATTGGCAATTATGAGTAGATTGCAAAACATACGTTTTCAAAACAAAGTAATGATAAATACGGCTGAAAAGACGTTTAAGGATTTATCATGATGGCGTGATGTCATAAGCGTGGGATAAAAGAAAGTGAACAGTTAGCCAGTAAACAAGTAGTTGGTTGTTCAGTCTAGGCCATGCAAATTCACACGCGTCGAAACAGTTAGAAAAAATGACCTTCTTACCAAGACTGGCGAAATGACATTTCTTGGGGGCAATTTGTTAGCTCTCATTTTCTACGCTAGTAGAATTCAGAATTATCTTAAGTTAGAATGTCATTCTAAAAACATGTGAAGGTTTCGACACAACTATAAGGAAATCCAAGTCGAAGAAAGGTGGACAAAGTTTCTAAAAAATGCTAAGTGTTGGAGAAGCTCTCGACCAAGATCGTGTTGAAGCAAACGCAAGGCAGTTACCGTCAAAACGGGAGGGAATTCTTAAGGTCTAAATTCAAAATGATAGTGGGCGAACGTGGGAGCAGTTGAGGTTGTGGAAAAGCGCCAAAAGAGACACGTTGTGAAGCTTTAACCATCATCTAGTAGTTACTTTCTAGCACTATAAATAGTTGTTATTTTTATGGAATAAGGGTGTTCATTCATCTTGTACTAGTTACTCAAAACCATTCAAAGTACCCGCGTGTAGAGAAACGAGTTAGCGAGAATGTACGTGATACAACACCAACCCCTTTTCATTAATGCAATTTACTTGTCTTTACCATTTATGCGCCTTTACCAATTCTGCACTTTCTTTCAAGCTTTTTAACTTCAAATCCTTTTAATTGACTGCGACCTTTATCTTCCTGCACCTTTACTTTCAAATTCATTTATCTTTAAAGTCATTTACTTTACGAAGATTTCATAGTCGAACACGGAGTTCAGATTATAATCTTTTGCATATTTACATTATTGCAGTTATTTTCAAAGTCATTTACTTTCAAAAGTCATTTACATTCCTGCATTTTACTTTCAAAGCTTTTACGTTATTGCACTTTGTACGTTATTGCCTTTAATATTTTACAAAGATTTCATAGTCGAGCGCAGAGTTCAGATTAGGGTCTTTTTTTGCATACTTAGCACATGTTCTAGGATTTAGTATGATCGATCATGCAAGTTAGTCAATTTTACCCTAAATTGATAGACCAGCGGTTGTTTACCAAAATTCACAGTAAACACGTGCGTGTGTGTTTGTGTTCGCGCGTGCATGCATGTGTGTGTGTGTGTCTGCGCATGCATGTGTGCGTGTGCCCATGTGCGTGTGGGTGTGTGTGTCCGTGTGCATGTGCATGTACGTGTGCATGTATGTGTGTGTGTGATTTTGCATGAGTAATTCTAAAGATACCCTTGTTCCTTTACAGGACTATGGTCACTCAGACAGACACGACTAGGCGAGATTTCACATTGATTTTCGTTCACAAATTTGAATATTCAAGTCTTGGCATCATTATTTTACGAGAACCTTGCATTTTCTATCTTGATGAGTCCTGGGATTTCCTCTAGTTGATTTCTATTATCAAAGAGTTAAAATATCAAACCATTGTAGAATCTTGAAACAAAAGTCTTCACTTGAACATAGTTGGGTGCCAAAGTTGACTTCAAAGAGATGACTAGGTGTTAAGATAAATTTTCTAGGAATTTGAACAATAACATCTTCAAAAGGATAACTTGATAACCATCTTGGTGCTGAGAGTATCTTCAACCACTTGATATATATTTAAGAGATTGGGACTTTACTCGTTATTGTTAGATACCAGGTGTTGTCATCATCAAAACCAAATAGTTGATTGCAATATTCATATCAGCAAACTCCACAACTTTAGATCTCCTTGATAGTACCTGAAAGCACATAGATTCATATTCACCCCCTTTTTGATGATGATAACTCATATCTCAGTGAAGTGGTAAAAGAGAAAATAAAAGGATAAAGATTGGAGTCATTCAACCCCCCTTCACACGAGTAGAGAGCCTATTTTACTCCCTCTGAAAGTATACTTTCCCTCCTTTGGCATAATAAAAAATGTGGGAAAAAGATGTGAGAAAAGAATGATAAAAAGGCACATTGTTCACATCATCACACATAATTTACTAGAAAAATTCATTAATTAATTGAAAGCGAGAATACAAGAAAAACATGGGTAAGAAATCAATATAACAACAAAGAAATAAAGAAAGCAAAAATAATCAATCTCCTCATCATCGTCGATGAATATGCTCAGAGAATCCGTAAACCTAATTCCAGTCATGACGAGCTTTTGGGCTATGTGACACACTTTTGAGTCTATCCATCTTTAGATTGGAGCTTATTGGTTTTTGATAAGTGCGTTGAGAAGAGATTCATATGAGGTAGTCTGAGAGATTTCATAATTAAAATCCTCTAGAGTTGCATTTTCTTCTTGCCGAGGTTTACTTGTAGAAGCTCTTCTTCCTTTTGGAGGAAACTAAACTGATACTATATTGTTTATCTTCAATCTCATCCGCCCCAGGTTGTTACTTCCTATTCCTGTGTGCCCTTTTAGTGAATCCTATTTCTCTAGGTTAAAGCCAACATGCTCTAATATACTTATTATCATACAACCATATGGCAATCACACATTTTTCTTCTTGCTCAATGTATCATCGCACTTTCCTATTTAGTTTCAACTTTATTATTTAGAAACTGTCATACCCAAATTTTGTCCTACCTATAATGAACTGCATTTGCTTTCCATTTTTCATTCTCATGATCATTACATTTGGACATGTTCTTCTTCATAAAGAAAGTCCCCAAAGTAAAAATGCTCCATCGTGTTGGCCCCCCTGAATTGACCCCAACAATGGTATCATAAGCCTTTGGTTCGAGTGAAGAGATCAACTCATTTGTATCAAAAGTATCCCTATACAAGCAACAACATCAAACCACACCCTCACATACTCTAATTTATCTACTGAAGGCCTAAAAAATTGATCCGCAATAAGGCGTCAATGAAGATAACACGATCCAATCCTCCCCCCCCCCCCCCCCCCCCCCCCCCCCCCCCCCCCCCGCTCCGACAGAACATACCCACTTACTATAACTACCACAACACCAACTCAGAATCAAATAAAAAATCAGTAGAGGCTTCAAATCCCCGAGAGAAATAACATGAATGATCTTAATAATATATGACGAGCCACTTCTAGAGCACCCAAACTAGATACCCCAAAAGATCTATTAAATGACTAAGAGAACAACACCGCCACCCAAAACGAACCATCAATGACTAAGCAAAAACCAAATTCGGACTGACTGTGATTAAACAACAACATCAAGCACATAAACACCCCGCCACTATCTTACCTCACCTGCAGAGGAAAAACGACGCCAGAAGACTACACCAACCAAAAACACCACAAAGGTAAGACTGTCCACCTCCCTTATGATGGACCCAAGCAACACCCTCAATGACCACATAACTACACTCTCTTGCTCTAACCATACAAAGATAACAATAACACCCAGACCAAAACCAAATCCTGGAAGAGAAACTCAAGAAACACCCTAGCCACCTTATTGTAAAAACAATAGTTCCTGAGCAAAACTTGCCTCTGCCTAGATACAAAGCTGTTACACTTCTGGACTTCTTCTAAAACTATCAAGAAGCCTCCAAGAAATTCCTTGAAAATAGCCTACCCGCAACAGAAGAGACAACTCTAAAAAATGAAAACCTCTGAATTCTGATATTTTCCCTTGCCTTTTTTCGAACTGTAGGATAGCGAACCAACTACTAAGAATTTCTCCAACACTCCCAAAAGCTACTTTGCAAAACTGTAGCCTCTGATAAATTTAAACTAGCTTCAAACATCAATAACTCCTAAGCAGGCTTTTGGTGACACATACCACTGACCCATGTCACACTCTATAAAGTTTGCTTTTAATTTTAACCACTTCCACAATGACATTTTTACCTCTTCGACAATTTTTTCAACATGGATTTCTTCATCTCGGAATATTTTGGCATTTCTTGACTTCCAAACACTCCAAACACAAGCAAACCAAATCACTACTACTTTTTTTTTATAACGATCTCCCTTTTCCAAGCAAGTTTTCAAAGTGTTCCATGTGCTGCCGACCATCTTTATGAGAGACATAGAAACTCCAATCTATTTGAGAATGGTACTCCATACCCCTGCAAAAACTAGACACTCGAAAAAAAGGTGAGAAACCGACTCTTCCTTCGCGCATTCTCCTATACACTTCTCCCCACCCTGAGATACTATTCCTCTTTTAGCTAAATTGTCTCTAGTTGGCAGTGTATTATGAAGCATTCTCCACACCAAGATGGAAAATTTTATGGTATCGCCTTGTTCGAAACTTTCGACCAATAATACTCTTGAATCGAAGTGTCTTCTGCCGTTAAATCTTTGTATACATCTTTCACCTAGTATTTGTTTAAACTTTCTACCTCTCCTATGTTCAAGTTAACTATTGTCTTCCACCAGCTTGATGAGCCAGAGTTTCCTAGATTTCACTCCAAACTATTCACCCCATATCTATTTAATAGAGCTGTATATCATATATCCATTTTTTCTATCTTAACTTTCCGTTTCCATTTTCCTAGTAAAGCTAAGTTGAAGAGCCTCAAATTTCTAACTCCTAGACCTCTTTCTTCAATTGGTCTACACACTTTATCCCATTTGATTCAATTTATTTTCCTCTCATTCTCACAATCCCCAAAGAAATTGTTTGAAAATAGAATCTAATTTAGATATGACACCTGTCAGATCCTTAAAAAAAAGTATACCGAAATCACGTATAAGATAAAATTTAAGATAAGAATCCTACCTCAAATGGATATTTATTTTTCCAACTTGACCGCCTATCTTTCACAGTATTGATCCCGAATTAACCTTAACAAAAATCAATTTTCTAAAGTTTTAAAGTAATAAAGAGAATTTCTTTTAAAATGCATTTTGTTGACTGAATCATTGTCATTAATATTTATTGTTTTGGTATATTAGATTGATGTTCACCACCTTTTCTTAAATAGTCGAGATGTCAACTTAAAATTTTTTAGTATGACTAGCATTAGGGGTGGACAAACGGACGGTTCCGGTCAACTTTGAGTTGTAAATCTTTATAGGAAGAAGTTTGTCGGGCATAGAATTTCAATCTATCTCCGACCATTTTAGTGATTGTCTGTTTTGTGTTTCGAACTTTTTCAAAATCGAATTGATCGGTTGGATTGAAATGGTGAAAGAGAACGAATAAAAATTTTAGTCACCAATAGATTTAAACTCGTTAAAGTCAAAGTAAACTATCACCGTTCAAGCAAAGAGAAAGTTAATGTGATAAATGAAGAGAAGAGAAGAAGGTTTGAAAGTTAATGTGATAAATGAAGAGAAGAGAAGAGAACAAACCTTCGGTGTTAGTGTTAGCATCCCCGTCCAAAAGTTAAAGCACTACGTTAGTTTCACTTCAAAACCAGTTTTTTATGTGTAGTTTATTTCCATCTTTGGTTTTCAAGCTACTAAGTATTAGGTTCAACAATAATAAAAAAAATACTCTCTCTCTTAACATTTTAAGATGCAGTACTTATTATACATGTCAATTGTCAATTTTTACTGCATGTTCCAAGACAGCTTTTATAGATATACCGCTAATTGTCACATTACTTTACTTTTACAGAGCCAGCATCATACAAATCTGAATAAAATTTGATATTAAAAAAAAATTTGGTCGGTTGAAATTTAGAACGGGTTCAGTTTATTCATCCGAACTCAACCACCTTTAACCACATAGATCCAACGATGCTAAACCGAGAATCGAATAACACGTATCAATCCACCCATTTGTCTATTTTCACTACCGGTTTAATCGATTTTTGACTGGGGTTCAGTTTTTTGTCCACCCCTAACTAGCATAGGTTGAAGATTCCTGTCTCTCGAACTTTGGTACATAAAAATGCCATGACTCATATAGTGGTTATCAACCACGTGTCCCTAAATTCCTAAACCGCCATGCTTATATCAAGTTACCTTCCTGACTAACACATGGCAAATACGTGTAAGGTGCTTAACTACGTCCCCGTCCAAAACTCACCACGTGTCCTACATTTGACACGTGTTAGAGAGGCAGCTTGTGGAACCTAAATCTATTTAAGAAAAAGAGTGCATTGTTCTTCATCAACATCAAGCAAAAGAAAACAAACCTAGAAAGTCAAAAAAAAAGGAATTGATCATTGAAAATAAGTTGAAAATGCAGGGAGCAAAGAAAGCCGGAGAGACCATTAAGGAAACAGCTGCCAACATTGGTGCTTCAGCAAAATCTGGTATGGAGAAGACCAAAGCCACCGTCCAAGAAAAGGTATCCTTAATTTCGTTCTCCTATATCAACTTATTTTCCCGTTATTTTGCATGTTCAGAATTTACGTAGAAACAATGACATTTTA
Source organism: Lathyrus sativus (assembly GCA_963859935.3). Classification (NCBI taxonomy): domain Eukaryota; kingdom Viridiplantae; phylum Streptophyta; class Magnoliopsida; order Fabales; family Fabaceae; genus Lathyrus; species Lathyrus sativus. The sequence continues at coordinate 602,459,627 of OZ012737.1, read as the reverse complement.
GCCGAACACAAACTTGTAAAATGTATGGTGTTTAAATCATTAAAATATGTTTATAAAAATACAGACTGAGAAAATGAGCGCACGTGATCCGATACAAAAAGAGACGGCAACCCACAAGAAAGAGGCAAAGAAGAACCAGGCAGAGTTAGATAAGCAGATGGCGCGTGAACACAACGCGGCAGTTAAGGAATCTACCACGGCAGCCCAAATGGGTCAGGCCCACCACAACACGGGGACTGGAACCACCACATACCCTACCACGGGTGCCCACCAGGCCGGCACGTACTCTACAACAGGAAATTATGGACAGCCCACGGGGACGCATGAGATGTCAGCCATGCCTGGACATCACAGTGACCATGTTACACAGGGAGTGGTGGGCTCACACACTATTGGGACCCATAGAGACGGGACTGCTACGGCTCATAATACTCGTGTTGGTGAAAATCCAAATGCCACAGGGTATACCACTGGTGGTAATTACAAGTGAATAACTTAGTATGTGGTTAGAGAGTGTGATTGTTTTTCTTTTCGGTCATTGTTTTGTAACTTGTTTTGTCTCATTTCTGTTTTTGTTTTGGTGTAAGCTTGGGGATGTTCCTATTAGTACTATAGTACGTGGAAAATTCTGTACCATGGACTTGTAATTTCATTTTGCTTAAACAAAAATGGTTTGTAAAAATGATCAAGTGGTTGAGTTTTGTTTTATTTTAAATTAAATATGAATAAAGTAAAATCATTTTTACATTTTTTAATAATTTAGTTGATATACCTTTTTTTGTTTTGAGTTTAATTGAAATATACTTTTTTATTTGAGTTTATTTGATATACATTAATAAATTATTATATTTTTATATCGTTAATGTAAGTAATATTACACAAATATTTAATTAAATTACTTAAATTATAATATTTTAATTTTAAAATAGAAGTGTGATACATGGTGAGAATTCTCACGTTTGTTTTGGCGCCTTTTTGTTTATCGTTTTAATAATAATTCAATCTTTTTATTGAATTAAAACCGTTTTAATAATTCAATCTTTTTATTATTGAATCAGTGAAACCGATCCAGAACCTTGAAAAACTGGTGGTGTAAATGCATGTTTTTCATGTTTTTTCTATAATTTATTTAAATTTGTATTTGTATTTTGTTATTTCGTGTTTATGATGGCTACATTAAAGAATGAATCTCTGATGATATTTTGATGTCTATATATTTTATAGTGATCTTATTTGATTTAATAATCATGTAATTTATTTTTAAAACATTGATTTGATATAACACGATTGTGGAAGTCTTAAATTCAAACTATAATATTTAATGGATTGAATTCAAAATGTTGTTAAACTCATCTTCAATAAATTGTAAAACTCATGTTAGTGTGAAAACGAATGTCATAATTTAATGCGATCAAATAGAGAAGAAGATTTTGAGATTAATAAAAGATGTGAGAAGATTTTGAGACTCTAGAAATTTTGAGACTAATAAAAGATGTAAGAAGATTTTGAAACTCTAGAAATTGAGTCGTTAGTTTGCTATTTGGAGTGATTTGGTTTAGATTGGTTTAAATTGAGTTATTTTTAATTTTCATATATATATATAGAGGACGATTGTGAAATACCTGTGGAGCTTGCTAGGTTGTTACAACAAGAAGAGAAAGCTATACAGCCACATGAAGAGCCAGTCGAAGTTGTGAATCTGGGAACTGAAGAAAACAGAAAAGAGATCTGAACAAGGCTAGCCCTAAAGATGATTTTCCACTTCCTCATATTGATATTCTGGTAGACAACACTGCTCAGCATAAGGTATTCTCTTTTATGGATGGTTTCTCTGGTTACAATCAAATCAAGATGGCACCTGAAGATATGGAGAAGACTACATTTGTGACACAGTGGGGCACCTTTTGCTATAAGGTAATGCCATTTGGTTTGAAGAATGCAGGGGCAACATATCAGCGTGCTATGGTGGCTTTGTTTCATGATATGATTCATCATGAGATAGAGGTATATGTGGATGATATGATAGCCAGATTTCAGAATGAAGAGCAACATCTTGATCATCTGCACAAGTTGTTTGAGAGGTTGAAGAAATACAGGTTGAGATTAAATCCAAACAAGTGTACTTTTGGAGTTAGATCTGGAAAGCTCCTGGGTTTCATTGTCAGTGGAAAAGGTATTAAATCCATTCGTGTTCACTCTATGCTTTTTATTGACATCAAACACTTGTGTAAGCGGAAGCCGGGGAGGATGGCGAAATTGAAAGACGAAAACTTTTGATTGTATGCTTTCGAATAAAACATGCTGATGATGTACGAGCATTGTTTCAAATTCCTAAACACCGAAGATATAAGGAAGATAATCCCATGTTAACCCCTTTGAGCTAAGAGTAACAACTACCTATAGCAGCATATCCTTTCTCAATTATGGATAACACAACACTTTCTTGTTTCTTTACATGTAAATCGATAAGCGAGTTTCCATGTAAGTGACACATATCACTGGTGCTTTTGTATCCAATTTGGACCCAGTAAAATCAGAATTGGTGTACCCAACTAAGCCACAATTCACTCCCTGGGGTACCATAGAACAATTTGTTATGTGTTAGTGAGATATATCATGATGCATTTGACTGCACTAAGATGTGATTCTTTTGAAGATGCTTGAAAGCGAGCACATAAATATCATGATCATATATATATATATATATATATATATATATATATATATATATATATATATATATATATATATATATATATATATATATATAATAAAAAGATAAATTTAAATTTATTTTAAATTTAATTTGTTTTTTAATTGAAATCATTATTGAGTTTTTTAGTTGAAATCATTATTGAGTTTGTGATTATGAGATAAATATTTATTTTTTAATTAATAATTTTTTTTAATTTATTTCACAATGACAAACTCACCATAATTTTAACTAAAAAATAAATTTAATATTTTCTTCTTTTATATATATATATATATATATATATATATATATATATACTTTTTTGAAAATGTTAACAAATATCTTGATGTACTCTTTAAGACTTCTAAATGGTAATTTTTTATAAAACTTTGTATGATCAATATATTGAAAATGTTTGTTTTTAAAGAAAAGATTAATATGGAATTCTTAAAGAGCAATGGGGCACTTTAGTAAAACTATTTTTTAGCAGACCTATTATATCTTTTAAGAATATTGAAAGAAGAATCAATATGAATTGGGCAGAATAATAAATTGAAGGAGGTTGATAAAATGATACATTGGTGATTAGACAAGTTTGAGCAAGACAGGGTAGAGAGACCTGTTATATCTCTTTCTCTCTTTTAGCAAGACGTTTTTAGGGTAGAGAGACCTGATATATCTCTCTCTCTTTTAGCAAGACGTTTTTAGCCGACCTGTTATATTGGCGATTTGACACGTTTGGTTAAGACATGTTTTTAGCCGACATCTCTAATTTATTTTTCTATTTATTAGTTGTTTCTCTCTTTTATTGGTTTTTTTTTTCTTTTCATTTTTATTAGTTGTTTCTTTCTTTTATTGGTTTTTCTCAGGGATGACAAATAAATTTGGATTCGGCCGCACCCGTTTGAGACCGCTCCGAAATTAATAAAAAAAATTGATTAATTGAGTGCGGATGCGAGAGAAATCCGATTCTTAATTACGAATTTAGATGCGGGTACGGAAAAACACTAAGACCTGTCTACATCTGTCCTATTCTTAACACTGCATTTTATTTTAATTCATTTATTTTATTTATTTTAATATTTATTTATTAATTATATTTTTAATTAAATTATTAATATTTTTATTATAATTAAATTAATCAAGTTAATATTTATTTATTAATTAAATAATTAATTAATTTATTAAAATATTAAATTTTTTACAATTAAAATGAAATTAATTTTTTACGGGTGGAGACAGACACAAGTGCATCCGTTTTACACTAAAAGCGGATTTAAGTAAATTTTTACTTTCAATTGAGCTTGGGAGCGAAATAAATATGTTATACATAGACGGGTGCAGATATATATATAATTAAATCCGCTCCTTTGTCATTTCTAATTTTTCTCATTGATTCCTATCCGTCTCTATTGATTAATATAAGGTATTTAGAAATTTTAAGACTGTACGATCAATATTAAATGATAATTTTGTAAGTTTATTAAATATTTAATATATTTGATTTGATATATAATAATTGTCGAGATTTAGAATTTTTTTTTAAAATAACAATGTTATAATTTTTATTTATCAAACAAATTATAGTTTCAAAAAAATTATTAAAATGGCAAGGTTTGGAATTGCTTCAGCAGACGTTCGCCAATTCGTTTGGCGAATTAGGCTAAGCAGCAACATATCATTTTCAAGGGATTCGCCATTTGGTTTGGCGAATGGGCTTTGTTTGTGGGCTTTCGCCCATTCAATTGGCGAATGAGGTTTGTGTTTTAGGGTTTGTTTCGTTTTCAATTTGCTTTTAATTATCATAAAATATATTAATTGTGTTTTTCGTAAAATATATTTTCGTTTTCATATTTAAAGTCTTAAAATTTAATTGTTTTTTGATTTTAATTATTATTATTATTAACCATAAAATATATTAATTTATAATCTAATTAATATTAATATAATTAAAATATATTCGTAAGCATAAAGTGATAATAAAATGAAATTATATTAATTTATAATGTAATTAAAAATACACGAACAAAAATATAAATATAATGAAAATTACAAAAAAAAAACCTAATGATCGGCTCTATCCAAGTGACCACCGGTGCCACATTGGGGGGGACGCGTGTTGCGACGAGGTCTTTGACGAGGTTGTTGTGGTGTGTCAGGATGTTGTGTGTTGAGTTGTGGTGGAGGGTTCTGTTGGGACGGCCCCGGCGTATCAGCTAGATCTTGCATCATTTGACTCCAAAGCCGGGAGGTCCCATGTCACATGCACTTCCTAGTCAAGGCCAATGCCCATGTTTTGGTACGATTGTCGGGGAGGGTGGGTGGAGTATGGACGGTATGGTTGTCCGAAAGTGTACATGGAGTTGGGTTGGTCTATGTGTGTTGGTTGTTGTGGGGTGTGGTAGTTAAATAGTGGGTGGTTGGAGGTGTAGTTGGAGGGGGTAGGGTCGAATGAGTTGTCCGGGATATAGGTGGCAGGGGTAGGATCAAAAGACATATCAGGGCTGTACTGGTAAAATGGTTGAGGCTGAGATTGGATTGGTGGCATGTAAGGTGGTTGTTGTTGATAGGGGGTATATGTTGGCATGGATTGGGGGGTGTCTTCGTATGGTGGTTGTTGTTGATGGTCTTCGTATGGTGGTTGTTGTTGATGGGGGGTGTCTGTTGGTATTTGTGGGTATGATGAAGAACCGCGTTCCCTTGGATCGGCCAAATAGGTTGGCTGGGACAGAAAAGGCTGGGTTGTCGTGACAGAACTAAACCAAGTCATATATTGAAGACTTGGCCTAGCCCCGTACATAATACTGTCGGTTAAGACGTATTGCCTTCTTCTTTTCCAAAGTAGACGCAGCTCCTTTGCAAACTCCTTCCAATCACCAACCATCCACTGTGCGTCTACCCGTTTTTGATGCCACTTCCCCAAGTCTACGGGATGCATCCCAAGACGGGAAATATAAGGGAACACTTATGATGGCTATGGCACAAGACGGGAACAACAACATTTTCCCGATAGCTTTCGCCATAGTTGAAGGGGAGACTGCTAGGGGTTAGAATTTTTTCTTAAAAAACCTACGCTCATACGTGTCTCCCCAACCTAACTTATGTTTGATCTCCGATCGACACCCATCCATCGAGAGTGCTTACAACAACCATGACAACGGTTGGCAGGATCCTCCATCGACCCACGTCTATTGCATAAGGCATATAGCCCAAAATTTCATGAGGGAGATCAAAGACAGGACGCTGCGGAAGAATGTTGTGAACGCGGGGTATGCACTAACTGAACCAACATTCAGATACTACCGTGACGAGATCAGACTGAACAACGCGGATGCATTAAGATGGATTGACGACATTGATAGGGAGAAATGGACGCGGGCATACGACAATGGGGTGCGATGGGGCCACATGACAACCAACCTCGTCGAGTCAATGAATTCTGTTTTCAAGGGAATTCGAAACCTCCCAATAACTGCTTTGGTAAAGGCAACCTATTTTAGGATGAGATCACTTTTTGATAGCAGACATGCGAAGTGGGGTTCAGTATTACAATCGGGTCAGTTGTACAGCGATACTGCAATGAAATTCATGAAAGACGAAGCTGGCAAAGCCAACACCCACGTGGTCACAATATTTGACCGTACAGCTGGTTGGTTCAGTGTTGCCGAGGCTATAGATCACAATGAAGGAAGGCCCAGGGGATGTTATCGTGTTGAATTAGATAAGAGCTGGTGTGATTGTGGAAAGTTTCAAGCATTCCGTATGCCTTGCTCTCATGTCATAGCAGCTTGTTCGAAGGCGCGCCAGGACCCAACCAACCTTCTTTCTGTAGTTCACCAAGTCATAAGTCTATGCAATGTCTACTCATGCCGTTTTCAGGTGTTGGCAAAGGAAGACTATTGGTCGGAATACGAAGGCCAAATTGTTTGGCATAATGACTTGATGCGCAGAAAAAAGAAGGGTCGGCCTAACAGCACGCGCATACGAACAGAGATGGATACCTCGGATAAGCTAGTGAGATTGTGTAGTTCGTGTCGGCAACCAGGACACAATCGTACGACATGTCCAAATGTCGGACCAAGTAGCAGATCATAGTTTCATTTGTAAACGTGTCCATTTAATTCAATATTAACTTTCATTTGATTAAAATCAAATTTCATTCTATTACAAGCAGAAGTAACTACAAATTTCCTTCTATTACAAGCTCAGTTAACTTTCATAAATTAAACAAACACAACAACAAAGTAAAGACATAAAACAAAACACTGGAACAGAGCGTCTACGATATCACGACCATCAACTTTATTTCCTTTGGTGTCAACATCATCACAAGGACGCCGACATCATTTTTCACTTTTCTCCATTCACTAGTAACTCCGTTTCTATCGGTCTTCTCCACCAACCTCTCAATTTTCCTACTCTTTTCTCCTGGAGCAATATCCCCTTCTAGCCAGCGGTTCAGTTCCCTGTGCAAGTGCTCCAACGTCTGCGTATTCCACAGGAGCACCTTCATCGGAGGCTTTGTTGCTGAAAACACCACAAGGGCATTTCTTTTCATTATATCAAACGTTGGAAAAGGTTCCTCCGATGCTGATGGCGAAGAAGAAGAACGTTGATTTAGAAATGCAGACATTATGGACTCCACTCAACTCAAACCGCACTACCACTTTAGTCTTTTAGGAAATAATGTTGTGAAAACAAACATGTGTTTGAGCTCGTATTTATAGCAAAAAAAAATGATAATTAAAAAGTGATAAGTTAGTGCGCAAATAAATCACAACAAGTGAAAATAAAATGCAAAAAAAACAAAAGCATAATATACAAAAGGATTGATTCTCCTCAGGGATCGAAAAAAAATGATAATTAAAAAGTGATAAGTTAGTGCGCAAATAAATCACAACAAGTGAAAATAAAATGCAAAAAGGATTGATTCTCCTCAGGGATCAAACCCAAGCTAGGAAAGTGAAATGCACATTTAATGACAAAGTGATTACCACTAGGGTAACTATACATCCATTAATAAATGTCACCCCAAAAATATATAAGGGAAGTTTAAAACCCAAGCTGGGCAATTTAGCAAGCAGACCAATTTATTTTAAATTTATAATTTCATAAAATAATTTAAACTTTTAAACTTAATTTTTTTAAGTTTATTAATAATATAAAAATAATAATAATAAAAATAAAAAAACAATTAAATTTTAAAACTTTAAAAATGAAAACGAAAATATATTATATGATAATTAAAAGCAAAATATAAAAAATGAAAGAACCCTGTTTCGCCAATTGCATGGGCGAACCAGTCCACAAATACACGCTTTCGCCAAACCAAATGACGAATCCCTTGAAAATGATATGTTGCTGCTTGGCCTAATTCGCCAAAGCGAATTGGCGAACGTCTGTTGAAGCAATTCCAAACCTTGCCATTTTGGTAATTTTTTTGAAACTATAATTTGTTTGGTAAATAAAAATTATAACATTGCTACTTTAAAAAAAAATTCTGAGATTTATCATATATTTTAATAAATTTAAAAATATTTTTATTGTTTATAATAACAACAGAAAGGTATCTTTTATTTGATTTTTTTTCTATTGATTCTTCCTCTTTTTTCTATTTGGTTCTCACTATTATTTTATTTGATTACTCATTTCTTATTAGTTATTTTATTTGATTTGGTTTGTATTATATTGGATTGTATTAAATTGATTCAATTTGATTTAGTTTGTTTAAGTATGATTGGTTATTTGATTTTAAATAATTTTGTTCAATTTGATTTATTGATTTCGTTCTTTTTTATGCGCCTCCTTTCTCAGTTGGTCTTTTTTTTTAAACGAATACGAATACTTCTCTATTTTCTTTTTAGAATGATTATTCTTATTGGTTGTTGATTTTGGTAGTTATGATATTAGGTAGTTTGACATCTCTATTATTAATATATATAACTCGTTTTAAAGGGTTTACAAATGATATACTTCATTAATCATCATTTCTACCTTAAAAGAACTTCAAATACTGTAGATATGGTTTTTCATAATCATGAATGGATGTGGCCATTTTTTATTTTTTATTTTAATTTTGCGTTGATTATCTATTTTCTTCACTTTTGTCATAGTCAGATTTGACTTCTTTTTTGTGATTTTTTTATAAAAAATAATTTAATAATTTAATTAAAATACTAAAATAACTTAATTTTCAAAAAGAAATTTAAACTAGAATAGTTTTAATATTGATGCGCCATATGATATGACGACAGTATTGAAATAAAAAATTAATCTGCCCCATGCGCCATATGATATGGTGACAACATTGAATGTGTGTCATAATTAAAGAGAATGCGTCGTATGATATGATGCATCAGTTCATTCCTTTTTTTTAAAGTCATTTGATGTGTTTTTTTTTAATTACTAATTAAAACGGTGTTTTTTTAATGGGTATATATGCCATATGATATGGTTACTATACTATTCTATTTTTCTATAAATAAGATTGTATCCTCATTTGTTACTCCACAACAATTATCACAAATATTCTCAACTCTTCACAATAATTGTCACCAATATTCTCAACTCAATCTAAAAGTATGTCTGCATTCTTAAATCAACGTTCATCATCATCATCATCATCCATCAGAGGAGGAGGAACCACTTTCAACATTTCCACTTATGAAAAAAAATCCTAGTTTATTTTTCAACAACAAAGACTCGAATGAAGGTCTACTCTGGAACACGCAGACGTTGGATCATTTGCATAGGGAATTGAATCGCTGGTTAGAAGGAGAAATTGACGCAGGTGAAAAGATCAGGAAAATTGAGAGGCTAGTTGAGGAGTTAGGTCCAAATGGAGTTAGTCGTGCTTGGAGAAAAGTGGAAAATGATGCTGGTGATCTTATGAAGATGTTAATACTAAAGAAAATTATCTTGATGGTTGTAATATCCTAGATAAGTTGATGCACTGAGTTGTTTTATTTAGGCATGTTGTTGTTATTTTCCGATTGTTGAGAATGGTGAAGACTTTTGGCATTAGGTTATGTCGTCGTTAATTGTTGTTGTTGAGATATTAAGTTATGTTTGTTTAAGTTATGTCGTTGTTAATTGTAATCGCTTAGGTATGTTATCAATGGAATTAAATTTGTTGTTGATATAAAGAGACAAGGTTACATTTGAAACTATGATCTCATGATTGATCCTACATTGGGACATTTTGCACGATTGTGTCCCGGCTGACGACATGAGCTACATAATCTGATAATTTTTTTTGTTGTTTTCATCTCCGTTTAAATACGCGTGTTATTAAGGCGACCCTTTTTCTTTCTTCGCTTCAAATCATTATTTCAGACAATTTCGCCTTTGTATGGAGGTTAATAGTTCTCCTTTGCTACCACCTGAAAGCTAGTGATGTAGACATTGACTAATGACTTGATGAACAACAGAAAGATAGTTGGTTGAGTCTTGGTGAGCCTTCGAACATGCTGCTATAACATGGGAGCAAGGCATACGAAATGCCTGAAACATTCCACAGTCACACCAACTCCTATCTATTTCCACTCAGTAACATCCTCTAGGTCTCCCATCATTGTGATCAATTGACTCTGCAACACTGAACCAACTTTTATTACGGTCAAAGACTGTGACCACATGTGTGTTGGTTTTGCCAGTTTCGTCCTTCATGAATTTCATTGAACTATTACTAAACAGCTGCCCAGATTGTAACACAAAGCCCCACTTTATACGTCTGATATCAAAAAGTGCCCCGAGCCTAAAATATGTGCCCTTATCAAAGAGATTATCGGTAGGTTTTGGATGCCCTTGAATACAAAGTTCATTGATTCAAAGAGATTTCGGATGCCCTTGGATACACACTGTAATTTCTTTTCTAATACCGCTTTCAAATGTAAAAAAATTGATCTTCTATCAATTGAAAACCTAGTAACTTTTATATTTCAAAAATTGAAACTGGTTATGGTACATTCAAATATCTCACCATTTATATATGCACTGATCATGTATTGTGGTGTTTGAGTCATAACAAATACGTTAGTAAACTCGTGTTTGAAAGAATTGTTTTACAATTTTTAATGTTTGGAAGAATATGTTATTAAATGATATGATAATAAAATGTATATCTCTAGTGTATTAATAAACATATAGTTTGAATATATTATTGTTTTGTCTCAATTATCATTGTACTTCTTCTTCTATGCAATTGTCTTGTATCATTTATTTTTTGTATATCTTCTTATCACATTCTATGCAATTGTCTTGTCTCATTTGTATTTTCTTATCACATTCCATGCAATTGTCTTATCTCATTTATATCTTCTTACAAGTTAAAATAGTCTTAGAAACTATCATATAGCCTTCCATGCCTACAAGATTCTCACATGCCTACACTAGTAGTCTTCCAAGACTACACTTCAAAGTTTATACTTCCATGCCTACATTAGTATTTCTTGCATGAATTAATGGAATGCTTCACGAGATTCTTTGCATAACAAAACAAAATAATTATCTTCAAAGACACATAAAGTCTTAAAGTGATAAAAAACAAGACACTAAAGTTTTAAAGTAATAATGATTTACAATGCTTCGTTAGATTCTCTACATTAGAAGACTGCACTTCCATGAATTAATGTTTTACAATGCTTTACAAGTTACTACAAATACAATAATGATTAAATAACTTTTTCAAATTTCAAATCCTTATTGAAAAAATTACAACTAAATTATAAATTATTATTATTATTATTATTATTATTATTATTATTATTATTATTATTATTGTTATTATTATTATTATTATTATTATTATTATTATTATTATTATTATTATTATTATTATTATTATTATTATTATTATTATTATTATTATTAGATAATCAAAAATTATATTTGTCAAAGAACAATTAAATACTATGATTAAATATAATTGTTATTGTCAAGAGTTATAAACTTTTTTCTCACCATTTAAAATATATAAAAATTATACTTATCACATTTTAAATATTAATTACAATTTTGATACGAAATGTGGTAGAGAAAATAATGTGGTAAACACAAGAATAGTCTTGCATACCTATATAGCTCTCACATGTCTACACTAATGTCTATTTATCACAAACCTTACATACCTACAAGAATCTCACATGGGGTACACAAACACACTATTATTTATCACACTTCTTACATGTCTTGCATGCCTACCTTCAATCACATAGGGTACACGAAATTTAGCTTCTTTAGCACACTATTCATTATCACATACATGCACACTTCTAAAAAGAAATACTTGTATGATTTGTGTGAGATGTTGGATTGAAATTCAGCTTCTGGTTCGACAGAAATTAAGCATGAGGTCGAAGTCTGTTCGCATGCTGCTGTCGGAGTAATGCGTGCTGTAGTCGAAGTTTGTTCTAACATGCATTAGTAAATATTACTAGGGTTATTTGCATGTTGAATTGGGTCTTGTTTGTAAGCCTACTTGTTTAAGTTAGCTTATAATGGGTAATTGTTAAAAAGCCCTTTAGGTTGGTGTGCTATTTTTTCTTATAAATAGGATGCTAGTTTCTCAATCTTGGCATAAAAAAAATAGGAAGATAAAATCCTAATTTCAAGAGATAGAGAGTTTATTTTTTTATTCTTGTATACCTGTAATCTTGTTTCTAAGAGAAAGGAAAGAATAGCAGTTTATAATCAATCCTCGTTGTTCCTTGTGTTTTACCTTGTTTTCTTTGTTAACCCTAACACTTGTGTGCTTCTTGATCATAAAGAAACCGTTTATACTTTGTTTCAAGGTATCTGATTCATAACAAATTGGTATTCAACAAAGTATGAGATTAAAAAGTTCAACGAAGTGAATGATTTCGGTCTGTGGCGCTTGAAGATGAAAGCCCTACTGGTTGAATAGGGTTGTTTGGAAGCGTTGAAGGGAGAGGCAACCATGGATATTGCATTAACGAAAAAAGAAAAGATGGGCATGATTGAGAAAGCCCACAATGCAATATTGTTGAGCCTTGGTGATAAGGTTCTTAGATATGTATCAAAGGAGACTACTGCATCGGGATTATGGGTGAACTTGAAAGTTTGTACATGACCAAATCTCTGGTGAATCGACTTTACCTGAAGCAAGTTTTGTATTCATTCAAGATGAGTGAAGACAAAGTATTGGCTGAGTAGTTGGATATGTTTAACAAGCTAATTCTTGATCTTGAGAATATTGATGTGAAGATCGATGATGAAGATCAAGCACTGTTGTTGTTGTGTGCTTTGCCCAGAACACATGCTCACTTTAAAGAAACTCTCTTGTATGGAAGGGAGTCCCTGAACTTTAAAGAAGTTCAATCAGCCTTGTATTCTAAGGAATTGAACGAACGAAAGGAGCATAAACCTTCGACGGCGGGCGAAGGTTTGGCCGTTAAGGAAAAATTCTTGCAAAAGGATGGTAAGTTCGACAAGAAGAAAGATAAAAGTCAACAGAAGTTTTATAGTGGCGAAACATCTGGTATTCGATGTTATCACTGTAAGAAGGAGGGTCACACAAGAAAAGTGTGCCCTGGACGCCTGAAATATCATGGAGGTAATAGCAACGTAACCATTGTTCAAGATGACTTCAACTCATCTGATGTTCTATGGTTTTAAGTGGCGACTCAAGAAAAGGGTGGATTATGGATTCAGGTTGCACTTGGCACATGACTCCAAACAGAGAATTGTTTGAGGAGTTATGTGATCAAGATGGTGGATTTGTGCTGCTGGGAAACAACAAATCTTGCAAAATTGCAGGTATTGGATCTCTGAGATTCAAGCTCCATGATGAGTCAATAAGGTTATTGACTGAAGTCAGGTATGTACCTGACTTGAAGAGAAGTTTGATTTCTCTTGGTGAATTCGACAGAAAGGGATATGTTTTTCAAGGAGAGAAAAGTATCCTAAGAGTCATGAAGGGATCGAAGGAAGTCTTGAGAGGCGTGAAGAAACAAGGTTTGTATACCCTTGAGGTTGAGGTTGTAAGTGGTTTGGAAATGTTGCATCCACGAAACCTATGCCGAATACAGAATTATGGCACATGAGATTGGGTTATATTAGCGAAAGAGGCCTGGTCGAATTGGGAAAGCAGAACCTGTTAGGAGGTGACAAAGTCGAAAAGTTGGAGTTTTGTTAATCTTGTGTATTTGGTAAATCCTGTAGGGCGAAGTTTAACAAAGGCAAGCAAAGAACACATGGATCCCTGGATTACATTCATGCTGATCTTTGGGGGCCTGTAAGGAATCCTTCACACTCAGGTGCAAGGTATTTTCTATCGATCGTTGATGACTATTCCAGAAAGCTATGGGTATTCATTCAGAAGACGAAGGATGAAACTTTTGACAATTTCAAAAAGTTGGAAGATTCTAGTCGAAACTCAAACTAGCAGAAAGGTTAAGAGGTTGAGAACCGACAATGGCCTTGAATTCTGCAATGAAGCATTCGACGATTACTGTGTTGAGTCTAGGATTGCAAGACATAAGACTGTAGCAGGTACTCCTTAACAAAATGGCTTAGCTGAGAGATTCAATTGAAAAATCCTTGAAAGGGTTAGATGCATGTTGGTTAATGCTAGATTGAAGAAGGTGTTTTGGGCAGAAGTTGTTTTGACAACAGCTTACCTGATAAATAGATGTCCCTCAACTACCTTGGGAATGAAGACACTTGAAGAAATTTGGCTGGGACATTCACCTAGTCTCGAAAGACTGAGAGTATTTGGTTGTGTGGCCTATGCTCATATTAGGAAGACAGGGTCGAGCCTAGAGCTCTGAAATTCATGTTCATGGGATACCCTGAAGGAGTCAAAGTTTATAGGCTATGGTGCCTAGAGCCAAGTCACAGGAGGTGTGTCACCAGTCGAGATGTAGTTTTCAATGAAGCAGAGATGACTTTTAAGAAAACTGATGATGCTGACGAAGAGCTAGAATAGGGAGAGATTCCAGTTAAGGTAGAGCATGTTGATGCTGAATTGTGTACCCCAGATGAAGTTAAAGAAGACGCATAAGATGTTGTCGAAGATGAGAAGACTAATAATCACTACCTGCTAGCAAGAGACAGGTCGAGGAGAGTCATCAAGCCACCTCAAAGACTTGGGTATGCAGATCTTATAGCTTATGCCTTAATCTCTACAAGTGAGGTTCTAGACGAAGAACCTAGAGACTATAAGGAAGTTATGAGGATTCGAAAGAAGACTGAATAGCTGAACGCCGTGGGTGATAAGATGAAATCTCTTCATGATAAAAACACCTGGGAACTGATCAAGAAACCTGTTGGAGCCAGGTTAGTCAGCTGTAAATGGATTTTCAAAGTTAAGGAAGAAATCGAAGGAGTGGCATCGAAGAGATACAACGCAAGATTAGTTGCTAGAGGGTTTACTCAGAAAGAAGGTGTCGAATTTAATGATGTGTTCTCTCCTGTTGTGAAGCACAAATCCATTCGAGTGTTGCTTGCCGCAGTGGTACAGTTCGACCTTGAACTAGAACAGATGGATGTGAAGACTGCGTTCTTGTATGGTGACTTAGATGAAACAATCCTGATGAGGCAACCTGAAGGGTATGTCGAAAGGGGGAAGGAAGATTATGTGTGCAAACTAAAGAGATCTTTATATCGATTGAAAAAATCTCCTCGACAGTGGAATAGGAGATTCGACACGTTCATGGCATTCATAAGTTTCATCAAAAATCAGTTCGACCACTATGTTTACTTTAGATTTCGACCGGGTAATTCATTTGTTATTTTGTTGCTCTATGTGGATGATATTTTAATAGCAAGCAACAATGTCGAAGATGTAATGAGAGTGAAGGCTAAACTTAATAAGGAGTCTGACATGAAGAATTTGGGAGCTGCATCCAGGATTCTTGGGATTAACATCCGAAGAGATAGAAAGCAGTCGAAATTATGTTTATCTCAAGAGGCATACCTACAGAAAATTCTCGAAAAGTTTGGTATATCGAATTCAAAGCCTGTTGTGACTCCGACAACCCCTTAATTCAAGCTGAGTATAGATCCCAACACTGATGCCGAAAGAACTTATATGAACAACATTCCATATGTTAATATAGTGGGTTCTTTGATGTATGTTATGGTCTGTACTAGAACCGACATAGCATATGCAGTAAGTCTTGTAAGCAAGTACATGGCAAATCCTGGAAAGACTCACTGACAAGCATTGAAGTGGATTCTAAGGTACATAAATGGGTCTATGAATAGAGTCCTAAGTTATGGTGGATCCTTGAGTGAAAATAATAAAGCAACAATCGAAGGATATGTCGACTCTGATTATTGCAGGATGTATGGATTCCAGAAAATCTATTTTTGGATATGTGTTCACTATGTTTGGGACAAAAATCAGTTAGAAAGCAACACTTCAGACGGTCGTTGCCTTATCAACCACCGAAGCAGAATATATTTCTCTAACTGAAGCTGTGAAGGAATCATTATTGCTTGAAGGTTTTACAAAGGAATTGAAACTTCAAGGTTAAGTTATCACTATTAAATGTGATAGTCAAAGTGCAATACACCTATCAAAGAATTCAGTCTATCATGAGCAAACCAAGCATGTTAATGCGAGGATGCATTTTGTTAGAGGGGTAATCGAGCGTGGAGAAGTTCAAGTGGTGAAGGTTTCGACAGATCATAATGCTGCTGATACGATCACCAAGACGTTGTCCAGTTGCAAGTTTTTCCATTGTATACAGTTGATAAAGCTGCATGAAGAAAGCTAATTTTTTGATGTTATATAGTTAGATCCAAGGTGGAGATTTTTGAGATATTGGATCGAACTCTAGTATGGTCCAAAGGGTAGCTTCTGGTTTGATAAGAATTAAGCATGAGGTCGAAGTCTTTTCGCATGCTGCAGTCGGAGTAATGTGTGTTGTAGTCAAAGTTTGTTCTAACATGCATTAGTCAATATTTCTAGGGTTGTTAGCATGTTAAATTAGGTCTTGCTTGTAAGTCCAATTTTTTAAGTTAGCTTGTAATGGGTAATTATTAAAAAGCCCATTAGGTTAGTGTGCTATTTTTTCTTATAAATAGGATGCTAGTTTCTCAATCTTGGCATAAAGAAATATAGAAAGATAAAATTCTAATTTTAAGAGAAAGATAAAATTCTAAAAGGAACAACTAACCTTGGCTGGATGTATAAGAAAACATCAGAGTGCAAGCTTTCTGGTTATTGCAATGCAGATTATGCTAGAGACAAATTAGAAAGGAAAAGATCTTTTGGAAACAGTCAGTTTCTGGATAACGACCTCGTCTCTTGGGCTAGTAAAAGACAATCAACTATTTCACTTTCAACTGCAGAAGCAGAATATATCTCGGCGTCACTATGCAGCACTCAGATACTCTAGATAAAGAATCAACTAGAAGAATTTCAGATTCATGAGAGTAACATTCCTATCTTCTGTGATAATACTTTTGCTATTTGTTTATACAAAAATCCTATCTTGCATTCTAGGGCTAAACATATTTAAATAAAACATCACTTTTTATGTGACTATGTTCAGAAGGATGTTTTTCAACTAAAATTTGTGGATACAAATCACCAGTGGGCTCATATTTTCACAAAACCCCTTGCTGAGGATAGATTCGTATTCATTTTGGAAAATTTCTTTATAAAACCGTGTCCAGAATGAGTAGATGAAATTTTGATGTGTCAAGTCACTAGAATTTCTGAGATAAGATTCTGACGTTAAGCAGATTGTTTCTCTTTTATTTAATGTTCTTCTAATTGACGACACTTCTACATGTTAGAAGATGTCTTAATCAGAAACGTTTCTAGTTAGATACCTCTTGGTATTCTTGACTTTGGAAACATCAAACATGTTTTTTTTAAACAGACGGCTATGATTTTCTTGTGACACTTGTCCAAAATCAAATCATATCTTACTGTTGAAGAGACACCTCGAGCATTGTGATTTTATAAGACTAGGTTTCAAGTAATTATTTCATATATCTCTATTATTGTCATAATAATGATTTAACACATTGGCTTTGGTAAAATTCTTGAGAATAGATTAAATCTTTACGCTTTCCTTTATTACCGTGCATTCATTAAGATGTTTTTAAGATAAAGTTTTCTTATCTAAGTGTTTCCTTCTCAACCATTATTCCTTATCAGATTCCTTCTTTCTATTTTTAAGTATACATTTATTCGTCTTTATTAACTAATGTCAAGATTTGAATAATGTATACCTAATATTTGATCTCTTAGAAACTGCTACACTCCTTTCCCATTCCTTGATAACTGATCGATAAGATAACAAGTGTACTATTTTGACCGATGTAGTAATAAGGGACAAACTCCCCGAATATTGATCTCGAGGACTGTGTAGGAATACAATTTCTATAATAATGCAATTGAACAAAAGGTCAATGGGGTTTTGGTTTGTTTAATTTGTAAAAGTAAAAGACTGAAGGCAAAAGTAATAAAATAGGTTTTGGACAGATGTGAGGAGCATGCTAGGGTAGGGTGTATGAAAAGCCTTGTAACAACCTTAATTATTATTTTCAAAAATCACCGTTTAATTCAATCATTACTTATTTTAAAGATTGGTTGGCTCTAATTCCTTAGTCAGAAAATCCTTTGGTATTCTCCCTATACTCCAATTCCTTGGCAGTATAGGAACAATACCAAGCAATTTGTTTTATCTAAAACATTACGGTTACTATAGGGTATCCCCATTCCTAGGCAATATCTACTACATTATTATCGTATAAAAGCGTTAACAATCGTTTTTCCAAACCTAAGGTTAATGGTAAATCGAATCCTTATTTGTCAGATAAGAAAAGCCTAAAGAACATTATATGATAACAACGATCATGAGAAAGCAGTGAAATCACTAATTCATAAAAAACAAGGTTATTGCATAGTTAATTCAAGGACACCCCCTAGCATTGGAAGGTTTAGCTACTCATCATATTTAAAGTAAATTCAACAATTAGATTGAACATTACAAGATAATAGGGTTGCCTTGATCTTCAATTGCTTCCGCTCATGAAAACCTTCAGTTTCTCCATCTTGAAATTCTTTTTCTGTCCAAAAGTCATTTTTTCCTTCTCAAAACACGTCTTAAATAGTCTCAGGTCCAACCCATCAAAAGAAAATACCCAAAATACCCTTATGGGTCACAAATGCCCAAAATTCAAGAAAATTAGAAGATGAAGCGTTTCAACCATCACAGGCCGTGTCAATTGACACAGGCGGCTGTGTTGGCTCCCTATTACACTGCATGAAAACTTTATCTATTCCAGGTATGCTGACATGGGCGGCCGTGTCAGTTGACATGGGCGGCCGTGTCAGCTCCCTGGTTTCCACATATTTTGCCTTTTCTGAGCACTTCCTGACACGGGCCGTGTCAGGTGACACGGGCGTCCGTGTCAGGCTCCTGGTCCACTTCACAACTCTTCTGACTTCTCGTTGTTTTACCCGGTTTTTCCTCTAATTCTTCTTTATTGCTTACCTGAACCTAGAAATAATGAAAATACCAAATCGACGCGTAAAATGCAATAAAAATGAAGAAAATGTGACTAGACATATCAAATGATTAACTAAAACTAATGGTAAAATAACTTATAAAAACCACTGATCAAACTCCCCAAACTTAAACCTTTACTTGACCTTAAGCAACCAGCTTGGATAAATAATTTTCAGATAAAACATATCAAATGAAGGACTTATGAATGTAAGGTGTGTCGGTACTCATACGTGAGTCTTTGTTCCGATCGGCTAAAACTAGTTCTTTTGGTAATCGTTTGTTAACGAAGGTATTACGCAAACACACACCGCAGTAAAACCACAAACCTAAATTCCTCTTTTGGCCACCTCTCCAACTATGCTTTGGGCTTAAGTTTTTTATTCGATTTTCTACCCCTTTCATTCGGATAATCATATTAAGGCACTTTTCATTGTTTTCCTTCACATGTACAAAATTTTGATCGAGACTTTTTCCGTGGAACCTTTATTCTTTTTTTTCTCGCTCATTGGCGTTTATTAGTCCATTTTTTGGACGACTATAGAGATTCAACCGCCGTTAGGTTAAGTAATCGGGTGAGGGTTAGCCAACTTAGAAGGATTAGTTGTCTTTACTGTCATTATTCATCATTTTTTTGGGTGCCACGAGTCATTCTCACAATCAATCTTTAAACATGCAATTCCTTTTTAATCATGTCGGACTATCATTATGAACTAATCGGGGAATACTTCTCAAATTTAAGTTCGATGACACAAATATACACGTTGGACTCATTTCCTTACTCCAGGGAACCTAGGGTGTTCAAGTTATACCTCAATTTCCAAAATTTCCCAAATTCCCTAGTTCTAACTCCTCTTCCCTCAAACTCTAAATAATTTCCTGACTACCTTACACAACATAGCATTCACAAGCAAAAATTTTACGGCCTTCATATGGGGAGAATTCGAAGTGATTTTTACCAAACACAAATAAAAAAGTATTTAAATTGAAACTTCAAAATAGTAAAACCTCCCCCAAACTTGAACTAAACATTGCCCTCAATGTTTAAGAACAAGAGAGGAAGAGACGAACTCATAGAGGGGTCGACGAGTAATGCAACACCTCTTTGCTGCTTCCAATTTTCCCTTGCAAATTCTCGTTTATTCCTGTAAAAATTAAAATAACCACAAAAAGAAAAACATAAATTCTTAAAATCCGTGGGTTACCTCCCACACAACATTTCGTTTAACGTCGCATGGCTTTACGGTTGACTCCTCATTGTTATGGGGGGTACTTTAGCTTCTAAACTCTATTGCTTGAATTTTTCGCAACATAATGCCGATCAGGTTCAGAGATAAGAGCAACTTGAAGTGGTTTTGATCGTGTTTCTTTTTTCGTTGTTTTGATCATTCCAATTGAAGGTTTAACATCTTCCTTTTTACCTCTCGTCTTAATCTCCAATGCTTTTAAAGTTATTTCCTCATCAAAATATTTCAAAGTGAGCGTACCTGTTTCGATATCAACATTGCACCGACTAGTAAGCAAGAACGGTCGGCCAAGTATGATTGAAGTCTCTTCATCTTCTGGAATATCCATGATCTCAAAATTAACTAGGAAGGTGAAGTTATCGATCGTCACCAGTACATCCTCTGCTAGCCCATATGACCTCTTAGTTGTGTGGTCGGCAAACTTCAAGCTTGTTCTTGTATCACTCACTTTTCCAATACCCAGGTTTTTGAAGATAGATAGAGGCATGAGACTCACTCTAGCACCTGAATCAATAAGGAATTTCTTAAAAGTTCTATCTTTTATTGTACAAGGGATTACTACTGGTCCAAGATCTTTCCGCTTGATGGGGATTCTCCTTTCTTGTAATATTTCCTTACATTGCTCAGTTGTGATTTTCGGCTCCTCACCCATTGGTCTCTTTTTACCTATTACCTCTTTCATGAATTTCTTGTACAAAGACATTTGCTCGAGTGCTTCAACGAACGACATATTGATTTCCAATTTGTTGAATATTGCGTTGAATTTTCCAAAGTATTTCTCTTTTTGATCCTTCTTTGTAACTCTCTGAGGATAAGATAACTTGATATTCGGATTAACCTCCTCTTTCTTTTTCTCTTCAGTTGGGTTTTTAGGTGGTACAACTTCTTCTGGTTCTTTCACCTTTTCTCATGCCTCAAGTTCTACCTCTATACATTCATACTCATTTGTTTCCTTTTCTTCCTCTTCTTCCGTCATTCTCTGATTTCTTGTTGTGATAACATTAATATTTTCTTGATTTTTTGAATTTGGAACTGTCGCGCTCGGGAGGGTTCCTTGAGCATGTGTGGAGAGGTGTTGGGCTATCTTCCCCATTTGAGCCTCAAGATTTTTGATAGAAGCTGTGTTATTCCTTTGAACATTACGGGTATCATCTTGGAATTGAATATTTTGAGCTGCCATGTTTTTAATAGTTATCTCCCATTCTACTTTCTGAGGAATCTGTTGCTGCTGCGGATATTGAGATTGACTCTGATCTTTCCAGGAAATGTTAGGATGATTCTTCCACCCTGGATTATAAGTCTGAGAGTATGGATTGTTCTTCCTTAAATACTTTATCTCTTCAATTTGTTTAGCAGTAGCAAGACAATGGGCAGTAAAATGGTGTCCATTACAAACCTCACAGCTCACAGCTTGGACAGGTTGAACTTGAGCTACAGTTTCAATACTCACATTCATTCCCTTAAGCCTTCTTTCCACTTCAGTTTTGATTTGCTCTTCCATTTTCACAACTTGAGTTTCTAACTTCAAATCAACGGTTTCTTCCGGCTTACTCACACTCCGGTCATATAGCTCCAGATGCTCATTTGTAACAATGGCTTCAATGATTTTTTTGATACCATTGGATGTTGTAAAGTTAGATGAGCCACCAGATGGTGTATCAATCAGTTGCTTTATCTTCATGTTAAGACCATTCACAAACATTTTCATCTGTTCAGTTTGATCCAAGTCGTGAGTAGGACATGCAACCAATAGCTGTTTGAACCTTTTATAAGAATCTCCTAGTGATTCTCCCTCCCTCTGTTTAAAATTCATAATATCACATCGCTTACGAATA